>OY856409.1:1987957258-1989172258 GCA_963693085.1 Alisma plantago-aquatica
GTAATGAATCAAAAACACACACATACACACACACACACACACACACACACACACACACACACATATATATATATATATATATATATATATATATATATATATATATATATATATATATATATATATATATATATATATATATATTCACTCGCTTCCCATGCGGGTAGATTAGCGAAGATACTTGGTTCCTCATTTGACGTTGTCTTGCATTAATCTGAAGTAGTGGTGGCACCAATTGTAATTATGTGTAGTTATTGTACGTGCATGATGTAGCAATGGCTATATTAATAATTATGCTATAAATAGTTATATGTGTATGGAGTAGCATTGTAAATCTGATCTTAAAGTAGAAATAGTAGGTGCCAACCACGTTGATGTTGGACATGGACCAAACATGAAGTATACTCATGCCCAACATAATGAGCCTAAAACCATTGTAGTGGTGTCCTTTCATGGAGGTAAATAAACACATGGGAAATAAAATAATACTTCCAGATTTTATTATAGAATGTCATTCTTAGTTACAAATTTTTCATTTCTATTACAAAATCTATACTCTCGTTACAATATAACAATTATCCTTACATAGTTTTCAAATTCTACAAAATGTTATTGCATACAAAAAAGCTTCACACCATAGTTGTACTTTCATTTACATAAATATGCGCCCATGTGCATGGGCCCACGCATAATGCACGCACACAGGTGACGTGCACACACGTCACACGCACACACATGAGGCTAAACCCTCGTTAAAATGAGCGTTCTTGCCTCATATGCTCTATCACTCAACTAGCATCTAAAAAGCCCCTCAAGTCAAGCAGCCCTAGTGCAGCGAGAGGAGAACAGAAAGGAACTCATAATAAATTTTGAACATATAACTATATGTACATGCATCCAAAAAGATTATGTAAAAAGAGTTGACATACTATAGCATGTAAAGATAATTTATAATAGGAAAGAGCAAATTGTAATCAGCACAGAGATCTTGTAACACAAATAAATTAACTGTAAGGTGATAGTCAAAATTGTATAACAGTACAATTTTGTAAATTGAAAATACAACCATGTTTAATATTTTGTAAGGAGACTTGAGCAAAGGGAAATTACAATAAGAAGGAGAAAATGATGAGTAACACAGATGTTTGATGATATAAAAAATGACCCAAAAGGTCTTGCAATTTTTTTATAAAGAATGGAAGCAAGTAAACAAGTGGTATTTTGACAACATATAGTGAGTTATAATGGAAAGTAACATTATGTAATAAGAAATAAAGGTTTGTGACCAGAACAAATGATTTGTAATGGAAAAGAAACAAATGCAACCAAGGATGACATTTTATAATACAATCTGGATGTATCACATTCTACTATCCAAGAGAATAAACCTCGATACATCAAATTTTATAATAATAAGGAACACTTTGTAATAAGAACAAAGAATTCATAATGAGAATGAAAAAAGTTGTGGCCAATGATGACATTCTGTAATACGACTTGGGTGTATGAATTTTTATTATGTTATAGAATGAACCTCAATATATAGAAACTATAATAAGAAGGACTATTTTGTAATGAGAACTGAGAATTCATAATCAAAATGAGAAAGTTATAATTCAAGATGACAATCGGTATTACATTCTGGTTGCATCAAAGTTTCTATCTAAGAGAATAAACCTTAGTACAAAATAAATTGTAATAATAAGGAATATTATGTATTGTGAATAAAAAAATTGTAATGAGAACGAAACTAATGTAACCAAGGATGACATCCTGTAATGCAACCTAAGTGTATCACATACTATATCCATGTTATGTACGTTCTGATCCAATATGGGTTGCTTGATCACATCCACTATATCAGACATGTAGTTCAAATATGTATATGATAACTACGTGGAACACCTCCTAGTTATGACTCAATGATCTTTTCAAATGAATGTTATTTAAAGCTCTCGTCATTATTCACTTTTTATTCACGTAAAATGGATGCCTCGATTACATCTATCTTTCCACTAGTGCATGAACTCATAGTTATTGTCGTCTAGTTACAAATAGTGGCATCACACCCATGCACTAGGAATAAATTTCAAATTAAAAAAATGATTCCACCATGTGCCATGCATACACAATTGAGTTATGCTAAATTACAATAGCTGCCACCGCTACTCCATGCATACGTAAATAAAATCTGGATAATTACAATAGATGCCACCCCTACCATGCAGCCATGATTAATTTTAATCTAATTACAAATCATGCCACCGCTACTCAATATATGGGTAATTAACTTGGCTAGCCGAACGGGATATATATATATATATATATATATATATATATATATATATATATATATATATATATATATATATAAGCTAGGAAGTGTGTACGGACATGTACATATAACCTCTGTGTACCAGTTTTTAAAATGACATATGTAGACTTTGTGTTTTAAATCCAATCAAGTAGACTGGACAACATTGTTTTGATTAGTCATATTTTGAAAAGGACAACCATATCTTATATGTATTATGATATATAATAATGTATCATCCAATAGTTTCTGCAACTTATATGACACCATCATGAGATATAACAATGTATCATCTAATAGTTTCTACAATTTCTACTACTTATATATATATATTTTTGAAAATAGCTCAATATCATTAAAAGTAAGCCATACGGCATCTACAAGATAGACATTTCTCGTCAAGTAACCAAACAACAACTCCTACTGCGGAAAGACATAACACAAGGCTCAGATTGGGATGTGATAGGTACGCTTCTGCACCGTCCACCTCTTGTGGTGGCTGTCTAATACAGCTATCTGGGATGAAATTCATCAATCTGTAAGAACCTATGAGTACATCTAGAGAGGAGCTCGCAAAGCCGCTGATAGAAATAACCATCATGAAGACAACGAAAGATTACCAGACAAAGAGCCCGACCCCAAAGCAATGACACAAACCTAACAACACAGACACAACGCCCCACAAAAAAGGACGAGAACCACAACTACCAGCGACGAGCACTAAGGTTGCACCAACTAGGAGACCCGAGAAGGAGGACAAACCCCAGCGATGCAGATACAGAGGAAGGATGGGTCATGCGGATACAAGGGCTGGAGTAGAGGGTGTCGGGAACTCCACCACCACTCCCGACCACCACTGCGAATAGGGGGTGGAAGACCCGCATGAAGCACACACCCAACTTTCTCCTCCTCTGCCTGAAGCACCAAAGGGGCGCCCGAGCTCACCGTCCACCCAAGAAGGGACCTGAGGCACGACCACGACCAACAAACACCCAAAAATGGAGGAGAGGGGTGCCACCTCAGATGAGGACCAACACCCAAACAAACAAATAGAAACACGCTGAAAAATAGAAAAAAAAACGACGACTGAACAGGCTTGCCACAGAAACTAGAAATCAGACGAAAAAAAGACCACAAACCGCTGCCTAGCACCATGATCGGCCAAGATCTGCCCACCTCCAGCAACACCGTCCCCCTGTAAACAGACCACAAGCACCGTCGTGGATGAAGACAACCTCTGATCAAGAACCTGGCGAACCGAAGCCGAGGGACCCAGCCGCCCAATAAATCGAATCAGAGAAGAGACGAAGGTTGGAGAGGAGGCTGCTCTCCGCTAGACACAGCACCAGCTGCCAAACGAGGAAGAGGCCTTGGGGGAGCAGGCGGTGCTCGCCGGCGCCCAGCCCCTCCCCCAATCCCGACGGCGACGGACGGCGCTCTGATGCCCTAGATCGCACTCCCGCACTCCCGTAGCGGCAAACAGTCTATCCCATTACTATATATATATATATATATCTTCTTTGATTGGATGATCTAAGAATCTCAGACTGAGGTGATTTTTTATATACATGTTATCAAAAGGATACATGTAACATCCATAAGGATTGACTATTCTATAGAGTTTACAATCATCAAAAATGAAAAAGGAAGCATGTAAGTTAGATGTACCTGGATAAACAATTCATATATATATACATATATATACATATATATGTAGACATATATATACATATATGTATATATATATATATAAATATAAATATAAATATATATATATATATATATATATATATATGTAGACAAGGAGTGGCTCAAGTGGTCAAATACGGTGTCTCCTACAAAAGAGATATGCGTTCAAATCCCAGTTGTCATCTTGATTTTCCAACCTCCCAGGCATTCGACCTCTGTCACGGGCGTGGGAGAGGGGGGGAGAAATATTTCTCTCTTAATCTCATATATATATATATATAGATATTTATATATATATAGATATATATATATATATATATATATATATAGAGAGAGAGAGAGAGTCAAGCTAGAATACACTTGAGTGTTCAGATCACATGAATACACTCAAGTGTGTTTGCATATCAAGACTATTTCTTTGCAAAATGTAAACCATTGATCTTCACTGTCATACTATAATTAGGCTACGTACAAATTTTGAGTCCATTTGGATGAGTGTAAGTCACTCATCCAAGGACAAAAAAATCGACGCATGAAACTAATTTGAAAGGCATAATTTTTGCGGTCTTTATAACATGGCCTATAAATGTGCTCAAATTTTTTATATGAGCTATTCACAAGATGTTTAAGAAGATCAATGGATTAGATTTTTGAAAAAAAACATTGC
This sequence comes from Alisma plantago-aquatica, assembly GCA_963693085.1. Taxonomy (NCBI): domain Eukaryota; kingdom Viridiplantae; phylum Streptophyta; class Magnoliopsida; order Alismatales; family Alismataceae; genus Alisma; species Alisma plantago-aquatica. Next base: position 1,987,961,929 of record OY856409.1, read on the forward strand.
ATCATGAAAAACTACTTGAGTGTATTCTTCTCCGAATACATAGTGTATTCTAGCCTGACTCTCTCTCTCTCTCTCTCTATATATATATATATATATATATATATATAGAGAGAGAGAGAGAGAGAGAGAGACATTCATACATATATATAGCGAAGCTGGACACACCCGAGTTTAATGGAGGCATTATACACCTCAATTATTTTCCATCACGAAGCATTAATTTTAAAAATCTAAATTGTTGATCTTTTTAATATCTTAAGAACATAATATATAATATATGTGAGGTCATTTGTACATATATGTGTTATGTAAGGAGATAAAAATCATGCATTTCAAATTGGTTTCATGCATTGATTTTGTTGTCCTTGGATGAGTGACTTACACTCATCCAAATGGGTTTAATTTTTTTTATGGGGTCTATTACTATTGTAACAATGAAGATCAATGGATTATATTTTGAAAAATATGGTCTAGATAGGCGAACATTGTTGAGGTGTACGGTACGATCTGTACACTCGAGTGTATTTTTGCATGATTATATATATATATATATATATATATATATATATATATATATATATATATATATATATATATATATATATATATATACATACATATGTATTTGTCTCTGTTGAGGTTGAACAAAACACCTTGGGGAATTTGCAGTGGCTTCTCAGGAACTTTGGTAAACAGACAGGGCTCTATGTGAATGAAAATAAGACTCATCTCTTTTTGTCAAAAATTATTAGCAGTCAGAAGATAGACTCAAGGAGGTAATGGGAGTGGAGATAGGCTAGTTTCCTACACAATATATGGGCTGCCCACTGACTGTAGGTAATCTACATGTCAAAGACTTTGCTCATTGTATGGATAGACTAGAGGAAATGATCAATAGGATCAATAGATGGCCAATACAAAAGACTTCTATGATAGAGAGAGTTACCCTCTTAAAGGCTACTATAGAGGGGCTTCTAATCTTTTGGGTCCAACAAGGAGAGATTTCCGGCCTGGTTAGGGATAGAATGAAAATGAAGATGGAAAACTTCCTTTGGACAAGTGAGTATCATCCCATGAGGTACACATTTCTAGCTCTTCTAAAAGATGAAGGTGGGCTGGATTTAAAAACACCAAGGGACTAGCTGAGTGGGGGACAATTAGAAGAATTACCATATACCAAGAAGGCACTTCCACATGGGGTAAGTGTATGAGAGAAAGATATATGAGATGGTTAGATTTCATACCAAGAATAAGAGAAGGATACTAACACACAATCAATGTCATGAAGGAGATGTGGCAGCAAGTCATGCACCTTTTTTACCCCTATGAAGTAGGGTAATGGAGACTCAAAGACCCAAAGTCTAACCTCTAGGAAGTGACAAGATCTAGTGTGGTAAAAGATAGGCACATAGAGCGGGTATGGGCTAGAACACATGTACCAAAATGGTGTATTTTTGTTTATAAAATTCTGCAAAACACACTAGCTACTCCGGACAAAATACATGGTTGGAATTATGAAGTTGTTGTTGTTTTCTTTCTATGTTAGGAAGAAAATGAGTCCCATTCTCACCTGGTAGGCTGATTTAATTTTACAAAGGAGGTATGGAAGATTATATGTGAAGAATTTAGATTATATATACAGCTGAAAGAAGAACCAAGAGGAACGTTGCCAAGCTGTAAGGGAAGTGACAAAAATAGGATTTTATTTGCTTCTCTATGCTACCACATTTGGGAGGAGAGAAATGCACAAAAACACGGAGTTGTAACAACTAATTGAAGGAGTATTGTAGTAAAAATGATTAAAAGTATTAAAAGGAAGTTATATATTAGTTAGAAGAGTGAGTTGTCATGTTTTAGTTGTATGGCGTTGGGGCTATATGTAACTCTTGACATCCTATATTTTAGGAGGAAGTCAGAATATATGTTTTCATGATTCCAATATATATATATATATATATGTGTGTGTGTGTGTGTGTGTGTGTGTGTGTGTGTGTGTGGAAACCAGATGGATCTATGGAGGTCTTTGGAAGGGAGAGCGGGAGTTTCATTGTGAAGTTCTAAGATGGAGTCGACCTAACCAACGCACTAGAGGGAGGCCCATAACACATTAACAAAAAACTAATGATATTAAAGAAGTGGGAGAAGGGTGAACCACTGGAGCAAGAGAAGCTCTCCTCTATTATGGTATGGTTGAAGATCTTAAACTTACCTCGGGAGCCTTGGAGTGACAAGATGTTGGCAAGGATCGCCACCTTCTTGGGAAGGACACAGTTCCTTGACAAGCAAACAAAGGTGAGGTCACGGATTAATTATGTTAGAATCAATGTAATGATTAAGTCGAGTTCATCCTTTCCAAATGTTGTCAAAATGTGAACAGTAAAGGGCAGTGCTTATGAAATGAAGCTTGAGTATGAATGGATTCCAGATAAATTCCCACATTGTGGGAATCTCGGGAATGATAAGGCCCTCTGCTCAAAAGCATTGTCGGGTGAGAAGGAATCGACTGAGAAGGTAGTGTAGAACAATAAGACGCAACATGTTCAACAAAATGTGACTAAGACCTCACAAAACAAACAAGAAACACCTGGACAAGAGAAGGGGAAGAATGTTGATGAAGATGGGTTCGAGAGACCCAAGAAGACAACAACCAAGAGGACGCAGAGTTACCAGGATTCAAAGTGTCCCTAAGTCTAGGGACTAGGATGGCGGGCACACCAACAGATTCCAATCATTAGAGAACCAGAATGAAACTATTGAGGTTGTAGTTGGCAGCAAGCCAACTCACAGTTCCAATGGTTGAACTCCCTACGATCACTACTTAGAACATCATAGGTTGATCATGTTGGGACAAACAAGATGTGGTCCGAGCGGAATTAAGGAGGGAAATGACTGACATTGCCATCCTCATTGAAGTTAAAATCAAGAGAAGTAAAATAAGAAAGGCCATGAAGTGAACGTGGCCAGAAGAACCCTAGATAGACAATTCACATGTCTGCAACAAGAATGAATACTGGTTATGTGGGTGAAAGATGAATATAACATTGTGATGAAGATGCAATCAAGATAGTTAATACATTTAGAACTCACTATGGACAATCACAAACTTGAGGTCATTGCTATTTATAAATAGAAAGATGATTTGAAGAGATAAGCTCTATGGAGAGACCTTGAGTCTATCAAGTCTAGCCTGCAAGATCCTTGGATAATCATAGGGGTCTTCAACGCAGTGAGAAAGATTGAAGAAAGAAGGGGAAGGAGTGCACCTTCTAATAGATTGATGGAAGATTTTAATTGTGCCATTCATAGAAACAATCTATTGGAGATTGAGGCCAAGGGCCCTTATTATACTTGGAATAATCAGCAATTGGGGAAGAACAACACGAGAAGTAAAATAGATCGTGGGTTATGTTCACTGGCTGTCCACAATGTATTCAAAATTTTATGGTTGGAGACAATGCCAACTATATATTGTGAGAACTCGTTACATTAAATGAGATTACTCAAAACATAAAACACAATCAATTACCAATTAACCGCGTACCAAAAAATATGGGTAAATTAAAACTGATTTCAACGTCAACACCCACTCAGAAACATTTGCATAAGAGCCCAACATCTTTCTTGTATCCATACTATGCCAAGAATTTGATACAAATTGTTCTATCATCTTAGCCACAACATATATATACAGGAGAACAATAATCGTATATGCCACACAAACAAGCATTAATATTCTAACAAAAGTATGACTCGTTTGAAACACCATATACAAACTTTTTCTCACCCAGACCTGAGTGTACAGAGACAACTCTAGGACACACTAGACATATAATCATCTTTATCAAATATTCATTACTATAGCTCCTCTTTGCTGCCACATGTTTGTTTTTGTCACTTCAGATTACCTAAAAAGATGTGGCGAACCACAAGGGTGAGACCCATGTCCCAGCAAGAGATATAACCCCCAACAACGTTTATTGATTACAACATTTTTAAGTAATTAAATAGTTAAGAAGTTTAATCAGATATAACTAATAGGCTCAATAGTGTTAATGTGTCGCTTAGCACTTACAATCACTAAGATAATTATCCTAGAGTTTAATCCTTTTTCAACTTTCCGATTAAGGCTAGTATAGAAAGGGTCGATCCGACAGGACAACTTTGTAAGATTGTTTCTTTTATCCCAATTATTTTGAAGAACTATTTTATTATTTTTTTTGTATTTTCATATTTAGAACGAAATGTAAAAGTCAAGTTTTGGGGTTGGTGATTAACACTAAGGAATGAAATGCAAGAATGAAAATGCACTTACAAGAATAAAAATGCACAAGGAAATTTTAAGATTATTGTTAGCACAAGAAAAACTATATGAATGAAAAGACTAGGAATTAAAGAAAGCCAAATTATGCGGTGATTAAATCAAGAGATGGAGATTGAGGCGTTAGGGGTTTTCACCACCTTAGTCAAGGAAAAATAAACTAATCCCTAAAAATGATGGATTCGATGAAGGCAAGTGAATTAATAAAAATCCACTAAAGATAGACTCCACATGAGCCAATTGATCCTGGTGCTCATGCTTCTTAGTTCATCATCCTAAAAGAAGAAGATCCACGGTCATTTTAAAACTCCTATGCGATTGGGTTTGTTGTTCTAAATCCGAACTTCCACGGTCATATCCATCTGGATTAATTTTTGATCAAATCAATTAATTACTTTGATAGATCAATTAGTTATCAAACCCAAAAGCCATCTAGAATCATTTTTTTAGGAAAACTCGATAAAGCCATGGCTAAGGGGTTATTCCCCTTGCCTCGATAGAAAACTACTCACTCATGGAGAAGGGGGAGACAGAGGAAGAAAGTACTGAAGCCATAGTCTAGCCCAAAATCAGGAGGTTAATCCTTATGCTAGAGACAATAAAATGGATTATTTCTTAGTTCCTTGCTCCAGAATTAAAGAACGGAGAAAAGAAGATTAAGACTAAAGCGGAATGAAGAGACAAGAACCAAGTATGAAAGAACAATGCTTGAAATAAAATCTACTTTATTGCATAATAAGAAGATGATTACAAGAATAAATGCTTCAAAATCCCATACAAAGAGAAATCCAAGATGCCTTGAGGAGGAGGAAGTGTCCCTCCTTTTATAGGAGGGGAAGGAGGCACTTTTACAATTAGGTTGAGGGGTTTTTGAGGCTGGTGGCTGGGATTTTTGCTATCTGTGCGCCACCAACCGACTGGTTCAGAAACAAACCGATCGGCTGGAAGGTGCTGGAGTGCGACAGCCAATCGATCGGCTGCCAACCCTAATTAGGGTGGCAGTGCAGTCGAAACCTCTCGGTGTTGTTTCTTCTCATCAATAGGGCATCAGCCGAGCGTTTGGTTTAGGAATCGGGCGATCTCGTCCAGTCGTCTGATGAGAGTAATGATCGACGCTTAAAGGCGAATCGAGCATTTCAATTTGTCAGATGATCAGGTCGATGAGGTGAGACGATCGGTTGATAATACCAGTCGATTGGCTCAGGTCCTGAAACTACAATAAAATGCACATGATTGTCAGATTTGTGATAAAAATGAGAAAATATCAATTTGTGCAATTTCAAGAGATGAATGGAGTATTTCTATGTGACAAGCATAATAACTCGCAGAAAAGATGTGCTGAAATAGCACACATCAAAATACAGTAGACTTAAAGTTTTGCTTGTCCTCAAGCAATTGAAAAATCAAAATGATTCAAAAATTTTGGAATAACAAGTTCATCCTCCCTAGATTAGCAATTCTTCTATCCTTTTCATGGCCAAGCGACCCATCTCCTAGAACCATGAATTGCAAGCACTATGTTTCTCAAGAAAACATTTTTCATAACTTCATTTTTTTAAACTTATACTTTGTAAAGACAGTCTTGATCTAACTTGCGCTTTGACACTCATTTTCATTTTTCATTTTTTTCATTGGGTTGATTGTTGCACGGGAATAGAGAATTTGAGGTGTGACGGAAAAATCCCTCCTCTATTCGACTTGGGATATAATTTTTTCATAGACTTGTGATTACATTGACCACAATTTTTTTGTGTGCCCTTTTTCTTTTGGCATCTTTTGATGGTACGCCCCTTTGTGGGGTATGGAACAATGGCATGCCACCCCTAACTTAGGGTTTGGCGTGCGATTTTTTTTCCCGTGCAACAAAAAACCTTTTTTTAAAATAAATTTGATAATGTATTTGATTTTTGAAGATAAAGTACAACATTCGGCCAACTAGATAAAGGCCTTATGTTTGAAAGTAAACAAAGAAAAACAAATAAAAATGCAGAAGGAAATGTTGAAAAGGGAAGATAAAGGGTGGATCACGTACCACCCACCCCCACCCCGGACATAGAAATTTGCTCAACCCGAGCAAACTCTAAGAGAGAGATGAAGGGAAGAGTCACTGCGGTGGAGGGTGCTGTTGGTGGGAGGAGTAGTAGTTTGCCCAATAAGGAGAATCAGGGCCTGGATAACTTTGTTGTGCTCGGTACTCGTCATAAGCTGGTCGACTAGGGGCATAGTGACCGCAGTCCACATGCCAAGACTCCTGCGAACGCTGCATCAGGTACATGTGATTGAGCTGGTGGCCCTGTCTCTGCTGCTCTTGCTGAATCTCATCCAGCTGAGTTTGGATCTCGTAGAAGCCGTAAGGATCGGAGTCGTCGTCTGGTCGCCACCTGGTGCGATGTCTGGAAGGTAGCAGTGGAGGTCCAGTGTCGTCGTCGTGTGCCTCTAAAGAGAGGATCCTCCTGTGAGGCTGTGGCTCGAGGATGGTGGTTGGATCTGGATGCTCCAGGTAGAATCTCTAGATATGGCCCGGTAAATCAGTCAACTGGTAGACGTAGTTTGCTGTTGCAAACTGCGAATGTAACGGGAGCTGGAGGACCACCTGAGTGTCTTTGAACAAAAGGTATTAAATGCCCTCGGTGCCAAAACGGATAAACCTACTGTTCTTCAAATAGTGAGTGTTAATGAGGTGATTTTTGAGCTCGAGCGGGGGAAGGCGATGTGGGTGTAGCCCAAAAAGATGGCGAGCTGGGTAACATAGTGGCCAATGTGAAAAGAAGAGGAAGTGGCTCGACTAGCTTGGGTACCAAAATGCTCAATGATAGCATTGCCCTAGTTAAAAGGTTCTTCATGTAAAAGACACCAAAGAGCATAAAGTTTTACCTAAGTAACTGCGCCCTGAGTACCTTCCCGACTGAAAATGGTGCAAACCAAAATACGGTGAAGGTAACGGACCACCGGGTTGTGTATGTAGGAGGCCTTGGGCCCACTAGGAATATGGGGAAGAAGCCCGGTGATCTCTGCCCAAAACTTATCTCTGTCGTAATGGTCTGGGTAGGAGTCATGATACTGTGCCATACATTGTTCTATCCAATAGTCCTCCTTGCCGTCGAGGATAAAAGAAGTTATTTGCTTGGCAGATGATTCCAGATTTTCCCTAAAAATCCGGTATTTACAGCTCAAATTTCCGAAAGAACAATGTAACCTGCGGAAAGTGCTCAAAAACTCGAGGGTAAGATCACAGTAGATGGAGGTGACATGGTAGGGAAAGATAAGGATGTGGTTTCTATGGAGGATATTGTCGATGGCATCGCGGATGCCCAAAGAATCAAGGGTTGTGTCGCACGCCCAACGAGGAAAAGAAATACCAATTCCGAACATATCCTCATAACGTTGGCGGTGTTCAGTGCTAGTGAACTGGTCGTAGCTACCCGGAATAGGTGCTATACAGGGTGAACGGGGGGGTGGTTGAGTCCGGATCATTGGCTGCCTTCTGAGTTCCCTCCATCTCGCGAAGAATCTCATCCGCCTCATCGATGTCATGAAGCATCTCCTCGACTAACTCGGGAGAAGACTCACCAGTAGGAGAGGGCATGCGGAAATGGATTCCGGGATGAGAATTGGAACGACGAGGAGGATCCCTAGAAGAGGATGCAGGGGCCTTGCCTTTGCACTTGCAAAAGTGGTTGAACATCACTGCTGCAGAGAGAAGCCGATCGGTTGAGAATGTAAACGATTGTCTGGAGAAACCAATCGATCGTCTGGTAGATGAAATGGGCATTTCGGCTATCTAAGATGGGCGACTAGACACACCAAATGGTCGGCTGAGTCTGGATCTGAGCACTCAGTAGATCTGGCTGACGGCCGTCTTATTGAGGAGCTGTGGTGGTGGCGATGCAGGTCACGTCGGTCGTCTGTGGATCGATACGGGTGGCATCCCAGCCAGGCAGGCGGTTGAAAAGATCCAGGACAACAAATCTTAAGGAAAGCCCAGACGACCGGCTCCGGCGAGACCGGTCGGCCGCAGCGCTGGCTGAAAACCTTAGACGTCCGGCTGACAATCAAGACGGTCGTCTGAAGAGCACGCGGAACTATTGTCGGAGAGGTGGCAAGCTCGAGAGATCGAGTGAACAGTGAGGGAGGAGGCTAGGGTAAGCGGGGAGATGAGAGAGTGGTCTTGCGTATGGTGTGTTATATAGAACAATGGATCTATGAGCCTAACGGTTGGACAGCCAGACGATCGGCTAGTCTGCCTTGGGCACCAGACACAAGAAAGTAAAGGACAGATGCATCATTAAAGTTTTGCGGAACAGTCGGCGGTCGAGTCGAGCGTCTGAATATCCAACCGGTCGTTGTTCTTATCGAGTCGTCACAAATTAGTCTTGAACCGAGCGTCTGGTAATGGTAACTGATCAGCTCGATAGCAGGAAGAAGGAAAAATAGAACGAAAGAACAAAAATAAGAAAACAAACGAGAAGGGAAGATAGTGTTTGGCTGCCTCCAAACTAGTGCCTTATTTTACGTCGTGGCTCAACAAAGATCAGATTAATTGGAATCCGGGGGAGTTGAAGGGTCAGTGAGGTTCAGATCATGCAAGGGTGGAAATTTGGTTGAGTCTAAAGAAACAACATCTTCAGTGGTGATATATCATTTAAGACGTTGCCCATTGACCTTAAACTCACCCAGAACTTTATCCCATAGGAGAAAGGCACCATGTGGGTAAGCACACTTTACAATGTAGGGGCCATACCACCACGACTTGAGTTTTCCAGGAAAAAGTCATAATCTTGAATTAAAAACTAAAACTTGATCCCCTTCTCTAATATCTTTGCGCTTAATATGACCATCATGCCACATTTTGGTTCGGTCCTTGTAGATTCTTGCGTTTTCCTAGGCACTCATCCTAAGTTCATCAAGCTCATTTATTTGGAGGAAACGTTTCTTTCCAGTCATGGAAAGGTAAAAATTCAAAGTTTTGTTGGCCCAGCTTGCTTTGTGCTCTAGTTCTATTGGTAAGTGACATGACTTACCGTAGATCAATCTGAAGGGGGTGGTACCAATGGGTGTTTTGTAGGAGGTACGATATGCCCACAGAGCGTCATTGATTTTTAACACCCAATCTTTCCTAGTTCATCCAATAGTTTTTTCTAAAATGGATTTGATTTTTCTGTTGGATACTTCTACCTGCCCACTGGTCTGAGGATGGTAAGGAGTTGCGACTTTGTGATAAATCCCATATTTTTTCAAAAGAGCCTCAAAACTTTTCTCCAAAAAATGGGATCCCCCGTCAGAAATGACGGTGCGAGGGACTCCAAATCTAGGAAAAATGACATCTTTAAAGAGTTTCTTAACATGTTTAGAGTCACATGTTTTAGTAGGTATGGCTTCAACCCACTTTGACACGTAATCGACTATGACTAAAATGTAAGCAAACTCATAAGAAGAAGGAAATGGGCCCATATAGTCGATTCCCAGACATCAAAAATCTCTAATTCCTACCAAGAGGTGAGAGGCATTTGGTCACGCTTGGAGATATTGCCCGTCCTTTGACATTGGTCACATGAGAGCACATAATCATAAGAGTCTTTGAAAATGGTGGGCCAAAAGAATCCACATTGTATAACTTTTCTAGCCATTTTTTGGGAACTCATGTGACCACCATAGGGGCCAGAGTGACATTGTTCCAAAATGGCGATGCTTTCTTCGTGGGATACACAACGACGATATAAACCATCGGCACAAAGTCTAAATAGATAAGGTTCATCCCAATAATAATTTTTACATCATGTAAAAATTTAGCTTTAGAGTATCCCGTATACTCGGGGTGCAATACACCTGCAGCTAAATAGTTTACAAAATCAGCAAACCAAGGGAATTGGGAGTCTACCTTAAGCAATTGATCATCGGGTAAGGATTCATTTATGGGATTTTCATCAATGGGGCTATAGCTAAATCTACTGAGGTGGTCAGCCACGACGTTCTCAGATCCTTTTTTGTCTAGGATTTCTAAATCAAATTCTTGCAATAACAAAATCCATCTTATGAGTCTAGGCTTGGCATCTTTCTTGGTCATGAGGTAGCGAATGGCTACATGATCAGTGTAAACAACTACCTTTGAACCAACAAGATATGAGCAAAATTTATCGAATGCATAGACAATGTCTAGCATTTCTTTTTCAGTTATGGTGTAATTTCGGTGAGCCTCATCTAAGGTCTTGGATGCATAATAAATGACATGGTGTTTTTTGTCAATTCTCTGTCCTAAAATGGCACCTACAGCAAAATCACTAGCATCACACATGATTTCAAAGGGTAAGGCCCAGTCAGGAGCACGGATGATAGGAGTGGTGGTGAGAGCCTTTTTCAAACATAGAAAGCTCTCCATGCATGTTGTATTGAAATGGAAAGGCACCTCCTTTTGAAGAAGATTGGTGAGAGGTTTTGTGATTTTGGAAAAATCACGGATGAATCGCCGATAGAACCGACATGTCCTAAGAAGGCTCAGATGTCTTTGACTGAGGTTGGGGGAGGCAGCTTGGTGATGACCTCAATCTTAGCTTGGTCTACTTCAATGCCCTGGTTGCTCACCTTATGGCCTAGAACAATACCCTCCTTGACCATGAAGTGACACTTCTCCCAATTAAGGACTAAGTGTGATTCAATACATCTATCCAGGACAAGGGAGAGGTTTTGAAGGTAGGAATCAAAACTGTCTCCATAGACGAAGAAATCATCCATGAACACTTCCATGACAGTTTCAGTTAACCCTGAAAAAATGGCAGACATACATCTTTGAAAAGTGGCTGGTGCATTGCATAGGCCAAAAGGCATTCGTCTAAAAGCGTATGTACCAAAAGGGCATATGAAAGTGGTCTTCTCTTGGTCTTTAGGATGAATGGGAATCTGATAAAAACCCGAGTAGCCATCTATATAGAAAAAGTATTGTTGATGAGCTAAACGTTCAAGAACTTGATCGAGGAAGGGAAGAGGGAAGTGGTCTTTCCTAGTTTCTTTGTTGAGTTTCCTGTAGTCAATGCACATCCTCCATCCTGTGACGGTACGGGTGGGGATGAGCTCATTCTTCTCATTCCTAATGACTGTGGTCCCACCCTTTTTGGGGATGACCTGGACAGGGCTGACCCAAGGAGAGTCAGAGATGGGGTAGATGATTCCTGCAGTCACAAGTTTAATTACTTCAAGACGGACAACTTACTTCATGTTTGGGTTGAGTTTCCTTTGCGAGTCTCGGGAAGGTTTACTATTTCCAATCATTGGGATTTTGTAGATGTAAATGGATTGATCTATCCCAACTAAATCCGTCATTTTGTACCCTAAAGCTATTTTCCTTTTCCTAAGTTCTCCCATAACCATGTTTTCCTGTTCAATGGTAAGGTCATAATTGATAATGACAGGGCATAATTGTTGTTCATCCAGAAAGACATATTTCATGCCTATGGGGAGAGTCTTCATTTCTGGGGCCTTTGGTGGTTCAGGTCGTTCTTCTATGGTGGAGATCATTTTAAGGTCTTCAATCTCAACACATGGTATTTCCTCAAAGTTGTCCAAATGAATCTTGAGTTGATTTGATGGTTCATTATCAAGACTAGGTCCCCTCATGCTTTCAAACACCCTAAACTCTAGGGTTTGCTTCCCTAGCCTTAACAAAATGGTACCAGCCTCAACATCAATTAAGGCACGGGCAGTGGCTAAGAAGGGACGTCTAAAAATGAGAGGGTAGCATAAATCTTCCTTGATGTCCATGATCACAAAATCACATGGGACATATGCACCTTTTCCAACTTTAACCAGAATGTCTTCGATGATTCCCATGGGTTTGGTTGTGGATGAGTCTCCCAGTTGGATAGTCATGGTTGTGGGTAACATGTCATGGAATCCTAATCTTTTGCAAAGGCTATAAGGCATGATAGATATACTGGCTCCTAAATCTACTAGGCCTTTTCTACAGGCATAGTCACCCAAGTAGCATCCTATTCCAAAAAGAACATGGATCCTTCTGTTTTTTAGGCATCTTACTTAGGATAATGTCTGATGTGGTCCTTCCAAGTTTAACAGTCTCGTATTCTTTAGTAACATACTTCCTAGTCAAGAGAGATTTCATGTACTTGGACCAGGTGGGCATGTCTACCAAAGCATCAAGGAAGGGAATGTCGACATGTATTTTTTTCATAGCATCCCTAAATTTCATGAAGCGAGCATCAAGTCTTGTTTGTTTGAGGTAGGCTTGATAGGGAGGATGGGGTTTGTAGATTGGTTCTTCATCTTCTACTTGAGGGGTTTCGGGGACAGATGGTTTGGGTGTAGCTTCAGGTTCGACAACTACCATGTCCACATCCTAGAATTCTAGAGGTGGGTCTGAAGATTTTTCTAGAGGGGGAAGGGCGTGCACTTTTCCCGAACGAGTAGAGACAACCTTGAGTTGTTCAGGATGTTTAGGGTTGTTTTTAGGCTGCCCTGCAAAAGTCCCAGCAGGAGGTTTTTGTTGGGCAAACAGACGGGCCAACTGTTCGTCAGTTGCCTTTTGATGGGATTGTATGGCCACGAGGGTTTGTTCTATGTTTTCTAGGCTAGGATGACTTGGGGGAGGAGGAGGGGGGGCATTTTGAGGTGGATGGGGAGGTTGAGGTTGGTTTAGATTTTGGGGTGGAAGGTTTAAGTTTTGGAATTGTTGGTAGAGTTGTCGATTTTGGTAATTTCCTTGATTTCCAAAATTTCTTTGATTGTTGTATGGGAATCCAGGTGGTGGTCGATTGTTACCTTGAGGGTAGGGAGGCCTTTGTTGAAGTTGGTTAGAGTTCTCAGCACCTGAAGGGTTCTCGTATTGAAAACTAGGGTGGTTTCTAGGTTGGTTGGGATTATAGTAACTTTGGCCTGGTATTGTATGAATCGAATTGAGGTCTTCTGGTTGTTGTCCTACTTCAGGTTGCATGGGCATGTTGTAGAGATATTGACAGTGGAGGGTGGTATGGTTGTATCCTTGGCAAATACCACAAAGGGAATCCATGGCTTTTAGTTGTTGGGGTGACTCTTTAAGGGTGACCAAGGATGACTGTAACCGATCTTGTTTTAAGGAAATTAATTTGAGGCTTTCTGCTTTGCTTTGGATATCATTATTAACTTCTGCCTTGGCTACCTTAAGAATTCCACCAATTCCTCTTCTAGCCCTTGTTTCGGAAGCCCGTTTGACTACTTCCCATGCGCTAGTCAAACTTTGATGCATGAAATTTCCTCCAGATGAGGAATCGAGAAAGAATTTGGTATCATCATCAACACCATGATAGAAGATCTCTATGAGTTGGGCTTGAGAGATATCATGGTGGGGGCACTTCCTAAGTAAGTCTTTGAACCTTTTCCAAGCTTCACCTAAAGACTCTCCTGGGGACATAGAAAAATGAGTTATTTGACCCCTAAGTTCATAGGTGAGAGACGGGGGTAAAATTTCTCAAGGAACTTGCTTTGTAGAACTTCCCAAGTTGTGACATGTTCTTCGCTCTCCATGGTTTTGTACCAGCTACTAGCTTGGCCAGAGAGGGAATACTTAAACAACCTAAGGCGGATGGCATCTTTAGAGACACCCGGGAGTTTGTTCAAAGAGCAAAGGTCAATGAACCTTTGAAGATGATCTTGGCAACTTTCCCCATTGTTGCCTGAGAAGGGGTTGGCTTGCATCATGGTGATCCATTGTGTTCGGATTTCGAATTGTGGAGCAATAATGTCGAGGGGTATGACCGGATGTTGCGCATAGGCAGTTTTGGGAATAGAAAAGTCTTTTAATTGTTTTTGCCTTTCGGCTTCCCTCCTATCGACTTCTATGGGTTCTTGTTCGGCCATAAAGGCTTCTCGCAAAGCGGCTTCTCTCTCCGCTTGTTCGGCTTGGATGAGCTCTCTTTGAGCTGTGAGATCTTGGTCGATCCTACGGGTGACTTCTTCTTCATTCATTCTCACTAGACTTTGACGGTTTAGACGATGAAAAGTCCTTTCTATTTCCGGATCAAATGGTTGAAAATCGACGTTCGGGCGTCGCATGCACAATTAAAGTAGTTAATTCGTGTGCAGAAAAAATGGACTGCCGGAATGGAAACTCGGCAAAAAGAGGAGTAGCACTTCCGGAATGTTACTCGGAAGGCATAAAAAAACAAAAAAAAGTTTTTCAAAAGATTTTTGGGGGTTTGAGAAAACAATCTGTTTTCCCCGGCAACGGTGCAAAATTGTTAATGCGTCGCTAGCACTTACAATCACTAAGATAATTATCCTTGAGTTTAATCCTTTTTCAACTTTCCGATTAAGGCTAGTATAGAAAGGGTCGATCCCACAGGACAACTTTTTAAGATTGTTTCTTTTATCCCAATTATTTTGAAGATCTATTTTTTTTTGTATTTTCAGATTTAGAACAGAAAGTAAAAGTCAAGTTTTGGGGTTGGTGATTAACACTAAGGAATGAAATGCAAGAATGAAAATGCACTTACAAGAATAAAAATACACAAGGAAATTTTAAGATTATTGTTAGCACAAGAAAAACTATATGAATGAAAAGACTAGGAATTAAAGAAAGCCAAAGTATGCGGTGATTAAATCAAGAGATGGAGATCGAGGCGTTAGGGGTTTTCACCACCTTAGTCAAGGCAAAATAAACTAATCCTTCAAAACGACGGATTTGATGAAGGCAAGTGAATTAATAAAAATCCACTAAAGATAGACTCCACATGAGCCCATTGATCCTGGTGCTCATGCTTCTTAGTTCATCATCCTAAAAGAAGAAGAGCCACGGTCATTTCAAAACTCCTATGTGATTGGGTTTGTTGTTCTAAATCCGAACTTCCACGGTCATATCCATTCAGATTAACTTTTGATCGAATCAATTAATTACTTTGATAGATCAATTAGTTATCAAACCCAAAAGCCATATAGAATCATTTTTTTAGGAAAAGTCGATAAAGCGATGGCTAAGGGGTTATTCCCCTTGCCTCGATAGAAAACTACTCACTCATGGAGAAGGGGAAGACGGAGGAAGAAAGTACTGAAGCCATAGTCTAGCCCAAAATCAGGAGGTTAATCCTTATGCTAGAGACAATAAAATGGCTTAGTTCTTAGTTCCTTGCTCCAGAATTAAAGAACGGAGAAAAGAAGATTAAGACTAAAGCGGAATGAAGAGACAAGAACCAAGTATGAAAGAACAATGCTTGAAATAAAATCTACTTAATTGCAGAATAAGAAGATGATTACAAGAATAAATGCTTTAGAATCCCATACAAAGAGAAATCCAAGATGCCTTGAGGAGGAGGAAGTGCCCCTCCTTTTATAGGAGGGGAAGGAGGCACTTTTACAATTAGGTTGAGGGGTTTTTGAGGCTGGTAGATGGGATTTTTGCTATCTGCACACCGTCAACTGACCGGTTCAGAAACAAAACAATCGGATGGAAGGTGTTGGAGTGTGGCAGCCAATTGATCGGCTGCCAACCCTGATTAGGGTGGCGGCACAGTCGAAACCGCTCGGTGTTGTTTCTTCTCATCAATAGGGCATCAGCTGAGCATTTGGTTTAGGAATCGGGCAATCTCGGCCAGTCGTCTGATGAGAGTAATTATCGACACTTAAAGGCGAATCGAGCATTTCAATTTGTCAGATGATTGGGTCGATGAGGTGAGACGATCAGTTGATAATACCAGTCGATCGGCTCAGGTCCTGAAACTGCAATAAAATGCACATGATTGTCAGATTTGTGATAAAAATGAGAAAATATCAATTTGTGCAATTTCACGATATGAATGGAGTATTTCTATGTGACAAGATTAATAATTCACAGAAAAGATGTGTTGAAATAGCACGCATCAAATAGTAGGGATGATTGATAGAATACATAAAGGATCATGTAATAATTATCATCATTATCCAGACTATCACCCTTTATCTTGTTGACAGTATAAGAAATTTAGTAGCATATGAATATCTAGCATCATGAGCAAGTCTAGTAACATAGAGTCTCTATCATTATGAATAAGTCTAGCCACATAAGAATAGCTAACAAAATTAGCATGTCTAAAAGGTCAAACATATTAGCATCATAAGAAGAGCTAACAACATAAGCGCAACTATCTGCATAAGCATGATTAGCAGTATATGCATTTCTAGTAACAAAGGCATGGATAGCATGCTAAACATAACTAACAACATGAGATATCTAGCATCATGATTATAATCAGTAGTAGTAGTATAGTTATCACCATAAGCATGGCTACTGTATGTACACATCTATAATCTTAAGCATATCCACAACATAAGTATATCTACTATCTCTTAATTGCACTAAGCATCATCTTTATGTAAAGAGAACGAACAAGGGTTATCATCCAATGTGAAGCGTTGTGTATAACCCTAAACAAAACTAACAACATGAGATATCTAGCATCATGATTATAATTAGTAGTAGTAGTATAGTTATAAACATAAGCATGGATACTATATGTACGCATCCACAATCTTAAGCATTTCCACAACATAAGTATATCTACTATCTCTTAATTGCACTAAGCATCATCTTTATGTAAAGAGAACAAACAAGGGTTATTATCCACTACTAAGTTGAAATCAGTGCCATACAAGATCTAGGAAGAGCCAGACTCCTAAGATATTCTCTACCCCCGATCAGTATGGGTATGCTACAGTGACACATAAGATCAAGATGCTAACAACCTAGTCCATCCTTGGAACAGGTCACGACACTAGTGAAAGGAGGTGGGTATGCATATCCTACCATTCGAGGTACAACCGCAGAGTTCCTCCAATCTCATCACATATGTAATCACCGAGATACAACCACATCCATTCTCAAATTGAGGGCTAGCTATGACCATAATCAACCTCCCTAAATACTTGAATTTAGGATGACAAGCACCCCACATACTCATCAGTATGCGCTCCGAGTTTTCCTTAGGAATACTCATTTCACCATCTGGCAAGTTCTGACACTCAGATGGATCTATGGCACAGGGCACTACATGATTAGAGTTTCACTTGATTAGTTATGCCAATTGGGTGAATTAAGGCTGCATCAAACAAGTGGACATACAAACCCTAATTTACTTCTAACAAGCATATAAATATCACAACTTCAAAAGATATAAAATGTGTGAAATATAATTTCTCATCTCATCATCACATGGTACTATTCACTTGTCATTCATGAGGCTACACTAGTCATCATACTATCACAAGATATAAATCCTTTTTACAATATCACAGGGTATCAACCCTTATCAACACAAGAGGATTACACCTCATTCAGATCTCAACCATGCCCAAAGGTCATTAAGACCATCATACAATTCCCTGCAAGATCATCATTATCATTCCATGCCTTATAGCAAGGCTCAACAACGTCACTTTCATATAATACACCAGATCAGCACAATATTGCATTAATTAGCTAGGAGATATTCATAAACAATCATATCAAGGTTATATTAACATTAATAACATTACTTTATTACATCAACATGTTAGGAATCTAGATATGATTAACCCTCATCATATTCATAATGCACATGTTTAGTATAAGAAAGTATCAACCATGTGGCTATGATAACCACCAATTAACATATTAAGGTTACGATGATATTAAGAAGTTTATTCCACCATCATTCCATCATATAAGAATGTTAAACATGAATACTCATCTTTATCTATTTGCATTAGAGTTAGGTTCAACATGACAAATTATATCAATGTTACTAATCAACACTTATACCCAAACCCTAACTCATGGCATCCCCATTGGATCATAGATACAGAAGGTGAAGCATCACCATAACATTGCATACTATTCTCAAGTATGAACCCACACATAAATCAAGGTGTAACCATTGGGTTATAGCATACTAGGGTTTCAACAATAGTAACAAAGTATTTCATGATTGTATTAATCATTCAAGGACTATTCATACCCAATTATCATCATTTAGTTATATTAAAGCTAGGTATAATGAGCTATACCTCATTAGGGTTACATATCAACACAATATTATTATCATCCCTTCTATTCATATGAGTAAATAGGTAAGACTACCTTATTAAGGGTAACCCTCCATTTGTTCCATCATCATTCAACCCATATCACCATACCACAATGTCACCCAGAACCATTGGATGTTTAAAAGGTAAGACCATTGGTTGTTTACATAAGTAAAGACCTTGGATAAACAACCTATGAAGTCCTTGATTTTTTATCTATAAACAATCACCATCTAACCCTAGACATCCCTTGATTAACAACACAAAAATTTCCATTGAAAGTAGGGTAAAACCTACAATCGAACGTTCATTTAAAAGAAGCGATCCATTGTCAACCAGTAAGATCATTAAGTTGATCATATAAAGGAAACCATATAAATCACATTATTAGGACCAACATATTACATTAGCCATCATTCCACTTTATTGAAGGAATAAACATTATATCTTGACCATAGGGTCAAGTTCATATATTAAAACCATCAATTACAGTATAGGTCCGACCATTGCATCAAATGACCCAAGAAACCATTGGTCTAAGGCTTAATTGATGATAAAAATACAATGCTTGACTCAACATAGGTTTTAGAGACCTGATCCACCATCATTAGTGAACATTAAATCACCATAGGTTGTTAGATCAACACTATATTCATTAATCAGCATAAAATATTAAGCTAGTGTCGTCATTGATTGATAACATCAGTAGGGTACTTAATGGGGACCTAAGGGGGTGACCATAGGTTGTAACCATAATTTCACACCCTTGATCATGACCATCAGTTGTTATGAAGAAAACACCATGGGGTTGTTGCAATGGTACCATCACCGGGTCATGGTTTTTAGAAGAATCGTCTTTAAACCCTAAATTGACCATTGTTTGATAGGTGCTTAGCACCATAGGTTGTCAAAACAACCTGATCCAAGTCATATTATACCTTAAAAATAAGGTACACATGATCACAGGTTCATCTAGAACTGAAATCAGAATAGGGAATATTATAAAAATCGAAATCCAAGTCAAGCATAGCTTTTTAGTGCATAAATCATCATTTTCAAGCAAGAAGATGAGCTAGTAAGCTTATGGTAAGAAATAAAAGTGAAGAAAGTTATAAAACTTACCTATAATGAGAAGAGGAATCCCCACATAGAAGAAATCTCGAGCAAGTAGGGTAGAAAACCCAAGCATAAGCTATGAACTCGTCCATCTAGCACCTTTCTTCATCAAATGAGCAAACCCTAAGCATAAGGAGCAAGAAAGGTAGGGTTTTAGAGCTTTAGAGCGAATTCTACCATGTAACAGCAAGGTTAAGACCTGGAGGAAGGTCTAAGGAAGGAGAAGAGCAAGAGAAACGAAGAAGGAAGTAAGAAAATAACTTGCCTTGGTCGAAATCCCTAGAAGATGACCTTGGAAACCCTAGGTAGGGCTAAATGGAGCTCTAGGAGACCTTCTTCTCCAAAAAGAGGTTGTCTTCTATGTTAGAGCACTTGGTTCCACAGAAAAATAGAGGGGATTTGTTGCTCCAGGTTAAATGAAAGAGAAATCAAGCATATTTTCATACTTGGGCAAGGAAGAGGTAAATATAGCCCATGGATAAAGATGGAAGCAAGCATGAGGTGTAAAAGTAGCTTCCCCATGTTTCTATGGCCTTCAACTATTAAGAATATACAAGAACACACACAAGAAGCTCCCCCACCATCTCTCTAGACCTGATTAGATTTCGTTTGTCGAATTTCCCAGCCAATCACATAATTCATTAGTTGATAGCTACTAAAGGTAGCTCATCCGTGAAGGGGTAAGCCCTAAAATACCCTTGGAGAAAACACCTTCAAACCAAGGTTTACATAGGCGCCCCATGACTCAACAAGATCAAGAATGATGATATAATATCTAGGGAACATAATGAAAGTGATAAATTGCAAAGAAAACCTCTCAATTGGGTAAATTGCATAAAAGTCCAAAATGTGTATAAAATTACATAACTTGCTCAAACAGTGTCCAAATTGGACCAAAATTGAAACTTAAGCTTGTCTTATGATTCAAAAACATATAAAAAGGTTAGATTATGGTTATAATAATTGAATTATGGTAATTAAGATTATTCAACTTATTAAGCAAGTTCAGGGACCTTACACATATAGTGACCACTATGCCCTGGTGCTACACCTTGGTGAAGAAAGAAAAAAAAACAAGTTCCCAACACGGTACTTCAATGCCTGGGCTTCTCTACCTGGGTTCTTTGACACTATCAGGAAAGCTTGGAATAGTAAAGTTGTGGGGACTCCTTTATACAGACTCTGCCAGAAGATTAAACTCACGAAGAGGCACTTACAGACCTGGAACTGGGAGAATGTGAGTGACCTGATGGACACAACTGCAAATAAAGTCAAAGATGCCCTTGAAGCACTAGAGCTATCTGAAAACGATCCAGATAATGAACTATTATAGGAAATTTCCAAGACAAAGAAAGAGGAAGCAATAGAAGCAAAAAATATCGAAGAATCTATGATTAGGCAGAAATTGAGAATTTTCTGGATAAAGGATGGTGACTCCAATGCTAAGTTTTTCTACACTTCCCTTAAAACTAGAAGATACAGGAACCAGATAAATTTAGTTGAAGTGAATGGTGAAGTGCTGAGAAGAGATGAAGACATCTCCAGGGTGTTTGCCAATCATTACAAAGCATTGTTCAATGCTAAAAGAGCTAATGTGAATGCTCAGGAGTGGGATTGTCTTCCTAAGCTCAACAATCTACAAATCCAATCTCTCTGTGCCTTAGTCACAGATGAAGAAATTTACAATGTAGTCAAAAACTCCAATGGTGACAAGGCACTTGGGCCTGATGGCATGAATGCCCTCTTTTTCAAGTCATCCTGGGAGACTATTAAAGATGACTTCTATACAACAGTCAAGGACTTCTTCCAAAAGGGCAGGATGCTTTGGGAGCTAAATAAAACCTACATAGCACTAATCCCTAAAGGAAAGTATTCCATGAAGATTGGTGATTGGAGGCCAATTTCCCTATGCAACTTTGCTTACAAAGTTATCTCGAAGATTTTATCAAACCTCTTGAGAGACATTATGCCAACTATAATAAGCTTAAATCAGTGTTCTTTTGTCAAGGGAAGAAGAATCTCAGATGCTATCCTTTTAGCAAATGATCTTATACATGACTTTAAGAGGACAAATGCCAAGCAGAAGCTGTATCTCAAGGAAGACCTTAGCAAGGCCTATGATTCAATTGATAGGAAATACATCCTCTTCATCATGGAAATGATGGGGTTCCGTGACTGCTGGCTATGGTGGGTTGAGTAATGTTTGAACACAACATCATTCTAAGTCCTTGTGAATGGGACTCCCTATGAATTGATCTAGGCTACAAGTGGTATCCACAAAGGAGACCCTTTAGCTTTGTATCTCTTTGTGATTGGTAAGTAGGGTATGACTGCAATCTTCAATAAAGCAACTGAAAATAAAGATTTCACTCCATTAAAATCGAAAGACATTGAGGTCTCACACTTGATCTTTGCTGATGATTTGCTCATCTTCTCAGAGGCTAGTGAGCATGATGGCATGGGTATTATGAGATGCATGGAAATATTTAGGGAAGTTTTGAGACTTAAACACAACCTTAAGAAGAGCCAACTTTTCTTAAGTAGCTCAACTCCTACTCAGATTGAAACTTTTATGAACATTAGCATGATGGACTTTCCAGTTAGATACCTAGGACTACCCTTGTTTGCAGTCCAGCTAACTAAATCCATTTTTTCATCCCTAGTTGATAAAATAAAAACAAAACTAGAATCATGGAAGATGAGGCTCCTTTCCATGGCAGGAAGGTTGGAGTTGATCATATCTACTTTATCCACTTGCCACTTATTCTGGACTGGTATCTTTCCCATTCCAGAAGCCACTATTAATGAGATTGAAAAGCTGTGTAGAGACTTCCTATGGGGAGACAATGAGAACAGTAGGCACATTCACACAGTGGATTGGGAAGCAATTTGCAAGCCAAAACAAGAAGTTGGGCTTGGCATAAGAAGAGTGAAAGACTGGAGCACAACAGAGATGATGAGGACCCTCTGGGATATTGCAAACAAGAAGAACATGTTGTGGATAAGGTGGATACATAGTAAATACCTAAAAGAAGAAACTCTATGGATGTGCAATTTGAAAATGACTCAAAGTTGGATGTGGAAGTCTATACTGAGAGCCAGAGATAAAGTTCTACCATTGGTTCGCTTCTATATAGGTGATGGGAAAAACGTTCA
The DNA here is from genome assembly GCA_963693085.1 of Alisma plantago-aquatica. Taxonomy (NCBI): domain Eukaryota; kingdom Viridiplantae; phylum Streptophyta; class Magnoliopsida; order Alismatales; family Alismataceae; genus Alisma; species Alisma plantago-aquatica. The sequence goes on from OY856409.1 coordinate 1,987,984,532, forward strand.
TCTGTGGAAGGATCCGTGGGTTAATGGATTTCTCTCCCAACATGTCATTGACTATAGAGTTCTAAGTCTTAGGATGATGTTCTCTACAAATGCTCACTTGAATAACATCATAGCTGATGGAGATTGGGTTGTACCTAATGTCAGAGGTGCTGAAGAGCTCATGAAAGTGTGTAATGTCAAACCGTGTGTTGAAGAGGACCTGTGCTACTTTATAGATATGAAGGAATTTACTTTGAAGGGTACATGGCACCTCTACAGAAACAAATTCATTAAACCCCTGTGGGCAAAGTGGTTTTCGAAAACTAGGGCACCACCTAGAGTCAAAATGATTTGTTGGGAGTTCTTCGATGACAGCTTAATCACATAAGACAAACTCCAAAGACGAGGGTTCAGTCTGGCTTCACGTTGCAGCTTGTGTGGAGTGCAGGTTGAATCCTCTGAACACATTTTCTAGAGGTGCATGAGTACTATGGAGATCTGGAGCAAGGCCCAATCTATTTTGACAAGTCTCCCAAAAAGCAAAGATGATATCGTTGTCATCACTCATAGAAAAAATAAACTACTCTGTTGTTTGGTATTGTACCATGTATGGTACCTTAGGAATAGAGCCATTTTTGAAGATGTTGCTCCATCCGTGCAAGGGACCTGGAAGAGCATCCTATATGATATGAATAGCCTGTATAGATAGTTTAGCTTAGTATAGAATCTTTTGCATAGCTTCTTTGAGTTTATGCTGACCTTTTGTACATAATCATAGTTTGTATGAATAAAAAGGAGTATCACACTTACTGATATACATATATGGCTAAAAGAATTGTGTACCTGAGTAAATGTATCTTATATGTACCCATCTTTATTTATGATGGTTGCACAATAATACTAAACAATTTAACCTTATATATGTGATGTATACCCCCCAGATAACATGTGCATCAAAATCATCTCAATCTGACATTTTTAGATCATCTAATGAAAGAAGATGTATATCTTCTAATAAATGGAAACTTGTTGAAATTGCAGAAATCGTTGGTGATATATTGCTATATCTCATGATTTATGTGAGATATGATTGTACTTTTTTAAACCCTTCTAATCTAAATAACATGTATTTAATCCATATGGTTGGATTTAATTAATAGACTCCAAATATGCTATTTTAATGATCGGTACACGTAACTTCCATGTATTGGCTGGTACACACTTCCTAACCTCTCTCTCTCTCTCTCTCTATATATATATATATATATATATATATGATGTACGAACATATTTTGATGGCGACCCACATCAATAACCTCATCATGACAATGTAAACCTCCTACTTTCCAATGACTATATCATGTATGCATTTTCAAATTATAATTTATATTTTAGTACTGGAAATATATGACATAAGTTTTACTTTATATAAGTTATTTATACAATGGATACACCACTTTATTTAGATTTATAGATGTATAATTATTTTATGGACATTTGTGTTTACTTATTTTATTCTTAAAAATGTTTATTAGCAACAACAAATACTTGGATATTGTTTCATTTTCTTTGAACCGTTAAATAGAGGGTGGTCATTTTTACAAACTATTTTTCTATGTCTCGCATCTCTTTTTGAACTACTCCAAATCCTCTTCTCTCATCTTTTTGTCTCTCTTCCGTTCACTCCTTCTATCTGAAAATCTTTCAATTTCTTGATTATAAAAAATAGTTGCTTTGTACTCTTATTTACATTCAGTCGGCCATGTTTGGTTTGAGACTGAGATTATAAAATTGGGACTGTGTTAGTCCACAAATCCGGACCCGGTCCTATTTCATTTGACAACTCAATCCCATTGTAGGCACTCAATAGATTGAACAGACCTCAATATCAATGTTTTTCAGTGTAGCATATAAAACAAAGAAGCACATAAGACATAGCTAAATCTAGATTGGGTTCATAATCCTGCTAAAAACAAGATTGACTTAGTAGGGATAAAAGGATTATGGAATCCAAAATAGACTCCATTAGTCTAGGTTTTTCCAAATAAAACATGATTAGAATGGGACTGAGATGGTCAGAATTATGCTCACATAGTGTATAAGGACATAGCCTAATCCTGATTAGATCTTGAACCAAATAGGAGATCAAGATTAGAACATAGGACTGGGTGAAGTAAGTATGTCTACATCAATACTAAGAAAAAATGAACACTCTCGTCTACACTAATAGCCACACCCCTAGAGGTTGTCAAGATGACGTTTGGTTAAATTTGGGGTTGAATGTTCAAAAGCATTCCGGTCATTCCTTCTTGACTAAGGTTTCACGATCGAAAAATAGTTTAAATGATCTATCTTATTTAGATAGAACTTTCTTTTTCTTCCTTGGTATTTCCTAGTACTAACAAAAACCATATGCTAAGCACGTGAATAGCAGTTGAATTGGCATAATAAAATATCTATGATGAACTAAAAATGTTTGATGATTATTTAAATTTAATTGAAAAACTGATTTTTTTTTCTGGATTCATAATTAGTAATAACAATAATTACATATAATTTGTAAAAAGAGAATAATTTGATTAATATCTAGTTGACTCTCTTTAGTATGCACAATAAAACATAAAATTAAAATGAAAAAAAATTGTGAATATAAAATTGCCCAACCCATTAAGAGAGAGAAATAGAGAATAGCTTCATAGAACACAAATAATGAATAAATCAATGGCACACAGTCAAGGTATTGGAGCACATGTAATTTCATTCAATCAGATGACCAGTTGACTCCTTCTGACTTGTACCGCTTCATTATCAAAATCTAAATAAAAATTATTTTTTCACATTGGACTCATGATGACCACTGTATTATATGCGCTAATTATATATAAAACATACTAAGAGAAAGCATCTTGATTAAAATCCAACTGACTCTCTCGAACCCACACATATATATTGTACCAGTTAATACTTTGATTGTTAATTTGAACACATAGACAAACTAAGCTAAATAACATTGAGATTGTCTAATTGAACACACAAATAAACAAGATTAGTGGGCATTGATAATTTATTGGAACTCTCTTTGAAGAAACTGATGATGTCAAGTATGTAATTAGACTGGATTGATTAGTATGCAAACAAACTATTTTAAAATTGATTAGAATAGTGAACGTACAACTAAATTGTTAAAACACACACAATCCGGTGAAAACACATACCTAAAACAAAACATTTGTTAGTTTTAAAATTCTTTGGAAAAAATGATAAAAAGGTGATAAATATGTCAATTAGCAGACACACATAATTTAGCCTCGAATTTGATATAGGGGATCAAATCTTCTGTCACCAACGTCTATCTCCACTTCTATCCCAATACATCTCTGCCCTGAGGGTTCGGCAGAGCTGCATCATCTTACACAACTGTTGGAGGAATGAACTGTTTAGATGATAGGGGACAGAGATAATAGACAATGTGGGTACAGAGGATTTCATCCCTTGATGGGATCAAATCTTCTGTCACCAATGTCTATATCCACTTCTATCCCAATACATCTCTACCCTAAGTATTCGGTAGAGCTGCATCATCTTACACAACTACTGGAGGAATGAACTGTTTAGATGATAGGGGACAGAGATAGTGGACAATGTGGGAACAAAGGATTTCATCCCTTGATGGGATCAAATCCTCTGTCACCAACGTCTATCTCCGCTACTATCCCAATACATCTCTGCCCTGAGTAATCGACAGAGCTGTTGGGTTTTAGAGGAGACAGAGAAGGTAGTGGAAACAAAAAATTTCTTCTCCCTGAACCCAGTATAAAGGAATTGCGTCAAAGTCTATACAGTAGGAAGGATGGTTTGTAGAGACATACCTTGTCCCGAGGCTTGCTCGACGAAGTTACCTCATACCTTGCGCGGTCTTCACCTCTGGTCTTGGACGGTGTCTGTGCATCTCCTAGTCTCACCAGGACTGTCGGGATTGACAACTGTCCTCCGAGTGGCAGAAGTCTCCCGCCTTTGTAGTAGTCCACATGGACCACCTAGAACTCTGATCGCCTTGTTGCAAAAGGTACCAGAAGGAGTCGTACCCTTCTGCTGGCATACTAGTCACCGACACACTCTCCTACCACCAGTCGCTTTTCTACAGTTGTCTTTCCCTTGTTGAGCCTCTGTTGTCAGGTAACACTTGCTCGGGCTCTCCTTTTTACCACAACCAGAGAGAATGACAACTTTGCAGAGCAACACGTGTTCTGAGTTGTACTTGAGAAGCCCCCAATACCCCTATATATAGGAGGGTCATGGGACAGGGTTCTCTACCCCGGGTAATGCGGGATTAAAGGAGTAGAAGGGTTTGAGAATTTCCAGAATACAACCAACTGCGCCAGCTGAACCAATCATTTCATGCATAAACCGGTCAGTTGGGGACCTAAGCCAATTGTTTCACATCTGAACTGGTCGGTTGGGGCACCTGAACCGATCAGTTCACTTCTAAACCATTCGGTTCACTGTCCTGGTCAGTTCCCGATTGACTTTTCCTCTTTTGTTTCGAATTGATCCAAATACCAATCCTTGTTCCAATCAAATTGGACAAGTGAAACAAAGAGAAATTTATTGCCTACCTGACTTTCCCAACTCACTCGTTTGGACCAGTTGAGCTGATCAGTTCAACCCTTGAATCGGTCGTCTCAACCTATCATGAGCTAATCGGTTCATCACATGAGCCGATCGGTTCGCCAACCTGAGCCAATCGGTTCATCACATGAGTCAATCGGTTGGGAGTGCAGACTGTACAAAATGAGTCAATTACAGTTTCAATCAATCCAATACTCTAATCAATCAGTCCAACACTTTGAACACTATGATATTGAGCTATCAATTGATTAAGTATTTAATTGAACTACTAAAATCCTTTAGTAATCAATCTAAACATCGTTTGTGGATAAAATCCTCTTCCAGGTTAAATCCTATGTGTGTGGCCCTGTAGGCCCATTTCACGTTGGCAGTGAAAGTCCATAACACTTATGGCTTCACAAGTAAAGAGCGGTGCCTAGTCGCACATCTGTGCTACCCAAGTGAAAAGGAAAGTTGGAGAACAACTTTCAATCCTACAATCTGTGAATGGTGTTACAATGAATGTATAATTCCTTTATCATTGATATCTTGAATAAACTCAAGTCATGGAATAGTCATCCTTTCAACGTTCATTCACTTTCTTGATCTCAGAGTAGATTGGAGGAGATATGTATGACATCAATATCACATACTGATTCACACATGTGTGCGCACACCTATCTCAATCCTACTCATCAAGTGGCCATGGATATCAAACTCCCTCAGGAGGGACAAATCCCATATCTATCACTCACCCCTCAAAAGCCCCATGTGTCAAAGACACCCAATCATCACCTTTATAACAACCCATGTTTCAGGACTGCGTTTGATGACGTCAAAGTGTACCCAATGACATGGGTTGAGTGTAGTGATTTCAGGTCAAAGAATCACACTCACCACCATCACTGTGAAAACTGACTGCGACTACCATGTCATGGTTCCATGTGTCAAACTCATGGTGGGTCTATCTGGTACACTTGTTCTCTAACAAGTGCCTATGTGTTTGGTTTGATATCTCCATATCATGATTAATGAGATTCTGTCATCAACCAACACCAAAATCTAGTCTTGTGTGTCATTGTTGTCTATCTACCTTCCACAATGACATCTGACTAGGGACATAATAAGAATGTACAAACTCTTAGCATCTGTATGATCTCATCATTCAGGTCCTCAACCTGAAAGAATACGTCATTGAGTAATGTCATTATCTTGACATTCAATATGTTTTATCATTATCTCATATGACTGAACCAGAAAGAATTGTAAGCTTTCCTTTGATGTTTATCAAATCAATCTTAATGTATCCCACCAATCATCCCATGATTGGCTCTTAGGGCATACATACCAATAGACTCCCACTTGCACTGCAAGCCAATCACCCTTGAATCATATTCATAGTGATCTTCAAACATGTCCCAGATGTTACTATGCTATAGTGCTTACGCAGTGAGTTATGGCAACACATTGCCAAAGTCAGTATTAACTTCATGTCTCTCATCTCTTCGTTGTACGTCATACGTATGAGATGGAGTTGTCGTAATATGCAATCTAGTATTCCTTTGCTAACCTTTAGCCATATTGCATGACTAAGTACTCCTTATTTGTCATCAATGACCAGAATAACTATAAGTTCATCTCATGAACTTCCAGATCCATATAGTATCCAATGTTGTTCTCTAACACACAGATACTCGACTTTTCCTTTTAAAATGGCTTTATTGGAACGTTTCCATTTATCAACAAACATTCACTTTTATATATCCCATATATATTTTGCGATTAATTTTCTATCCTTTTCAGAAGTTTGCATTAGTGTAACTCTTTACAGTGAACCCTTCCTTATTTCCATAGAACTAGTACTTCTCAAGTACTTATCAAGTTCTTATGGTATTCAAGTAACCCTTACTAGAACTAGACATGCATCCACTTGTCATGTCCCACATATGAGTTATTAGGATGAGCACATCATATTGTCATGTCCTACATACAAGATGATGAATGCATTTTATTCTTTCTATGTCCATACATGCAAGATAATGGGTTGATTACATACATGATAGATCCATATCTATTCTTAGTGTTCCCATTCTTCATAAGAATTGGACACTTGGCCTTGGGATACTAACTCTATGTAACATGGACAAGTTTTCTCCCACTGAATCTGTGCATACTGAACCCTTCAGTATAGATTGCCAATGTATGCTTTCTCTTTTCAGGTCAAGAGGTTTTGGAGAACTATCTCTATAGATCTCTATTCCTATCACATAGGAAACATCTCTATCTTCCCTAAAGATAATTTCCACAAAGGATTCCATTCTAGAACATCTCATTCCTCATCGACATGTGGAATACAAATACGCTCCCACTAAATCACAGATCCCTTCTTTATCTTTGTCATATCAGTCAAACCCTTTGACTATATTATCAAAGTAAAGATCTAGCTCTGAGTTGCTTGTACTCAATCAATCACGTTGATTAGTCCATTGTAAATTATAGACTTCATTTGCATTAATGCATTCATAAACTTTATAGGTTGTGTCACGTACACATCCTTGTTTTATTCTTCATAGGAATGTGGTTTTAGTATCCGTATGACAAATCTCTTAGTCATTAAGTTGCAATCAAAAAGCATCATTCTTCTCAAAACGTCATCCATGTGTCTTAACGCTTAAGATTCATTCACACTTATGGATTTCATCCCAATGGGTGCTACCATCAAGGTCATACCTTATGGTTCACATGGAAGTCATTTAGGATGTAATGGTCATAAACCATAACTCAAAATCCGATTCCTCAATATCATCTAGATTGTTGACTCATCATATGACCAACTCATCATATAGATATTTGAGGTGTATCTATTAAGGAATTTGAGAAATCACAACACTTTGTGATTCTTAATATCCTTTATTAGTGTAGGGTATTCTTTATTTAAGAAGAACTTAGTTATTTGATAATCATCCTAAAACTCCTTAGAGTATGACTCCTTTTTTATTTAGACATCACCATGCCTTAATCATGAGCTCACTATGATACACTATCATAATCACTCATAAGGATCTCAAACATTTGGTTCAAGTATTTCATTCATTGATCTCATCAAGAATTAACACTTTACCAAATTCGTACTTCATCTATGATATTCTTGAACACTTCAAGATATTCATATTGGTATTTCTCTAAACACCATTTGAAGTATTAGCATTTTCTCAAATAGGTATGTAAATACGTCACATGTATTATACCTAATAGGATAATCATTCTCCCACTACCACTAGTGAAGATTGATTTATCATGTTCAAGAGATTCATGTCTCTTACTGGTTATCTAACCAAAAGAGTCTAGATTTATCCATCATATGGAAACTAGAGATGAATTTCTCATGATAATGCTAATTCATTATTTGAGTTATTAGTAACTTTTAGGTATCATTTTATCTTATGCATACCAAATACCACAAGATAAATAAGCCTTGCCCTTACGCTTGGACTTACCTTTCTTGTTATTGATCATCATCATAAATTTAGGCTTGTCCTTCTTGCCACAGCTGTCCTCAACATGCCCAACAACTCTGTCAATGGCCTGTCAAAGTTTTTCATGTTGTAGTTCATCACAAACGGACTGTAGGATTCTGGCAATGATTGTAGTATCACGTCAGTAGCCAACTCTTGCTCAGGGGAAATCCCAGTCTTGTCAGGTTCTCCACATACCCAATCATTTTGAGCGTGTGTGGACCAACTGGATCTCCTTCTGTCATGACACACTTGAACAACACCCTGGAGACATCATATCTCTCTTATCGTTCTTGATCTTCATACATGTTCTTGAGATGTTGAATCATCTCAATGACACCCATGTTCTCATGTTGTCTCTGCAACTTGTGGTTCATGGAGCACAACATCAAGAACTTTGCATCAATGGCATCTTCATAATGCTTCTTATAAGAATCCCTTTCTGCCTTTGGTGTGGTAGGAGCAGGTTCCTATGGAGCTAGAGCATCTAGGACATAGAGCTTTTGCTCTTAAGTGAGAACAATTCTCAATGTCCTAAAACAATCATGGAAGTTAGTCCCATTCATCTTGTCCTTTTCAAGGACCGATCGCAACGAAAAGTGATTGTTGTTTGTTGTCATTTGTACTATAAAAGGAAATATATACAATTTAGTCCAAAACTCAATTTTGACTTATTTGATTGATTTGAAAGGTTGATGATATAATTAGGACTTTAATTAATTATCTCTCCCACTATTTTGTTCAAATTGATAGCCCTCACCATCAATTCAGAAAATTGTAGCGTACAATCTTCTAGTGGGTCAAGATCCTGAAATCCTCTGAGTTATAGATCAGCTAGGGTTGTCACCCACAACGTAGATCTTCCAGGTAGGCAACTCTTGCCAATTGCATCATATGCAACTCTTGAAAGATGTCATGTGCAACTCCTTGCCATGTTCACATTCATGCCTCAAGGTGCTAGATCCTATCTAGGTCACCTTGTTAAGTCTGACCCAAAGCCAACACGATGAATATGCACCCTGCTAGGGAAGTCCCACATATCCATCCTTCATGCTTCCACAAGATAGATGGTGAACCATTCTAGGGCATTCCCACACTTGGCCGATCAAGCTTTTCACGTGTGTCGCATTTGGAAGGCATCTAAAACTTTAATATTTAATGAGGGATTTGGTTTTTTTATAGGTACATATACATATCCAATCACCACAATACATAGTATGTATCATATACATGCTATATCCCACAGAAAACATGTAAAATGATAAAAGCGATGATTATGGCAATCCTAATGTGATTCCTCGAGCCAAGAGGAATCACGGTCATCTAGGTCAACATCACATGCAACCTGTACAAGATGAATTCTATGCTTTTCCGTTCTGGGTTTGATCAACCCATCTCTATGATTGACCGGCTCGCCATCAGGCTGGTCGGTTGGGTGCTACCACCAGATCGATTGGCTCCTCCAACTGATCAGTTTGCCTGGTCGTCATGCATATGCTCATAGACACCACCCGCTCATCTCGCTCCTCAAACTAGTTGTCTAGAATGCCAACTGATCGGTTCACGCCTTGAACCGATCGTCTTAGTCATCGTCAAGTTATCCGTCATTCTTTGACATAACAGGAAATAAAAAGTTCTATCATATTTACATTTGAATTGGGAAACCCTGAGTTACATTCAGGGGGAGCAAAGGTAGGAAAGAAATCTCAAGTTATCTCGAGTTACATCAGGAATAAGGAGGTAGGGAATCGGTACGCAGACCAAGATTGAAGCAACCACATTCAACCAAGCACACATACATAGGTTTTATTGGCTATAACCACGCTATACATCCACCACAAAACTCGTTTAAGGGTGACGTGTATCGAGTGCATTCATATTACATATCATATATGTATATTGGGATTTGTGGATTTAGGATTGGACAAGCAAAAAGCTAATTTTATTCGCATCGTATGCAATAAATAAAGGCGGCAAACCAAAATCGATCACATTGATAATCCTAAAGTATAGAGCAGTTGACGGGGTTCTGATACCACTTTTGGGTTTTAGGGGAGACAGAGAAGGCAGCGGAAACAAAAAATTTCTTCTCCCCGAACCCAGTATAAAGGAATCGCGTCAACGTCTATACAGTAGGAAGGATGGTTTGTAGAGACATACCTTGTCCTGAGCCTTTCTCAATGACGTTACCTCACGGCATGCGCAGTCTTCACCTTTGGTCTTGGACGGTGTCTTTACAGCTCCTGGTCTCAGTGAAACTGTCGGCATTGAAAGCAGTCCTCCGAGCGGCAGAAGTCTCCCGCCTCTGTAGTAGTCCACACGGACCACCAAAAGGAGTCTTACCCTCCTGTCGGTGTACTAGTCACTGACACACTCTTCTGCCACCAGTCACTTTTCTGCAGTTGTCTTTCCCTTGTTGTCTCTCCCTTGTCAGGTAGCACTTGCTCGGGCTCTCTTGGTTACCACAACTAGAGAGAATGACAACTTTGCAGAGCAACTGGTGTTCTGAGTTGTACTTGAGAAACCCCAATACCCTTATATATATAGGAGGGTCATGGGACAGGGTTCTCTACCTCGGGTAATGCGGGATTAAAGCAGGAGTAGAAGGCTTCAAGATTTCCCACAAAACAACCAAATGCACCAGCTGAACCAATCGTTTCATCCATGAACTGGTCGGTTGGGGACCTGAGCCGATCGGTTCACATCTGAACCGGACGGTTGGGGCACCTGAACTGATTGGTTCACTTCTGAACCAGTCGGTTCACTGCCCTAGTCAGTTCCCAATTGACTTTTCCTCTTTTTTTTTTAATTGATCCAAATACCAATCCTTGTTCCAATCAAATTGGACAGGTGAAACGAAGAGAAATTTCTTGCCAACCTGACTTTCCCAACTTGCTTGTTTGGACCAGTTGATTCAATCGGTTCAACCCTTGAACCGGTCGTCTCAACCTGTCCTGAGCCGATCAGTTCATCACATGAGCCGATCGGTTCACCAACCTGAGTCGATCGGTTCATCACATGATCCAATCGGTTGGGAGTGCAGACTGTGCAAAATTAGTCAATTGTAGTTTCAATCAATCTGATACTCTAATCAATCTGTCTAGCACTTTGAACACTATGATATTGAGCTATCAATTGATTGAATGTTTAATTGAACTACTAAACTCCTTTATCAATCAATCTAAACATCATTTGTGGATAAACTCCTCTTCCAGGTTAAATCCTATGTGTGTGACCCTACATGCCCATTTCACATTGGCAGTGAAAGTCCATAACACTTATGACTTCACAAGAAAAGAGCGGTGCCTAGTTTTACATCAGTGCTACCCAAGTGAAAAGGAAAGTTGGAGAACAACTTTCAATCCTACAATCTGTGAATGGTGTTACAGTGAATGTATAATTCCTTTGTCACTGATATCCTGAATGAACTCAAGGCATGGAACAATCATCCTTTCAACGTACATTCACTTTCTTGATCTCAGAGTAGATTGGAGGAGATATGTATGGCATCAATATCACATACTGATTCACACATGCATGTGCATACCTATCTCAATCCTACTCATCAAGTGGCCATGGATATCAAACTCCCTCAGGAGGGACAAATCCCATATCTATCACTCACCCCTCAAAAGCCCCATGTGTCAAAGCCACCCAATCACACCTTTATAGCAACCCATGTTTCAAGACTGCATTTGATGATGTCAAAGTGTACCCAACGACATGTGTTGAGTGTAGTGATTTTAGGTCAAAGAATCACACTCACCACCATCAGTGTGAGAACTGACGGTGACCGCCATGTCATGGTTCCATGTGTCAAACTCATGGTGGGTCTGCTCGGTACACTTGTTCTCTAACAAGTACCTATGTATTTGGTTTGATATCTCCATATCATGACTAACGAGATTCTGTCATCAACCAACACCACAATCTAGTCTTGTGTGTCATTGTTGTCTATCTACCTTCCACAATTACATCCGACTAGGGACATAATAAGAATGTACAAACTCTTAGCATCTGTAGGATCTCATCGTTCAGGTCCTCAACCTGAAAGCATACATCATTGAGTATTGTCATTCTGTAGATATTCAATATGTTCTATCATTATCTCATATGACTAAACCAGAAAGAATTGGAAGCTTGCCTTTGATGTTTATCAAATCAATCTTAATGTATCCCACCAATCATCCCATGATTGGCTCTCAGGGCATACATACCAACAAGAGTTGCATCATCTTACACAACTGCTCGAGGAATGAACCGTTTAGATTATAGGGGACAGAGACAGCAGACGATGTGGGAACAGAGGATTTCATCCCTTAATGGGATCAAATCTTCTGTCACCAATGTTTATCTCCGCTTCTATCCCAATACATCTCTGCCTTGAGTATTCGGAAGAGCTGCATCATCTTACACAACTGTTGGAGGAATGAACTGTTTATATGATAGGGGACAGAGACAGCATACAATGTGGGAATAGAGGATTTCATCCCTTGATGGGATCAAATCTTCTGTCACCAACGTCTATCTCTGCTTCTATCCCAATACATCTCTGCCCTGAGTATTCGGCAGAGCTACATCATCTTATACAGCTGCTGGAGGAATGAACCATTTAGATGATAGGGGACAGAGACAGCGGACAATGTGGGAACAGAGGATTTCATCCCTTGATGGGATCAAATGGTATGTCACCAACATCTATCTCTGCTTCTATCCCAATACATCTCTGCCCTGAGTATTCGGCAGAGCTGCATCATCTTACACAAATGTTGGAGGAATGAACCGTTTATATGATAGGGGACAGAGATAGAGGACAATGTGGGAACGGAGGATTTCATCCCTTGATGGGATCAAATCTTCTGTAACCAACATCTATCTCTGTTTCTATCCCAATACATCTCTACCTTGAGTATTCGGCAGAGCTGCATCATCTTACACAACTACTGGAGGAATGAACTATTTAGATGATAGGGGACAGAGACAGCGGACAATGTGGGAATAGAGGATTTCATCCCTTGATATAGACATATAGATAAGCCTATGGCATATGTGCATCCAAGCACAACATTGTGTAGGTGTTAAGTGTACAACTTAGCTCAAATTAGGACGAGATAAATCTACAATACTATACATGGTACGGTGGTAGCATAGTGGTGCTTGCAGTACGTGAGAGAGATTAAATGAAAGGAGAGCAGATAGTAGGTGCAAACTATCAGCATACTTACTTTTATTATGATTAAATAGCAGTATTCGTTCCTTTCCCAATATGATAAACATTTCCTGATGATAAGTAACCCGATGAGAAGCTAATAGGCAAGAAGCTAACAAGCAACGTGGTGGGAATAGCACACACCACATTCACTCTTTTTTATAGGGTTATAAGAGTAGCAGAAGACACGTGCTAGGCATGTGTTTCACATTTAAATTAATTTAGTAAATGGTATTTAGATAGTATGTGCATCATATAATTTGTCATAGTTGATTTGTCTGAATCAGATGAGACGAGTTCCTGACAATACTACTTTGGCATATACATCAAAAACACACATACCACAAATATTAGATATAGTATAAAATATTTATATACAATTTGTTGAAGGAGAACAACTCGATTAATTGTCAGTTAACTCTCTCCAATTCATAGAAGATTCTTATCAAAATTACATATGTTACCGACCTTAGGCATGTGTTTCCTGAAAACTAATATATAATTTATACATATAAAAATTTACATTAAATTTTATAAAATTACAAGACGACCACTGTTGGCTGAAACTTTCTGGTTTGTAACATGTCCAACAAAAATTACATGTGATCTCCTTCTTGGACATGTGTAGATTAATGAATAATTTGGCTATAAGAGAATAATTCATTTATGTATCACCCTGACTGACTGACTCCTACTAAACCAAAATCACATCTGTTCTTAATAATTATATGATTAGCAATCACAACAATTTACATACAATCTACTAATGGAGAACAACTCGATTAAATACCAACCAATTCCCTTAAACATGTAGTATGTCATTCCAAATTATATGTATTCTCCTTCTTGGATGTGTGCATATTGATGACTAGTATATTATCAATACTCTAATAATTTACATATAATACACTATTACAGGATGATTATTTATAATATGTATGTGTCACATCTAAATAATATCTGCCTAAACTATAATATTATATGTATTCACCATTACTTGCATACAATCTGCTAAAAGTTAACAATTGAACTAATTGTTAGGTGGCTTCCTCCATCCTATAGTGTTCATAGCCAAAATTACATGTGTATATTCTTAGACATGTGTCTATTGACAACTAATATATAATTTATACTCAGAATAACTTATATTGAACATGCTAAAATATAACAATTTGATTAATTACCATCTGACTCTCCTTGATCTACCGTATGTGATTATCAAAATTGTTTGTTTCTAAAATAGGTAAGCTAGCCATTACATACACGGGCCAATGAACTCACTGACAAACTGCCACAATACATCAACAAACCAACAAACATATAGACGTCTTGCTGGATTATGTAGACATATATCACTGGCATACTTTAGACAAAAATAGACACATCACTAGTACATAACCGGCCTTTAGTGTCAGTTATTTAAGGCCTTTAGTGTCGGTTTTAATGCGACACCTATGTAGGCGCCGCTAAAAGGCCAACCGTTAGGCGTCAGTTCTCAAACCGATGCCACAACCCTTCGTGCGCCACCAAAAATGCGCCAGTAGGGGGGTATAGGCGTCCGTTATTAGATTTGAAACCGACGCCATAAACCTTCGCGCCACATAAAGGGCGCCATCTGGGGCACTATCGGCGTCGGTTTATTAGTGATAAACGACACCATATCACATGCTGCCATGGTCGTGCTGGCCAGCACGGCCGTGTTGTCTGGCCCGCTGCCACGGTCGTGCTGGCCAGCACGTTCGTGGTGTCTGGCCTCATTAGGGAAATCGACATCAGTTATTGATAACTGACGCCACATCACATGCATTAGGCGTATTTATAATTATTTATCCGACGTTGTAACCATTTGTTGTCAGTTTTAAACAAATAATTGACGCCTATTGCAAGTTTTTTTTTTGTCAGTCTGCAGACCTGTTGTGGCTGGTCGCAGGATGAGAAACCTACAGGTCAGTTATGAACTGTAGGTTTTACGACATCCATTGATATCAGCCAACAACAGGCCACAAACCTGCAAAATTAACATCATTAATTTTCACACATTTAGCAACTTGCAGTTCCATTCGATTTTCACACATGTAGAAACATTCATGTAGCCCTTTGCAGTTCCATTCATTTTCACATTCACACATGTAGAAACATTCATGTATTCATCTTCACATTCACACATTCAGACACATGTAGAAAATTCATTAATTTCATGACAAATAAGGACATAAAAGAAAGGTTGTAGCATTAAAAACCCTTACAAAATAGAATGGCAGTTGATGAATTAAGTAGTATTATACCCATCATATGCAAATTCCATAAGCAACTAGGAAGCAAATTCAGAAAAATGAACAACATGCATCTATTAATACAGACAAGTCTAGATAGATAAACAACTAAATACTACACCAAAATAGTCATGCATCAGTAACTTCGAGGTCTTTTCATTATGGCGATCTTCTCCTGAAGTTCAGAAAAGAAAGTAGCTATGAGGATTGATTACTTTAAGACAACAAGTGTAAACACAAAACAAGACATGACAATTATATTTGTTAATTGGACCTACCGTGGTCTTATGAACTAACAAGGGCCTCATCATCAGATTCGTCTGATTTGATATCATCAATTGTGTGCTCATACCACCGTAGATGATCATGGGTCTCGTTGTTGATGTTGGTTATCCAAACTTTGATGGTATTATGGCCAACTAGATGGAGAAAAAGCTTGTCGCTACGACCCACTAACATCTTTCTAATCCAATCACGCCAACCGTATTTTGATATAAGATTTCCCGCCAAATCATACTCAACCTCGATAACATGTGAAGAATTGCCAAAATTTAGGGTCACTTCACCAGGCTTGTAGTGTCTTCCATTTAGAAAATGCCAATGTTTGGGTATTGTTAGTTGGTTTAAGGAACGATCATCTAGGATGATGTTCAATTGTTCTTCATCAGGGAACAGTAACATTGGCATAGAGGCCCAGTTCATAGTGACTGTTGTGGGTGGACAGAGACTGAAAATATAAGTACTAACAATTGTAAGTATATATAACGATGTTATATATTTTCAAAAAAAGTAGTAGACAGAGAGTGAAAAATATAAGTATTAATGGTTTATCTTGAAAAGAAAATGATAAGCACGCCAAAAATGATAAGCATGTCATACAACTTTTCATAATCTTCAGAGATACAATGAAATTGACACATCATAATCAAACTAATGATACTGATGCGGAACTTTGTTCACACAAATACATTGAAATGAAGATGGTTCTACACTGAGAACAAAAAAAGGTATGGTGCGATGAGTATGCCCTCTCCTTTCATTATTTTCAATTAATTCCCACCTATCCCACCCCTACCCTCCTCACACCACGCTCCCTCCTCACCCTCACCCCCTCCCCCTCCCCTGGCCCTCCACCCTACTCCACCCCTATCCTCCTCCCACCCTACCACACCCTCACCCTCCCCTAGTCCTCCACCCTACCCCATCCCTACCCTCCTATCAATTAATTAAATTCATTCATGCAAAATTAACCCTGATTAATCAATATTAATCAACTATACAATCTTAGAGAAACTAAGTACAAATCTAATTAATTAAGTTCATTAATGCATCATTAACCCTAATTATTCAATAGTAATCAACTATATGGTGGCATCATTAATCCTATGTACAAACCTAGTACTGATTAATTAACCACTCACCGTAGGTTGTGGTGGCGGTGGCCGGAGGTGAAGGTGGTCGGGCTGGAGGCGAAGGTGGTCGGCGCTGGAGGTGTAGGCGGTGGACAGTGGTGGAGACTGGAGCATCATCATCCTCATCCTCATCTTCGTCGTCATCGTCGTTGTCATCATCATCATTGTCGTCATCGTCATCGTCATCATCATCATCATCATCGGAAAGAAAGAAAGAAATAAATACTAAACAGTAAATAAACCATGATTCCATATGTCAAAGATTTGAATCAAAATGAATCCTAATGGCACATTGAGAGAGTGAGAATATTATACCTCACTTGAAGGTTGAAGAAAAAATATATGCAAATCAAAAGCAAGTCAACAACACATGTAACAACACAAATGCAAAGTTCATAATTTACATTCCAAGCATGTCACATGAGTGCATTAGAATTCATCATTAAGCAAGATCTAGATCTATATTTGATAGTTAGGAGGGTAGAGATACCCTAATATCTAGATCTACTACATCATCATCTAATTAGGTTTAGGGTTTATTACCTGATTTACTTCTCTAACACTAGTTTTCTCTCTCCTCTCTTCTTGTTTTGATGGACGAGGATGGATGGATGAGAGATGGCTTAAAATCTTTGCCTAATCTTTGTGCAGGTCTGGGTGTGATTTGACTAGGGGACAAACTGATATCTTTCCCGTCCTCTTTGGATCTTTCTGCGGCCTTGCATTGCATTCCCCACCATATCCATAACCTATCACCCATTAGATTTCGGCTAGCCATGGCTTGGGTTTCGAATCACCATTCCTAGGGTTTACTTTTTTTACTGTAACAATATTCATTAGGGTTATAGACAACCATATTAGGACATAACCCCATCTTTTTTATCAAATCTAAAGAACCAAATACACTAACCTCCTAATCATGGGATTACATCTATATTGGTACGTGGGTTCATCCAAGACTATATCCTAACTAGGGTTTAGGGTGGTCTCGGGTTTGGATAGGAATAAGGGTACCAAACCCTAATTCCATTGTAACATTATTCGATATGGTATAAACCTAAATTATTAGAAACGTTAGATTATATTAAAATAGACAGATATAATGATATACACAATATATTAAACAAATCTAGGGTTTATATGTATTAACCTGTAACATCCCTGACCTGGGTTATGAATTAAACCTAGATGTTTTGCCTAATAAGGCTGAGTATATTCTTAATCTTACCTTGGTAAAAGTAATTAGGGCTCATGAGGAACTTATGTTTCAATTTTGGTCCAGTTTGGACAATGTTGAAGCAATGTTTGCTTATTCTGGACTAAAGTGCAAATTTCCCAAATTGGAGGGGTTAAATTACAAATGTTGCATGATAAGATGTTCCTATGATGTTGTGACATCATAATAATGAATATGATGTAGTGGTAAGGTTTCTACAAGTCTGGACACTAAGATAGAGCTTGTTGGGCAATGTTGTGCATTAAAACCCAGTTTTGGTGTAAAGTGCAATTTACCCAAAACCTAGGGTTCAATATGCAAATTACCACTTCAATAAGGTCCCTAATGTTTCTTGGCATCATGTAGAGCAAAGAAAATGAGAGTTACTTCTCATTTGAATTAAGATGGAGGAGAGAGAATCTTGATATTAAAATAATCAAGATTTAATCCTAATTGAAACCCTAATTCAATTTAGGGCAAAAATGAATAAAAATAAAGGAAGGGCTTTCAACCAAAATGTTTTGGGTTGATTTTGAATAAGTATGGACGTTCCTTTGCCAAGATAAGGAACGAAAATATATTAAGTAGGTGAAATTCCACTCACCTTATTATAAAGAAAAGTAATTTCCACTCACATATGGGATATTAATATAATAAGCATTAAGGTGCTTAATTTGCTTTTCTTTAAATTGAGGATAATGAAGGAGAATTAAAGGAAAAGGGATATGCCTCGTATCCATGGAGTTGAGGGGGAAGAGGCGGCCATAATTTTTGGATTAATTGGATTTTTATAAGGCATATTCTCTCTCATAAATTTCTTTATAAAAGTGCCATTTCCAAGCCCAAACCAAGGCCTTTTTCGGATTTTCTTCTTCCCCTTGCTTGCAAAACCGACCAAGGAGCTAGGTAGGAGCAGGGAGCACGTCCCCAACCTGTGGGTAAGCCCTTGACCTTCGTTCTCCTTGATTTCATGGTGGAAATCGTTAATAAATTATGGATTCCTTCTTATTTCGATCTCGTCTTCAACCCTAGCCAACTTTTGCAATCAAAAGCTTGAGGAAGAGCCTAGGGGGAGTTGCTAGAGCTTCATCCACCATTAATGGCGTGAGATTGGAGCTTTGGAGCTCAATTGGAGGCGGGTTTTATAACTCAAACCCTTAAACATTGCTATTGCATCAATTCTCTATGCTTTGTTGATTGATTTCTTCAATTTGATACACTCTTGTTTCTTTGCTGCAATTTCCATCAAGAACGGTTTCTGTTCTTGGTTGTTCGAAGGAAGGGGATGATGAAATAATCCTATATGCTTATCCAAAGAAAATTACCAAGCAAAACCGTTTTGATAGCTACTCCAAATCGTTTTAATTTGATTGGCTATGCGGTTTCAGCAAACCGTTTAAGGGCAAACGGTTTGAAACCATTTGGGAGAAAACGGTTTCAAGACCGTTTGAGATGGTTGACCAAGCATTGACAGTTTGGGAATTTTGTTCCTAATTATGTAGGCTGATAACCCTCCAAATTTGAGGGATTAACTCCAAAGGAATTGAGAGTTGAAGGCCAATCAATTAGGCAATCGAATTGAATTATGTGCTGATTTTCAACCTGATTAACTTGACCTGGTTGAGAAAACGGTTTCAAGACCGTTTGGGGATCACCCAAACGGTCTCCAGGCCGTTTGGGGATCACCCCAAGACCGTTTGGAGGTCTGGGGTCAAGTATAGTTGACCAATTGAAGGTCCAAAGGTACTAATCATATTGCAATGTAGTGCTGATTTGTTGATCAACTCGATAGACCAATCCATGATGATTTTTCACTAGAATCCAAAGGTTGGATGGGCCAAACGGTCTCAAGACTGTTTGGAGCTCATCCAAACGGTCTCAAGACCGTTTGGTGGTCACCCAAGACCGTTTGGAGGTCTAGGGTTGAGTATGGTTAGGTGTTTGAAGGTCTAAAGGTACCAAGTTGTTATACAATGCAATGCTGCTTTGGTGATCAATCCAATGATCCAAACCTTAATTGGATGGCTTGGATTTGAGTGATATGATGGGAAAACGGTCTCAAGACCGTTTGGAGGTCATCCAAATGACCTCAAGACCGTTTGGGGTCAGGTCATACCCAATTTGGATAATGGTTCAATAGTTTCAAAGTAACCAATCTTGCATTGATGAGTGTTGTTGGATCTTCGATTCCAAACCCTAATTCAATTGAATCAAACCCTAATTGATGATCAATTGAGGGTCAATTGAGGGTCAAATCAGTTTAAGGTTGACCTATTAAACTCAATTGAAGTATGAGTATAGGTCCAATTGATGATTGGTTCCATGAATTCAATGATTGAAGGAATCAACATTGAAAACCCCAATTCAATTGGATACCTCATGTCATTGAAGGTCCAATTGATCAAACCTTTTTGGAAACCTAATGTAATTAGGTGAGAGATACCCTTAATGGTACTAATCAATAATGCATAACAAATGCATGGATCCAATATATGATTAGTAAACCCTAGTTGAGGGTGTATCCTTATGAACCCTGGTTGAGGGTGTATCCTTGTGAAACCCTAGTTGAGGGTGTATCCTTATGAACCCTGGTTGAGGGTGTATCCTTGTGAAACCCTAGTTGAGGGTGTATCCTTATGAACCCTGGTTGAGGGTGTATCCTTGTGAAACCCTAGTGGAGGGTGTATCATTGTGAACCCTGGTTGAGGGTGTATCCTTGTGAAATCCTAGTTGAGGGCGTATCATTGCAATTGTTTATAGGCAACTTTATAATAAAGTTATGCCTTAAACTAAGATAAGTCCATATCATGTGAGATAGTTGGACAATTCTAATGTGTGGCCTATGCATTATATGCTAAGGGTGAGTATTCTGTGATGTAATGTATTAAGAGGGCAAATACCTTAATACAAGATAAAGTTGGTTAACTCAAGAGGGTCTGAATTAATGAGAAATGGGGAACCCTAACCCTAATTTGGGGAAAAGGGAATAATAAGCCATGTTTGATAGTGAACCCTAATTCCTGGTTAAGGAATGATGGTGTTACTATTGTATCACATGATGTGATGAATATCTTGTATGCTGTTATCATGCCTAATAACCATGCAGGTATGATGAGATGATGAATATAGCCAAGTTTGGGCTGTGACATTTATATAATAAATGTTGATTGGATTTTTGTGCGTTGATGTTGTTGTTGCTTAATAAAAGTAACAATGTGTATGGATTTTATGAACCATGTGAATAAGTTGTTGCCTAGTGAGAGGTGACAAGATGTGAATGGCCTTATGAACCATGTGAATAAGTTGTTGCCTAGTGAGAGGTGACAAGATGTGAATGGCCTTATGAACCATGTGAATAAGTTGTTGCCTAGTGAGAGGTGACAAGATGTGAATGGCCTTGTGAGCCATGTGAATAAGTTGTTGCCTAGTGAGAGGTGACAAGATGTGAATGGCCTTGTGAGCCATGTGAATAATTTGTTGCCTAGTGAGAGGTGACAAGATATGAATGGCCTTGTGAGCCATGTGTGATGCTTGGGTAACAAGTATCATGTTTCTTTGTAGCATTTTTGTTAATAAGTTATGCTAGAGAACTTGGCTGATGTTACATTTCTGTTATATATCTATAGTTCATTGATGATTATTCATATCTGTTGTATTCATTACAAGTAGATGGATGAACTATGAGTCTACCATGGGTAGATGCAATGCTCTTATTGAAAATGGAGATTATCTCATTCTGTTCTATGAAGAATAATTCTGCCTATTAATGTAAAAGTAACCCCTGCTCAGTTTAATTTTATAATCTGTTATAACAATGTTTCTGGCGGAGAGTTATATCTCTCGCTGGGGAAATTTACAATTGTCTCACCCCCGTGGGAAACATTTTTAGGTATGCATGAAAGGCAGAGCAGAAACCCTAGAACAGGGAAAGAGCAGCAGCAACAGCAACAGCAACATCAGGGACAACAATAAGATCTCAGGTGGAGATATTGTCTGTCTAGTCATATAGATAGTAGTCCTATGTGTCGTCTCTGTACTCTCAGGTCCTCAGAGTTTTTAGTCAGTGTTTTTGATATATCAGTCTGAGGTTTTGGCTTGATGCCTCGAGATTTGTATGCTGCCTGCATATATGTTTATAAGGCAGCTGATGATGTAGTCTCTGGAAAGAGATGGTACAGGATATGTACGTTTGAAACAGAATGTATATGATATACAATGGCATTTGTTGGAAAAGATTTCCTATGTGTGGATCTCTTTGCAAAAAGTTTTAATTTTTAGTGATTTTCGCTAATTCGCTGCTTGATGAACGCTTCCGCATTAGTTAATCATGTTTTTGCGAGACGGTCGTGTCATAACCACTCTACATTCATGTATTAACTACACTTTTAGAACTACATGCATAATTAGACTCTGGAATATATAAGATCGGATGATTGGATATACTGGCGGCAATGGAAGACACGGCGGTAGTGGCAGCGCCAGCAGGAGTAGGAGCAGGTGGGAGCAGGAGCAGGACCGGCAGGAGTAGGATCAGGATCGACGTGTGTGGGAGCAGGCGGCAGCAGGCGGCGGTGGGCAGAGACGGCGACGGCAGGCAGAGATGGCGGCGGGCAGAGTCGGCGGAGCAGGACTGACAGGATCAGGATCATGATCGGCGTGCGAGGGAGTAGGAGTAGGAGTAGGCGGCAGTGTAGCGGCGGCAGTAGGCGGCAGCGGGCAGAGGCGGCGGTAGTAGACGACGGCGGGCAGAGACGGCGGAGCAGACGACGGCGCGCAGAGGTGGCGGCGGTGCGGCAGCAGGCGGCGGAAGGAGCAGTTGCGGCGGCGGTGGCGGGCGGCAACAGGTGGAAGAAATCGCAAATCGCCAGTTCTAGACCTAAGCTCTCGATAATGAGAAAGGAGAAGAGTCTGCTTCGCACGGCTGCTATTAAGTTAACCATAGGTGTCAGTTATTAAAAACAACCGACACTTCTTACTATAGGCGTCGGTTTCCGTAGACAACCGACACCAAATGGGGTGAAAATTTTTGCGGGGACAGTGCGCGAAAACACATCGACGTCGGTTATTTTCAAGAAAAACGACGATAACAATGGGCCAAATTTCTATCGTGCAATAAAACATTAGACGTCGGTTGATTATCTAAAAACCAACGCCGTATGTTAAATTTTGGAGGTAATTTTTTTTCGCTAGAAAATTTGGATTTCACGGTCGATTTTAGGCGTCAGTTTCTTATTTAGGAACTGACGCTAAATAAAAATCGATACCCGTGTCTGGCCGCTCTTCACAGATAGATGTCGGTTTGTGTATTAAACCGACACTTTATGGTTTAGGCGTCCATTTCTTGGACACAACCGACACCTGTAAATGTGACGTTATAAGCCATTTCTGTAGTAGTGCATACTCCTAAAATTGAAGTCACAGACAGACTTCTAAAATATATATAGACATATTTCATCGGCGTACTTTAGACAAACATAGACACGTACTCTTAAAAGTAAAGACAACAGTCATATATATATATGTGGCAATAAAACAAACATATGTCAAAAATTAAAGAGAACATAAATTATTTTTTGTGTGTGGCTAGTGTATAAATATCTGGAAAAAAGTATACATTATTACTTATGGAAAAAAGTTGTAAAAAAAGCTAGTTACACATAAACTTCATGCTGGAGTATGTAGACATATCTCACTGACATACCTTATACATCATACACATACTCCTAAAATTGAACTAACAGACACACTGCTAAATACATGTACACATATCTCACCCCGACATACTTTAGACAAACACTCCTAAAACTAAAGCCAAAAGTTGTATGTATACGGGGCAGTAAAACAAATATATGTGATAAATAAAGAAAAAAATAAATTAATTTATATACATGAGTAGTATATTGAAACCTGCAAAAAAAATTGTAGCCTATAAGAAAGTCGACATAATATAGAAACTTGAAAAAAAGCTATGAAGACAAAGCCGGTGCACATAAACCTGGAAAAGGTAGAAAACACTGATCTGGTCGCTGCTCTTATTCATAGCTAATAAGACTAGCAGTGGGTTTTGGACTACACATCTTGTCCTTGTATATGTGTGTATCAAAGAGCTAAATCTGTTGAAGCTCATGCTCCCTCACGCACATTCACGTGCATCTAAAACTACCCAATAAAACCAGCTATCCCCACCTACCCCACGTGACATCCCTGCCACCAGTCCCCCTCTGTCATTCCTGTCATTTTGTTATCACCTACTCCATATGTCCCACTACCTATCATCTTTCTTCATTTTTTATTTTTCTCTTTTTTAAGAGAGATAAAAAAACTAGAGGGGGAAAGTGAAGAGAGAGAGGAGGAAAGAAAGAATAAAGATCGCATGGAGAAAATGGCAGCGGTGGGCGTCACAAGAATAAAAACATGCGCCAAAAGACCAACAATGGGCGTAGAGGCACCATTAACTTATTTTTAGGTGTCAATCACCCATGTTTGGGCGCTCTTGCTCATTCGTTGGGTGCCACTTCATGTGTCACTAGACGTTGATTAATTTAATTTTGGATGTCATTATCTTATTTTGAGTGTCAATTACCCATTATTTGGCCCACTTATCCATTCATTGACCGTCATTTTATGTGTTAGTGGGCAGTTGATTAAGTTCAACATGTTTTGGATGCTATTAACTTATTTGGGGTTAATGACGTCTAAAATATTATGAACTTAATCACTGCACATTAACACATAAAATGACGCTCAATGAATAGGTAAGTGTGCCAAAAAAAGAGGAGAGGAGGGAAGTAATAAAAGAAGAGAAGGAAAGTAATAGGAGAAGAGGAGGGAAATAATAAGAAGAGGAAAAGAGAAGGGAAATGATGAGGGAAGTAATGAATAAAGAATAGGCATATTTAATCAGTTTTTGGGTGCGTATTTACTATTTTTGGCACTTATAGCTATTTTCTGGGCACTTTTATCCATTCGACACTCAGTGAATGCATAAGCCCCCCCCCCAAATGTGTAATTAGACCCCAAAACACTTAGTGGCACCCAAAAAATAGGCAGTTGACACCCCAAGTTACTTAATGGCGCCTATAAATGGATAATTGGCACCCAAAAATGAATAGTTGACACCCAAAAATAACTTAATGGCGTCCCTAAATGTGATGAACTAATCAACACTGGTAACAATTTAAATGACGCACAAAGTTATTGAATGGTGCCTGAAAATGGGTAATTGACACCCCAAAAGCAAAATAGGGAATTGATACCCCAAGTTAATTAATGGCTCCAAAATGGATAAATGACACCAACAAATGGATAATTGACGCCCAAAAAGAATTTCATGGCCCAAAAAATGAACTAATCAACAACAATAACAATTTAAATGACACCCACTAAATAGATAGGTGTGACAAAAAATGGGCAATCAACACCCAAAGTTACTTAATGACACCTAGAAATGGATAATTGACACCCAAAAGCAAAATAGACAATTGATACCCCAAGTTACTTATTGACGCCTAAAAATCGATAATTGACACTCAAAAATAGGTAGTTGACACTCCAAAATAACTTAATGGCACCTCAAAACACAATGTCGTAATCAACCCTAGTAACAATTTAAATGACACCCACTAAATGGGTAGCAATTGACACTCAAAGTTACTTAATGGCGCCTAAAAATGGATAATTGGCATCCAAAAGTAAAATAGGAAATTGACATCCCAATTTACTTAATGACGCCTAAAATGGGCAGTTGGCACCCAAAAATAGATAGTTGACACCCAAAAAAATTTAATGACATCCTAAAACATGATGAACTAATCTACACCAGTAAAAATTTAAATGACGCCTAGTGAATGTGTAAGCGCGACTAAAAATAAGCAATTGACACCTAAAGTTACTTAATGGCGCCTAAATAGATAATTGGCACCTAAAACATCTTAATTGCGCCCAAACACATAAACTTTATTATCGTCAAGTTATTGGCTATAAATGTTGAATACACACTCACTAATGATGAATACACATGTATATACTTCTCTCACTATCTCCTCTTCCTTGTCTTTTTCTCTTCATTTCTCTTATCTTACATTATCACTTCTCTCCTCTTTCATTTTGTATTTATTTTTTGAGTTACTGAGACAATTAATATTCATACCCTTTTACTCAAAAGTTTAGCAATATTAGTTTTTTTTGAAATCTATTTTTTGTAGCAATCTAACATTTTTTATTTGGTTAAAATATTTATCACGGTTTAAAGTTATAAATAAAATAATTTTTACTCTCATTACATCACCTCCACATACTACATTCATATCATTTTCCTCAAAAGTATATCAACATTAGTCTTATTAGAATGTATTTTTTAATAAAGATACTAAAGATTTTTATTTCGTCAAATATTCATCACGGTTCAAAAGTTGTAAGTAAAATAATTTTCTCTCACATCACATAACATCTACCTACCACCCAATAAATATTCTCTGTCACGTCATCCTCTCCCCCTCTTCTTTTTTTCCTTTTACCTATTCTCATTCCAGCCATCACTAACTATATTCGTCTACTAGTCTAAAATTAATATGCTATGCCAGTGTCACGTTAGCTTTCAAAACTATTTTTCCCCCACCATACCGCTCAAACCCCGAGCGTAAGTCAGCGTGTGATGCCGGTTGTGCGTGACCAGATGATTTACGTGTTCAAATTGGTGTGACCTTTCGATTGGACAGGTGATGTAAATCTAAATTCTTGTCGAGGAAAGATAGATATCCACGCTTGCTCGTAGGATACGAGGATATTAGGACAGATTTTGATGACGCCGTGACGCGTGTCGTAACATCTTCCCCGGTGTGTCACACTGCTTAGTTAAAGTGCAGTTTATACACCATGTGGTTAGTTTAATCGTTTTGGTTTTGTTTGTCACGTTTGATAAGGAACCGTCGATTAGTTAAATACTTGTTTGTTTGTTCGGTGAGCAATAGGAGCCGTGAGAGAGTCAGACACAAGCGAGATTTGAGAATTGGTTTGTATTATTATTACGACCTTGGAATCGGCAGCCTTACGAAAAACTCATGTGTGGTGTCGAGAAATTATTAAGCATATATCTGACGTGGTCGTTGTAGCTGCTACTATAAGATTATAAAACAGAGACAACAACTACATTTATACTATATAGGGAAGTCCGTAGAGGGAGCTGGATGTAATTTTCTCCATTATTTTTTAAAATTACATATTGGTCAATGTGTGTCTACACCATATTTTTGTCTTTAATTTTTTAAATTATATATTATATTAGGAGATGCATCTATATTATATAGGAAAGCCGGTGAAGAGAGCGGGATGCAATTTTTTCTATTATTTTTTGAAATTACATATTAGTCCATGTGTGTGTACACCACACTTTTGTCTTTAATTTTTAAATTATATATTATATTAGGAGACACATCTATATTATATAGAAAAGCTCATAGTGGGAGATGAATGCAATTTTTTCTATTACTTTTTAAAATTACATATTGAACCATGTGTGTATGAGAAGTCCTATTAATATATTAATACATGTATTGTACATTTTTTTAAAGTTAAATCTATAAATTGTTAATTATAGTCCATTAAGCCACCCGTGCATAGCATGAGTTTATGCCTAGTTATATAAGATTATATAGATATTTCAAATGTTGGTGGAAATCTGGTTGAGTGTGGGTGTTGAAGAACACGCCAGATAATGGCAGGTTGCTGAAGAACAGGGAAGATAATGTTGCCTGGGGCCCGTCGGACTGCGCACCTCATTCGCTGTTGGCTGAATGTGACACGTTGCATGCAAGTTGCCTGGATCACATCAGCGATAGACCTGTCAAACAGAGTCAAAACCCCCGGGCACCCATGGGTCGACCTGTTTAAGTAGGGTTTGGGTGATAAAATTTGCCACCCGCTAGAAATTACCCAAATCCATACTCACCCGTTTATTTAGTGGGTTTCACAGGCGGCCCGCGGGCACCCGCGGGTGACTCGCTTAACTGAAGTACTTATATAAAAATAAATATAGTGATGCAATAAATAAAATGATCTACTACAAACAATTAATTGTTAAGTCCAAACTCGAACTTGCCCAACAAATATGAGAGAGTGAGAGACCGAGAAAATAAATTCAATATCTACTACATTATTTAGTTGTTCTATCAAACTTAATCTAGATCATACTGCAAGTTACTAACTCTAATTTATTAATCAAAATCATACATTATAAGATATTAATTGTACATTAGAGAATTATACCTAAAAATATGTATGTGCTCTAATGGTTATAAAAATATAACATACTTTTTTATTTGATAGTGACAATATATAATAGTTGGTTGTTCTTGTGCTATAGTTCATGTAAAAATACTAGCAAATGGTCTTCTTTTATCATTACATTAGCAACTTACAAAATAATTTTTTATTGAACACATTATATGGGCACCCGCGGGTGACCCGCAGCCCGTTGGGTCGGGTTTGGATTTGTCTTTCTTTGACCCGTTTAGAATTACATATTTTTGACCCACACCTGCGAGACCCAAACCCACAATGACCCAACCCAAATCTAACCCACTCACCCGTTTAACAGGTCCGATCAGCAATGTAGGAACTGGTCCATCTAAGGAAGGAAGAACCGTGGGGTGGGCCATGTACCACAGACATGCTCCCGCGGTAACCGCGTCGGCTACCTACAGCAACGCAACGTGGTGTGTTGGTTACTTGCCACGTGTTCGTTACTTGGTGGTTGTTGCATTTTTGGGAACATGTTTAGAATGGAAGGTGAGGTGCACGCCAGTTGACACGTCTTACATTGGATATCAAGAACATGTTTGGAATGGCACTGAACTCGGATTTAAAGTGAATTATTGTAAAAAAAATCATTGTTAACTCTTTTGTCGATCAATGCAAAATTCTGACTGTGAATGTATGCCACTCCTGTTCGTGTTTGACAATACATTAATTGAAAATAAAATAATGGAGCCCGTTAGTCGAGTTTCAATCACCCCTTTAGGATTGACTCACCTGCTCCTGCTTCCCCGGTTCTTGACTTGTTTCCGTCCTCTACTATTACTCTATATGATAGGCCTCTACATGTTAGTTTTTCTTACTCAAAGACACCATTGGAACATAGATCATCCTCAAGTTGCTCCATACCATGAAAACAGTTCTCATTGATGCAATTGATAAAAATGGTCTTTAATCAAATATCTATTGACATCAAGTGGTTTTCCTCTAAATAGACACGCCTTTAGAAGTTTGTCTTTGTATTTTTAAGATTGTGGTAAACTTCTTCTCTCCTTTTTTTTACTCTTGTTAACATTTATTATAGATTGTGTTCCTATGATTATATGCACCTAGAATATTAATTGCCTTATTGGTTGTAACAGAAAAGAAGATGTCTTAGATACCTATCATAAAAGTGACACAATTTGTTTTCATAAAAGTGTTTAGCTATTTGATTCACGCAACATATAGGCTGACTGCACAGCCAAACACTCATCTCAAGTGTTGACACGGTGGTTTGCAGTGCCAAACGACTCTCTCTAGTGTTGAGACGGGCGTCTAGGGAGTCAAGCCTGATTCAAGTTGAAATTGGCTTTGGATGAACCGACCAGCCTGACTCGGCTCACCAGACGACTGTCTGGGTGAGAAAGACGATCGTCTCACATGGGTAAGATGGTCCAGTTCGGCCGATGGAAGGTTCTAGATATTTCCAAGTTCTTTTAGTTGCACATTACTTGTTTTGTAAGGAATTAATATCAAATATTAATTGGAAACAAATTGTCAATTCTGTGTGCATCTGCTAAAGTCTCAGAGGACCATCTGGACTGAGCCATATGACTGTCTGGCATGCCAGACAACCATGTGGTGTGCCAAACAGCCGTTTCGGCTATCGCAGGTTGCAAAAATTCTAAAATTATTAAAAAAAATTGAGGTTTTCCGGTCCCTTACACTCCCGTATCGACTAAGAATCTGGACCCAAGCCTCGCCTATAAATAGAGGGATACTGAGGGATTCCTAGAACACAACACAAACAATTGAGAATCAGTTGCTCTGAAAAACATTGTCATCTCTGGTTGTGGTAACCACGAGAGCCCAAGCAATTTCTACCGGACTAGAGAGGAACAACAAGGGAGAGAGCAATTGAGATCATTATTGTGGGAGAGAAAGTTGGAGACTAGTACTCCAACAGAAGGTACATCTCCTTCCTATCCATTCTAGTAGGATGACAACAGTTCTAGGAGGTCCGTGTGGACTTCTCTAGAGGCGGGATGTCATTGTCTGCCGCTAGGTGGGCAACGTCAACTAGTAATTTGTGACAGAATGAGCTACTGAAGAAGATGAGGTTTGTGGCTGCAGTCCGTGGTGTAGACTAGGAGGCGCAACATTCAGATGTGTCCCAGTACAACTAGGATTCAGAGTTGTGCATCTACAACGATGGGGATTTTCACTGGACTTACTTCAGGACCAGGTATATCCTAAAAACCATCATTTCCATATCATAGTTATTGACATGACCCGTTACTTATGGGGAATATGATAGATAAAAAATTTTATTTCCACTGCCTGCTTTGTAACCCTATTTCCCTATAGTGATATCAGAGTCAATGTTAATTTACTATATTAGGGATAATCTACATGATCGGATTTTGGTTTTGATCGTTCTATTATTGCATGCGATATACGTGTTACCCTAAAAGTAGTTTTGATGGTGATGTGTTGCATGGTTATGACCAATAACCCCTATATTATGTGCATGGTTGTATGGTTGGTTTATCAGCTTATCTCGGTCTATGAATCGAGCCTCTTTCTAAGAAAGGTTCTGATGCTAGCCAGCAGCCCAAGTCATCTTCAACTCTCAAGGCCAAGGGAGGCGTGACCAAGAGAGGCAATTGCCACCATTGTCAAATGCCAGGACATTGGAAAAGGAATTTTCCACTCTATCTGGAAGAACTAAAGGAGGCGACAAACGTCTTCACCTGAAGGTGTCATGAAATAAACTTATAACACTTTTGAGGTATATGATACCAAGATATAAAGTGTAAATCACCCAATAAATGGGGCAAGTGTTGCCTCCATAGATAGGAGTACTTTAGTTTATTTTTAGCCTTGAAGGCATGTAATAGAGTTATAAACTGGTATTTCATATTTGCCAATGGATAGAAACACCTTATTTTTGAATATTTTATGAAAATAATGGCAATTAATAAAGTTGATTTCCCAATGTAAGATTAATTCTTTCCTACCCTTGCTCTCCTCTAATGTAACTCGAGGTTTCTAAATAATTATGTAAAAGTAGGATAGTTTACTTTTCTATTATGATGAAGATGAAGATGTTATGAAGACAAGCCGACAGACTGAAGGATTATGGAGGACATGGTGGACAAATTGATTGCCTATTGGACCCGACCTATCCACTAAAGGAGCCAAAAGATGGTGGATCGATGGAACCAGATGACTAGTGAGATGGCCTAACAAACAGTTAGGAGGCAAGCCGATCGGTTCAAGGGTTTAACTGATCAACTCGGATTAGAAAGCATGGATGTTCATCAACAATAGGTTTCTACATGTGATGTAGACCTAGACGACATAATTCCTTGCGGCTCTAAGGGATTACAATAGGTTGACCATCACCATCACTTTCATTTATTGTATGTTTTCCTTGTGGGATATATCATGTACATGATATGTACTATATATGTGGTGATTGGATAAAGTATATGTATTTATACAAACTTCCTCAGGTAAAATATCAAGTCTTAGATTCTTTCTAAAAGTCACACACATAAAAAGCTTGATCGACCAAGCGTAGATTCTGCCTCTGTGGGGTGCACCATCTATCTCGTAGAAGTGTGATGATAATAATATAGGTTCGGCCTCTGCAGCGTGCATTATTATCGTGTCGGCTTTTGGGTCAGACCTGACTGGTGATTCTCAGAGTGTTTGGGGGCCAGAAGTATACAAATGATTATGGCAAGGGGTTGCACATATCATCTGTCTAGAATTACATATGATGCAATCGGAAAGAGTTGCCTACCTTGATGGTTGATTGTGTTTTTAGTGTTGATCGCGCCACAGTTGAATTATCCTGGATCTGGCCCAATAGAATAGTGTACATTGTAATATTCCAGATAGATATCAAGGGCTATCAATTCAAATAAAATAGTGGGAGCTATAATAATTATTGACCTAATTAATATCGTCAAAGTTTTCAAATCAAATCAAATCAAAAGGTTTTCAACAAAAGAAAATTTTCACTTGTAGAATCAAATGAGAACAAATCCAAATTATGATTGGTCTTGAAGAAGGACAAACTTGACGAGAGAAATTTCCATGACTGGTTTTGAACTTTCAGAACGTTCTCAATGAAGAGTGCAAGCTCTATGTTCTTGACAAACCAGTGTCAGAAATGCCTACTTCTGATGCACCTAGGGCACACGTGGATGCTTACTGGAAGCATGCCAATGATGCCTTAGAGATAAAGTACCTTGTGCTTAGTTGCATGAACTATGAGTTGCATGAGCAATGTGAAGACATGAGTGTTCTTGAGATGGTAACACATCTTAGGAAAGTGACACTTGGTCTTACAAATAAAGAAAGGGATGATAACCTGAAGGTGCTGCTTGAGTCAAAGCTGACAGAGGGAACCTCAGTAGAAGAATATGTGCTCAATATGACTGGACATGTGTATCATCTTGAAGAATTGGGATTCACCTTGAGCCAAGAGTTGGCCACTAATATGATTATAAAGACTATGCCAGAATCATATAGCCGCTTTATTGCATGTTATCATGTAAATAATACGGTTAGACAAATGTCAGACTTGCTTGTCATGTTGATTAATGTTGAAGAAAAATTGAAGAAGGACAAGTCCGTGATGGTGATCAGTGGGCTGAGTCCAAGGATCAAAGAAAGATCAAGAAGATTTATGAGGTCAAGCCTAAATCCATGTCTTCAACACTCAAGATAAAGAGAAAGAAAAGTGCAAGAGGATCTCATCCTTTGTACTTAAAGGAATTCAAGAAGAAGAAGATGGGTGTGTGATATGGGTTTCTTAACACACCAATCACTAAGATTGTTAATCCTAGAGTTTAAACATTTTAACTTTCTAGTTAAGGTTAGTATAAAAAGGGTCGAATGCCAAAGGATAACTTTTTAATATTATCTCTTCTTAAGCCAATTGTTTGAAAAACTAATTTATTTGTTTTTGGTATTTTTAGATTTTGAATGAGAATGTAAAAGTCAGTTTGGGTGATGATTAATTATACTAAGAAAGAAAATTGTAGAAATTAAAGAAGCACTAAACAAGAATTTTATTTGCCCTGTAAAAAGGTAAACAAAGATTGTTGTTAGCACGAGAAACTATTGTCAATTGAAAAGACTAAAAACTATGACAAATGAGATATTCGGTGATTGAAATCAAAGGAAGAGAATCGATGCTTTAGGGGTTTTCACCACCTTAGCCATGATAAGAATGTGAATTAACTATTAATCGACAATAGGCGACGACATGTGAATCACAAAAGAAACACAAAATATGAACTCCACATGAGCCCATTAGTCATGGTGCTCATGTTTCCTGGTTCATCATTCAAAAAGAGATAAATCCACGGTCACATCAAAATCTCTATACGAATTGGTTTAATCATTCTAAACCTAGATTTCCATAGTCATTTCCATCCGGATTAACATATGAATCTAAGCGAGTAATTACTTCGCTAGATTGTCGATTTAATAAACCAATCACCGTATAAGGGAATCGATTAAAACTAATTTGATCAAACCATGGCCAAGGGGATATTCCCCTTACCTCGATATAGAACTACTCGCTCATATTTGAGGAGAAGGGGGAGATGGAGGAAGAAAGTACCTTGGCCATAGTCTAGCCCAAAATAGGAAATTAATCCTTATGCTTGAGACAATAAAATGGCCAGGTTCTTAATTCCTTACTCCAGAACTAACGGAAGGGGAAAAGGAGTTCTAGATCTAAAGCAGAATAAAAGAGTTGAGGAACAATCTAAGAATGAATAATGCTTCAATAAATAAAATTGCTTTATTGTTGAACTACGGGAATATAAGAATAAGATGATATGAGAATGCTAGTACAAAAGTGAAAAACCAATATGATAAAATGAGCAGTAAGTGCCCCTCCTTTTATAGGAGAATGAGGAGGGTATACATTAGGTTTATGGAAAAAGAAATGGCCGGCGGTGGCTGCTAACATTTTGGATCTAGTCAATAGAGGAAACAATTGATTACTTTGCATTCTTTCTGCAGTAATTTCCCACAATAGTGATTTCAAGAGTATTTTTGGGCTAGTGAAAAATGCGTAAGCGGTACGAAAATATATTTTTCTTGTAGATAATTGAATTCTCTTTCCAACGTATACTTGCACATTAAATTTTGCCTTGGGATGTGGGAGTTGTAATAATTTTGGTGAAAGGTATATACTGAAGTTAGATACTGCGGGAATTTGTGCAAAATATCTTCTAGGGGAATTTACTCATGAGCTATTTTCCTACAAAAAAAATAAATATATTTAAAACTCTAAATAAATAAAAAATTCCAAACTAATGTAATTAATAAAAAAATAAAGAAGATAAATAACGAAACAATCCTAGAAAGATATCTAAAAGATGTAAATAAAGGGATAAATATATATTTATCAAAATACCCCAGACTTGAATCTTTGCTTGTCCTCAAGCAAATAAAATCACAAATAAAGTCCAATTTATACTCCCAATATACCATCCTCAACTTAATAACATCATTACAGTCCTCACCTCCATATTTTGGCCAAGTGACCCAATCTCCTAGAACCACATAGCATAAAATTCTATATTCCCTATCAAAACAATTGTCAAATCTAGCTTCTAAAACAAGAATTTGTAGAAAAATAGGCATCGTCTTACTTACTCTTTGACACTCTCGATTTTTATTACACTTTTTTTTAGTTATTTCACAAGAATAGGATGATTTTGGGGTGTGAAAACAAAGAAAGAAGTGACGAAAATATATCGATCCCTCCTCTGTTCGACCCGGGATATGAATTTTTGGAGTTGTGGCTACATTGGTCACAAATTTTTTTCATGTGCACTTTTGGCATCTTTTTATGGTACACCCCTTTGTGGGGTATGGAGTTTTTATTTTGGGAAGCATGCCACCCCGGACTTAATTTTTGTCTAGTGGTGATTCTTTGCTTCTAGAGGGAAGGAAGAGATGTTCTTGTGCTTATAACTTTTAAAAAAAAATTCATATATTTTTGTCAGAGAGTGTCATTGCTCTAGTTAGAGTATTCCTATAAATCACATCATACAAATTTTATAACAAGATAATCCATTGCTTAGATATAGGGAAAATTATGCTTGGTTCTGATCGATTCCTTTGACTTGCCAACTATTCTGAGGAGTGATGTAATTAGGGGTCCTAGGTGACATGGTGGTTTTAGACATGGCAATTTGTAATAGTCTTTGCAAAAAGTTTACTAAATGCAAAGGGGTACCATGATAACCATCTATTCATATTGGACGACTAGATAAAGGCCATTTTGCAACAAAAGAAACAAAAATATGGCCGACCAGATAATGGCCATGAACAAAGAAACTATATGCAAAACAAAAAAAAAGGTAGAAACAATGCAAGAATAAAAAGATAAGGGAGTGGAATAGAAACATACCACCCACCTCCACCCCGGACTCATATTTTTGCTTGTCCCGAGAAAAATCAAAACCCAAGATTGAGGGAAGAGAAGAGCAAGGATTTCCAGGTGGCCCTAGTAGCTCAAAAAATGTCCAACTGAAGGGGATGTGTATGAGGGATGGGACCTTTATATGAGGAGCTTCATAGTGTACCCTATGATAGGGTAATTCTAGAAGCTCAGTGGGGTGCTCGTATTTGCTTTCACCTCGCATTCCCTCCAATAGGATCCACAGATCTTCCATCAATAGCGAAGGAAGTGTTGAAGATAGATGTGGATTGGGGGAGGGTGGTGGGTACCCGACTGGTAACACATGCAGTGCTAGATGCGCAAAGTTAGGCGGAGGATCTGGCTTTGGTTTTCCTCAATCATATTGACCTACATATAGGAGAATTGGTGGTGTTATGAAAAGGAAAACTAAATTTAAATCAGCATGATAAATATTTTTGCTCTGCTCAAAATTCATCTAATCAACCTTGGGATAGATGGGATTCGATATAGCATGTAACTCTAGTTCCTCTATGCAAGGAGTTCCCAAGGGTTCATGAGGGATAAAAATGGGGACATATTCCTTGCAGTCAGTGGAAGGGGATATGTAGACTTCTCCTAAGGGTTGTGTCTCTTCTTCTAAATTAGTTGTGCATGGAATGGGAATTGGTTGCGACCGAACGTGTGTAATCATTTTGTCAAAGGGGGTTGGATGCTTATTATCTAAAATAGACTCAAAATAAGGGTATTGGTCTTTGATGTCAATTGGATTGTTGTAAGTGGTGGAGGGAGTAGTTGGATTTTTAGATTGACTCTCCTACTTTGAATTTTCATATTCAAGTAGTAAAGTTTGTAAAGGAAAGATAGGGATACCCACGTCCTCACCGCATGCAAAATATGGCTCCATTTTTGTGCTATTTCTTCAGGATCCGACATATATGACACAAAAATAGGATCATCATCGTCGTCATCATTAGAAAGAACCATCTTGGGTTGCTCAATATCTATAGAGGGAGTTTGTGATTGATCCTCTACTAATGTACCTAACATGGCTTGACTGGATTCAAGTGTTTCTTGTCCTTCTGCTGCCATCCTTTCTAGGGCCTTAAGTCTCTCTTCCAATTCAAGATTAAATTGTGTTTCATCATAGGATTTATACACCCCAAAATTTTGGCCATCCTCGCCACACTCCCCACAGTTTCCTTGGCCATAGTACTCCTCAAATTGTTTTGGGTGGCATTGCTCCTCATAATAATCTCCAGAAGATGGTGGATTGTAACTTCCATTGCGTCCATCTTGGTAGGAATATTCAATATTATAAGGTGTCACCAATTCATGAGGAAACATATTTGAACAATCTGTATTTTGGATTTGGGCTTCTAGCAGGGCAGTTAAGAAGGTTTGGTTGGTTTTTAGTTTTGTTTCTCCTTCTACTGTAATCTTCTCTAGGGCCCTAAGTCTCTCTTCTTGTTGAGGATTATATTGGGTTTCATATACATGTTCATAATCCCCAAGGTTTTTTGGTTACACCCCACAAAATTTTGTTAATCATATCCCCCATTAGAATATGGATAGCAAGATTCCCCATAATGGTTATCAGAAAAATGTGGATTCACACTGTACCCACCAGGATGAAAGGGCTCACAATTAAAAGGGGTGTTATCATAAGCGTGGGGTAGAGTCGGGCATGTAAGAGATGCATGGTTGTAAAGACCACAATAATAACATTGTGGGGGATATTGGGATGCCCACTCCATTTGAAAAGGTTTTTTTTTACAATTAAAAAAAGAATTAAAGATTTGTACAAGACCATAAATTAAAAGGAAAAGATAAGGGATTATGACACAAGGTTAAAAATTACAAAACTAACAATTTTTTACAAACTAGCGTATTTGTAGAAAAAAACAGACTGCCGAAATGGAAACTCAAAAAAAGAGGAGTAGCACTTCTGGAATGTTACTCAGAAGGCATAAAAATATATATAAAAAAAGTTTTTCAAAAATTTTTGGGGTTCAAAAGAAAAAAATCGGTTGTCCCGGGCAACGACGCCAAATTGATATGGGTCGCTTAACACACCAATCACTAAGATTGTTAATCCTAGAGTTTAAACCTTTTAACTTTCCAAGTAAGGTTAGTATAGAAAGGGTCGAATCCCTAAAGGATAACTTTTTAAGATTGTTTCTTCTTAAGCCAATTGTTTGAAAAACTAATTTATTTGTTTTTGATATTTTCATATTTTGAATGAGAATGTAAAAGTCGGTTTGGGTGATGATTGATTACACTAAGAAAGAAAATTGTAGAAATTAAAGAAGCACTAAATAACAATTATATTTGCCCTGCAAAAAGGTAAACATAGATTGTTGTTAGCACGAGAAACTATTGTGAATTGGAAAGACTAAAAACTAAGACAAATGAGACATTCGGTGATTGAAATCAAAGGAAGAGAATCAATGCTTTAGTGGTTTTCACCATCTTAGCCATGATAAGAATGTGAGTTAACTATTAATCGACAATAGGCGATGGCATGTGAATCACAAAAGAAACATAAAAGATGAACTCCACATGAGCCCATTGGTCCTGGTGCTCATGTTTCCTGGTTCATCATCTGAAAAGAGATAAATCCACGGTCACATCAAAATCTCTATACGAATTGGTTTAATCATTCTAAACTTGGATTCCCATGGTCATTTCCATCCGGGTTAACATATGAATCTAAGCGAGTAATTACTTCGCTAGATTATCGATTTAATAAACCAATCGTCGTCTAAGGGAATCGATTAAAACTAATTTGATCAAACCATGGCTAAGGGGATATTCCCCTTGCCTCGATATAGAACTACTCACTCATAGTTGAGGAGAGGGGGAGACGGAGGAAGAAAGTACCTTGACCATAGTCTAGCCCAAAATAGGAAATTAATCCTTATGCTAGAGACAATGAAATGGTCATGTTCTTAATTCCTTGCTTCAGAACTAAAAGAAGGGGATAAGGTGTTCTAGATCTAAAGTAGAATAAAAGAGTCAAGGAACAATCTAAGAATGAACAATGCTTCAAGAAATGAAATTGCTTTATTGCTAAACTACGGAAATACAAGAATAAGATGCTCCGAGAATGTTAGTACAAAAGTGAAAATTCAAGATGATCAAATGAGGAGGAAGTGCCCCTCCTTTTATAGGAGAATGAGGGGGGTATACATCAGGTTTAGGGAAAAATAAATGGCCGGTGGCGGCTGCTAACATTCTGGATTTAGTCAATAGAGGAAATAATTAATTGCTTTGCATTCTTTCTGCAGTAATTTCCCGCAATAGTGATTTCAAGTGTATTTTCGGGCCAGACATAAATTCGGAAGCGGTCCGAAAATATATTTTTCCTATCGATAATGGAATTCTGCTTTGGGATGTGGGAGTTATACTAATTTTGTTGAAAGGTATATACTGAAGTCAGACACTGCGGGAATTTGTGTAAAATATCTTCTAGGGGAATTTACTCATGAGCTATTTTCCTAAAAAAAACATTTAAAACTCTAAATAAATATAAAATTCCAAACGAATGCAATTAATAATAAAATGAAGAAGATAAATTACAAAACAATCCTAGAAAGATATCTAAAAGATGTAAATGAAGGGATAAATATACATTTATTAGTGTGGTGATCTCCACTTCAAGTATATACGTTATTGAGATAAATCTATCTACTTCATCATCATGGGTACTAGATATCGGATGTGAATCTCACATATGTTCTCATATGCAGGGTCTGAAAGGAAGTAGGCATTTGGGAAAAGGTGAGGTGGAACTGTGAGTTGTTGATGGCACAAGAGTTGCGGCCAACGTAGTTGGAACCCATAGTATATCTCTGCCCATGGGGCTTGTAAAAGAGTTAAGGAACTACTATTATGTACATGCTATAAATAAGAAACATCATTTATGTATCTTGTATGGACAATGATGCATTTGAATTCCATATTAAAAATGGTCGATGTTCTATTTTAAAAGATGGGATCTTTTATGGTAGTGCCCCAATGTCTTATGGTGTTTACTTGTTAGGTCTAAAGACATATGTATATAACGATAATCCAAAAGACTAAAGATTAATAACTCAAACAAAATATATCTTTGGCATTATCGTCTAGGGCACATTAATGAGAATCGCATATCTAGACTCCATAAAGATGGTTATATGGACACTTTTGATTTTGAATCATTAGAGACATGTGAATCTTGTTTGTTGGTCAAGATGGCTAAGACCCCTTTCACTAGTAACAATGAGAGGGCTAGTGATCTATTAGGACTC
Source organism: Alisma plantago-aquatica (assembly GCA_963693085.1). Lineage (NCBI taxonomy): Eukaryota > Viridiplantae > Streptophyta > Magnoliopsida > Alismatales > Alismataceae > Alisma > Alisma plantago-aquatica. Next base: position 1,988,024,728 of record OY856409.1, read on the forward strand.
ATACATATTGATGTGTGTGGACCTTTTAGAACAACCACTAGAGGTGGGTATCATTACTTTATTACCTTCATTGATGACTTCCGTAGATATGGCTATGTTTATTTAATGAAACATAAGTCATAAGCTCATGAAAAGATCGAGGAGTTTATGAATGAATTACAAAACCAACTTGGTAAAAGTATTAAGGCAATTCATTCTAATTAAGGTGGAGAATACTTAAACTAAGAGTTTGAGAACCTTCTTAGAGGCCATGGGATTATATCCTAGTGTACTTCACCTGGAACACCTCAACATAATGGTGTATCAGAAAGAAGGAATCACACATTACTAGATATGGTATGATCCATGATCAGTTCAACTAAGCTTTTTACTATCTTCTGGGGGCATGCTCTACAAACTTTCATGTTTACACTAAACTGAGTACCATCTAAATCGGTTCAACAAATACCATATGAGATATGGAATGGAAAGTGTCCCACTATATCTTTTATGAGGATTTGGGGATGTTAAGCTTATGTCTAGAAAATGTTTTCTGAAAAGCTTGGCCCAAGATCTGATAAATGTTATTTTGTTGGATATCCTAAAGAAATAAGAAGATATTACTTTTATTCCCAATCTGATGACAAAGTGTTTGTTGCCAGGGATGCTGCATTCCTTGAGATGGATTTCATTTCAGAAGGAGTAAGTGGGAGAAAAGTGGAACTCGAACAAGTTCAAAACCAACAAGAAAACATTGGACTGATAGATGAACAAGAGGAACAAAGAGAATCACAAGATGTGTTGGAATCTCAAATTCCTCAAGTAACACAGGAACCTCATAGATATAATAGGACACACCTTGAGCCTGAGAGATTTGGATATCTTGTAACTCGGGAAGGTAGTGAATTGGTCATAGATGACGAGCCAATATCCTATAAAAATTTTGTTGAGGGACCAGAGTCTGAGAAATGGCTTGAGGCCATGAGATATTAGATGGAATCCATGTACATCAACAATGTATGGACTTTTGTGGATCCACCTGAAGGGGTAAAACCCATAGGGTGCAAGTGGGTCTTCAAGAAGAAGACTGACATGGATGGTAAAGTACAAATCTATAAAGGCATATTGGTTGCAAAGGGTTTCAGACAAGTTCAAGGTGTTAACTATGATGAAACCTTTTCACCAGTGGCCATGGTTAAGTCCATCAGGATCATGCTTGCCATTGCAGCTTATCATGACTATGAGATTTGGAAGATGGATGTTAAAATCACATTCCTTAATGGGAATCTTCTCGAGGATGTATACATGACACAACCTAAGGGTTTTATAAATCCAAAGGATGCAAATAAATTATGTAAGCTATAAAGGTCAATCTATGAATTGAAACAAGCATCTCAGAGTTGGAATCTTTGTTTTGATGAGACAGTCAAAGTGTTTGGTTTTATTAAAAATGAAGATGAACTTTGTGTGTATAAGAAGGTTAGTGGGAGCATAGTCATATTCCTCATATTGTATTTAGATGACAAACTATTGATGGGGAATGACATCCCTACATTACAAAAGGTAAAAACATGGCTTAGAAATACATTCTCTATGAAAGACTTGGAAAAGCATCCTACATTTTAGGGATAAAGATCTAGAGAGATAGATTCAGAAGGCTTCTTGGACTAAGTCAGAGAACATACATTGACATAGCATTGAAGTGGTTCAACATGGAGAACTCAAAGAGAGGAAACCTACCTACGTGTAATGATGTCCCCATCTCTAGAGATCAATGTCCCAATTCTTGTTAAGAAAGGGAACACATGAGTTTGATTCCATATGCCTTAGAAATCAGATCAATCAAATATGCAATGTTGTGTACTTGTCCAGATCCGTTTTGTATGCCTTGAGCATGATGAGCATATATCAATCAGATCTAGGTGATACTCACTGGTTAGCCATGAAGAACATCCTCAATTACTTGAGAATGACTAAGGATCAGTTCTTGGTCTATGACGGAGAGGAAGAGTTGGTGGTAAAGGGTTACACCAATGCAAGCTTCTAGACTGATCAAGATGATTATAAGTCGCAATCAGGATTCATGTTTTGCCTCAACAATGGAGTTGTAAGCTGGAAGAGTTCCAAGTAAGAGACAGTTGTTGCTTCTACAATAGAGGTTGAGTATGTTGTCGCATCGAGTGCACCAAAGGAGGTTGTATGGATCAAGAAGTTCATTACAAGACTTGGTGTCATTCCAAGCATCAACGACACAATCGAGCTATATTATGACAACAATGGAGCTATTACACAAGCTAAGGAAGCCAGATCGCATCAATGCTCCAATCATATACAAAGGTGGTTCCATCTCATACGAGAGATCTTACAATAAGGAGATGTAAAGGTTTGCAAAGTACTTACTGAGAATAATGTAGTTGATCCCTTTATGAAAGCCCTTTCATGAAAGAGGCATGACGGTCATGTTAGATCACTTGGAATACGATTTGTAGGTGATTGGCTCTAAGTGCAAGTGGGAGTCTGTTGGTATGTATGTGACATGCTAAAACTGTGCGTATAAACACAAGTGTACGCGTCAAGTAATATAGGCCTATGTGAGGCCCGAGTCAAACTCCGGAAGATGTAGTTTCAGTAATTACTACTAACTAGATTGTGACCAGCTAAACCGATTAAAAAGGTTGATTTAAGTTTAAACAGAAAATAAAAGAAAATAAAAAAGAAATTAAAAGTGGGTGATTCAAATGAAATGGATTCCTCAGGATTACCGATTTTACCACGGGGTCCCGTTATATCTTATTTCTACCGAATTAATACAAATGTTGCTCCTACCCTGGATAGAAAGCCTATAGTCAGAATTGCCTGCTTCCACAGTGCAATTCTCTACCTAGATTTAAGCCAATTCCATGTCTATAGTAATTTATATCTTAGTCTAGGTGCATTATCCAATACTCTAGGTCTCTTCCCACTAATCGTACGTTACCTTTCCCAAGGAACACATAGGAAAGTATATAAATCATGGTTTTCTAACATTTAATCCTCCTTCCAGAGTAATTATCAGTCTATAACCCTACCGATGGTGATCAAACATAGATAGGTCATTCAATTCCACAATTATATATCCAGGAATAAAGAGAAATCTATATTAAATTATGTAAAAAGTCAATACAATGATTTCCCAGGCTACTCCTGGGTCCTAAGGAAAGGAGGGGTTTAGCCCCTCATGGTTTTCAGTTGCAAATACATAGAGGGAGAGAAGAAAAATGTGGGAAACATGAAAGAAGTTCGTGTAACTCCTGGAGAGAAGGTAGTCTGGATGATCCTCCTCGAGAAATGCACGTTCTATAGTCTTCTGATAGTAAAATCATCCGTCGGAGGTGCTCGGATCTCCCGGTTGACGTCCTTCGGCTCCATGCTTTTCTCTCCCTCTTCTCTAGCCTTTCTGCAGTGCAACGTGATAATCCCCTTAGGTCTGGCCGTCCTCTTTTAAGTCCTAGGCCAACTTACGGTACCACGTAATGTGGACCGTCAGATCTGGGTGATCAAATTAGATTGTTGAAGTCCAGCAAAGTTGGTGGAATCGACGGTATCGGGCGCGGTCTTACTGTAGCGAGGTCAGAACCATCGACTCTTTATGTCAGTGGCACCGAGCTGGTGCACGTACTTTACTCTACCTCTTTGAGCCGATCTCGGTGGCACCAACTCTTCTAGTCTTCTATAGCCCGGCCACTGCTACTATCTCAGTGGCATCGACTTGGTAGTCGGTGGCACCGACTCTTCATGTCCATGGAGAATCCTGAAAAATCCATAAAAACATGTATGAGGTTGGGGAATGTATAAAATAATACAAATATGATAAAATGAGCATATTTTGATACAAACAGAATATACAAGCCAATAATAATGATTTATGCAAATATGATCAACTAATTGACTAATAAATGCACAAAATGAATATAAAATATGCATGTAAAAATGACTAAAAACCCGTACATCAAACTCCCCTAAGCTTAAACATTGCTCGTCCTCGAGGAACAACACCTTTGGATCTGATTGAGACAAGTCAGCTCAAGGACCTAAGTGCATACGGTACATCTAAAAAGTATCCACCTTTTGGTCCTCCTTTCGGCCCTTACTGACCACTGAACACTAACTACCATCTAGGTGACCAAAAACATCTATCAAAGATGTCCATCCCCCAATCAATGACCAAAAACATCTATCAAAGATGTCCAGTTCGTACTTGATGCATCATGTGATCTCCTATCTACATTTCTCTTTTCTCTACCTACCATCTGGAAGCAGTTCTCCTGATAGATAATTAATGAGGAGAAAAATCATCTGAGTGGCCTACCAATAAGAGCAGTGGGTAGTTGGAATAGGTGGATGTGGAAGAATCATGAGCACATAAAATCATTCATGCAATAAAAAATCATGGTGACCCTATGATGATGTGAATTTATAAAATGCTCCTAATGCCTATTCATTGAGGTGGAATGATGCATGAAACTACCATTTCATCTCAATATAAGATGAAATATCTACAAACTACATCATGTACTAATTCTTCCTTATGATATAGGTAGGACTATGCCCTTTCTCCCTCACTTTCTACACTATACTCAATCTCGTTTTTTCTTCTTCTTTTTTTTCTTCTTTAAACCCCCTTTCACATGATAGAATTGTTTTGGGCTTCTACTTGCATTGCACATTTGATTTATGTCAATGCTTCTATCTTTTTTTTTCTTTTTCTTTTTGGAGGGTATGGGAAAATCACTACCTTCTTTTATTAGAGAAGAAACTAGACATGATATTTGTAGGATGATATGTAATGCATATGCAAACTACATGAATAAGGTGTTATGCAACTACATGACATGGACTTGAATTCCGTTGTACATGTATGTTTTTCATATTTTTTTTATGCTCGCAAAAGCAAACAACTATTATGCAATCTACTATAAAATGCAATCAAGAGAAAGAATGATAGCATGTACTCAATCCTCTTACGGTGGAGCGTGAAGCGAAAGCATGTGGTGGATGAGATCACACGAACCTTCAGAAAAAATCATATGTCCCTCTCTAATTACCTGTGTACAAGGTAATCAAGGGGTTTCTCTCTTAAATTTTAGTTTAAGGTCATGTTAGTGTTTGGTCAGTTTAGGCTCAACAATCCTTGTCAATTACTTTTCTTGGACAATTTAAATGGTCATTTATGTTCTCATGTCCTGGAGGTGACTTACCCAAGCACTTCCTCAGTTATGCAACTCAACTATTCATAAGATAAGCTCACAAAAATTTTGAAATTTGCTCATAATTTTTTTCATTTTTTTTTCTTTTTGTGCACCCAACCCAGAGATTGATAAACTCAAATGAAACCATGCATTCAATTCTCCACAAATTACACTAGAAAGATTGTGGATCCTACATCACAGAAAAAACTAACAAGAAAACTAATTTTACCAAAATAAAAACAAACTGCTAAAACAATTGAAAAACTAAGATAGAAGCTATTCCAGCACCCCCCCAGCTTGAATATGACTATGACCACATAGTAAAAATTCCAACTTAAGAGGTGGAATAGAGATACCCAACTAAAATGGTGGTGGTGGTGGCTGCCTGGGGTCCTGGGGAGGAAACATCCCCTGGAAGGTCGGAGCAGAAGAAGGCATATCCGGTGGCATTTGGTAGTTGCCAAAGTATCCCTGACTCCAGTAGTGGTCAAAGAATGGTTGTTGATATTTCTCCATCCTCACAGGCACTGATGCATGTTCTCTTAGTTGGCCAAGAGAAGACGTTCATTTTCATAGATTGCCTGCTGGTTGGTGTACAACCGACCGTGCACATCTTGGATTCCATCCAGAGATTGAGTTTGCTGTTGCTGATGTGTCTATATATCCTGTAGCATAGAGTACATTCCCACCATAGAATAAGCTTCCTCTCCTTCTTTAGAGGGTGGCAGGGCAGAAGATGTTGAGACAACATAATGTCGTGGATGCTTCCACGGAGCAACTCGATGTGTCATAGGAATGGTGGGATCAACCTCCTCCACGTCGTCGCTTGACTCCTCCTCTTCATCAGTATCATATCCTCCTTGTTCTGTATTGTTGTCAAACATGTCTGGCCATATATAGTGCTCGACTTGCCTGATGTTGAAGATAGGATCAGGAAGTCGATGCTCATAGAAGGTGCCACGAACCGAACAGATAGCATAGATGGCGTTGTTTTGAACCAAAATAAGACCAACTTGCTTGAAGTGGTGGCGGTCTATGCTAAGCTTGGAATACAGAGGCTCAAGAGTAGAAGGATCCAATCCTAAGTAAAGAGCAATGGGGGTGATAAGTACCCCAAAAAGTATAAATGTGGTCCTCCTGACATTGCCCTTTACCACCATCACATGTGTGAGGAAGAAAGCTCCCCAGATGACCAGTCTCCCCTCCAAAAGTTGATATAGAAAATACAAGTCTGACAGCTGGACCTTTGCTTGCCCTTGAGTTGACTTGGAAAAAAGGGTGTTGGTAAACATGCGATGAAGCACCTGAACAAAGGGATGCTCAAGGTCCACCAATGAACTGTGGAGGAAGTTTAACTTATAACCTTATGGCACTGTCACGAGGTTCTTCCATATCACGTCGAAGTCGATGTTCTTGAGCTGGTGGCAAAAGCACATGATGCCACCCGTAGATGTCGTTGAAGGCACAAAGGGTAAGGGAGCAGTTGGTGTTGTACAGGAGGAATTCCACCTTCCCTTCTCTCCACTCGCCTCGCGCTGGGTGTGTTGGGTCGGGGACGAAAAATATCTCGAGCGATGCCAATAACTCGATCACAATCTCCTTGCATGTTGGACATCCCTTGAAGATAGGGTTCACAGACCCTCCATCAAACTCTTGCCCCTCAAGAACCACCACCATGTTATCGTTTAAGCCCATATCTTCTAACAGTTTTCGGTCTCCATATCTTGTCAGTACGAACAGCCTTTTGGCAAGCTCCTCATACACCTTCCTCACTTCCGTTGAGGGGTGGCTAATTCGGGGTCATGGCGTCAGACCGCCAGGGGGTCCTCCTCTCCTTGCCATGACATTGAAGTGATCGGCAACGGAGATTGAGAAATGAAGAGCTTAGTGCAACTTCTGGATGCTCCGAGTAATCACTTGCACTTGGGGAGTAGTGGTTCTTCAAGTTGTGAGAAAAATACAATCCACTACTTCCCTTTTATAGACCTAGAGCCGCCCTGCTAAGTCGGTGCCACCGACTCCATCGCAGTAGGGCGACTCCAGGTCATAAAAGGGAAGTAGTGGATTGTATTTTTCTCACAACTTGAAGAACACCAATTTGGATTCGGTGGCACCGACTCTGGGGCGTATCCGAACCCTAAGTGTATTGAAGGCCGTCGGTGAATGATCTTAACTTGGCAGATTGTTGATGAGTCAGTGGCACTGACTTTTGGGCGGATCGATGCTTTCTCATGTCTATTCTAGATGCATCTGGGCCATAGATGTCGGCACCCACGGATCAATGGTTTCTTATGTCGGTGGCACCGACTGATGAGTCGGTGGTACTGACTCGATCGATCATTTTTTTAGTGCACCAACGCATCCACCGAACATGGCATATTAGTCGAGTCAGTGCCACCGACTGGTGTGTCGATGGTATTAATGGCTTATCAGTTAGCCACGACCATTTTTCTACATTTTCTTTAGACATGTCGGTGGCAGAAACTTAGGAGTCGGTGGCACTAACTTGTGCTCATCAGCTTGCCCCTCTCTCTAACCTGATCTCGGTTCCATTGACATGGAAGTCGGTGGCACCGACTTGATCACATCCTGCACACTTAACAAACAGATCAAGGTATCTTTTTTACATAATTTTTTTGAAAAATTAAGTACTACTAAACCAACATAATGGAAAGGAATGAAATGAACATCCTAATGGTTGGGTTGCCTCCCAACAAGTGCCCTTGTTTAACGTCCTAGGATAGACAAGGCTATTCTTGAGTTTAATTAGGGGCAATAAGTTTCACCTCATGCTCCTTCCTAATAAAATCTTCTCCGAAGTAGTGCTTCAGTATTTGGCTATTAACTAAGAAGGATCTCTCTCCCTATTTGATTCTAATCGCTCCATGTGGAAACACTTCTTCTATGATAAATGGTCCACTCCATCAAGATCTTAATTTTCCAAGATGTAATTTCAACCTTGAATTAAAAAGCAACACATTCTCTCCCGGGTAAAAGACTCTCCTTGCTATATGTCGATCATGTATTTGCCTAGTCCTCTCCTTATATAATCTTGAATTCTCATAGGCATTCATCCTAATTTCATCAAGCTCATTCAACTCCAACTTCCTTGTCTTACCTGCTTCATCAAGGTCGAAATTTAGCCTTCTTAATTCCCAATGAGCTTTATGTTCTAACTCCACAGGAAGATGACACGCCCGTCCATAGACTAACCTAAAGGGTGTATCTCTTATTGGTGTTTTATAGGCAATCCTATAGGCCCATAGTACATGAACCAACAATTGACTCCAATTCTTTCTACTAGACAATACTGTCTTCTCAAGAATCCTTTTGATCTCACGATTGGAAACCTCCACATGCCCTTTAGTTTGTGGGTGGTAGGGTGTACCCACACGGTGCGTCACTCCATATTTTTTCAAGAGTGCCCCAAATTTCCAATCGGTGAAATGAGTTCCTGCATCACTTATAATCACCCTTGGCTCTCCAAATATATAGAAAATGTGATCCTTAACAAATTTGCATATGACATTTGCATAATTGGTGCAGGTTGGAATTGCTTCCACCCATTTTGACACGTAATCTACAGCCCAATAAGATGCAAAGTTAAGAATTAGAGGAAATAAAGGGTCCCATGAAATCAATACCCCATAGATCAAAAACCTCTACTTCTTGAAACACATTTAATGGCATCTCCTGCCTCTTAGATATGTTACTTGACCGCTGACATGTGTCACACTTACGCACAAAGTCATATGCATCTTTGAATAAGGTTGGAAAGTATAAACCACTCTCTAACACCTTTGCGGCTGTTCTAGAACTGGCATGGTGTCCACCTATAGGTAGTGTGTGGCAGTGTTTCAACACACTCTCATACTCACATTCTGGTACACACCTTCGCAAAATCCCATCCATGCACTATCTAAAAAAATAGGATAATCCCAAAAATAATAGCGCAAAGAATGAAAGAACCTCTTCTTTTCTTGGTACCCCCAATCAATAGGTAATTCCTTGCAAGATAAATAATTCACAATGTTAGCAAACCAAGGGTCCTTTCGGTTAAGGGTGATCAACTGCTCATCAGGAAAAGTTTCTAGAATTGGTATATTAACATCCTTCTCATCTACCCTCTCTAGCCTAGATAGGTGGTTAGCCACCACATTCTCTATCTCTGCTTTATCTTTGAGCTCAATGTCAAACTCCTGCAATAGAAGGATCCATATAATCAATCTTGGTTTTGCATCCTTCTTCTGCAGCAAATATTTAATTGCCACATGATCAGTCCACACCACCACCTTAGCTCACACAAGATATTGTCTAAATTTTTCAAAAGCAAAGACAACAACCAAAAACTCTTTTTCAATTATTTGTGCGTCAGTAAGTGTTTTAGATGCATAATATATGACCGTAGGAACCTTGTCTAAGCGCTGCCCCAACACAACCCCCACATCATAATTTGATGCATCACACATCAGCTCAAACGGTTGGCTCCAATCTGGAGCCTACATAACCGACGCGGATATGAGTTTCTCTTTTAAGATTTGAAATGCTTTTAAAACATTTCTCATCAAATTTAAATTCAACATTCTTTTGCAAAAGCTCAGACAATGGCTTAGCGGTTTTTGAAAAATCCTTAATAAATCAGCGATAAAACCCGAAATGTCCTAGATAACTCTTAACTGCCTTCATCAATGTTGGTGGTGGGAGTTTTGAAATCATCTCTATTTTACCCGGATCCACCTCCAATCCCTTGCTAGACACCTTATGTCCAAGAACTATGCCCTCACTAACCATCATGTGACATTTTTCCCAATTCAGCACTAAGTGTGTGTCTTCACACCTCTGCAAAACCTTATCTAAAATTTTCAAACAATCATCAAAAGATGTACCATAAACTGAAAAAGCATCCATGAAAACCTCGAAACATCGTTCCACCACATCTGAGAAAATTGCCAACATACACCGCTAAAAAGTAGTTGGTGCATTGGACAACCAGAACGGCATGCAGAGATATGCAAAGGTACCATAAGGGCAAATGAAGGTAGACTTCTCCTGGTCCTTAGGCTCAATTGAAATCTGATGATAGCCCGAATATCTATTAATAAAACAAAAGTGGGAGCGACCAATGAGTCGCACCAAAATCTGATCAATGAACGGTAATGGAAAATGGTCCTTAAGTGTGGCGGTGTTCAATCTATGATAATCAATGCAAACTCGCCACCCTGTCACTAATTTAGTAGTTATTTGTTCATTAGATGATTTAGTAATGATACTGATTCCTCCCTTATTTGGTACTACCTGTGTCGGACTAACCCACATAGAATCAGAAATAGCATAGATTATACTTGTTGACGGTACTTTGAGTACTTCCTTCTTGACTACCTTTGTCATGATTGGATTTAAGTGATGCTAAGGTTGAATGACCGACTTTGCTCCTTCTTCTAGCCGAATCTTGTGTTGGCACAATGCAGGGGAAATCCCCTTGATGTCAACCAAAGTCCACCTAAATGCACCTCGGTTTCTCTTTAGCAATCAATTGTTCTTCTTCCAATTCACTTAGTGATGCAGATACAATAACTGGCAGCTTCTCCTCTGCAGCTAGAAAAACATACTTAAGATGAGGTGACAGTGACTGGAGCTCTAGCTTGAGTGGGCTTAGAAGTGAAGAAATCAGTGGTGGTGGAAGTGGTCCCAAGTCCTCAAAGTGCCTTGTGTAATAACATGGCAAAGCCTTTAGTAGCCTTGCACATTCCTCTAATGACTGGTTTTGAACACAATCATCCATGAGGTTCATTAGACATGCGTCTAGAAGGAGCTGTGGATGTATCTATACTAGAGAATCCTCTCCATCCTCATTCATAGTAGATAAACCCAATTCTTCATCTTCGTCATTCAGATACCCTACTACATTGGAAAGTGAGATGACCTTAGTGTTCTCCATGATGTCCACAACTAGTGTACCCTTGTCCACCTTTGTCATTACATGCGCCATGTACAAAAATGGTTTTCCCAAACATAACGAGATATTTCTATTCATGTGCTTCCTCATATTGCATTGCTCTTGAGCGTTGGATGACTTGGAATTATCTGGCATGGTTATCTCAAATATGTCGTCCTTAATAGCCATAATCAAATGGCCTCTTCCCATCTCCAAGATCATATCATATGTTGCTTGGAAGGGTCTTCCTAATAAAATATCATTGCCATGTTCAACTTGCATCTCCATCACCACAAAGTCTATAGGAAAAACAAACCAGTCCACCTTGACAAGTACATCCTCCCAAATACCATACAGTGTCACCAGTGAGTTGTCTGCCAATTGGATCATCATGTTTCTCTTCCTAAATGTTTTGAGACCTAGTTTCCTGAAAGTAGATAAAGGCATCAAATTGATACTCACCCCTAAATCACAGAGTGCATCCCCAAACTTTGTCTTCTCGATATAACACGTGATGTTGAAACATCTGGTATCTTGTCTCTTTGGTGGTAGTGTACCTAAAATGAAGGCACTAACTTGCTCTCTCAGTACGACTACCTCAGAATCTGGGATCTTCCTCTTCTTATTGATGACATCCTTTAGAAATTTACCATATGATGGTATTTGTTCAATTGCCTCAATCAACGGTATGTTCACAAAAAGCTTCCTAAAGCTATCTAGACATTTCTTGAATTGTTGATCCATCTTTGCTGCCTTCAAGCTATTAAGATATGGAACCAATACCATCTATGTCCTATGATGCGGTGGCACATAACAAGCTCTCTTCTCTACCTCATCTTCTTGATCATGTTCTTCCCCTATGTTTCCTGCCTCCACTTCTACCTGTGTCGGCTCTGCCACTGAGTCACCACTATCAGTGGGCTTGGTCACCTCAGTCTCCACAGTGTTTGGAGTCAATGTCTTCTTCCCACTTCTCAGTAGTATGGCCTTGACCTGTTGGTTTCTTGTTGGAGTGTCAATGTTTCCTAGAAAGCCTTTCTATGTAGGATTCTTCAAATCTGCCATGTCTACCGCCAGTTGAGACAAAGTTGTCTCAAAACTCCTCATATGGGCCCCTTGATTCTGGAGATCATGCTGGAAGTTGTTTATCAACTACTCATTCTGCTTCACTATTCAGTTGATAATTTCATTTGTGCTCCCTTCTGCTGTAGGTCACTGCTGCTGATTATTCCTGTGTTGGTTTTGTTGATCAGGATCCTGTAGGAAGTTGTTTGGATCTTTCCAAGAGAACTTGGGGTCCTTTCGCCATGAGTAGTCATTGTTCCTATATCCTTGCTACCGCATATATTTCACTTGTCCTTCCTCATCTGATGAATTATTATCCTTCTCTAGCAGCTTCTTTTCTATCAGGTCTAGCTTCTCATTTAAAGCGGTGATGACTTTAGACTCCCCTATGCTTTTGATCTACTCTGGATGGTCTTTCTCATTAACCCATGCCTGATTCTTTGCCATAATTTTCAAAATGTCCTAACATGTAGAAGGTGAGTTGTTGAGGAAGAACCACGAGCCTACACTATCTAAGGTAGTTCATTCACTTTTGGGGAGCCCAAAGTAGAACATCTTGACTTGATTTTCTAGATCTATCCCATGGTTCGGGACCTTCCTAAGCATGTTCTGAAAATGCTCCCAAGCTTCAGAATAAGATTCACCTGCCTGTTGCTTGAAATTGTGAATGTTTCTAATAAGCTCGTTTGTCTTTTCTGGAGGAAAGTATCTTTCAAGGAATGCCTCTACCATTTGATCCCATGTCTCGATCGATTCCTTGGGCAGGTTGTACAACCATTCTTTTGCCTTATCTGCCAGTGATGATGGAAACAGTTTCAGGTAAATGGTTGTCTATGGTAACCTATCTACTTTCACCATATCACTGATCTCCACAAAATTGTTGATATGTGTTACCAAGTCTTCATGAGTGTTCCCATAAAAAGCTTGTGACTTGACTAGTGGAATCAGACTTGGATCAATCTTGTATTGAGCTACATTCACATTCTACTTTTTGATAGGCCATGTATGTGTAGCTGAAGAAGATGCCTTTATCCTCACCCATATTGTCCTCTCTGCTCCTGGATTATCTTCCCCCATTGCCTATTGCCTGGGTGTCAATGGTGTGCATTCTGGTGCAATTGTTTGAACTGGAACCTTGACAGCGACTGGGACCTCAAATGTAGATTCTCCATAGTTTGTGGTATGTGTTGTCACCATAAACTAGTACCTACAAATTTGAAATCAGTTAGTCACGGTACTTAATAGAGGAAGTTTGGTGTACTAATATGTAGTAAATTTTCAATGATTAAAATAAGTTGCACAAAATAAAAAAAAGGCCTAGAGTGGCCACCCACAACACTAGTAGTGTATATAAAAGGAAATCAAAAAGAAATTAAAAGTGGGTGATTCAAATGAAATGGATTCCTCAGGATTACCAATTTCACCACGGGGTCATGATATATCCTATTTCTACCGAATTAATACAAATGTTACTCCTACCCTGGATAGAAAGCTTATAGTCAGAATTGCCCGCTTCCACGGTGCAATTCACTACCTAGATATAAGATAATTCCATGTATGTAGTAATTTATATCTTATTCTAGGTGCATTATCAAAACTCTGGGTCTCTTCCCACTAAGCGTACATTACCTTTCCCAAGAAACACGTAGGAAAGTGTATAAGTTATGGTTTTATAACCTTTAATCCTCCTCCCGGAGTAATTATCGGTCTGTAACCCTATCCATGGTGATCAAGCATAGATAGGTCGTTCAATTCCACAATTATATATCCAGGAATAAAGAGAAATCTATATTAAATCATGTAAAAATTTGATACAACGATTCCCCGGGCTACTCCCGGGTCCTAAGGAAAGGAGGGGTTTAGCCCGGCATGGTTTTCAATTGTGAATACATAGAGGGAGAGAAGAAAAATGTGGGAAACATGAAGGAAGTTCATGTAACCCCTAGAGATAAGGTAGTCTGGATGATCCTCCTTGAGAAGCGCACATTCTATTGTCTTCCGACAGGAAAATTGTCCGTCAGAGGAGCTCGGATCTCCCGGTTCACATCCTTTGGCTCGGTGCTTTTCTCTCCCTCTTCTCTGGCCTTCGTACGGTGCAACATGATAATCCCCTTAAGTCTGGACATCCTCTTTTAAGTCCTAGGTCAACTTACGGTACCACGTAACGTGGACTGTCAGATCTGGTCAATAAAATTAGATTGCTAAAATCCGAAAAAGTCAGTGGCACCGACTTTGGTGTCAGTGGCACCGACGGTATCGGGCGCGGTCTGGCTGTGGCAAGGTCGGTACCACTGACTCTTCATGTCGGTTGCATCGAGCTGGTGTGTGTACTTTACTCTACCTCTCTGAGCCGATCTCGGTGGCACCGACTCTTCTAGTCTTCTATAGCCCGACCACTACTGCTATCTTGGTGGCACCGACTCTTCATGTACATGGAGAATCTTGAAAAATCCATATAAACATGTAAGAGGCTGGGGAATGTATAAAATAATACAAATATGATAAAATGAGCATAGTTTGATGCAAATAGAATATGCAAGCCAATAATAATGTTTTAAGCAAATATGATCAACTAATTGACTAATAAATGCACAAAATGAATATAAAATTGGCATGTAAAAGTGACTCAAAACCCATACATCAGTATGCCCAGAGAGCCAATCATGTGATGATTGCAATGGCATAAATGTCTAGAGAATAATGTTACTCAATGATGTATGTCTTAAAGTATTATCCTTGGGGAAATGAGACCATACAGATGCTAAGAGTACATATACATATTCTCATTGTGTCCCTAATCAGTTGTTATTGTGGAAGGTTGACAGACAACAATGACACACAAGATCAGAGTGTGGGTTGGTTGATAACATAATCGCATTAGTCATGATATGGTTATATCAAACCAAACACACAGATACATGTTAGAAAATAGTATATCAGATAGACCCACCGTGATACTGCCACATGGAAGCCATCATCATGGAAGTCATAGTCAGCTCTCATAGTGATGATGGTGTTTGTGGTTCTCAGACCTGAAATCATTGCACTCATCACATGTCATTGGGTACACTTTGACATCATCAAACGCAATCCTAAAACATGGGTTGTTATAACAATGATCTTTGAGTGAATTTGACTGATGGGGATAGACTATGAATGATAGAAATGGGATTTGTCCCTCCTATGGGAGTTTGATGTCCTAGGCCTCTTGAATAGCGAGATTGAGAAACTCATGTCCATGCACATGTGAGTCAATATGTGATATTGAGCTTACATATATCTCAAATGATTTGCTCTTGGTTCAAGGTACAAGATTGAATGATAAAGAGGGTGACTGCTCCACACCTCGAGTTAAATCTGGACATCAGTGACAAAGGAACTATACAATCACTGCAACACCATTCACAAATTGTAGGTTGAAGTTGTTCCCCAACTTTCCATTTACTTGGGTAGCATTGATGTGCGACTAGGCACCACTCATTGCTCTGATGTCATAAGATGTTATGGACATTCACTACCAATGTAATATGGGACCTATAGGGTCACACACATAGGTCTCGACCTAGAAGAGGAGTTTAATCTTGACTAGAAATTGAATTAAGTAATATAGTGTTTAGGTATTTGATTCACGCAACATATACACTGACTGCACTACCAAAAAACCACATCAAGTGTTGAGACAGTTGTCTGGATTTCCAAACGGCCGTCTCAAGTGTTGAGACGAGCATCTGGGGAGTCAGGTCTAATTCAAGTTGAAATTGGCTTTGGATGAACCAACCAGGCTAACTCGGCTCACTAAATGGCCATTTGGGAAAGTGAGACGGCCATCTCGCATAGGCAAGATGGTCTAGTTCAGCCAAGTGAAGGTTCTAGATATTTCCAAGTTTGTTTTAGTTGCACATTACTTGGTGTGCAAGGAATTAATATGGAATATTAATTGGAAATGAGTTGCTAATTTCTTGTGTGACTAGGAAATTCTCAGACGACCATCTGGACTGAGCCGGATAACTGTCTAGTGTGCCAAATGATCATTTCGACTGTCACAGATTGTGAAAGTTCCAGAATTGCTGCGAAAGTATGAGATTTTCCACTCCCTTTCACTCCCACATCAACTGGGAACCTAGACCCAAACCCCACCCATAAATAGAAGGGTATTGGGGCTTCCCAACACAACACATACAACGAGAATCATTTTCTCTTACACAAATTTTCCTCTATGGTTATGGTAACTACAAGAGCCCAAGCAAGTTCTATCCAATTAGTGAAGAACAACAAGGGAGAGAACAATTGAGTTCATTGTTGTGGGAGAACACATTGGTGACTAGTACACCAATGGAAGGGACAACTCCTTCCTGTCCATTTTAGCAGGATGACAGGAGTTCTAGGTGGTCCGTGTGGACTTCTCTAGAGGTAGGAGGCCATTGTCTGTCGCTAGGAGGATAATGTCAACCAGCAGTTTGTGACAATAGGAGTTGTTGAAGAAGACGAGGTTCATGGTTGCATCCCATGGTGCAGACCAGGAGGCGCAACATTCAGATGAGTCCCATTGCAATTAGGATTCAGAGTTACGCATCTACAATGATGAGGATTTGTTGGGTTTTAGGGGAGACAGAGAAGGCAGAAGAAACAAAAATTTTCTTCTCCCCGAACCCAGTATAAAGGAATCGCGTCAACGTCTATACAATAGGAAGGATGGTTTATAGAGGCATACCTTGTCTCGAGGCTTGCTCAGCGATGTTACCTCACGGCTTGCGCGGTCTTCACTCCGGTCTTGGACGGTGTCTGTGTAGCTCCTGGTCTCATCGGGACTGTCAGGATTGACAGATGTCCTCTGAGCGGCAGAAGTCTCCCGCCTCTGTAATAGTCCACACGAACCACCTGGAACTCCGATCGCCTTGTCGCACAAGGCACCAGAAGGAGTCATACCCTCTTGTTGGTGTACTAGTCACCGAAACACTCTCCTGCCACCAGTTGCTTTTTTGCAGTTTTCTTTCCCTTGTTGTGCTCCCTTATCATGTAGCACTTGCTCGGGCTCTCTCGGTTACCACAACCAAAGAGAAAGACAACTTTACAGATCAACTGGTGTTCTCAGTTGTGCTTTGAGAAGCCCCCAGTACCCCTATACATAGGAGGGTCATGGGATAGGGTTCTCTACCCCAGGAAATGCAGGATTAAAGTAGGAGTAGAAGGGTTCAAGATTTTCCACAAAACAACCAACTACGCCAACTGAACCGATCATTTCAAGCATGAATCGGTTGGTTGGGGACCTGAGCCGATCGGTTCACACCTCAACCAATCAGTTGGGGCACCTGAGCTGATCGGTTCACTTCTAAACAAGTCGATTCACTACCATGGTCAGTTCCCGATTGACTTTTCCTCTTTTGTTTTGAATTGATCCAAATACCAATACTTGTTCCAATCAAATTGGACAAGTGAAATGAAGAGAAATTTCTTGCCAACCTGACTTTCCCAACTCGCTTGTTTGGACCAGTTGAGCCGATCGGTTCAACCCTTGAACCGGTCGGTTTAGCCTATCCTGAGCTGATCGATTGGGAGTGCAGACTGTGCAAAGTCAGTCAATTGTAGTTTCAATCAATCCAACTCTAATCAATCGATCCAACAACTTGAACACTATGATATTGAGCTATCAATTGATTGAGTGTTTAATTGAACTACTAAACTCCTCTAATAATCAATCTAAACATCATTTGTGGATAAACTCCTCTTCCAGGTTAAATTCTATGTGTGTGACCCTACAGGTCCATTTCATGTTGGCAGTGAAAGTCTATAACACTTATGACTTTACAAGCAAAGAGTGGTGCCTAGTCACACATCAGTGCTACCCAAGTGAAAAGGAAAGTTGGAGAACAAATTTCAATCCTACAATCCGTGAATGGTATTACATTGAATGTATAATTCCTTTGTCAGTGATATCCTAAATGAACTCAAGGCATGGAACCATCATCCTTTCAACGTTCATTCACTTTCTTGATCTTAGAGTAGATTGTAGGAGATATGTATGACATCAATATCACATACTGATTCACACATGCATGCACGCCTATCTCAATCCTACTCATCAAGTGGCCATGGATATCAAACTCCCTCGGGAGAGACAAATACCATATATACCACTCACCCATCAAAAGCCCCATGTGTCAAAGTCACCCAATCATCACCTTTATAACAACCCATGTTTTAGGGCTGCGTTTGATAATGTCAAAGTGTACCCAATGACATGTGTTGAGTGTAGTGATTTCAGGTCAAAGAATCACACTCACCACCATCACTGTGAGAACTAACTGTGACTACCATGTCATGGTTCCATATGTCAAACTCACGGTGGGTCTGTCTGGTACACTTGTTCTCTAACAAGTACCTATGTGTTTGGTTTGATATCTCCATATCATGACTAACGAGATTCTGTCATCAACCAACACCACAATCTAGTCTTGTGTGTCATTGTTGTCTATCTACCTTCCAAAATGACATCTGACTAGGGACATAATAAGAATGTACAAACTCTTAGCATATGCATGATCTCATTGTTCAAGTCCTTAACCTGAAAGCATACGTCATTGAGTATTGTCATTTTCTAGACATTCAATATGTTCTAACATTATTGCATATGACTGAACCAGAAAGAATTGGAAGCTTGCCTTTGATGTTTATCAAATCAATCTTAATGTATCCCACCAATCATCCCAAGATTCGCTCTCAGGGCATACATACCAACAAACTCCCACTTGCATTGTGAGCCAATCACCCTTGAATCATATTCTTAGTGATCTTCAAACATGTCCCACATGTTACTGTGCTCTAGTGCTAACATAGTGAGTTATGGCAACACTTTGCCAAAGTCGGTATTAACTGCATGTCTCTCATCTCTTCACTGTATGTCATATGTATGAGATGGAGTTGTCGTAATATGCGATCTAGTATTCCTTTGCAAACCTTTAGCCACATTGCATGACCAAGCACTCCTAACTTGTCATTAATGACTGAAATAACTATAAGTTCATCTCTATGAACTCCTAGATCCATATAGTATCCACTTCTATTCTCTAACACACGGATACTTGGCTTTTCCTTTCAAAATGACTTTATTGGAGTGTTTTCATTTATCAACAAACAATCACTTTTATATATATCCCATATATATATTTTGCGATTAATTTTCTATCCTTCTCGGAAGTTCACATCAGTGTAACTCTTTACAGTGAACCCTTCCTTATTTCCATAGAACTAGTACTTCTCAAGTACTTATCAAGTTCTTATGGTATTCTAGTAACCCTTACTGGAACTAGACATACATCCAATCGTCATGTCCACATACGAGTTATC
Source organism: Alisma plantago-aquatica (assembly GCA_963693085.1). Taxonomy (NCBI): domain Eukaryota; kingdom Viridiplantae; phylum Streptophyta; class Magnoliopsida; order Alismatales; family Alismataceae; genus Alisma; species Alisma plantago-aquatica. The sequence goes on from OY856409.1 coordinate 1,988,044,279, forward strand.
AGGATGAGCACATCATATTGTCATGTCCTACATACAAGATGATGAATGCATTTTATTCTTGCTATGTCCATACATGTAAGATAATGGGATGATTACATACATGATAGATCCATATCTATTCTTAGTGTTCCCATTCTTCATAAGAGTTGGACACTTGGCCTTGGGATACTAACTCCATATAACATGGACAAGTTTTGTCCCACTGAATCTATGCACACTGAACCCTTCAGTATAGATTGCCAATGTATGCTTTCTCTTTTTAGGTCAAGAGGTTTTCAAGAACTATCTCTATAGATCTCTATTCCTATCACATAGGAAACATCTCTATCTTCCCTAAAGATAATTTCCACTTTGGATTTCCATTATAGAACATTTCCATTTCACATCAACATGTGGAATGTGAATACACTCCCACTAAATCACAGATCCCTTCTTTATCTTTGACATATTAGTCAAACCCTTTGACCGTATCATCAAAGTAAAAAATCCATCTCTAAGTTGCTTGTACTTAATCAATCACATTGATTAGTCCATTGTAACTTATAGACTTCATTTGCATTAATGGATTCATAAACCTTATAGGTTGTGTCACATACACATCCTTGTTTTTATTCCTCATAGGAATGCAGTTTCAGTATCCATATGCCAAATTTCTTAGTCATTAAGTTGCAATCAATAAGCATCTTCCTTCTCAAAATGTTATCCATGTGTCTTAATGCTTAAGACTCATTTTCACTTATGGATTTCATCCCAATAGGTGCTACCATCAAGGTCATACCTTATGGTTCAAGTAAGGACCCTGACCTCTATTTTGGGCTTATCCTATTTGCTTTGCCTAACCCTTGTGTTTAGTTGCTTGCTAATGACCTTTAATGGTGATTAGGGTTCGTTTGTGATTCGTTGAGGGTTGGAGGTGCTACTTGCAAATAACCCAAGTCTTAGGGTTGATGAGCAAGTTTTTCACCTTGAGAGATGCTCTCTCTCCTAGCATCATCTAGGGTTGAGAGGATGGGTTGGGCTCATTGCTTGAGTAGCCTTGGGCCTTGTTTTGCCTTGTTTGGGCTCTGTCTTTCCTTGTTGGACCTTGTGTCAGATAAGGAGGTGTTTGAAGATTTGTATCGTCCATGAGTTGTGTCGGCCAAGAAGTGTGTTGTCTAGGAGTGTATCATTCAAGAGGGTGTGTCACCCATGTGACCTAGCTTTGGTTGTGTCACCATAACCTAGATAAGTGGCTAACCTTTGATAGCGGGTGGCATGACATGCACATGTGGTTTGCAAAGTGGCAAGATGTTGGACATGTGTCCCTAAGAGGGACGACCCCTTGCCTTGTTTCCCCCTTCATCCTTTTCTATATATATCTCCCCTTTCACTTACTTAGGATCCCGTTAGTTCTTTGTTGCCTCCTCTCTTCCTTGGTGCACGATACACCTTCCCTTGGTGCTTGGTGGCCGATCCCTTTGAAGGAGTTCTCTTCTTCTTCCTCTAGCTTGGTGGACGATCTATAGGTGAGCCTTGCTTCCTTGGTAAGCATCTTCTCTCTCTTCTTAGCATCTCCTTCTTCTTCTTGCTTGCTCTTCGGCCATGGTGGTTGTGAGCTTTGTCCCTTTCCTTGAGGTGGCCGAAGGTGGTGTGCTTTGGAGATAAAATCTTAAAGCTTGGAGCCTTGGAGCTTGAGGAGCTTGCTTAAGGTGGGTTACATAATTTCTAACCCTAACTATACTACCTTCTTTTGTGTTACATGATCATATATGATCTTGATCAACCATGCATGTTGTTAGATATGTCTCTTGCTCTAGCATGTACCTTTAATCTTGTGGATATAGTGATCTTGTTGTTGTGGTTGATGCTGTGTACCTTTGGACCTAGTTGGCCGAACCCATAGATTAGGGTTTCCTTTGGGGCAATACCCCTTTCTCTCCTTGGTTTTGAGAAGTGAGTTTGAGCCCTAGTGACATAGGCAATACCCCCCTCTCTTAGTTGTTGAGAGGTGAGCCTATACTCTAGTTGCTTGGGCAATACCCTCCTCTCACCATTGATTTGAGAGGTGACCCTTTCAATGAGTGATGACCTAAGTTGGAGACATTTCATCATGTTGCACGATTTGTGATTGAGGTTGTGCAAAACCCCTCTCTCTTGGTTGTTGAGAGGTGAGCCAACTATCTTGATCAATTAGGGTTTGTTTCTAAGGAGTTTGAGGTTGAAGATGACCATCTTGGTGAGGTTCTTGTGCCCTTACACGATACACCCTTTTATGGGTTTTGGCTTGGCTGATATGTTTGTGAAACCCTGTTGGCTTTGTGACTGATATGACCCTTTCACCTTGTTAGTATCCTTAGACGATATGCTTTGGCCGAGATAATTTTCCTTCCTTTGGATGTTCCCTTGGCCGAAATGGTGTCTAGTAAGTTATCTCTATTTTGGGTGACATAGTTTGGTCTTGAATTGACTGATATGGTGGTTGCATGGTGAAACCCTAATAGGTTCCTTAGTGGTGTCCGATATAAGGTGCTTGACCTAGACAGATGATAGGCCTTCTTGTGGTGCCTTAGTATTGTTTGTTATATGTGGGAGAAACCCTAGCCTCTTTCTTGAACGATGTGAGTATGATGGATAAACCTTGTGTCGGGCATGGGGTTTGTGGTTGCATGACACACCCTAAGTTGAGTTGGCCGATATGGTGCCTTATTGGCCACCTTGCCCATGGACGATAGGGTGCCTTGAACAACATGATGTCTTGGACGATATGGTATGCTGGTTGGGTGTCATGCTTCTCGTCGATATGACCCTTAGCTGATGAAGTGATGTGGGCTGCTCAGCATGCCACCCTAACCCTAGATGGGCAATAGAGTTCTTGGCCGTTGGGTAGTTGTGATGCCCAACACATCCCTTAGCACCTAGCTGCACTACATAGTTCTTGAACCAATTTGCACGATACCCTAGGTGTTGGTCTGATCATCACCCTCTATGCATACGTGCACGACATGATGATGGCCAACATGGCTGCATAACACCTTAGGGTGGGATGCCCTAGTCGATAGAGCCTTTGGTGAGGTTTGTTACCCTGCCCGGTACCACATGTAGTAAGGGTTGCCCTACCCGTCACACTTCTAGTGAGGGTAGAAGGCACCTTTGGTTAGGGTCATGTCTGACCCGGACACCCTACCTAGTTGTCCTTTATCATGTAATCACATCTTTGTTGATAATTAAGTATGGATGTTAGTTTGCATACCTATGCTATGTTGGATGTTTAAAGATAATGCCAATTAAGATGATAAGATGCTTGCTCATGTTTATAAGGTAAAAAGCATAGATGGATGCCCATGATTTGATAGCAATAATATAACTGATACAATGTATGCTTCATATGATTATGATCATGACATGTGCATCTGCAAACCCTAGTAACATGATAATCAGTAAGAGCTATGTCTGGTGATATTAAGTTATCTCTCTTGATGTGCATACTAACCATGTCAGTGTATCAGATGAATTCATAGCCACGTAAGAGCTATGACGCATATGTGTTTGATTAACATTGTAATTATGATGATAATATTTGTTGATGAGATAATATGCATCACCGGTATGATGAGATGGGTCTGAGGACCTGATAAAGGCTGAGTGCCTAGTTGAGGTGTTATCCTCTGATGATGAGATAAGGGATTGCTATCCGAGGATGTTGATGCCTTGAGAGGCAATATAAATCTATGAGAAGGGATTGAGATCCCATAATAGTGATAGTGATAATGTAACTCAATGCTATGTAACTTGGTTGCCTCAACAACTCCCTTAAAATATACTAAATAATTATAGTAGAACATATCATGTAGTTTTCCCTGGCCATAGATCCATCATCGTCAGAATTTGGTGAAGGTGAAATAGGTTTATCCTGTGGGATTACCTGGAGCGCATATTGTTGAATATGTGGGGTTTTCTCCTAGCCGAAAATAGGAGGGTTAGAGTGAAACTGCGGTTGTAGACTCTGTATGGTAAAAAGCATGGTGAATAGGTCCATGACTCAATGAGTTAGAGCATGAATGCGTTCATGGCTCAAAAGCACAGTGATCAGGTACGTGGCTGAAAAGTATACTAGCACCTATGTCAAGGTGAGCTAGAGATATGGGTAGCTTGCGGAGCTGACCCTGAGGCTGAGGCCATATAAGCATGAGACTGCGGTCCTGCTTTGGTTTTCGTGCACTGACCACGAGGAGGTGAGGTCATGGAGTTCGGCTCTCCCATTGACCTTTTATGGCACCAGTTTTTGGGCTTCGCAACCAAAGGTTGGATTTGAGTAGGGACAACTCACTTCCTCAGGGCATAATAAAATGTAATCCAACCTAATATTATATCTTGCTTAAAGCAAAACACAGAACATTGATTGAGGCCTTGCTTATATAGCTGATCTAGTTATACCTTGCAGTTATGTGTACGATCCTTATATTTTATGATAAGTTCTTATAAAGCTTATCTTGTCAATCATGTTCCATAAAGGAAATCTGGATATAGGCCTCATGAATATCTTGGTAAGAATGATGGGAATAATGGTCTTTCTCAGTATACTGTTCTTGTTATATGCTTTATCAATTATCTGCTTTTATTGCTTTAATTTATGAGGTTTTATAGTTTCGGCGGGGAGTTATGTTTCTAACTGGGACTGTGTGTCTCACCCCGCTGGTTTACAACCTTTTTAGGTGATCGCTCTAGACGTGGTGGTGGTCGTGAGGTTGTGTCCGAGCAGCAAGAAGGGCAGTAGAAGGCAAGAGATGGACATGCTTCTATTTTGGTGGTTTTGTAGTAGAGTCCTAGAGTCATCCATGTACCCTCAGGTCCTCGGAGGTGTTTGATGACGTTTCACGATGTCTATTTGTTGTAATTTTGTATATCGTACCGCTGGTCGTACGTGGCCCATTATGTATGTATAAACATGTGATGAACTCTGGTGCTGGCAGTACAGTTGGTTCTGATAAGCTGTGGGCATATATCAAAGCTTGTAATATTTTTATAACATATTTCTCTACAGGATCTGGATGCAAAAGTTCTCTTATGTATGCTTTTCGCAATCGGTTTTAATTAACCCGTGTTTTTAGTAATTTGTGGTTCCGCATGATTTCGTGTGTTGTCTCACCGTCTGTGTGATGGCGGGGTGTCATAGCTAGTTTGGTATCAGAGCCCTAGGTTCGATGAGTCTATAGGGATCTAGGACTAGGTTGCGTATGTTCTTATGAGTTTTCTAGATTTTCTTACAATAATCTTCTACCCTCAGTGGAAGATAAAGCTTAAAGATGTCTGAAATCCATGAAGAACATGTTGTCGAGAGCAGCGAGGCTACATCGGTTGATGGAGCTAGAGTGCAGGCACATGAAGATCGGGTGTCTGAGGTCCCCCAACTTGACCCAGCCATTCTTGAAAACCCTGCCTACCAGCAGCTTATGGGGTAGTTGATGGCTACGATGAATCACATGGTGGAAAGAGTGCCAGTGCCTCTTCCAAGAGCACAGGCTCCCCATGGTGAATCATCAGGCATTGGGAAGACCTTTGAGTGTCTTCGCCGAGTTGGAGCTTCAGATTACGCTGGAACTACTGATCTGGCAGATGTAGATCTGTGGCTGACAGGTCTCGAGAAGGCCTTCTGGATCCTCGACATCCCTGAAGCAGACAAATTCAAGCACGTTGTCTACCTTCTGAAGGGTAGTGCTGGCCACTGGTGGGCCATCGAGGACGAGAAGTGACCCAGTGAGGTGATCAGTTGGGAGGTTTTCCGGCGAGAGTCGTCAGCAGATACTTTTTGAAGACGTATCTGGAAGGGAAGATTAACCAGTTTGAGCGTCTACGCCAAGGGTCGATGAGCATCATCGAGTATGAAGCCAAGTTCATGGACTTGTTGAGGTTTTGTCCTCACATGGAAGTGACAGATGATGAGTGGATCAAGCATCTTGAGAAAGGTTTGAGTGCTGAGCTATCGACACCTACTGCTGCTTTGGAAAATTGGGAGTGGTTTGCCACATTTGTGGAGTCCGTCCGCAGGATTAAACGGTTTGTGAGGGAGAAAATGGAGTCCATGACCAGGAAAAGGCCAGCTCAGTTCTAGGGATAGAGATATGGTGGCTTCAAGAAGCCAAGGTTTTCGGCACCGTCTGTAATGCAGAGTTATCGTACACCATCTCAGTGGTCTCCAATTAAGGGAAGAGGGCATGGATTTTTGCCATCCAAAGCACACAGTACCGCTTCAGTGATAGTGACAAGGCCGTCTAGACCAAAGTTGGAAGGCAGGTCATGTTATCACTGTGGACAGACTCGACATTTGAGGTCAAATTGTCCAAGGAGAGATGTTGAAGTAACGCAACAACCAAGACAGAGTCAACAAGTGTCAAACAGACAATAGTCTAGTGGGTGAGGATGCAGTCAAGCGTCGCAAGAGGGATCGTTTGCTCAAGGAAGCAGAGGGTGAGGACGACAATAAGCAACATCTCAATTCTATGATATGAGTCAGCCAGAGGTGATAGTCAACCCGCAAGTGGTGATAGGTCAAATGGAGTTATTTCATTCTAATTTATCTTCTTCTTGCTTTATATCTGCTCTGGTTGACCGGGGTGCTACACCCTCTTTTATCGCACATAGTCTACTTGATAGCTGTCCTTTACTTGTTAGTTGTAAGAAAGATAGCCTATTGTTAGAAACCCCTCTCGATGGTTCCTCGATGCTTCGAGAGGAGTGTCCGTCTTGTGTTCTATCTTTCTCAGGACACAATATACAAGTGGATCTTATACCACTTGATATGCATGGATTCTATGTGATCCTTGGGATGGATACCTTAGAGAAGTATAAGGTTGTGTTGGACTGTGGTTCCAAGCAGGCAGTGTTTGATGATGGTGGAGAAAAGTGGATCTTCCAAGGAGATAGGAAGATTCTTCTAACGTATTTAGTGTCAGTGATGGTGGCAGAGAAGTTGTTGCGGCAAGGTTGTAAGACATTCTTAGCTCACGTTGTGGATACCAAGGTGAAAGGTCCTATCCTTGAGGAGGTGACAATTGTCCGAGAGTTTGCGGATGTGTTTCCTGATGAGTTCCCCTATGTTCCCCTAGTTGTTAGATACAAAGGCCTTTCAACAACAGACAACCCTAAAGGCTGAGTGCCTAGTTGAGGTATTATCCTCTGATGATGATATAAGGGATTGCTATCCCAGGATGTTGATGCCTTGAGAGGCAATAGCAATCTATGAGAAGGGATTGAGATCCCATAATAGTGACAGTGATAATGTAACTCGATGTTGTGTAACTTGGTTGCCTCAACAACTCCCTTAAAATATACTAAATAATTATAGTAGAACATATAATGTAGTTTTCCCTGGCCATAAATCCATCATCGTCAGAATTTGGTGATGGTGAAACCGGTTTATCCTACGTGATTACCTGGATTGTATATTGTTGAATATGCTGGGTTTTCTCCTAGATGAAAATAGGAGGGTTAGAGTGCAACTGCGGTTGTAGACTCCGTATGGTAAAAATCATGGTGAATAGGCCCATGGCTCAATGAGTTAGAGCATGAATGCATTCATGGCTCAAAAGCATAGTGATTAGGTCTGTGGCTCAAAAGTATACTAGCACCTGTGTTAAGGTGAGCTAGAGATATGGGTAGCTTGCGGAGCTGACCCTGAGGCTGAGGCCATATAAGCATGAGACTGCGGTCCTGCTTTGGTTTTCGTGCACTAACCATGAGGAGGTGAGGTCATGGAGTCCAGCTCTCCCATTGACCTTGTATGGCACCGGAGGGCTTCGCAACCAAAGGTTGGATTTGAGTAGGGAAAACTCACTTCCTCAGGGCATAATAAAATGTAATCTAATCGAATAGTATATCTTGCTTAGAGCAAAACACAGAACATTGATTGAGGCCTTGCTTATATAGTTGATCTAGTTATACCTTGTAGTTATATGTACAATCCTTATATTTTGTGATAAGTTCTTATAAAGCTTATCTTGTCAATCATGTTCCATAAAGGAAATCTGGATATAGGCCTCATGAATATATTGGTAATAATGATGGGAATAATGGTATTGCTCAGTATACTGCTCTTGTTATACACTTTATCAGTTATCTGCTTTTATTGCTTTAATCTTCTGAGGTTTTATAGTTTCAGCGGGGAGTTATGTTTCTCTCTGGGACTGTGTGTCTCACCCTGCTGATTTACAACCTTTTTAGGTGATTGCTCTAGACGTGGTGGTGGTCGCGAGGTTGCGACCGAGTAGCAAGAAGTGTAGTAGAAGGCAAGAGATGGACATGCTTCTATTTTGGTGGCTTTTTAGTAGCGTCCTAGAGTCATCCCTGTACTCTCAGGTCCTCGGAGGTGTTTGACGATGTTTCACGATGTCTAGCTATTGTAATTTTGTATATCCTATTGCTGGTCGTATCTGGCCCGTTATGTATGTATAAATAGGTGATGAACTCTAGTGTTGACAGTACAGCTGGTTCCGATAAGCTATGGGCATATATCAAAGCTTGTAATATTTTTATATCATATTTCTCTACAGGATATGGATGCAAAAGTTCTCTTATGTATGGTTTCCGCAATTGATTTTAATTAACCCATGTTTTCAGTAATTTGTGGTTCTGCACATTTTTTCCTGCCGTCTTGCTGTCTGTGTGATGGCGAGGTGACACAGTCCACATGGAAGTCATTTAGGATGTAATGGTCATAAACCATAACTCAAAATCTGGTACCTCATATTCATCTAGATGGTTGATTCATCACATAACCAACTCATCACATAGATAATCGAGGTGTATCTATCAAGGATATAAGAACTCATAACTCCTTGTGATTCTTAATGTCCTTTATTAGTGTGGAGTATTCTTTATTTAAGAAGAACTTAGTTATTTTATAATCATCCTCTAACTCCTTAGATTATGACTCCTTTTGATTTAGACATCACCATGCCTTAATCATCAGCTCACTATGATATACTATCATAATCACTCACAAGGTTCTCAAACATTTGGTCTAAGTATTTCATTCATTGATCTCATCAAGAATTAACACTTTACCAAATCCGTACTTCATCTATGATATTCTTGAACACTTCAAGATATTCTTATTGGTATTTCTCTAAACACCGTTTGAAGTATTTTCTCCAATATGTATGTAAATACATCACATGTATTATACCTAATAGGATAATCAATCTCCCACTATCACTAAGAGATTCATGTCTCTTACTGGTTCTCTAACCAAAAGAGTCTAGATTTATCCATCATATGGAAACTAGAGATGAATTTCTCACGATGATGCTAATTTGATCATTTGAGTTATCAATAACCTTTAGGTATCATTTTATCTTATGCATACCAAGTATCACAAGATAAACAAGGCATTCCCACAAAGATTGAAACATCAACTTTATTAATTGCCATCATTGTCATACAATATGCAAAAATTAAGGTGTTTCTATCCGTTGGCTAATATGGAATAGTAGTTCATAACTCTATTACATGCCTTCAAGGCTGAAAATAAACTAAAGTACTCCTATCTATGGCGGTAACACTTGCCCCATTTGTTGGGTGCTTTACATTTTAAATCTTGGTATCATATACCTCAAAAAAATGTTACAAGTTTATTTCATGACACCTTTAGGTGGAGACGTTCGTCACCTCTTTCTTCTTTAGTTTTTCATATAGAGAGGACAATTCCTTTTCCAATGTCCTAGCTTTTGACAATGGTGGCAATTGCCTCTCTTGGTCACGCCTCCCTTGGCCTTGAGAGCTGAAGACGCCTTGGGCTGCTGGCTAGCATCAGAACCCTTCTTAGCTTTGCCCTTGCCCTTGTGCTTGGACTTGCCTTTCTTGTTGTTGATCATCATCACATATTTAGGCTTGTCCTTCTTCATATGTGCCTCGGCTGTCCTCAACATGCCTAACAACTCTGTCAATGACTTGTCAAAGTTGTTCATGTTGTAGTTCATCAAAAACTGACTGTAGGATTCTGGCAATGATTGTAGTATCACGTCAGTAGCCAACTCTTGGCTCAGGGGAAATCCCAGTATTGTCAGGTTCTCCACATGCCCAATCATCTTGAGCGTGTGAGGACCAACTAGATCTCATTCTGTCATGACACACTTGAACATCGCCCTAGAGACATCATATCTCTCTTGTCGTGCTTGATCTTCATACATGTTCTTGAGATGTTGAATCATCTCAATAACACCCATGTTCTCATGTTGTCTCTGCAACTCGTGGTTCATGGAGCACAACATCAAGCACTTTGCATCAATGGCATCTTCAGAATGCTTCTTGTAAGCATCCCTTTCTGCCTTTGTTGCAGTAGGAGTAGGTTCCTCTGGAATTGGAGTATCCAGGACATAGAGGTTTTTCTCTTGAGTGAGAACAATTCTCAATGTCCTAAACCAGTCATGGAAGTTAGTCTCATTCAGCTTGTCCTTTTCAAGGACCGATTGCAATGAAAAGTGATTGTTGTTTGTTGTCATTTGTACTATAAAAGGAAATATATGCAATTTAGTCCAAAACTCAATTTTGATTGATTTGAAAGGTTAACGATATAATTAGGACTTTAACTAATTATCACTCCCACTATTTTTTGTTCAAATTGATAGCCCTCACCATCAATTCAGAAGATTGTAGCGTACAACCTTCTAGTGGGTCAAGATCCGTATTTCATCAAGTCATGAGTCAACTTTGGTTGATCGCCCACAATCTTGACTATTTAGGTAGGCCATCATGCCAATTGCATCATATGCAACTCTTGATGAATGAACATGCGCAACACCTTGCCATGAACATTCTATGCCTCTGGGCTTAGACGCTCTAAGAATCACCAGTTAAGTCTATCCCAAAAGCCGACACGGTAAACATGCACCCTGCTTTGGCAGAACCTACATGTCTACCCTTCACACTTTGACAAGATGGACGACGCACCACGCTTTGGGATAACCTACGCTTGGTTGATCGAGTTTTTCATGTGTATCACTAATGGAAGGCGTATAAGAATTAATATTTAGATGAGGGATTTGGTTTGTATAGGTACATATATATATATATATATATATCCAATCACCACAATACATAGTATGTTTCATATACATGCTATATCCCACAGAAAACATGCAAAATGATAAAAACGATGATTATGGCCATCCTAATGTGATTCCTTGAGACAAGAGGAATCACGGTCATCTAGGTCCACATCACATGCAATATGTACAAGATGAACTCTGTGCTTTGCCGTTCTGGGTTTGATCAACTCATCTCCATGATTGATCGGCTCACCATCAGGCTGGTCGGTTGGGTGCCACCAACCGATCGGTTGGCTCCTCCAACTGATCGGTTCTCCTGGTCATCATGCATCTCCTCATGGCTTCCACCCGCTCGTCTCGCTCCTCGAACTGGTCGTCTAGAATGCCAACCGATCAGTTCACGCCTTGAACCAATCGTCTCAGTCATTGTCAGGTTGTCTACCGTTCTTTGACATAACAGGAAACAAAAAATCTATCCTATTTACATTTGAATAGGGAAACCCCGAGTTACATTTGAGGGGAGAAAAGGTAGGAAAGAAATCTCAAGTTATCTCGATTTACATCAAGAAAAAGAGGTAGGGAATCAGTGTACAGACTGAGATTCAAGCAACAACAATCAACCACACACAGATATAGAGTTTATTGGCCATAACCACGCTATACATCCACCACAAAACTCATTTAAGGGTGACGCATACCGAGTGCATTCATATTACATATCATATATGAATATTGGGATTTTTGGTTTTAGGATTGGACATGCATAAATCCAATATTATTCACATCGTATGCAATAATTAAAGGTGACAAACCAAAATCGATCATATCCATAATCCTAAAGGATAGAGAAGTTGATGTGGCTCTGATACCACTGTTGGGTTTTAGGGAGACAGAGAAGGCAGTGGAAACAAAAATTTTCTTCTCCCTGAACCCAGTATAAAGGAATCACATCAACATCTATACAATAGGAAGGATGGTTTGCAGAGGCATACCTTGTCCCGAGGCTTGCTTGGCGACGTTACCTCACGGCTTGCGCGGTCTTCACCTCTGGTCTTGGACAGTGTCTGTGCAGCTCCTAGTCTCATCGAGACTGTCAGGATTGACAGATGTCCTCTGAGCGGCAGAAGTCTCCCGCCTCTGAAGTAGTCCACACGGACCACCTGGAACTCTGATCGCCTTGACGCACAAGGCACCAGAAGGAGTCGTACCCTCATGTCGGCGTACTAGTTACCGACACACTCTCCTTCCACCAGTCACTTTTCTGTAGTTGTCTTTCCCTTGTTATGCCTCCCTTATCGGGTAGCACTTGCTCGATCTCTCTCGGTTACCACAACCAAAGAGAATGACAATTTTGCAGAGAAACTGGTTGTTTGAGTTATGCTTTGAGAAGCCCTCAGTACCCCTATATATAGGAGGGTCATGGGATAGGGTTCTCTACCCCGAGCAATACGGGATTAAAGCAAGAGTAGAAGGGTTTGAGATTTTCCACAAAACAACCAACTACGCCAGCTGAACCGATCATTTCAAGCATGAACTGGTCAGTTGGGGATCTGAGCCGATCAATTCACACCTCAACTGATCAGTTGGGGCACCTAATCTGATCGGTTCACTGTCCTGGTCAGTTCCTGATTGACTTTTCCCCTTTTGTTTCGAATTGATCCAAATACCAATCCTTGTTCCAATCAAATTGGACAAGTGAAACGAAGAGAAATTTCTTGCCAACCTGACTTTCCCAACTCGCTTGTTTGGACTAGTTGAGCTGATCAGTTCAACCCTTGAACTGGTTGGTTCAGCCTGTCCTGAGCCGATCGGTTCATCATATGAGCCGATCGGTTGGGAGTGCAAAATGTATAAAATTAGTCAATTGCAGTTTCAATCTGATACTCTAATCAATCAGTCCAACACCTTGAAAACTATAATATTAAGCTATCAATTGATTGAGTGTTTAATTGAACTAATAAACTCCTTTAATAATCAATCTAAACATCATTTGTGGATAAACTCCTCTTCCAGGTTAAATCCTATGTGTGTGACCCTGCAGGTCCATTTCACATTGGCAGTGAAAGTCTATAACACTTATGAGTTCACAAGCAAAGTGCGGTGCCTAGTCACACATTAGTGCTACCCAAGTGAAAAGGAAAGTTGGACAACAACTTTCAATCCTACAATCTATGAATGGTGTTATAGTGAATGTATAATTCCTTTGTCATTGATATCCCGAATGAACTCAAGGCATGGAACAGTCATCCTTTCAACGTTCATTCACTTTCTTGATCTCATAGTAGATTGGAGGAGATATGCATGACATCAATATCACATACTAATTCACACATGCGTGCATGCCTATCTAAATCCTACTCATCAAGTGGCCATGGATATAAAACTCCCTCGGGAGAGACAAATCCCATATCTATCACTCACCCCTCAAACGCCCCATGTGTTAAAGTCACCCAATCATCACCTTTATAACAACCCATGTTTCAGGGCTGCATTTGATGATGTCAAAGTGTACCCAACGACATGTGTTGAGTGTAGTGATATCGTCAAAGAATTACACTCACCACCATCACTGTGAGAACTAACTGTGACTACCATGTTATGGTTCCATGTGTCAAACTCACGGTTGGTCTATCCGGTACACTTGTTCTCTAACAAGTACCTATGTGTTTGGTTTGATATCTCCATATCATGACTAACGAGATTCTGTCATCAACCAACACCACAATCTAGTCTTGTGTGTCATTGTTGTCTATCTACCTTCCACAATGACATCTGACTAGGGACATAATAAGAATGTACAAACTCTTAGCATCCGTATGATCTCATCGTTCAGGTCCTTAACCTGAAAGCATACGTCATTGAGTATTGTCATTCTCTAGATATTCAATATGTTCTATCATTATCTCATATGACTGAACAAGAAAGAATTGGAAACTTCACTTTGATGTTTATCAAATCAATCTTAATGTATCCCACCAATCATCCCATGATTGGCTCTCAAGACATACATACCCGCATGATTGTCGTTGGACTTACTCCAGGACCAGGCATATCCTCAAAACTATCCTTTCTATGTTATTGTTATTGATTTGATCCCCTGGTTATGGGGAATATGGTAGATAAAACATTTTGTTTATGTTTCCTGCTATGTAGACATATTTCCATATAGAGGCACCTATTAAACCTCAACCCATAGGTGAGGGCAGAGTAACACATTCTTTGTCACCTACAAAATATTTATATATGGGGGAGAGTAAACAGATTCCCTAGGGCGAAATAACACATGCCCAACTATGGGTGGTTATACATAAGTACAACTACATTAGCTAATAAGTCAAATAAATCATCATGATAAAAGAAATCATATGGCAAGTTGAAATAAAAGAAATATTGCATATGGGGTCCAAGACACAAGAAAATATTGAAGTAATTGTACCAAAGAGAGCATTAATAGGAATAATGGTTTTAGTCCATGCCTCATTGGGAATTTAGGGTTTGGTTATCATATATGCCCAACTTAAGGGATAAGATGCACATACTTCAATTTAGAGTCCTAGTTATCACTTTTCACCAACTTAGAAGATTCCAAGATCACATTTGCCTAATTTCAAGTTATTCACATGTATTAGGGTTTCAGAATTCATATGTGTGTAACAAAACCTTAATTATAGACCTTATTGGGAAACCTTAGATTTTGGTCTCAAAAACTAAACCAATCAATTTCTCATGTTTTTCTGATCAAGAAAACATATTTATTTGTTTTGTTGAAGATTATATGTATTAGATAAAAAAATTTAGGGTTTTTTACATACTTTATTAGATTCCCAAAAATCAACCTTTGGAAACATTAAAACAAAACTCTAAAAACATATTTATTAGAAATATCTCATTTTTCTAATTCCAAAACATATATTTATAGAAATTTTGGACAAGCAAAGCAAAAGATATGATTTTTACAAGTCTGACCAATCAAAATAATAAAAAAATTCAAATAAGAAGAAGAGAGTCTCGCGAGAGTAGGAGACAAAGTGGAGCCAACCCACTGACTTGGCCCAATCATAGGTGGCTAGGTCACATTGGCAACAACTAACTGGGTTCGCACAAAGCAAATGAGAAATGGGAGAAATGACCGTATTGCCTCTGGTCGAGAAGAACAAAGAAAGAGGAAGAACAGGGGGTAGAAACACTATTATAGAAGGGGCATATAGCGTCCTTTATTTTTGGCATTCTGCATCAGTTCCGAACTGATGACCAAGTGGAAAATAGTAAAACTCAAATGTTTTTCGTCGATTCAACCAACTGATGAAATAAGGTTTATGTCGGTGTTCTTTATTAGGGGAAGAACGGACGACGTAACTCACAACGGGTGATAGTATTGTGGTCTTCTCTGACCTTTCTTGTCAGTTTTTCAGAAAACAATCAACGTCGTTAACTTTTCCTCATCCGTGGTATGATGAAAATTAACTGATACCAAATTACTCGATGTCGATTTTAGCACTGAATGAATAGTGAAATTTTGGGTGTATATCGTTGGTTCTTTGTAAATAACTGATGAAGAATATGTATTTAATCAGTTATTCACAAATAATTGTCGATAAATGTGTATGGCTTTTATATAAAAAGCCTACAGACCTATTGTCCAGCCTGCTAGCCTATCTGGAGCCTATTGTTCTTCATAACTGAAAGTTCTAAAAAACAACAGGCTCTTTGCAAGCATCACGACTTAGCAATAGGCTGGCACACCTATAAGAAAAAGATAAAATTATATAAGCCACATTGTATCATTTTTTATCAATTCAAATTACACACAAATCCATGAACTCATAGTTCAATTGTTTTCATCTCAGCCACACTTCAAATTCATACATATATGGACGAACAAACATCATTATTTTCCTCATATATCACATTGAAATTCATACACTCATATTCACTTAACATTCAATTCACACTCACAAAATACATAACAACATCAATTGCCATCTCAAATTTTAGTCACAATGTTACATATCAACATTCAATTGACACTCACAAAATACATATAAAAAAATTGACATCAAAGTTTGAAATACCAAAAAATATCAATCAACCCTCAATTTTTTCATTCAAATCCACATTTTCGATGAAGCAGGCTGCCTACTATTCACGTAGGTCATTCAACCACTTCAATGTATAGGAGCCAGTCTTCTAAAAAAACTATAAAATGAATGAGACTTGTAATTAGATTTGATTGTTTGTAATGAGACTACTTCATTAAGGTATGATCCAAGACTAGTAACTTACATTCTCTATACATTTGATTTGTTCAGGGTGATTGACAATCACCTGCATGTACAACATCACATAATATGCACAAGTCCAACCATTATCTTGTATGGGGGCCTGCAGATTTACAATTACATTAATACATGTAATCAAGTGGTGTTGGTCATATATTATGCAATTGGAATGAGAAGACTATACATCAACACTCATCCGAGTTTCTGCTTTCTTTTTCTTATCTACCTTCCCTCCGCCATCACAAAATACTTTCACACCTCTATAAGTAAAATTAACATATATGTTCTATTATTAAATTGTCATTAGCAATACAAACATTAACAAAAAGAATGGGCAGCGAGAAACTATACTTACGAATGAATCACCAATTTCATTGGATGTCTCATATGTGGTGATAGTTTTTCAGCTGAAGGATCAAAGACATAGACCCTCCAAGTCTTGGGAACAATAACTAATAATTGGAAGTACATACCGCTGAGTGAATAGAAGGAAAATAAAATAAATAATTAAATCTCACAACAAAATTGTATTCATAGGTTTGCCACATAAACAACAAAGCCAAAAACTTACTTAACATTGAAGGGTGTTGATATCATGTTCTTGGAAGCACCAAATTACTGCATCACAGTAGTCACATTTTCCGAAGTTGTGAGCCACATAATACAAATGACTGAGATATATTATATAACCAATAATCAATTTATATGTAGCAAACAATTAAACAATTTTCACATATGATGCAGTATTCACACTCACCTTATCCAAAGTTCCATCACTTATTTATTCAGCCAATCATACTTAAATACCACAGAAACATCTTTCAACACTATAACATTGTCCCATTATACACCAACCATATCCTCTCCAAGGTTGATCACAATGGTATCTTCTTGGTCTATAGTGTCTAACCATCGTGTCAACATTTGGCAGTGAGGGTCTATAGTGTCAGCCTTAATCTTCACCAAGGAACTCCTTCCCTTGCTCTTCTTCACCTCTCTTAGCCAAGAGAGATAATTTTCATCTTCACGGTTGAAATGAGAGATAGCGAGGTGGTGGAAGTTAGAACCTCACAATATATACATGTAGTACTAGCTCTGTTACAAATCTCCTACTCACTCTAATGGATGTAGAAAGTGATTAAGCTTAGAGAGAGAGAGGAGATTGCACGATGCACTCAACTATAGACTAGGAACGTCATATAGAATTTTGCATTGAATGCTCAACCTTGGAATGAAGCCCAAGGGGTCATGTTTATAGTTGGGGATGCCTCTTAGCCTTTGGGAACACTTAAGGATGAATTATATCCATTTTTTGGCTTGCAACAGATATATTTTCGATTGTTGCAACTCCACAATGGCTAGATACACTTTTCTGCACTTTTTCGTACAATGCGATCAGTTGAGTTTCTATAAAGATAACTCGACCAAATGCACTATGCGACAAAGCTAATTTGATCGAACGGTTGAGTTTACCCTATTAGGAAATCAACTAATAGATTAAATCAGTTTTGTTTCAGTGAAGTGGTCGGTCGATTTATGAATGTAGGAAACTTGACCGATCAATGATATCTTCAAAATCTATCAAGGATCGCTCGTGATTGTAACTCAACCGATAAAGTGCATGTAATGAATTTTGGAAAATGTCATTTAAGTGCTTAAATATTTTATTTAAGTGCTCCTAATTTTTTCTAAGCTTAATTACAAGTCATACAATCATTATAAGTGATTTACAAAAGTATTCTAATGGATTTACATTATATTCCACAAAAATGTACTTGCATTGATTTTGACTTGTCTTTTCTCCAAGTTAGGATGTGCAAGTTAGGGCATTTGGAGTGTGTCTATACCTAATTTGAAATCACTCAAGTAGAAGCATTAGACACAAACAAGTGGAATGGTTTGGTCATCATAAAAACAAGGGTTTTGTCAATTTAGACCTTGAGTCAACATTGACCTAGAGTCAACATTTCTCTCCACCAAACAAACTCCTTCTAATCATCTTGATTAATATAGTTCCATTTAAGCCAAGATTCCTTCTTGTCTCCAAAAGCATAGTATTTTGTGAGGATTGTACACCTATCTCTATATCTTCTCCTGACGAGTTGCATAACAAACTTGCGATGTAGCTTTTCACCAAGTTCATACCAGACCTAAAAAGGTTCAACATTCAATATTGTTTGAAATGTTAAAATATAAGAATAGGAAAAAGACTATAAAAACATAAATTCATTTATCTCCCCTCTAACTCCCTCTAGATGAGGTATTTTTGGACCATACTCGTTTGTCTACAATCCTCAACAAGGAGATTGAGTTTACTTTGAGCAAGGACCCCACAATAGCCGACAAACTCTTTAGTAAGTGGCATGCCTGCTTCATTGAATTCAACAACACCCTTCCTCCCTTTCCTATTTACAACATCTTTCATCAAAGTTATCCCTCTAATTTCCTTACATTTTGGAGGGAGA
This sequence comes from Alisma plantago-aquatica, assembly GCA_963693085.1. Lineage (NCBI taxonomy): Eukaryota > Viridiplantae > Streptophyta > Magnoliopsida > Alismatales > Alismataceae > Alisma > Alisma plantago-aquatica. The sequence goes on from OY856409.1 coordinate 1,988,063,044, forward strand.
ACACATCAACACCCTGATCAGGATGCTCAGCATCCTCACACTCATGCTCACTATGCTCCTGGTTAAATGCCATATATAAAATCAAAAGTAAGAAAATGAAAAAAGTCAGATCACATAAAGAAAGTCAGATCACATATAAAAAGTCAACACTGAAAAAAGCAAGATCACATATGAACAAATAAACATGTTACATAATGCAAAAAAAAGTCAGATCACATATGAGAAGCATACGTTAAACTAATATCCCTTCTGTGTGATCTTCATGTGTATAATCATCAGTGTTAGATTCAATATTAACACTTGGTAAGCCAACATAAAATGGACTAGAGTGATCATACTTGTCATAGTACTGTTCTTCATCAGTATGATCTGAAATGAACTATTTTTTCACATGAGGAACAACAGACCAATTTTCTTTGGTAGGATCATTGATATAGAATACCTATTTTACCTATGATGTCATCATGAAGGGTTCATCTTTCTTGCATGTACACTCAAAATTCACTATTGTGAAACTTGTTTATCAACAAAAAATCCTTTATTGTTATCAATCCATTTACACCTAAATAATGGAGCTCTAAACTTTGTGTAGTCAATTTCCCATATGTCTTCAATGACACCATAAGTAAGACATCTTTCGTTCATGCGGAATCTTATCTTTTGGCACTAGAAAATACAATGAAGACGCCTGAAGGGTGACCCCACTATTTTGGATGACACTTTTATCATCTTGACATTTTTGGTAGTATGAAAAGCCATTTATGTCAAACCCTTCATAAGATGTAACATGGATCTTTGTCTTATACACGAGCCATTTGATAGTTTCTATAACATTATTTGGTGTTTGAGATAGTTGATTGAATAGTTCCTTTTCAAACCACCTAGTAAATGTTCGATTACGCTCTCTAGCAAGCCACATTGAATTGGATTGGGGATAACTTTTCTTGATCTCGTTGGTGTGTTTGTTGATATATCGTCAATGTTGTGTAAAATATACAAGTGTACTTGTTCCCACTGCTCACGACTGATATTTATCTATCGTTCTCCCAATATACATTTTCCAGAATAAACATCAGGGTTCATGACATTAGTAGTAGTTGTGTTGCAACTCAAAAAGAAATTACAAAAGTCCATAACCTCCCTAGCAATATAGCCCTTAATAATACTTCTTCAGGGCAACAATGGTTCAAAAAATAACCGTTAAAAACACTCATGTACTGCTCAAAAGCATACATCTAATGCAAAAAAACTGGACCCAACATTTTCACTTCCCTAGTCAAATAAACAACTAGATGTACCATGATATCAAAGAATGAAGGGGTAAATATTTCTCAAGTTGACAAAGGATAATGACCACTTCTCTTTGCAACTTATCTAGAATCTCAGAATCAATTACTTTTCTACATAGAGTGTTGAAGAAGAAGCAAGGCCTAGTGATTACAAACCTTACATGCTTAGGAAGTATATAATGAATAGCCACAACAATATATGTTGAGTGTGACAATCATGGGATTTAAGACCTATCATCTACAGATCCTTCATTGATACCAATCTATAGATATTGGTTGAGTATCCCTGTGGTACCTTAACATTACACAAGCACTTGCAAAAAGTTCTCTTTTCCTTTGTAGACAAGCTGTAACAAGGAGGAGGTAGATATGTGCGGTGACCTTTGGTAACATATTTTTTTAATTCTTTCCTTATACCCATTTCACATAGGTCCATTATGAGTTTGATGCCATCTTTAGTCTTACCAAGTATATTCAGCAGAGTGCCAATAATGCTATCAGATATTTTTTTCAACATGCATGACATTGATACAATGTCGAACTATCAAAGAACTCCAATAAGGAAGATCCTAGAATATCAACCTCTTTTTAAATAAAAGACTTTTCACCTGTGGGGGTAGTACACTGTCTCTTACCAAAATGACTTACAATGTTGTTTACTCTTGCACAAACATCCTCCCCTAATATAAGTTTAGGGGCACTCAACTTCTCAGTAGAGCCATTGAATATTTTGCACATTTTTTGATAAGGATGCACCTTTGGCAAAAACTTTTAATGAAAAAAATATACAATATTACCACCATGTTTCAGTCTGGTGGTATAATCTGTATTTTCCTCACATATAAAACATGCCTTGGATCCTTTGATGTTGTATCCAGACAAGTTCTTGTAAGTAGGAAAGTCATTAGTAGTGCAAAACAACATAGCATGTAAATTAAACATCTCTCAGAGCAAAGCATCCTAAGTCATCTCACCTTCTCCCCATAGTTTCTTTAGGTCATCAATCAGAGGTTCAAGGTAAACATCAATATCATTTCCAGGTTGTTTGGGGCCCGATATCGGCAATGACAATAGGACATATTTATTCTTCATACACAACCACGGAGGAAGATTGTATACAACAAGCATGTTAGGCCAAGTACTATGTTGGCTGCATAATGTTCCATATGTATTCATCCCGTTAGCACACAGTCCAAAAAAGTGAAGCTTTTGTCACCCCATCTATTGTTAGCTTCCAGAGTATACAATCTTAACACATCATTCAACTTTGTAAACTTAGTACAACCTATGTATAACAGTTTCTCAGTATCATGTACAATGGTTCTAAATAATGGAGGTGGGTCTATAACATTTACCCCACAAGTGTCTAGCATCGCCTCAACCATATCTGTCGGAATTGGTTCATTCTCATCAACACCATCATTCATTTCTTCTTGGATACAACTACCACTACCCACATCTGCCAATCTCATACCAAGAATCTCTCCATGCCAGTACCATTCTGTATAGCCATGTACTATCCCATTACAAATGACATGATCTTTGATCATGTCAACAATGTCAACTTTTAGGTTGCTGCTATAATTCTTACACAGGCAATAGAACCTATCTCTAGGTTGTTTTCTATGTTCCTCTATAAATCTTACAAACTCATCGAGACCATTAATAAACTCCAGAGTGCAGCAATTTGGTACCTACATCCATGATCGATTCATTTCTATATGATCAGATGGGAAACAAGTAGCTCATTAGGTTCTAGCTAGCAAGTTAATTTCAGGAAAAAATAGATTTGAATAATTGATCCCTAATCATCTAGTAGCATTCAGATTCATGAAGTTGTACCACCTATCCCATTCTCAAGCACTTCATCTCTCTAGTAAGTGTATAATACGTGTTTGATTTTAATAAATTTAGGCAGCATTTCCCCATAGTTCTCCAAGTACATCGATGTAGATGGGCAAATATCCACCTACATATGTACCCAGAGAACAAAGGGAAAATGTTGTCTAAATTTATTGAAATTGAACACACATTATTACATCCTAAGTGAGATGAAGTGCTAAAGAATAGTCCCAAAGTAGGGACTATCCAAGGTTTACTCCTAATGAGTAAATCTTGGATAGGTTTCTAGGCCAAAGACACAATCTAGGGATTATATACTAGACTTTATAGATTAAGAATTCACAAATTAAGGTTTACTCACATATTACCATGTTACATCATACAACATGAATTATAAACTAGGTCATGCATGTTAATTACCATGTAAGATTGCTAGAGAAAGCCCAACTCATACTAGGTCAACTTGATCATTTTAAATGTACTTACTGCATATATGAGATCTTATAAGGAAAATATAACATATTAGTATAAGATCTTGGTTCAAATGGGTACATGACATGAGTTGAGTTACTCATTTCAAAGTTTAATCATTTAATGATGATAAATTAGGTCCAAAACTCATATATGATTGAGTTGCAACACTTATAGTCATGATAGCACATAAGAAAACCATCTTCAAGTCATGATAGGCCAAGGATGCATATTTGTGGTCCAAGGCATCAATTACAATGTAGTTTACTGATTTAGAGATAAAATGATAATTTCTAATAGGAACAAGAATGAATGGTAGAGGAGGAAGAGGAGAAGAACGAACATGAGGAGAAGAGCAAACAACAATGGAGGAGCAAGAGGAAGAAGGGCGATGACCGGCAGCAACAATGATCAACAACAAAGCAGAGGAGGAAGGTGGCATCAATGATCAACAGCAGTGCAACAACGAGCTTTGGTGATCAACAAAGTAGATCAATGGTGAGCTTTGGTGGTGGTGAGCATTAGTAGCAGTGACGAGCATCATAATGGCGTCGGAGTGGAGAAATCACAACCAGAAATCATCGGAGCAACAATATCACAAGAAATGCGGGTGGGAAAGAGGGGAGAAAGGGTTTTTCGGGGGGGGGGGGGGGGTGGTGGTGGTTAAGTAAGACATATATCATCAGTTATAAGTGAAACCGACGATGAAGGATATTTCTCCTTGGTTGATAACTAAAAACCACTGACAAATCAAGTACATTCGTGATTGATTTCCTATCAAATACTGATGACGAATCGAGCAACCCAATGATTCTTAACACAACTTTTCTTGACGGTTATGGTTAGTGTAACTGACAATAAAGGTCAATCTATTCTCGCAGGACAGATGGTGTATGCACATCTTTATCCTGTCAGGTTTGCAGAAAAGAAATGGTGATATAGGTTTTTTGGAGGCATATGAAAGGCTCTCAAAAATTTTGTGCAAAATTCCACTTTCACATGTGATATATAGCAACAGTTTCTTTGAGAAGAGACTGATGGTATAAAAATCACAACCAAAATTTTCTCAGGTGCGCAAACCACGGCGGTTGCTAACTTTGAACCAACAAGAAAAATAACATTGTCAGTTTCTCTTACAAATATAACTGACATTGTAACCCCATGTTGTATTAGTGAAATGATATTTTACAGAGGGGATTCATTCCTCTCACTCAGATGCACCATGTATACAACAAGCATCAGGCTGGTTGCTCGAGTTTTGGGTGAATTTTCAAACCACTATGATTCGTTGATTTGAAGCTATAGAAATGAAGAACAAAGTTGTACAAACTTTTCCCATGTTTCAATTGAGATGCAAGTGCCACAGAAATCAGAGGCAAAGAGCCGCAAGGCTAGATCCAAACTTTGATCATCAAATTCCAAATGAATTTTGTGTGAGGAAATTGAGAGAAGTGGAGGGCAAGGTAAAGGGAGATGAGGGTCTGGGTGGAGGTATTTTTAGGTGTGGGTTGGATTTAGGGTTTTTAGGCGTGGGAGCTTCGAGAACCTTAGAGGAAGAATTGGGCAAACCATGGATTCACAAAAATAGGCCTTGAGTAGGGTATGGTTATGTGTAGAATACAAGGAATGTGTAGGAGAATAAATCGTGCAAAATGTTCTAGTCTAGAGAGAGAAATCATGATTCAAAAATTCACAAATTGACGCCTATTTCCCATTTCAGGCGTGAGGTAGATGATGTTCTCATTGTCATTCGATAACAAATGGATGACATAGATTGTGTACATGTCTGCTGAATGAAGAAAAATATGTGTGTGAATTAAATTGAAATCCAACTATGGTTTGGAATAAAGTGGAACTACATTTATTTCTCTTTTTCTCTCTCCTTAATTGAGGGTTCAAACAAAATCCAAATTAAACAAAATTTGATACCCAACCTAATTAGGACATGTAAAATCCAATTTTGGCGTTAGTGTTTAGTTTTGGAGACTCTAATTATTCTAAATTATTTTAAAGTAAATCATATTTTCTCTTTCCTCATAACTTAGAGGCATCTGAAAACCACAAATAAATGTGAAACTTCACCCTCAAGAAAACTTAAACATGTGAAATAGGAATTTTTCATTAATTTCCTCTCTTGGAATTATTTAACACATTATTTAATATTTTGGTCTTTATTTGTACTTCTCTCTCCTAAGCACACTTAAAGGTTAAAGATTATCTGAATTAGTTGAAAATTTATCCATAGGCAAATTTTAATGTGTAGATTATGAATTTGAGATTTGTTTTCTCTTTTAGAGTCATTTAATGATTTCATATTTAGGAGAAAACTCACCTTTTCTTTTTTAAATAAAATATATATAGCTATTATTACCCCAAAACTGTGAAACTTGGCCTCCAAGTCATATCAGATCCAAAGATTTCAAATCTAAAGTTATTTTTCTCCAATGAGTTTTATTTTATGAGCGTTATCCCTTTTACACATTATTATCACTATTTGTCACATTAAATTATGTAATACTACATTATCATATTTAAAGCTATATTATTTATCCATTTTCTCTTTCTTGCACCATAAGGCTAATGGAAGTTCTAGATAGAAATTATTTTATTAATACTTTACATAAGTGGTGATTTTTCATCTTAGACCCTGAATGAAACATTAACTGAGGCATTTGTGTACAAATTCATAAAATAGCATGAATAGAGATCAATTAGACTTCCAACCATTAATAATTCAACAAACTCAACATCAAGGACAAAAAGGATAGAAATGATAGGAACACTTAGGAAAGGGGCTAGATTAAAAATGTACCTAGATTTTAGTTTGTTACAACACTCCACCCCTTAAAAAGGACTTCGTCCCCAAAATCTCAATCAAATACGAAACAGTGAGTATGTAACATCTCATCTCTAAGCTTCTAGGTTGTTTCTTCCAAACCATAATACTTCCACAAGACTTACACTACCTCAATCTCCTTTTTCTTTAACTTCTTAACACGGGAGTCAAGACTATTCATAGGTAACTCCTCATAGTTCAAGTTCTCATGAATCTCCAAAGTTTCTATTGTAAATACATGAGAAGGGTCTCTCACATACTTCTTCAACACATACACATGAAACACATTGGGGATATTTTCATAGGAAGGAGGAAGAGCTAAACAGCATGCACAATCTCCAACCTTATCCAAGATATCAAATGGTCCAACATAGAGGGGACTAAGCTTGCCTTTAACTCGATTCCCAGGGAGATTGGCATATGGGGTCGTTCGATGACAGAGATTTTTGTTTCCACTATCAGGAGTAGCCTCCCGCAGAGGATTAGGGGACTGACTATTATGGAGGAGAGACGCACCCCTTATGTGATCATGAAGACCATAGAGATTTAGTTGTGGTCGTTTAGATGCTTAGTCCTTTATGATTTTGTATTGGGGTGAGCTTTCTTTTGTTTTATGTGGATGTTTGGGCATATACCCGAGTTATAAGAGCGGGAGATGTATATTTTTCGATGATTTTGGCCCACAGGAGGGGTGTGGGATGAATAATACGTGACCCCTGGCTTTATTAAAAAAAAATCTTGCCTTTAACTTTATATCATGCAATAGAGCATACATGATTAATCTTTAGGAACACATAGTCACCCACCAAGAAACTTACATCATACCTCTTCTTATCTGCATACATCTTTTGTTTATCTTGTGCAACTTTCATATGCTTCTTAATCAGCTAAACCTTCTCTATCATCACCTACATATCATCAATCTTCACCAGAGCACGTTCTCCCACATCATCCCAGTGTAATGGAGAACGACAAGGTCTTACATAAAGATCTTCATAGGGAGACATACCAATGCTATCTTGCTAGATATTGTTGTACTCAAACTCAGACACATGTAGGTACTTATATCATGCACCTCCACAATCCATAACACAAGAACAAAGCAAATCTTCCAGAACTTGTACTGTCCTCTCTAACTAACTATCAGTTTGTGGAGTATAAGTTGTACTAAAATGTAAGTCAGTTCCCATTTCTTTCTGAATCTGACTCCACAAATGAAAAGTAATCTTTGGGTCATGATTAGATACTATCACTTTAGGTACACCATGCAGACAAGCGATCCAATCCACATACAACTGGGCCATATCATCAACCTTGTAAGTGGATTTGAAAGGAAAAAAGTTGGCATACTTAGTAAGTCAATCAATCACTACCCACATGACATCATAACCTTTCTTAGACTTGGGAAAACATGGTACAAAGTTCATAGTAATCTTCTCCCATTTCCACTCTGGAATCTCAAGAATGTGAAGAAGACCACCAGGTTGTTGATGTTCTATCTTAACTTGCTGATAGGTCAAACAATTCACAATGAACAGAGCGATATCCTTCTTCATATTCTTCAACCAAAAACTTCATTTTAGGTCCTTGTACATCTTGGTTGTACCAAGGTGGATTGTGGATTAGGCCCATGAGCTTCACTCAAAACTTTCTATCCTAGATCACTAACTTCATGAACCCACAACCTTTGACAAAAACATACAACACCGTCAACTCCAAATGAGAAGTCAGATTGTGGTTTCTCTACTAAGGCCTTCATCCCATCAAGCTCAGGACTTTCTAACTAGGAAGCAACGACTTCCAAAATCCGAAGATGGTGTAATGGATAAGTTATCCATGTGAACATAAAACTTCTCGACAACTTCTTCATCCATTGCATTAATAGGCTGCGTTACCAACAAGAAACATATTCAAGATTCCTCCGTACAGAACAACTCATAGCATCACAAACTATATCTTTCTTCTGACTTAAGGCATCAACAACTACATTCCCTTTACCTGGATGATAAGTGATGGTAAAGTTGTAGTCCTTAAGGTACTGCATCCATCAACGTGGTCCCAGGTTCAGATCCTTTTGTGTCAACAGATACTTCAAAATTTTGTGATCAAACAAGACTTCAAACTTAACTCCATAAAGATAGTGTCGCCAGATCTTTAGGGAATGCACAATGGTGGAAAACTCTAAATCATGAGTAGCCTAGTTCTCTTCATCCAGTTTCAACTAGCCTGAAGCATAGGTGATCACTCTTTCTTCTTGCATCAAGACACACCCTAAATATGGCTTATAAGCATCAGTGTAAAGGATACAAGGTTTGTATTTAACAGGTAACACAACAATAGGAGTAGATGCCAAACATTCTTTAAGCTTCTGGAAACTATCCTTGCATTCTGGTGTTTAGACGAACTTGACTTCTTTTTGTGTCAACTTTGTAAGAGGGATATCTAACTTGGAGAAACTCTTGATAAACCTCCAATAGTAAACTGCTAATCCGAGGAAACTGTTGGCTAAATTCGACATTATTATAATCCCTTTGTTTCGATGATGACAAACATTTCATTCTTGTGGATCTAACATGCTACTTGAGTGTTACAGGAATTAGGTAGATGACAAACTACTTGGAAGATGTATATGCTCAAATTTCTTTAATTCATTATTGTAATCAAATGTAAAAACTTGTACAAATATATAATGTACAAGTACTTAGATATCATGTAAATCAAGTGTTAGATCTTCCCTAGCAAAACACAACACTTAGATAGGTCATCCCCTTCAATAATGTCACAAATGCACACTCATACACACACTTAGCACTTAGTTTAAAACACTAAAATAGGGTCAATCTCGGTCGACACAATTCTCGACCGAGACACTCTCGGTCGACAAACTCTTCGACCGAGAATGACCCAGGTAGCCGTTAGACACAGCAGACAAGGTAGTTGGCAGTTGGAGATGAATGTTATACACACTTTCCCCAGACAGTCCCTCGGTCGACAAGACTTTGACCGAGAAGGACTCTCGGTCGACAAGTCTTCGACCGAGAAGTGTTCAGTCTGCAATTTTCAGAGTTAATTAACTAGTCGTTGCTAAAGCAACTAATGTGTACCTAACGGCTAGTTAAGCACTAAGAACCCCCTAGAAAGTGTCTAGAACGTCCTTAAGCACTTGTAGGCCATTCCTATAAATAGGACAAGCCTTAGGACACCCCACACACACACTTGTGCAATACTTGAGCTTACATACTTGCAATTGCCAATCTGTTTTCAGCAATTGAGCAACATTAGCATTGGCTACTCATTTCCCTTACTCCAAATTTGTGTACTATAGGCTAGCATCTCCTATACACTAAACCTACACTTCAATACTCATTGCTTAGGAGATCAAAATGATTGATATAGGCAAATCAAGCCTTGTGCTTCAAAGTGGTAATTGTAATTTCCATTTCCTTTCTTGTACTTTCTTATTCTTTATACTCTCCTTGCTACTCCTAGGGTTGGAGGCTGTGGATTGGAGAGGGTTTGATCTTCTTAGTGAATAAGGAGATCTTTGGACTACTTCTAGAAGGCTGTTGCAATGGGAAACTACTTCAAGAGGAAGGCTACTTCAAGGGGGAGCTTGAAGTTACTTCAAGAAGGCTGCTTCAAGGTTGGTGCAACTACTTCAAGGTGAAGGTTGTCCAAAGGGTGTAGAAAGTATTGTAATTTTATGTAAAATCCTTGAGAGGTAATAAAATTTAATACTTTCAAAATCCTGGTTGGGTAAGCAACTGGGTAGTGGATTGAATGTCTTAGTATTTTCTAAGGTTGGAACCACTCTAAACACCTTGTCTCCTTCTTATTATCTCAATTGTGGTTGTTTGATTTAAATTATTATAAAATATCCATAAAACCCTATTCACCCCCCCCTGTAGTGGTTTTTCAATTGGTATCAGAGTAGGCTTCAAGGAGCTCTAATCGAGTCTTGAAGAATGAAGGGTGGTGGTGTCTAAAAATGCAAGCAAAGTAAAAACATGGACCAATCTTCAACAAGTTGAAATTGGTGCTTAGGAACAAGGCACACTACACCTAGCTGTCCATGGAAGTCAAAGATGGAAGAAGTGCATAAAGAATGCCTAATTGCTACAATAAGTGAAGAAGAAGAAGAAGAAGAGGTAAGTCTTTTTGATTTACCTAAAGAAGAGTTAATTGCTAGTCTTGAAGAGACACATAATAAGTATATTGAGTGCAAGAAGAAATTAAAGAAATCTAATAAGTCAAATGATGAGTTACATGCTAAGCTTCTTGCTCTCACATATAAAAATGAAGATCTTAAAAAGGTTATTGAAGATCATAATATTAAGCTAAAATCAATAGAAGCAGATTGCAATCTTCTTTCCCTAGAAAAGATAAACTTGCAAACTCAAGTAAATGATCTTCAAAAACAACCTATTTTGTGTACGCATCTAGATTATGATATTATTGTAAAAGAAAGAGATTCCTTGTTATCTAATCTAGATCAAGCTAAGTTAGACATAAATAAGAGAATGGATGAGATTGTTAAGCTGCAAAAAAGGTTAGTAGGTTGAGTAACAATGATACCCTTGATAAAATTTTAAATGATTCTTATCGTCAAATTGGAAGGAGAGGACTAGGTTATAATCCTAAAGGAAAATCTTATCAAAAACCTAGTTGGAGAAAGACACAAGCGCAAGAAAATCAATCTATGTATGTACCTAAAGGCAAATATACATATGTACCCAAGAACAACCTAGAACAAAATCATAGAAAGAGATATGAGGTTGATTCTATATGTTGTCATTATTGTTTGCATCTTGGACATTATTCTTTCTCATGCCCCTACAAGAAAAAGGATGTCGAGTTAGTATGGGTTCCAAAACCCCCAAACTAAATGAACGAAATTAAGTTGAGATATGACCAAAGACTCTAGTTGTCTATCTCTATGTCTATCTCAACTTAACATAATGAGATAACAAATTGATTCAAGTAATTAAAATTTTTAAATATACATATTCAACTAATCTGTTTTAGTTTGGATTCTCAAAACCTAGAGAATTGTATATGATTAGTTGAGATTCAATCTAAATGTTACTTTGATATTTAAATGTCTCATCTCAACTAAACTGAGTTTTCAAATTACATAAATAACCTATGTTTTACTTACTGAAAACAATTCTGAAACAGTACAGAAACATTCTCGGTCGAGAAACTATTCGATCGAGAGACTTGTCGATCAAGAAATAGTCGACTGAGCAAGTTACTATTTTCAAATCTGCAACAAATATGTTGAACCTGCTTTTAATTAATCTAATTTGCTATCAATTTGTTATTAATGATTGATTTAACATGCAAATCAAGAATAAATCATGGAGACCATCTTTAAAACAAGACATATTAATCTTTTTGAAATAAGGTATAGCATTTTGGATAAGAAATCTTTAAACATATTGCAAAAGTGTTACAAACCTTATTCATTGATTGAAAAAGATTATTAGGAATGTTCAGTTACATAGTTTGTCTTAAAATTGAAAACTTATGAACCTGAATGAGATTATTTTGGTTTATTATCTAAATGGTTTGACTTAAAACTGAAAATATGAATCATGAATAGGAAATTACTGTTCACATGGTTTTTCCTAAAGTATTTCTTGGTCTATATATATAGGAACCATGTGTATTGAAATTTAGTTTAAATGATCATGATTATATGCTTGTTTCTTGATCATTGTATTGTGGATACATTTCTACTATTCTATCATAATCATTGTGCCATGATCATTGTGTTTCATTGGTTTGTCTAAAATAATCTTTGATCTATATATACAAACCATAAATGAACATTGTTTTCAAATGATCATTGTAATTCAACTCATTACAAATAAAGATGATGCTATCATTGAAAATGCATCTTGACATAATAGTTAATGATTATTGTGTGCATGACTTGTAATAAATGAATGATGATGCTATGATAAGTCAAATAGTGTCTCTTAAGAACAAGAATATTAATATCTAGTTATTTGCAAAATCTTAACATTAATCTTGCTTTCAAGGAAATATGCTTCTAAAGGATCTTATGATTAAATCTAAAAATTAGGGTACAAGAAGAAATGGGATTTGATATTCATGTACCCATAGCAAAGCTTATATGAATATAAAGCATACATTCTAGGAAAATCAAGGACAAACATTTTCATACTAAGTATCACTCAAAATGCTTCAAATTGATATTCATTTAATCAAGTTACCTGTAGACATTATACTTCACATAAGAATGTCTAAACTGTAAATATGCAGGAAATGCCTCTTCGTCGAAATAAAGTTCGACCAAGGGGCGCTATGGTCGAAGTCAAGGTCGACCTAAAATAAGCTTGACAAAATGCTTATTTGTAAATCATTTTCTTGAAATCAACCTTAGTATATTAAACAAGATTCTAGTGCATAGCTCTCATAAAAGTTTAATTTATTATGATCTAATGATTGTTATAACCTTAGCATCTTAAAATTATCTTGATTATAAGATTAAGGGGGAGTTCACAAAAACTTTGTAAACATGTTATGACCTTAGTATTTTTAATCTTGGTTATGAAAATAAAGGAATCTACAAATTTCATGAATGTGATATATATCTTGTTCTTAATGGAATTCTCTAAACAAATCAGGGCTTATGATCCCGTGCATTTGGTTAGAGACACTTTTCATGTACTCTAAGCTTAAAGGATTCTCATATCATTTTTAGGGTTTAACATCCCTTGCAAAATGGATGACAAATCAATACACATATGCCATGAACTTAAAAGGAACTCATATCATTTCAAGGCTTAACATCCTTTGCAAATGATTGAGAAATAATTTGTGCCTAAGTTTAACAATAATTGGTTTGCATTAATCCCTTGCTTTTAAATTGAATATCTCTTTAAGGGGGAGCATATCATAAAATTAAGGGGGAGAAATAAAAAGTCATACTAAATGATTATCTTGGATATCTTTTTGAAATGACAAAGGGGGAGAAATAATATAAAAATAATATAAAATCAAAAACATAAAATGAAATGAGTTTCATAATATCTCCGCCAGCACACACTTGCAAAACAAGAATGGCTACAAAAGGTAAACTTTAGGTATGAAACTCATATGATTTATATTTCCTTATTTTATATTTTGGAAATGTTTGTCATCTTCAAAAAGGGGGATATTGTTGGCTAAATTGGACATTATTATAATCCCTTTGTTTCGATGATGACAAACATGTCATTCTTATGGATCTAACATTCTACTTGAGTGTTACATGAATTAGATGGATGACAAACTACTTGGAAGATCTATATGCTCAAATTGCTTTAATTCATGATTGTAATCAAATGTAAAAACTTGTACAAATATATAATGTACAAGTACTTAGATATCATGTAAATCAAGTGTTAGATCTTCCCTAGCCAAACATAACACTTAGATAGGTCATCCCCTTCAATAATGTCACAAATGCACACTCATACACACACTTAGCACTTAGTTTAAAACACTGAAATAGGGTCAATCTCGGTCGACAAAATTCTGGACCGAGACACTCTCGGTCGACAAACTCTTTGACCGAGAATGACCCAAGTAGCCGTTAGACACAGCAGACAAGGTGGTTGGCAGTTGGAGATGAATGTTATACACACTTTCCCCAGACAGTCCCTCGGTCGACAAGACTTCGACCGAGAAGGACTCTCGGTCGACAAGTCTTCGACCGAGAAGTGTTCTGTCTGCAATTTTCAGAGTTAATTAACTAGTCATTGCTAAAGCAACGAATGTGTACCTAACGGCTAGTTAAGCACTAAGAACCCCCTAGAAAGTGTCTAGAACGTCCTTAAGCACTTGTAGGCCATTCCTATAAATAGGTCAAGCCTTAGGACACCCCACACACACACTTGTGCAATACTTGAGCTTACATACTTACAATTGGCAATCTGTTTTGAGAAATTGAGCAACATTAGCATTGGATACTCATTTCCCTTGCTCCGAATTCGTGTCCTATAGGCTAGCATATCCTATCCACTAAACCTACACTTCAATACTCATTGGTTAGGAGATCAATACGCTTGATATAGGCAAATCAAGCCTTGTGCTTCAAAGTGGTAATTGTAATTTCCATTTCCTTTCTTGTTCTTTCTTATTCTTTGTACTCTCCTTGCTACTCCTAGGGTTGGAGGCTGCGGATTGGAGAGGGTTTGATCTTCTTAGTGAAGAAGGACATCTTTGGACTACTTCTAGAAGGTTGTTGCAACGGGAAGCTACTTTAAGAGGAAGGCTACTTCAAGGGGGAGCTTGAAGTTACTTCAAGAAGGCTGCTTCAAGGTTGGTGCAACTACTTCAAGGTGAAGGTTGTCCAAAGGGTGTAGAAAGTATTGTAATTTTATGTGAAGTCCTTGAGAGGTAATAAAATTTAATACTTTCAAAATCCCAGTTGGGTAAGCAACCGAGTAGTGGATTGACTGCCTTAGTATTTGCTAAGGTTGGAACCACTCTAAACACTTTGTCTCCTTCTTATTATCTCAATTGTGGTTGTTTGAGTTAAATTATTATAAAATATCCATAAAACCCTATTCACCCCCCCTCTAGTGGTTTTTTAGAAACTACATATCTCAGACGCACTATTTAGACCTTTCTACTTGGTCACAACTTCTACCTCTGTAGGGTCAACGACAATGTAGGTGAAAGAAATCACATGACCCAAAAAGATCACTTCCTTTATCCAGAACTCACAATTTGAGAATTTTGTCATAAAGTTGATTTTCTCTCAGGGTGTTAAGCACAATTTGTAGATGTTCGTGATGTTGTTCCTCGGATTCAGAGGAGACCAAAACATCACCAATGAACACCACTACAAGCCGATCGAGATAAGTTCCATGAAAGTAGTAGGGGAATTAGTTAGGCCAAAGGGCATGACCAAAAACTCATAGTTCCCATATCGTGTTTTGAAAGATGTCTTCAGAATATCCTCATCTTTAACACACATATGATAATATCCACTTCGTAGATCCATTTTTGAAACCACAATGGTTGACTTAAGTTCGTCGAATGATAATGCGTCGAAGTGTACTACAATCGCTAAGATATTAATCCTAGAGTTTAACCTTTTTTTACTGTCCAATTAAGGCTAGTATACAAGGGTCGATCCCAGAGGACAACATTTTTAAGATGGTAGACTCTAATCCCAATTGATTTTTGTTTAAACTTTTATTTCTTTTTGATATTTTTATTTAGGGAACAAGAAAAAGAAATCATATTTGAGTTCGATGGTTTATGCTAGAATAGGAAATACGATGCAAAAGTAAAGGCTACACTAACATGGAAGCAAGGTTACACTATCACAAGAAAAAGAGAGATTGTTATCACAATAAAAATATTGAGAATGGAAAAACTAGAACTTAGAAGAAATGGATCAAATGATGTTTATGGAATGGTTGAATTCAGATTAAATGAATATCAAGACTTTTAGGGGTTTTCACCACCTTAGCCTAGGTGACAATGAACCAAATGTTTGAAACAACAAAACAGACTAAGGTATGTGAATTAAATAAATCCACAAAAGATGAACTCCACATGAGCCCATTGGTCCTGGTGCTCATGTTTCTTAGTTCATCATCTGAAAAGAGATAAATCCACAGTTGTTTCAAAATCTTTATGTGATTTGGTTTTATGATTCTAAATCTTGATTTCCATGGTCATTTTCATCAGGATTAACATAAGATCTAATAGAGTAATCACTTCAATAGATCATCAATTTCTAAACCAAAAAGTCATCTAATAAGAGTAATTTTAAAAACTTAGTTTGATTCAAACCATGACTAAGGGGCTATTCCCCCTTGCCTCGATAGAGAAACTACTCGCTCATGATTGTAGATTAGAGGGAGGCAGAGGGAGAAAGTATTCTAGCCATAGTCTAGACTTACAAAGGAATTCAATCCTTAGGCTAGAGACTGTTAAATGGTTGAATCCTTAGTCCCTTGATCCAGAGTTACAGAAGGGGGAGAAGAAGAAGAACTAGATCTAACAAGCAATCAAAAGTAAAGGAAGGCCGGAGAACAATCTAAAAGAAACTTAACTTTGAGAATGAATGAATGGTCTTTATTGCTAATCCCAATGCAAAGTACAAGAGAATAATCACTCTGAATAATTAATGAAAAAAGATGATGCCTTGTGATGGGGAAGTGCCCCTCCTTTTATAGGAGAAGGTGGGGGGTTTACATTTAGGTTTAGGGTAAACGAGGGGCTGGCGGTTGCTGATTTGAACTAGGCACAAGATGCCAACTGATCGGTTGGTGAGGCGAGATGATCAGTTGGCATATGGAAAGAGTGGGAGTCGAGGAAGCTAGTCAACAACCCTAAGTATGAGTGGTGATGCCTTTTGACTCGCTCGACTGGAGCGAGAAAACTCCTGGTTTGGAGTTTCAACTTGGCATTTGGCGTTTGAATAACACGCCATTATTTGGATGTTTGAATGCATTATATGAGAAAAATTGATCAATTAATCTAATGCTAGAGATAAGAAAGGTTTACATTTGATTCTGATTGATACTATAAGGCTTTCCATCTTTTCCAAGAATATTTCTAATTAGGTCATAGGGAACTTGGTATTTTCAAAAATTGTGGAAATTTTGAAACAATTTTTGCAAAAAAATTTCTCTATATCATTTTTAACACAAGATACAACAATTTGGCCGATTAGTAAAGGCCAACATTTCAAAAATAAAGAACATGCAATTAATTTAAAATACATAAGGAAATTTCTTAAAAGGGAAGATAAGGGGGTGGGTCACGTACCACCCACCCCCACCCCAGACTTAGAATTTTGCCCGTCTCAAGAAAACTCTTAGACCGAGATGGAGGGAAGAAGATCATTCTAGTAGTGGATTCTATAAGTAGAAGGAGTAGTAGTTTCCCCAATAAGGGGAGTTGGGATCTGGGTAGGCCTGCTGGGCCCTATACTCCTCATAGGGCGGGCAACTAGGGGCATAATGGCCACAGTCCACATGCCAAGAATCATGCGAATGCTGCATAGAAACTACAACAAGCTAAAACAACAAGGTAAGTTAAATAGAAGTGAAAGGAAGATAGGTTTGGGTTGCCTCCCAACAAGTACCTTGTTTTACGTAGAAGGCCCGACATGTGAGAAACCAACTTATGTTTTAGGTTGAGGTTCTAGGGGAGTTTGAGGGTCGGTTAAATTGTGGTCTTCCAAGAATGATTATTTATTGATATCTGAAGAGACAAGGTCTTCAGTGGTTCTGTATCTTTTGATTCGATGCCCATTTACTTTAAATTCACTTAAAAACTTATCCCATAGGAGAAAAGTACCATGTGGATAGGCACATTTGACAAGGTAGGGACCATACCATCTTGACTTAAGCTTTCTAAGAAAAAGTCTTAACCTAGAGTTGTAAACTAGAACCTGGTCACCTTCTCTAATGTCCTTGCATTTGATGTGACTGTTATGCCATAGTTTAGTTCGGTCTTTGTAGATTCTTACATTCTCATAGGCACTCATTCTAAGTTAATCTAATTCATTCATTTGGAGAAGACATTTTTCTCCTGCTACCGAAAGATCAAAATTCAAGCTTTTGATGGTCCAACTAGCCTTGTGTTATAATTCTATCGGTAAATGGCATGATTTTTCATAAATCAGGCTAAAAGGAGTAGTACCTATGGGTGTTTTGTAGGTAGTTCTATATGCCCATAGTACGTCATTGATTTTCAAGACCCAATCTTTTCTAGTGCGACCAACAATTTTTCTAAGATGGACTTGATTTTCCTATTGGATACTTCAACTTGCCCACTAGTCTGAGGATGGTAAGGGGTGGCAACTTTGTGGCGGTCTCTGTATTTTTTCTGTAAAGCCTCAAAGCTTTTTTCTAAAAAATGTGATCCCCCATCAGAAAGATGGTGTGTGGGACTCCAAATCTAGGAAAAATAATGTCTTTAAAGAGTTTTTTAACAGGTTTGGAATAACAAGTTTTAGTGGGTATAGACTCAAGCCAATTTGACACATAATCGATGATAACTAATATGTATTCATACCCATAAGAAGAAGGAAATGGGCCCATGTAGTCAATTACCCAGACGTCAAAGATTTCTGATTCCAACCAAGTAGTTAAGGGCATTTGGTCATGTTTGGAGATGTTACCTGTCCTTTAACATTGGTCACATGAGAGCACATATTCATAAGAGTATTTGAAGATGGTGGGCCAAAAGAATCCACACTACATAACATTCGTAGTTGTTTTCTGGGAACTGTAGGGGCCAGAACAACATTGTTCTAGAATGTTAGAACTTTCTTCTTGGGAAACACAATGAAGATACAGACCGTCGGCACAAACTATAAACAAATAAGGTTCATCCCAATAGTAGTTTTTTACATCATGTAAAAAATTATCTTTAGAATGTCCCTTTTATTCAGGGTGCAGTACACCAGTAGCTAAATAATCTACAAAGTCAGCAAACCAAGGAAATTTGGAGTTTACCTTAAGCAATTGATCGTCATGTAGGGATTCATGTATGGGGTATCATCAGTTTGGCTATAGCTAAGTCAACTTAGGTGGTCATCCGCGACATTTTCAAACCCCTTTTTATCTAAGATTTCTAGGTCAAACTCCTGCAACAACAAGATCCAACTTATGCGTCTAGGTTTGGCATCTTTCTTAGTCATAAGGTAACGAATGGTTGCTTGGTCAGTGTAAACAATGACTTTGGAGCCAACCAAGTATGAGTGAAATTTGTCAAAAGCATAGACGATGGATAGCAATTCTTTTTTGGTGATAGTGTAATTTTGCTGAGCTTCATTTAAGGTCTTGGATGCATAGTATATGGCAGGGTGTTTCTTATCAACTTGTTGTCCTATGATGGCACCTAAGGCAAAGTCACTAGCATCACACATGATTTCAAAAGGTAGGGCCCAGTCTGGTGCATGGATGATTGGAGTGGATGTGAGAGCATTTTTCAGACATAGAAAACTATCCCTGTAGGATTTTTCAAAATTGAAGGACACCTCCTTTTAAAGAAGGTTGATGAGAGGATTGGTGATCTTGGTGAAGTTGCGAATGAATCGCCGATAGAAACTGGCATGTCCCAAAAAGGCTCAAATGTCTTTGACTGAGGTCGGGGGTGGAAGCTTGGCGATGACCTCGATTTAGCCTTGTCAACTTCTATGCCTTGGTTACTTACTCTATGGCCTAGAAAAATTCCTTCCTTAACCATGAAGTGACACTCCTCCCTATTAAGGACTAAGTGTGACTCAAAACATCTATCAAGAACAAGAGCTAGGTTTCTAAGGAAAGAGTCAAAGCTGTCTCCATAAATGGAGAAGTCATCCATGAACACCTCCATGATGGTTACGGTTAATCCTGCAAAGATCACTGACATACACCGTTGGAAGGTAACTAGTGCATTGCACAAACCGAAGGGCATTCGTCTAAACGTGTAAGTGCCAAAAGGACATATGAAAGTTCTTTTCTCTGGATCTTCAGGCTAGATAGGAATCTGATAAAATCTTGAGTAGCTATCTAGATAACAAAAGTATTGTTGATGGGCTAAGCACTCAAGAACTTAGTCTAGGAAGGGAAGTGGGATGTGGTCTTTCCTAGTTGCCTTGTCGAGCTTCCTATAGTCAATACACATTCTCCATCCTATAACAGTGTGAATGGGAATGAGTTCATTTTTATCATTTCTAATGACAGTGGTCCCCCCTTTTGGGAAAAACTTGAACAAGACTGACCCACAGGGAGTCAGAGATGGGGTAGATGATTCATGCATCAAAAGTTTCATCACCTCTAGATGAACAACTTCCTTCATGTTTGGGTTCAATTTTCGTTGCAGACCTCGGGAGGATTTGTTGTCTTCTATCATTTGGATTTTGTGAATGCAAATGTATTGATCTAGCCCGACTAAATCTGTCATTTTGTACCCTAAGGAAGTTTTCCTTTTTCTAAGTTCCCCCATAAGTTTGTTTTTTGTTCAAGGGTAAGGTTGGA
Source organism: Alisma plantago-aquatica (assembly GCA_963693085.1). NCBI lineage: Eukaryota > Viridiplantae > Streptophyta > Magnoliopsida > Alismatales > Alismataceae > Alisma > Alisma plantago-aquatica. The sequence goes on from OY856409.1 coordinate 1,988,083,488, forward strand.
ATTTATGATGACAAGGCACAATTGTTGTTCATCAAGGAAAACATATTTCAAACCTATGGGAAGATTTTTCATTTATGGGGCCTTAGGTGGTTCAAGTTTGTCTTTTATGATGGAGATAATTTTAAGTTCCTCAATTTCAGAATTAGGAATTTCCTTAGAATAATCTAAATGAGCCCTACATTGGTCTACTTGTTCATTATCAAGGTCACATTCAGGAGGGGCAGTGAGGCCATGTGTAGGGGGTCATCAACTAACTCTGATTCTTGCCTCGATCTGGAAAGTTTATCAACACAGTCAAGGAGATAGACCTCTTCTTAGAAACTAGGGCCTTTCATGCTTTCAAACACCCTAAACTCTAGGTTTTGTTTCCCCAATCTTAACAATATGGTTCCAGCCTTAACATCAATTAAGGACTGGGAGGTGGCTAGGAAGGGACGACAAAGAATGAGTGGGTAAAGCAAATCTTCCTTTATGTCCATGATTACAAAGTCACATGGGACAAATGCATCTTTCCCAACCTTAACTGGAATGTATTCTATGATTCCCATAAGTTTGGTCATAGACAAGTCTACTAATTGAATGGTCATGGTTATGGGTAACATGTTAGTGAATCCTAATCTTTCAAACATTGTAAGGCATGATGAATATACTGGCTCCTAAGTCAGCTAGGCCCTTTCTACAAGCATTATCACCTAAGTAACACCCTATTCTGAAAGAACCAGGGTCCTTCCATTTTTTAGGCATTTTACTTTGGATTATGTTTGAAGTGGTCCTAACAAGTTTGACAGTCTTGTATTCTTTTGTGGCATACTTCCTAGTCAAGAGGGACTTCATGTATTTGGACCAGGTAGGCATGTCTGCTAAAGCATCAAGGAAGAGGATATCAACATGTAATTTTTTCATGGCTTCCCTAAACTTCATGAAATGGGCGTCGAGCCTTATTTGTTTGAGGTGGGATTGGTAGGGAGGCTATGGTTTGTATATGGGTTCTTTAGCCTCTACTTGTGGGGGGTTCAGGGATGGTTGATTCAAGAGGAGTTTCAGGTTCGACAACTACCATGTCTTCATCCTCAAAGTCTAAAGATATGGCTGAAGGTTTTTCTATAGGAGGAGGGGAATTGTGATGACCTAACCTCAAATCAAGGCATCACCAGTAATAATCGTGGAATAACCATAAATAGCGGAATTAACAAAATCACTAAAAATTAAAACCATTTTGCACACAGATCCTCTTCCAGGAAATTATTACAGAAAGAACCAAAACCTTATATATATCATGGTTCATATAGTACATACATTGTACCGTCTCTTCTCGAGGATAATAATTATCAATTACTTTACTCAATCGAGGCAACCATACCAAAATCTCAGGTCATTTTTAAAGACCAGTAAGAACTATCTCCCAAGGACCCGAGAGTACATAGATGAAACATATGACTTCTATCTACAAGACATGTCAAACTAACACTCAACCTGAGCTATTACTGTTGTCCCTGCTGATACAGTCCTTCCTCTGCAGTCCGGTTTCTACCTCCTCATCCACGTCCATCTAAAAAAATTGTGGATCCCACAGGGTGAGACTATTGTCCCAGCGAGAGATATAACTCTCTGCCAACAATATTATTACAACAGGAAATAGTATAAAATAAAGAAGAGGATACTTTATGCAATAAGTAGGTTTATTTACAATGCAACCAATAACATTGATAAGATAATTCAAGTATCTATAGCAGGGTTATAAATCATCTATTTTCTTTATAAGGAATATGAAGAGCATGTATAACATCTATCAACTAAGATGTATAAAAGTAATGAAGCATCAGCCAATGTATTTTGTATTTAATCCTTAAGCAAATACGCTACACGGCTGATTGCATGTTCACATTCACACTTATGCCCAGAGGAGATGAGGTATACCGCTCATGCTCCAATCTACCATGACTATGTTAAGAATCAGTACCATACAAGGTCAGTGGCCAAGCCGACTGTCAAGACCTAACCTGCCTCGGTCAGTATGAGATAACTGGCAGGACATCTTGTGTCAATTGCAATTAGCTTACCAGGGTATACTAGTATCTTCACTATAGAGTTACAGCTACAGTGTGTACTCTCTTCGGGAGAAGACCACTGAGCTTTTTGAGATTATTTTTCATCAGGAAGTCCACTGAGCGATCCTGGTTTAGTTTCATCAGGAAGTCCACTAAGCAACCTGGTGTAGTTTTAGGGAGTCCACTGAGCAACCCCTGATTATTTTAAATTAAATATTCAACCATATGTATACCGAGTTAAACTCGTTTCACCATTCAGCAAATCCTGACACTAAATGGATCTATAGTCTGGGCAACTATATGATAAAATTCCACTTGATTAATTTAGGTATATTACAATACATTTTAGCATCAATCAAGTTTCAATCAAGAATATTATCAGATACTACAAAGAAAGGTATAATACGTCTATCAAGTACTTTCATGATCTTTGGAACACATTTAACACTTAGGATATCAATCTCTTATCATCATCATGCTTGGGTATTCAAACCCTTAGTTCATCACTAAGTACTATTACCACTTATCAGGTAACCACTACCTCTAGGTCATCATACCAATGTATACATTATACTTGTTGCACAAATAATTCACATAGTTTACAAAGCCCATTAAATTTGTATCATATAAACATCATAGCACTTACTTAAATATGCTCATCACCTCATGATACCTACATGGTTAATATTTCATGATAACATCAATATCAAATACATGTCATTACCATGCAATGTAAAAGAGATACATCCTTCCCATTATTTATGGTTAGGGTTTCCCTTTATCAACTGCTTAGGTTTCAAATCATCTCATCTCCCATTATTAGGGTTAAGAATTACCTTTATTAACCAATTAGGATTTCAAGATCACATCATAATAGATTAAACCCTAATGTATACTCCATTCATACTAGGAATATCAACATATGCTCATTACATAGCTAATCATTCAAGTATTAGTTTCTCTCTCATCCTTTCTAGGATGTTGATTGCACCATACTTTTATTAAGTTGTCTCTATTCTCCTCTTATGGTACATTATCTTACCATTATCAAATTTCACTAAACTCATTATCTTTTAATGTTGCATTTAACACAACACACAGTATAGGTCACTCAATCAAGTATATATGATTGAAGTATTCCCACCATATCGTGTATCAAGATGTGTGTATGCTACCATATTATACTTGAGATACCACCTTAAAATTGTGTCGTGTATCCATATCGGGCATATGGTGTAGCCTCATGATCATATCGTGTTTAGGGTGTATCCCCTAATACCATCAGGTGTACCCATATCAGATTGGCTAACACTTAGATTCAAGTTAACCTCATTTCATGTATGAGTTGAATGCTTGACCTCATATCGAGTATAAGGGTATACTTGATAGCATATCGTGCACAAGGTGTGAACCAAGTTAGGAATAGGGTATATTCTTCATCATGGTATCATTTTGGTGGTATATACATAATACCATATCGGGTTTCTATGTTTGATTATCATATCGGGTTACCATGTTGGTTGACATCTCGAGTTAGCATAATGGGTAGACCATAATCCTCATATCCTTTCGTGCCTTCAAGGATCAATTCTACCATATGTTTGAATGACACATTGGATATTAGGTTGAGCTCTTTCACAACAATCCTTTACATAAAATGATAAGTATGTATCAGGTTACATTCCATCATCTAGGGTTTCAACACTATATCGGCTAGAATGTACAATTAACACTATATCATGAATGAGGTATGATCTTAAAGTTATATAATGTATAAGGTGTAAGTAGGTACCTCCCATATTGTTCATGGGATACAACCCATATCATTCCTGTGATATCACTCATCTCTATATCGAGTTACCCTTCATCTTGGGTTTCATATCTGGTTTTAAGGTACTTCAACCCTATATCGGGTTGTACCATGATGATGTCATCATCATCAACCTCTAGAATATTGTTCTTACTGTACTAGTTCATGGAAAATAGTCCTATCGACTTTTGAAACTCAAAGGAACATCAATTAATCAAAGGAATTCGAAATTGAAAGTAGATCAACAAGTTCAACAATATTGAAGGTGAATAATAACATAGTTGGGTTCAAGTTATATAATCTTCCTCTAGAACAACTTCCAATCTCCAATCTCCAAGTCTTCACGTTCCCAAGGTTGAAGATGAGCTTATCTAAGATCCAAGACTTGAGCTCCTTATCACTTTGCACGATATCTTCACCACTTGTGGTTGATATCACCTTGCTTGGTTGATATCCCTTCTCTATGGCCGATACCAATTAGGCTCTAAACTCGTCACTCCTTCACTTATGCATGATAATAAGATGTTTTGCATGATATCTAAGGGAAAGATGATAGTAAGATCCAAAAATTCTACTAATAGGTGAAGGGAATGGTATTAGTTGTGGTTTATGAAAAAGAGTGTAAGCGGTGTCATCTTCTTACTACTACTAAGTGCCACATGGCCATGCATAGATTGACACATGTATTTACATGCATCCCATATTTATCTTGCCATGCAAAATAAAACTGGTGGATAATGCAAGGGATAAGGTTCACCCCTTTTGGTTATCTTCTAGGGAAAGCTACTTCCACTCACATTGTTATTATATTCATAATTCAATACAGCCTTTCCAAAGGAAAGTTGCAAATCGATACCTATTACTTCCTTGAGGTGTTTATCCCATCATGGATTTTTCCAAGAATCAAGAAACCGATAGGAGAATCCCTTCATGGATCGTTGGCCGATAGGCATTCCTATATCAATTTTACAACTCGATATAACTCATACAAAGATTTCAGCTATACATTTTCCTTAGTCTTTTTATCACCAAGAATGCTACCACTCCAAGATCATTCAAACATAGTGTCTCCTTCTTTATCTCTCCTATATATGATACTAGGAAGGAGTAGGGACACTCTAGAAGTGTTAATTTGCACATCAACCCTACATTTTGGATATATTTACAATTTGTGAAAAATTGGTGCACAAAGTACTTAACATTATTCAAACAAGTTCTCACTTGGATTTTAGGCTTTCCACAAGCCACCACTTAGCATCATTCTCTTTCTTATAATATTAGAACACTTAGCGTACATTCAACATGTGAAAATTTTCAATATAATCCCTCGTCTTGGGTAAATTGCACTTTACACTCATACTATCATATAATGAATAAGTAATTCACAAATGAGCTCAAACTTGAAAATAAACTTCACAAAGAGTCCTAATTTCTTTTCAAAAGATTAGAACAAGTTTTTAAATAATTTAATTAAGAAAAACTTCTAGGGTTAATCCATAACCCATGTCAGGGATGTTACATGAATGCACTTTTCCTAAACGATTAGAGACAACCTTGAGTTGTTTGGGATTGTTTTTAGGCTGCCCATTAAAAGTGCTGACAGGGGGTTTATATTGGGAAAACAGGCGAGCTAACTGGGCATTAGTTGCCTTTTGGTGAGCTTGTTGGGTAAGAATTATTTGCTCCAAAGTGGCTATCCTTTCATCGGTTGAGGAATGGGGAGCGGGAACATTTTGTGGTGGTTGAGGAGGTGGTTGATTGAGATTTTGAGGAGGAAGGTTCAAGTTTTGAAATTGTTGTCCTTGATAGGGTGGTTGGTTTTGGTGGTTGCCTCGATGGTTCCCTTTGTTCCCAAAATTTATTTGATTGTTGTATGGGAAAACAAGTGGTGACTGATTATTGTTTTGAGGATAGGGAGGTCTTTGTTGGGATGGAAGTTGGCTTGAGTTTTTAGCACCGGAAGGGTTCCCATATTGGAATCTAGGATGGTTTCTAGTTTGATTAGGGTTGTAATAACCCTAGCCTGGTATGGTGTGAATAGAGTTGAGGTCCTCCAATTTTTATCCTATTTCTGGTTGCATGGAGGTGTTGTAGAGATATTGGCAATGTTAGGTGGTGTGATCATATCTTTGGCAGATTCCACAAAGTGATTCTACAACTTTTATTTGTTGGGGTAACTCTCTATAGATGCCTAGGGATAACTCTAAGTGGTCTTGTTTTAGAGCAATTAATTTAAGACTTTCTACTATGCTTTGGATGTCGGGATTAACTTTAGCCTTAGCTACCTTAAGGACCCCATAGGTTCCCCATATAGCTCTTGTTTCAAAAGCACATTTAACAACTTCCCACGCACTAGTTAGGCTTTAGTGCATAAAATTTCCTCCATATGAGGAATCAAGGAATATTTTGATGTCATTGTTAACACCACAATAGAAATTTTCTATGAGTTGGGCTTGAGAAATGTCATGATGAGGGCATTTCCGAAGCAAGTCTTTGAACCATTCCCAGGCTTCAACTAGGGTTTCTCCTGGGGACATAGAAAAATGAGTGATTTGTCCCCTGATTTCATAAGTGAGGAAAGGAGGGTAAAATATTTCAAGGAATTTATTTTGTAGGACCTCCCAAGTTGTAACATGTTCCTCACTCTCCATGGTGTTGTACCAGCAACTAGCTTACCAGTGAGAGAATGTTTGAACAATCTAAGGTGCATTGCATCTTCAGAGTTGCCTGGAAGTTTGTTCAAGGAACAAAGGTTAACGAACCTTTGAAGATGATCTTGGAAACTTTCCCCATTATTTCCAAAGAATGGGTTGGCTTGGATCATGGTGATCCATTGGGTTCAGATTTCAAATTGTGGGGCAAGGATGTCGTGAAGAACAACTGGATGATGTGCATAAGCAGTCTTGGGAACAAAAAAATCCTTTAATTGTTTTTGCCTATCGGCTTCCCTCCTACCACCTCTAACGTTTCTTGTTCAGCCATGTAGGTTGATCGAAAAGTGGCCTCTCTAGCTGCTTGATCAGCTACGATGTGCTCTCTTTGAACCCCGAGAGCCTGGTTGATCCTACGAGCAACTTCCTCTTCATCCATCCTAATTCGATTTTGATGACTAAGACAGTGGAAGGTTCTATCAATCTCATGATCAAAGTTAAATGGTGTAAATTTGATGTTCGAGCGTCGCATGCACAAATAAGTAGTTAATTGTGTGTAGAAAAATCAAACTGCTAGAATCGAACCTCAGTAGAAAGAGGATAGCACTTTTGGAATTATACTCAGAAGGCATAAAAATGAAAAAAAAAAGATTTTTCAAAAATTTTTGGGGTTCGAGAAAACTATCAGTTGTCCCTGACAATGACCCAAATTGATAATGCGTTGAAGTGCACTACAATCACAAAGATATTAATCCTAGAGTTTAACCTTGTTTTACTGTCCAATTAAGGTTAGTATAGAAGGGTCGATCCCATAGGATAAATTTTTTAAGATAATAGAATCTAATCCCAATTGGCTTTGTTTAAACTTTTATTTCTTTTTGGTATTTTTATTTAGGGAACAATAAAAAGAAATCAGATTTGGGTTTGATGGTTTATGCTAGAATAGGAAATACAATGCAAAAGTAAAGGTTACACTAGCAAGGAAGCAAGGTTACACTATCATAAGAAAAAGAGAGATTGTTAGCACAATAAAAATATTGAGAATGGGAAAACTAGAACTTAGAAGAAATGGATCCAACGATGTTTATGGAATGGTGGAATTCAAATTAAAGTAATATTGAGGATTTTAGGGGTTTTCACCACCTTAGCCTAGGCGAGAATGAACCAAATGTTTGAAACAAAAAAATAGATGAAGGTATGTGAATTAAATAAATCCACAAAAGATGAACTCGACATGAGCCCATCAGTCCTGGTGCTCATGTTTCTTAGTTCATCATCTGGAAAGACTTAAATCCACAGTCATTTCAAAATCTCTATGCGATTTGGTTTTATCATTCTAAATCTCATTTTCCATGGTCATTTCCGTCAGAATTAACATAAGATCTAATCGAGTAATCACTTCGATAGATCATTGATTTCTAAACCAAAAAGCCGTGTAATAAGAGTCATCTTAAAAACATAGTTTGATTCAAACCATGAATAAGGGGCTATTTCCCTTGCCTCAATAGATAAACTACTCACCCATGATTGTGGAGTAGAGGGAGGCGGAGGGAGAAAGTATTCTAGCCATAGTCTAGGCTTAGAAAGGAATTCAATCCTTAGGCTAGAGACTATTAAATGGTTGAATACTTAGTCCCTTGCTCCAGAGTTATAGAAGGGGGACAAGAAGAAGAACTAGATCTAACAAGCAATCAAAAGTAAAGGAAGGTCGGAAAACAATCTAAAACAAACTTAAATTTGAGAATGAATAAAGGATCTTTATTGCTAATCTGAATGCAAAGTACAAGAGAATAATCGCTCCAAATAATTCCATACAAAAGATGATGCCTTGTGATGGGGAAGTGCCCCTTCTTTTATAAGAGAAGGGGAGGGATTTACATTTAGGTTTAGCAAGGCGAGCCGATTGGTTGGCGTCTGGAAAGAGCAGAAGTCAAGGAAGCTAGTCAACAACCCTAACTTTGAGTGGTGGTGCCTTTTGACTCGCTCGGCTGGAGTGGGAAAAGTCCCAGTTTGGAGTCCCAACTAGGCGTTTGGCATTTGAATATAGCACGCCATTATTTGGATGTTTGAATAAGGTGGCGGAGGTTGAGGGTAGTGTTAGATAATCATCTGAGAAGAGTGAGCCGACTTTCGAGACGCTTCAACTGAGCATCTACAAAGTGAGACGTCCAACCTTGACAATCAATCTTGCAAGCTTACTGAGTGTTGAGATGAACATCTGGGATGAATGGGTTGACCATCTAGAATTTCAATTGCTCAGTGGGAATAGCCAACTGATTGGCTCGTAACACGAATCTGCAAGAATTGAACAGTTTTGGATGAGAATATAGCTTAATTGCGATAGGAGGCATATAGCATTTTGTTCAGTTTCAGTGGATAATAATGAGAAATTCCATGTAACAAGACTTAATTGTTGTGCAAAAAGGATACCAAAATATCATGCGTCATCGAACAAATCATCGATGCACGGTAAGGGATAACGATTCTTCACCATCACCTAGTTAAACATATCATAATCCATACACATCCACAACAAACCATCCATCTTATTCAAAAACAAGACAAGGGCTCCCCAAGGTGAAATATTGGAGCGAATAAAACCCATGTCAAGAAGCTCCTACAGCTTCTTCTTAAGCTCAACGAGTTCAGCTAGAGAGGAGCGATATGACAACTTTGAGATTGGTGAAGTTCTAGGTGCAAGCTCGATGGAAAACTCCACCTCATGAGTTGGCATCAATCCGAAAATCCTCCAGAAACTTGTCAGGAAAGTCCTTCACCACATCTATATGATCAGGGAAGGGGGTGTGGCATCAAGTATGATAGATGTTAAATATGCTCTACACCCTTGCGAGACAACTTTTTCAGCTTTGATGGCTGAAATAATGAATTGATGATCCTCTCGCTTCCTGCCCTTGATACACAACCTTTCTCAATCAGGGTGCAAAATGCTAGCTTTTAACTCCTGACAGAAGAGGTCGACCTTATATTTCTTCAACCAATCCATCCCTAAGATAAGATCAAAAGAAGACATGTCAAGTAGGATGAAGTCTGAAGGAAACATCTTCCTAGATATACAAAGGTTCAAGGTAAGGAGTTTGAGATAAGAAGAGCAGATTCTAGCACTATGAGTTTTAACATCTAACACATGATCCATGCATTCAGATTCTAACTCTAACATTGAAACAAGCTGAGTTGATATGAAGGTGTGGTTCGATCCATAATCAAAAAGTGCCTTGATAGGATGAATATTAATATGTAAAGTACCTTCAATAACTTCATTGTCCAATCCAACTTCTTCATCATTCAGAGCGAACACTGTTCCATTCTGCCTTTCCATAGGTGGTCAGTGTCCTTGCCGGTTCTAGTTTTGTTCCTTGGATGTGGATTTTATTGTTTTGGTGGCTATTGAGCTGGGGCTTGTCCTCACTGAAGCTTAGGACAATTGAGTCAAATATGTGCAGCTTGTCTGCACTCATGTTAAATAGGTGTAGGTTGATCATCCCTACTGGGTGGGGCATTGCTTTCTTGGCACCTCCTAGGAAGATGAGAATGGGAACATCAGTTGCATCTTTCATGTCCTTGATTGCCACCTGAGTGCTTCCTCTTGTTGTTGTGGTTGTGTTCGAAAGACTGAAATTTGAGATAAGACTCTATTACAAGTGCCTTGTCCACCATTTTTTGAAAAGTGAGAGGTAGATAGGGAACAATGTTGCATCCAATATTGTAGATAAGCCCTACCAAGAAAAGAGTCGATCTCCATTATGCTCTGAGATCAGTAGCATAGTGTCCCAAAAGCAAGAAATGCTAAACATATTTAGAAACATTCATGCTACCCTGTCGCAGGTTGTAAAGCACAACTACCTTCCTTCTTAGATAAGCAGGATAGATGTACTTCTCACGAACAACTTGAGGAACTACTCCTAGGTCATGTTGGTGATGTCACGAGTATAAGCCATACCATTCCACCAGATGCGTGCTAGCACATCTAGCACATAAGTTGCAAAGTGAACCTTATAATGTTGAGGACATGCCATGCCCTCAAAAGTATGCTCCATGGTGAACACCCAATCATCAACCTTATCCATCATGTTTGGCTCACTCTTTCCCTTGAACTACTATGGTTTCATCTTGATGAAGTCTGTCAGAGTGAACTCCTTAGGCTTGCTAGCAGTGGGTGCATCAGCATAGAGTTGTCCCACCAAGGTAGTCGATACTGGTTGGCACAACATGGTAAGCTCTTGATCATGGGTTAAGGCTGGTGTGCTCATAGGAGGAGTAGGGGTCGACGTGTTGTTATGAGGAGTCACTAGGGTGTCCTGATTGTTGGTGTTTCTAGAGGAAGCTCCGATCGATGAGTTGTTCACATCTCCAAACAAATCATCCCTCCTAAAAGACAAATCCATAACATAATATTCCTAAGAGTATCCAATAAAGATATCTATGGATACTATTGCCTATAGGTATGCTATCTTGGACAGTTGGTATCGTATCAGACCAGGATAGTATCATGCGGATCTCAGAGTCCTTGTAAGCCAAGCTAGTGACGCCGAGGAAAATCTTGTTAGTCCTCAAACCATGATCCAGTCTAGACACCCTTGCTTTCAACCCATGCCATAATAGCTGCCCATCAGGCTCTGATACCATTTTACAAGGAGGAAAGATCACCCCTTACTAAAATTTAATGAAAAATACACAACATCCATCTATTTTTCAAAGAACTTAGATAATGAAGGATGCATGCATAATAATTCCATTTAAATAAGCATGATTTGGTTACAAAATTGTCAATAGTAGCAGCAAAAAGAAAAGACTAAGCTTTTACATGACTTTATTCCAAATTCACTACATGAGTTTCATGAAACATAAACTAGAAAAGGAAACTACAAGATCTAGAAGTAGCAAACTAGACATCTTAGCAAAGTCTCCTTGAATCTACTCCTTGACAGGTAATCCTTGGTGTAGTTCCACTCATTATCCAAGGCATGGGCCATTGGTATCACCCAACAAGAGGAGAAAATAAGGTATGTGTCAAATAAGGAACAAGATCAAGATAACAAGAACAAAGGAAAAGTTTGGGTAAGAATTTGGAGAGTCAAAAGTATGAGCACTACTACAGAAACCCCATTTGGCGTCGGTCTTTTAACCCCATTTGGCGTCGGTTTCCGACCGACGCCTATGTGGGCGCCGCTAAAGGTCGAACATTTCGGCGTCGGTTTTTTAACCGACGCCCATTTAACCTATAGGCGTCGGTCTTTTAGTAGACAACCGACGCCAAAATGGTTCGCGCCACAGAAAACGGCGTCATCTAGGGCACTTTCTGCGTCGGTGATTTACTAAAAAACCGACGCCTATATTCCATGTAGCGTCGGTCTTTTAGTTGATAACCTACGCATAAAGTGTCCTAGATGACGCCGTTTTCTGTGGCGCGAACCCTTTTGGCATCGGTTATATACCAAACGACTGACGCCTATACTTCAAGACGACACGGCCGTGCTTCCCTGCACGGCCGTGTTTAGTACTATAGGCGTCAGTTTTATATGCATAACCGACGCCTTTCCCACCACGGTCGTGCTATCCTGCACAGTCGGGTTGTTTGTACTATTAGGCGTCGGTTATCTATAAATAACCGACGCTGTATGTCTTTGCTGACAGTTTTCATTAAATAACCGACGCCTATTTATATTTTTTTTTCATATCAGTTTGCAGGCCTGCTGTGGCTGGTCAGCAGGATGAGAACCTGCAGTTTAGTTTTCTGAACTGCAGGTTTACGACATCCATTGATATCAGCCTACAAACAGGCCGCAAACCTGCAAAAGTCACAAAGAAAATTTCACACAAGTACATACATGTACATACATTTAGACATCAATTCAATTCTCACATTCACACATATAGAAACATTCAAATACATGTATTAACATTCAGAAATATTCATTTACAAAGTATCATTCATTATCGCTATCAACATCCCAATTATATCTTATAGTTGCCACTACTTGTATGGCTTTTGCCCATTCTTCTCTTACTTCATTTAATGCTTCCATCGTATATGGAGCATGTATATTTTTTAAGCGTTTACCTGTAGTGTTGTCAGTTTTAAACACCTGCAAAGAGAATGATGTATATATATAAGTAATAATATAAAAATAAGATAAGATTGATATATTGCATACTAACTAATGAGACTATATATAATACCTCATGTATGGTATCGATGTCCAATGCGGCATATTTGATAATCATCTGCATAAATCGCATCACATAGTATGCGCATGCCCAGCCATTGTCTTGTGTAGCACACTATAAATTGAAACATACAAAATAATACAACTAAGCACAATTCACATCAATAATATATATATATTCGAGTCGGGAACTTACTTGTACGTTCTGCCAATTTATTGGCTGGTTCTTTTTCCTTGGGACCGTTCCTCCAGCCTTTTTGAATGCATCTAAACCCCTACATGTTAATATAACACAATAAATTGCATAAGTAAATAGTAATGTAATAAAAGATGTTAACGGATATAAAAATGAAATATTTCTCACCAGAATAATGGCATTCTCATTACGTGTACAATATTAGGGTTCAATGTACTCCCCGCAGGATCTAGATAATAAACAGTGAATGTCCCGGGGACAATAACTAGTAACTCCCAATGTCTACCGCTAGAGGTAAGAAGTTAACAATTAATAACTCAAAATGCAAAATAAAAATGGAATTTTCTTAAGTACAAATTATAAATAAAGTAAACTTACTTGACATTGAATGGAGCTATTATTATCGTCTTCTTTTGCTGACCAAAAATTGTAAAAGCATCTATACAGTATTGTTGAACATTATCAGGGTCTTTAGCTACCAAACTAATCAATGATGGAATCAAAAATCCCAAATGATCAAATGCAAATTGTTTGCAATGATCTTCGACTAAGTAGCTGCAAAACATATAGGCGTATGCATTAATATATAAGAAACCAGATCACCGGATCTTACACAAGGTATATGGATGTATAAACAAGATCTCACCTTATCCATGTCTCTATCATTGATGTATTCAGCCAATCATACATAAACAGCTCAATAATATCTTGTATAAATAAAGAGCTATCGTATGATTGACCTGCATAATCTGCATCTAAAGAAATAATTATAGGGCAATGTACATTATGTGCCCGTAGCCAACATGCCATTCCCCTACAAGCAGGACCTAACGGGTATGTTAGGTCAGTTGGAACCCAATCGGGTAATGCGGGAAGTGGAAGTGGAGGCCTAGGTGCTCCTGGTGTCTTCTTTTTAACCTGTACATATAATTTCAGATCAGTTGACATCATATATACACATTAACAGTCTAAATCAATGTAAATTTATCTTACAATTTCAGTCGTGTAGACGACATCTACTTTGGGCCACAATATCACCCCGCCTTCTGCATCAGCAAGTCTATCAATATCCGGGTGGGGATATGGCAATGTAGCTTCTCTCCAATCAGGTAACACACGTATCAGGCTCACACGAACGTAGCCCTGTGGCATTGGAGTCCCGTGAAACATTGCCCCAGGAAGGGACGGGCAAGCCTGCGCCTCTGCAACAACGTAGTCTTGCATTCTTAAGCGGCATGGCTTCAATGCCTACAAATTTACGTAAAGAATATTATACATATATACATATCATCTTGAAAACATAACAACTTGAAAATACTAACTACAATGTCATAAACAATACTTACAACATACGTGCTAGGCGATGGGTCTCCAGGATTACTCGCAGTTTGTGCATCAGGAGAAGAGTGGGTCGCCATAGGCGTATTGGAAGCCTGAGATGCCTGCCACCGCAGCAATTCTTCCTTGACCTTCTCAGCAACTACATCGTTGACCTTCTTAGCAACTAAATCCTCAACTCTCTTATTCTCCTATACATGGATAAAAGAAACATTAGCTTCTTATTAATGAATTTCCTTTTGCAGTAACATTCTAAAAAAAGAATAGGTTACCTCTTCTTGAGAAAGTCCCGCTCTGGGTTTGCGCTGGGATGGCCCAAAGAATGCTTTGATGCCAACACCAGCGCCGACACCTCTAACACGTCCAGGATGCTCTGGGTTACCCAGAGCAACTGTCAATTCATCCCTTGTGCCCTGAGGGATGAACGTGCCTTATTTCCTCTGCTCGTGCAGCTCCCGCTAATCACCATAAACAGAAATTGGTAAGTTAACACCACAAATAATCAATATTCAAACGATTTCTCTAAGAGTGTTATTTTACCATTTTTGCAGCCGCCTCAGCAGTTACAGGCTTCTTTATTTCACCCTTCTTGTTTTTCCTGCCAGCTATCCAGATATCATGGCGAGGCATGGGTGTGGCAGACTCCTGAGTAGGAGCAGACTCCTGAGTAGCCGCAGACTCCGCCTGTAGTCTTTGGCGAACGCTTGCATAGCCTTTTGGACCCATAGTGTGGTCATGCACATTCAGTGCACGTCTTGCTTTTTGTGCGTCACTGAGGGCCTAGTTAGTATGCACATTAATGATTTGGTTAGTAGCACTAAATGCTAATCTTGAATAGGTGAATACAATGTATATTAATTAAATTGGGAGTGACGCCTAATACCTTGAATTCTTCAGATTTTCTTGAAGCAACAAAATTGTCCCAATCTTCTTTGTCCAAGAAGTTCCATTGTTCAAGGGCTGACTTCTTCTTCTTATCACCCTCTTTTATGTATTCTCTGTTCAGATTTGTCCTATAATTCCTAAGCATCTTTCCAGCGCGTTGCATCACATTTTTACGATGCAACTTCTCATCCAATGCAAACAGATTCTGTAAAATAGAAATGTTATTAACTAGTATCCAAAATAGAATTGCAAATAATAGAATTTGTAATCTACAAAATAGAATTGCAAATAATAATAACTCACGCATAAATCCTTCCATATCAAGTCTTTTTTCCCTTGAGGAACTTTATGCCAATTGTCATACTTAACACCACAATGGCTCCGAGTGGTACACCCAAGATAGTTCACAAAATTATTGCGGTTCACTCCAATTGGATTTCCTCCATTATCAAACTCCACCACCAATTTGGATCCACTACCACTTAGCGCTAATAACTTCTTCAACAGAGTGATGCCCCTTTTCTTGTTAAGTGTTTGGTGTTGTGCATCAAGTTGCTCCAGTGCTTCAGTGGGTACAGGTGCATCAACCTAAAATTTGACAAAAATAAAACACACTAAATTAGCCCAATATAGAAATATAGGATATATGACATAACTAGAAGATAATGAATTTTATAGAAATACAGGATATGTTTTTAGAACTTACATTAGTATCCTCGCCATGCTCGTCATGGACAGCATGCTCATCATGGACTTCATGCTCATCATGGACATCATGCTCATCATGGTCAGCCATCTGAAAATGTCATTAAAAAGGCAAACATTTAGCATTTCTATTAACTAGAAAAAGGCAAACATTTAGCATTTGTATTAACTAGAAAAAGGCAAACATTTAGCATTTGTATTAACTAGAAAAAGGCAAACATTTAGCATTTGTATAAACATACATGTCTCTAAAATTGTGATCTTTTATCAATTAACAATCCTTCATTGTGATCTCCGCGCACATATAAGTCATCATTAGCTTCAATATTTTGTGGAGTTGGCAACCCAACTGAGAATGGACTGGAGTCATCATACTTATCATAGTACTCTTCTTCATCTATAGGATCTTCAATGAACTGTCTTTTACCATGAAGAACAACCGACCATTTATCATTTGCAGGATCATCGATATAGAATATTTGTTTCGCCTGTGATGCCAATATGAATGGTTCACCTTTCTCGCCAATCTTTTCAAAGTTCACCAAAGTGAAACCCAATTCATCCACTATAACTCCTTTGGTGTTATCAACCCAATTACATTTAAAGAGCGGAATTTTGAAATCTATGTAGTCAAACTCCCAAATGTCCTCAATGACACCGTAATATGACATTTTAGCTTCACGTGGACTCTTATCCTTTGCACTTGCAAAGTACATAGTCGACGCTTGAAGAGTGACCCCACTATTTTGGACGACACTCTTATCATCTTGGCTCTTTGTGTAATATGTGAATCCATTAATGTCAAACCCTTCATAAGACATAACATTCGGTTTTGGTTTAAAGGTGAGGCATTTGATAGTTTCTGTAATATCATTTGGTGTTTGAGATAATTGATGTAAGACTTTATCTTCAAACCACTTAGTAAAAGTCTTATTATGCTCTCTAGCAAGCCACATTGAACTTGCTCGAGGATGTTGTCTCTTTATGAAATTGGTATGTTCCTCGGTATAAACACTCACTTCGTCCATATTGTGTAAAATATATAAGTGAGCTTGTTCCAACTGCTCACGGCTGATTACTTTCACCCGTGATCCCAAAATTCCTTTGCCCTCCTCAATATTCTTGTCATTATCAGGAGTGTCATTACCACTGAAAAAGTCATTGCAAAAATCCATAACCTCTCTCGCCACATAACCTTCAATAATACTCCCTTCAGGCCGATAACGGTTTCGAACATCACCTTTAAAAATGCTCATGTATCGTTCAAAGGGATACATCCAATGCAAGAAAACTGGTCCCAACATTTTCACTTCCCTAGTCAAGTAGACAACAAGATGTACCATGATATCAAAGAAGGAAGGAGGGAAATACATCTCAAGCTGACATAGGGTAACAACCACTTCTCTTTGCAAATTATCGAGAGTATCAGGGTCAATAACTTTGCTGCATAGACTGTTGAAAAAGAAACAAAGTCTGGTAATTGCAAACCTTACATGCTTCGGCAATATAGATCGAATTGCCACGGGCAATATTTGTTGCATTAGAGTGTGACAATCATGAGATTTAAGACCTATCAACTTCAGATCTTTCATTGATACCAATCTACGGATGTTGGATGAGTAACCATGTGGCACCTTAACATTTACCAAGCATTCACAAAAAGTTTTCTTCTCCTTTCTAGACAACGTGTAACAGGCGGGAGGTAAGTATGTTCTTTTATTACCCATTTCACGTAATTCTGTTAATTCTGACCTTATTCCCATTTCACATAGGTCCAGTCTGGATTTTATCCCATCTTTAGTCTTACCTGGTATATTTAATAGAGTACCAATGATGCTATCACAGACATTTTTCTCAACGTGCATTACATCGATACAATGCCTGACTGTCAAAGAACTCCAATAAGGAAGATCCCAAAATATTGACTTCTTCTTGAATGAAGAATTGTCACTCCGTGTGGCCATACTACATTGTGATTTCTTACCAAATTCATTGACAATGTCTTTTACTCTTTCATAAACAACATCCCCTGGTATAGGTTTAGGTGCACTCTGTTCATCATTCCATCCATTGAACTTATACAATCTCAACACAGCGCTAAGCTTCGTAAACTTAGCACAGCCTGTGTATAACAGTATCTCAGCATCATGCACAATGTTTGTAAAGATAGGAGGTGGATCGGTGTGCTCTACCCTACAACTATCCAACATCGCATCAACGATGTCTGCTGGACTGGTTCGTTCACATTTACGTCATCGGAGGCAATTTCTTCTTCCACCCAAGCACTGCTATCGACATCTACTGGTTTCGATTTGGAAATCTCTCCATGCCAGTGCCATTCTGTATAGCCTTGTACAATCCCGTTGCACATGACATGACTTTTGATTTCCTCACCAGTGTTGACTTTCAAGTTGTTACCGCAATGCCTGCATGGACAGTAGAACCTATCTGTAGGTTTTTCCCTATGTTCCTCGGCAAATCTAATAAACTGATCAAGACCAGATATAAACTCTGGGGTGCAACGATTACGAATGGACATCCATGATCTATCCATTCTATGATCAGAGAAAACAAGTATATATTAGGAAAACAAGTGATTGTTCATTCTAATTTATACCAATGTACAAGTAATATAAAAAACAATGATTGTTCACATTCTAGGCCAACAAACATATTTGATGTCATTCTTATATATAATAAATGTGTACCACCTATCCCATCCTTGAACACCTAATCTCACTAGTAAGTGTATAATGTGTATTGGGTTTTCAAGAAAATTTCGGCAGCATTTTCCCGCTGTTCTCTAAGTACATATGTACTTAGAGAACAAACGGGGAAATGCTACCAAAATTTTCTCGAAAACTCAATACACATTATACACTTACATCCTAAGTGAGATTAGGTGTTCAAGAACAGTCCCAAACCGGGGACTATCCAAGATTTACTCCTAATGAGTCAATCTTGGACGGGTTTCTAGGCCAACAAACACAATAATAGATATCTACAATGAAGTCGGACTCCATAAAAACAGTATATAATTTAGTGATTGTTCATTCTA
Organism: Alisma plantago-aquatica; assembly: GCA_963693085.1. Taxonomy (NCBI): domain Eukaryota; kingdom Viridiplantae; phylum Streptophyta; class Magnoliopsida; order Alismatales; family Alismataceae; genus Alisma; species Alisma plantago-aquatica. The sequence goes on from OY856409.1 coordinate 1,988,102,364, forward strand.
ATTTATACCAATGTACAAGTAATATAAAAAACAATGATTGTTCACATTCTAGGCCTACAAACACATTTGATGTCATTCTTATATATAATAAATATGTACCACCTATCCCATCCTTGAACACCTAATCTCACTAGTAAGTGTATAATGTGTATTGGGTTTTCAAGAAAATTTCGGCAGCATTTCCCCACTGTTCTCTAAGTACATATGTACTTAGAGAACAAACGGGGAAATGCTACCAAAATTTTCTCGAAAACTCAATACACATTATACACTTACATCCTAAGTGAGATTAGGTGTTCAAGAACAATCCCAAACCGGGGACTATCTAAGATTTACTCCTAATGAGTCAATCTTGGACGGGTTTCTAGGCCAAAAAACACAATAATAGATATCTACAATGAAGCCGGACTCCATACAAATAGTATATAATTTAGTGATTGTCCATTCTAATTTATACCAATGTACAAGTAATATAAAAAACAATGATTGTTCACATTCTAGGCCTACAAACACATTTGATGTCATTCTTATATATAATAAATGTGTACCACCTATCCCATCCTTGAACACCTAATCTCACTAGTAAGTATATAATGTGTATTGGGTTTTCAAGAAAATTTCGGCAGCATTCCCCGCTGTTCTCTAAGTACATATGTACTTAGAGAACAAACGGGGAAATGCTACCAAAATTTTCTCGAAAACTCAATACACATTATACACTTACATCCTAAGTGAGATTAGGTGTTCAAGAACAGTCCCAAACCGGGGACTATCCAAGATTTACTCCTAATGAGTCAATCTTGGACGGGTTTCTAGGCCAACAAACACAATAATAGATATCTACAATGAAGCCGGACTCCATACAAACAGTATATAATTTAGTGATTGTTCATTCTAATTTATACCAATGTACAAGTAATATAAAAAACAATGATTGTTCACATTCTAGGCCTACAAACACATTTGATGTCATTCTTATATATAATAAATGTGTACCACCTATCCCATCCTTGAACACCTAATCTCACTAGTAAGTGTATAATGTGTATTGGGTTTTCAAGAAAATTTCGGCAGCATTTCCCCGTTGTTCTCTAAGTACATATGTACTTAGAGAACAAACGGGGAAATGCTACCAAAATTTTCTCGAAAACTCAATACACATTATACACTTACATCCTAAGTGAGATTAGGTGTTCAAGAACAGTCCCAAACCGGGGACTATCCAAGATTTACTCCTAATGAGTCAATCTTGGACGGGTTTCTAGGCCAACAAACACAATAATAGATATCTACAATGAAGCCGGACTCCATACAAACAGTATATAATTTAGTGATTGTTCATTCTAATTTATACCAATGTACAAGTAATATAAAAAACAATGATTGTTCACATTCTAGGCCTACAAACACATTTGATGTCATTCTTATATATAATAAATGTGTACCACCTATCCCATCCTTGAACACCGAATCTCACTAGTAAGTGTATAATGTGTATTGGGTTTTCAAAAAAAATTTGGCAGCATTTCCCCGCTGTTCTCTAAGTACATATGTACTTAGAGAACAAATGGGGAAATGCTACCAAAATTTTCTCAAAAACTCAATACACATTATACACTTTCATCCTAAGTGAGATTAGGTGTTCAAGAACAGTCCCAAACCGGGGACTATCCAAGATTTACTCCTAATGAGTCAATCTTGGACAGGTTTCTAGGCCAACAAACACAATAATAGATATCTACAATGAAGCCGGACTCCATACAAACAGTATATAATTTAGTGATTGTTCATTCTAATTTATACCAATGTACAAGTAATATAAAAAACAATGATTGTTCACATTCTAGGCCTACAAACACATTTGATGTCATTCTTATATATAATATATGTGTACCACCTATGCCATCCTTGAACACCTAATCTCACTAGTAAGTGTATAATGTGTATTGGGTTTTCAAGAAAATTTCGGCAGCATTTCCCCACTGTTCTCTAAGTACATATGTACTTAGAGAACAAACGGGGAAATGCTACCAAAATTTTCTCAAAAACTCAATACACATTATACACTTACATCCTAAGTGAGATTAGGTGTTCAAGAACAGTCCCAAACCGGGGACTATCCAAGATTTACTCCTAATGAGTCAATCTTGGACGGGTTTCTAGGCCAACAAACACAATAATAGATATCTACAATGAAGCCGGACTCCATACAAACAGTACATAATTTAGTGATTGTTCATTCTAATTAGGGCAGAAGGAAGAAATAAATCTTCTTTAGGATACAATAGACCCTTATGGATGTATTTAGGGTCATAGGTACCATCATAGAACAAAAGGGGTACACTCTAGGATTTAAGATCACACTACATCATGAATTTTATACAAAATTACATGTATGTGTATATAAAAAATATATTTATAAGGAACTTCTATACATATCTAATCAACAAATCAGTAATTAACTAAGTATTCATCAATACTTACTATTAATCAGTATCTCTAATCATTAAAATCGGCAAGCAGATCAGTTATTGTAAATAACAAACTATGAATTGTTGAATTAAATTAATCACTAAAGAAATACTAACCAGTAGTATCAATCATTAATCACTGAAAGCAGCAAGGAAATCAGTAAAACTAACCAGTGTTGTAGAAACAGGACGCCGGGCGTCAGCAGGAAGAAAGGAAGGAGCTAGGGCAGGCAGGTGGGCAAGCAGGTGGGCAAGCAGGAGGGCACCAGGTGTGGCGGCGGCGCCGGTTCTCAAGCGTGGCGGCGGCGCAGCGGATGGAGCAGCAGGGCGGGCAGCAGGTGGCTGGAGCAGCAGGGCGGCGGCGCAGGCGGTTAGAGCAGCAGGCGGCGGCGGCGGAGAAGAAACGCGCCGGAGAAGAAGGGCTCCGGAGAAGGGACGTCGGAGATGGGGCGCCGGAGAGAAGCGCCGGAGAAAACTAGCAGCATCAGCACAAAATCGCCGGAGAAATCGCCGCAACAGGGAAATAGGGTAGCAATGAAACAGAAGAAAGGGGAAGAGTCGGGCGATCGCGGGTTATAAGTTCTCAAATAGCGTCGGTTGTTTACAACAACCGACGCCTAAACATCTTTAGCGTCGGTTGTTTGAAAAAATCGACGTCCAATTGGATGATATTTTCATGAAATTATTTGGCGGGAACCACTTTCAGCGTCAGTTATACAAGGATAACCGACGCTAACAGTGACACTTTTTGCGCAAATTTTCATCGCACATAGGCGTCGGTTTCTACGTATATAACCGACGCTGAAAATGACACTATTTTTTTTGATCGAAATATGGATTTCGCGGGCGACTTTACGCGTCGGTTTGTTATAAACAACCGACGCTTAATACAAAGCGGTACCCGTGTCTGGCTGGTCTTCGAATATAGATGTCGGGTTTCTTGAACAACCGATGCCTTAAATGTTAGGCGTCGGTTTTCCTTAATAACCGACGCCCAGAAAAGTGACACTGAATGCTATTTCTGTAGTAGTGGAGGAACATAACAAATAATATTCTCGCCATAACAAATAATAAGAGAGAAGCATGCATGATTAATAATATGCCTACATTAACTAAGTAGGGTTGAGGTACCTACTGAAACTCAACCAATAGGTGAGGGGAGAGTAACACATTCTCAGTCACATGATATATATATATATATATATATGGGGGAGAGTAAACGCATTCCCCAGGGTGAAATAACACATGCCCAACTATCGGTGGTTGTGCATAAGTAATACTACATTAGCTAATAAGTGAAATAAATCATCATGCTAAAATAGAATATGGCAAGTTTAAATAGAAGAAATATTGCAGATGGCGTTCAAGACCCAAGTAAATATTGAAAAAATTGTTCTAAAGATAGCATTAATAAGAATAATGGTTTTAGTCCATACCTCATTGGGAAATTAGGGTTTGGTTATCAAAAATACCCAACTTAAGGGATGAGATGCACATACCTCTATTCAGAGTCCTAGTTATCCCTTTTAACCAACTTAGAAGATTCCAAGATTACCTTTGCCTAACTTCAAGTTAATCCAAATATATTAGGATTTGATAATGCATATAAGTGTAAAGAAACCCTGATTTTAGACCTTTTTGAAAAAGCTCATATTTTGGTTACAAAACCTAAAATAATCGATTCCTTATGTTTGTCTAATCAATAAAACATATATATTTGGAAATTATATAAATTAGTTACAATTTTTAGGGTTTTTATTTTATTATATTTCAAAAAATAAACATTCAAAAATGTTGAAAACAAACTCTAGGAACATTTTTATTAGAAAGATCTCATTTTCCAATTTGAAAACAAACTTTTATAGAATTTTTGGACAAACAAAACAAAAAATATGATTTTTACAAGTTGACCAATCAGAGTAATCGAAAAATCCAAATAAGCAAAAGAGAGTCTTGTGAGAGAGGGAGAGAGAGCAGGGTCGATGCGCTGACTTGGACCAATCAGAGGAATCCAAGCCACATGGTCAACAACCAACTGGGCTTACACAAAGCGAAGGAAAAATGACCATATTTCCCCTGACCGAGAACAACAAAGAAATAGGAAGAACAGGGGGTAGAAATGAGATTTCACGGAGGGGTTTCATCCCTCTCACTCGGCCGCACCATGGCTGTAGCAAGCAGCATACTGTTTTCTCAAATTTTGGGAAAATTTGCAAACCACGATGATGTGTTAATTTGAAGTTATAGAAACGAAGAACAAGGTAGTACAAACTTATCACATATTTTAATTGAGGTGCAGGTGTCGCCGAAGTCTAAGGCAAAGAGTAGCAAGGTTAGATCCAAACTCCAATCATCAAAGGTCAAATGGATTTTATGCGAGGAAATTGAGAGAAGCAATGGACAAGGTAAAGGGAGACGAGGGTCTGGGTGGAGGTATTCATAGGTGTGGGTTGATTTTAGGGTTTATAGGCATGGGAGGTTTGAGAACCATAGAGTAAGAATTGGTAAAATCATGGATCTAAAAAAATAGGCTTTAGGGTATGGTTATGTGCAGAATTGAATAAGGAATGTGTAGGAGAAGAATTCGTGCAAAATGATCAAGCGTAGAGAGAGAAATTTTGATTCAAAAATTCATGAAACCAACACCTATTTCTTGTTTCAGACGTGAGATAGGTGATGATCTCGGTGTCACTCAATCATAAATAGACATACTGATGAATGCATATTCATCATGATTTCATTCGCCACCTTTGGCCCATTTTTTCTTAAACACTTTTACTTTCATCTCCTAGATCTTACAATATGCAATTTTGCTTAATTGGTTGAATTATCGAGTTTATTGACTAAGGTCTATATTGATTTCATGCAGGTCATGATTATGTCGTCTGGGCCCACCTTCCTCAAGACCCTCTCCTCAACCCTAAATCCATCTTCATCAACATCATCCATCTACCTTCACCACCCTCACCTCCACTCTCAACCATCCAATCACAAATCAATGCTTCCTCATGATTTGACCATTTGGTTTGCCCAAGAGGTCTTGGTCTCTCAGTTTGATCTGACCTAATGGTCTGTCCCTCCCCCCTCACAGTCTCAAGACCATGAGAACTCTCGCAGTCTCAAGACCGTGAGAAGCCTCCACGATCCCAAGACCGTGAAGCTGGCAAGTTGTTTCAAGACTACGTGAGGATGCCTTATCATTCTCCACCTGCAACCAGTGATCGTAATTTCAAGACCACATGGAGGAGCATCTCCCTACACCTAATTAGATCCGAGATGCCACCAGGCTACCTGAACGTAGGCTTGACCCCTGGAAAGGGATCTCGATCCATCTACGTGCATCCACGCGATATACACATCTAAAGGATGCTCCTCCCACTACGAGCAAGGAGGTTGAGAAGAGAAGAAAGGTGGAGAGACAAAGACTGCCTGGTCTATGTTGGTGTCCCTCCCTCCTCGTCTAGATCTACCCTGACACGACGTAGAAGACCACATCATCTTCACTGAAATCTTCCCTATCTCTTGTTCTCCTTGTTCCTCACATCATGAGTGAGTAGTTCCATTTCACTGTGGTGCGGGGACTAGCCCTGCTGCCCATGCTTATATGTCTTTTCATTTTAACATTCCATGGCATGTATGTAACTTTTCATTTCGTTATTAATCGTCGATGTTTGCTTGTAGATTGATCACCTGCTGGCTTTTATCTTGTTGTTTCCTATGTTGCAAGAACTTCAATATGTAGGATAGAATGTCAATTAACACAGTTGACTCCCTGACTAGAAATAGAATGGGATTCCCTGAGGTCATAAGTGAATGATTCATAAGGGGATGAGCCATCTAGCCCATGGTGATGCTTCTGTGTGCCTACCGCCTGTATAGGGGGGCCACAACTTCAGTTGGATATATGTATCTTCGGAACTGTAAGTACGTGATCCGGATGGCGACGAGAAATATGATGCCTAAGATGATGCTTAAATGAACCTAAACATCCCTCAGGGAGGGTTCACAGTAGTTCTATTTGGATAGTTAGATCTTACTAGGATGTTTATAATTAGATATGTTTGCATGTGTAGCGGTGGTGAAACCTAGGACCACCCCAACGATCTTCATCATTAATCTAGATTCAACTTTAATCTTGTACTTTACTTTTCTTGCACTTAGTTTAGTTAAACTCAAATAAACATTTGTTATAAATATTAGTCTTACTTGAGCTAGACTAGACTAGCAACGATTCTTAAAAAAGTTTTCCCTTGGGATTCGATCCTTAACTATATCGCGATAAGACCCGTCTTCTTGCAGGTGGTATTATTGCTCAAGGTTTTGGTTAAAAACTCTGGGATTTCGACCCTGAGTGAATTTGTTAGTGTGATAAGAGACCATGTCAAATTCTGGCACCGTTGTCGGGGACAAAAAAATCATCTAGTTAAATCTAGTTCTTTTGAGGCTAATCTAGGATTTTGCTTTTTATTTTAATACAATTGATCATTCACTTGAATTTGGTTCTACTTCATCCATCTCACTTCCGAAAGATCTTTCTGTCATAGGTACCCCTAAATACTAGTGCATGCATCGCTCGATAAGTTCCGCCTTGCTGCTAGCTTTGACCATGAGATCGAATGAACCTTTCATCGTCAAAGTAGAGAGAACCAAACAAGGATGGCTCAAGAGGAGGAAATAGCCCGAAGGGTCGCTCAAGCCCTTAATGCACAAAGAGAAAAGGCTCATGCAAGAAGCCCGAGTTGCAGTTCAAGGAGAAATCCAAGTAGCACAATCAGCAGCGCAAGCAACAGAACTGCAGAAGGACATTAGGGAGTTATCAATCTGTAAAGTTGCTTACATTCATCACCCAGTGCAACCTCCTCCCATCAACGCTCCAAATTTTGAGATCCGAGCACATTGGATCACCTTTTTTCAAAATAGCCCATTCTATGGTAAGCAAGGAGAAGATAGTCAGGAACATCTTCTGAGGTTTATTGATCTATGTGCTATGACAAAGGAAAATGGAGTATCTGACAATGCCATACAACTCTGTCTCTTCAAGTATTATCTTGTTGAGAGAGCTATAAGTTGGTACAATTCCTTGCAATGCAAACCCATCACCACTTGGGAACAACTTCAAAATGTCTTTCTAGAAAAATTCTACCCTCCTTCTCTCTCCTATGAAAGTAGGGGTCAAATAACAATGTTCACTCAGGTCCCCAGAGAAACCCTTGCTGAAGAATGGGAAAGATACAAAGAGATTCTACGCAAGTGTCCACACCATGATATTCCTAAGAATCATCTCATCGAGATCTTCTATAGGGTTGTAGATGATGATATCAAGAAATTCTTAGACTCCTCATCCGGAGGAAACTTCATGCGTCAAAGTTATGACAACGCATGGAAGGTTGTCATCCTTGGAGCTGAAAATCAAGCGAATTGGGGTAGATCAGTAGGCAAAGGAGTGTTGAAGGTAGCTATGGCTGAAGCTATTCCTGAATACAAGTCTAATGTTGAATCCCTCAAGCTCTTAGTTGCCAAGCAAAGCCATCTCAAATTGTCTCTTACTGCCTATGAAAGAAGACACTCACCCCCTCAACAATAAGAACAGATCAAGTCAGCTTCACTGTTCTGTGAAGCATGCAAAGGCACTGATCATCTACCATATCCTGCAATGTTCTCTATGATGTTGTTTTAAGCAAAATCAGTGGACAAGGAGATAATGGCTAGATGGAAAGTCTGAATGTTGTCAACACTATCCCTAGTCAAGGATTCTATAACCCGAATCAGAATAGGAACCATCCTGGTTTTCAATATGGAAATCCTCCAGGAGCGGTAAACTCACATCAACTTGGTTCATATAACCAACAACAAAATTCCAAAAATCAAGGAAACTTTAGAGGTAACTTCCAGAACAGGAACTACAAAAATTACCAAAACAACCATTAGTTCCAAGATCCAAACCAAGTTCCTTACCAGAATCGTCAACTAGGGCAACAAGTCAGTCCCATCTCTCCTGATGACAAGCTATCAACCATTGAAAAGATGCTACAGTCACAACAGATGATGATAGCTAACCAGCAAGCCCACCAGAAGGCCATTGAATCTCAACTAGCTCAACTTGTAGCTAACCTCAAGCCACCTACTAAAGCTTTAGCTGGGCAACCAGAAGATAATCCTAGGCACGTGAGACAACTTAAAGTTGTGACAACTCATTCAGGCTTTGTCTTACCAGAACCCACGATCCCTGTCACTGTGACAAATGTCCAAGGTGTTGAGCATAGCGCAGTGGCTACTCAGAATGATACGACAGACAAGACAAGTTCTGAGGAACCCATTGTTGCTGATGTAGAAGACTTACCTAAGCCAGTCATTCCAATGTATAAACCTCATGTGCCATTTCCAAGTCGATTCAATTATACACAGCTAGATACAAGGTTCAACAAATTCAAAAAAATTATGAGAAAATTGTATGTCAATATCCCCCTCTTGGATGCAATGGCTGATATGCCCCAATGGTCAAAGTTCTTCAAACTCCTTCTTAGTCGGAAGCACAAAATTGAAGAACACCAGACAGCGAAACTGGAAAAAACATCATCTTATTTAGTGATGGATAGGATTCCTCACAAGCATAAGGATCCTAGATCTTTTGGAATTTCCTGCCCGATAAGCGATTCCATCAACTGACCAGGTCTAGCTGACCTTGGAGCTAGTATTTCTATTATTCCTCTTAGCCTATGCAATAAACCGGGCTTCACCAATTTCTTACCCACTAGAATGTCCATCGAGCTTGCTGACTCCTCAATGATCAAGCCAGTTGGCATAATAGAAGATATCCTCGTAAGGCTTGGGGATCTATATGTCCTGTGTGATTTCATAGTTATGGACATCAAAGAGAATCCACGCTACTCCCTCCTTTTTGGAAGACCTTTCCTCTCCACCGCTAGATCTCTAATCGATGTTGAAGCTGGAATTTTGACCCTAAGAGAGGGAAACCAATCCTTTGAATTCTATGTGTCCAAAAGTGCTAAGGAGCACAATGAAGAAGAAGAAGCGTATTTTGTTGATTGTGTTAATCAATTCACTCAAATGCAGCAGCAATTCCTTACCTCTAAATCCGATATTCCCTCAGAAAAGGACCATGCTGAAGAGAAGACTGGGAGTGAACCATTCTATGTAGAGACAAAAGAAATGTCGTCAACTATGGAGGAGACACCTCTCAACCCTGTTGTTACACATACCGAACCTTCTTAGGTGTCCATGAGCCTCCTCATCTAGAAACAACCATTCTCTGGAATGCACCAGTAACCCAACAGACAGAGACTACTGATTTCATCTTCCCTCCGCAACAAGATTTGTACTATAGTTTTTACCGAGAACATTCCCATGATCCATATCTGATTGACATCAATGACCAACATTGCTACGACAAAGGGATAGTGCATCAAAAAATGAACTTTTCTTCTGAGCCTCAACAACACTAATTTATCAATGAAGCCGTTCAGATCCCTAACAACTATTCTTCACCTTGGATTGAGCAACAGAGAACAATTCAACATAACTCAAGTTGTTTCCTTATGTGTTCTGACAATGCTCACTCTGTATGGGGAAGAATACAAGAGGCTAGAATCATATCAAAGATTAATGAATGGCTGAGAAAGAAACCACCAAAAGAACATGTCAATATAGCTCAAGCTCCACTTAGAGCCCCACCATGGTGATGATATCAGCATGTCGATCCATCGACGTAAAACAAAGGCGCTTTTCGGGAGGCAACCCGATCAATAATTTTGTTTTTCTTTTAATTTTGAATTAGAAAATTTCCTTAATTTTGTTTTTACTTTTCAAGAAAATTTTGCACTGAATAAAATTTGCATCGCAAAATGCTATCTTAAGTTCTGATTAGTCTTCGTTTTTCAGATTTTTAGATGGAGGACGCGCATTGATTGGAACACAACCACATCTGGTGGACCAACCAGTGCAAATTTTCCCCTCCATCTCAGATTTAGAGTTTGCTCGGGACGAGCAAATTTCTAAGTTCAGGGTGGAGGGTGGGTGGTACGTACTTTACTTTCCACCCACACCCATCTATTTCAGACTTAAGATTTCATCGTTGCATTTTTTTATCAAAATTTTCAAAATTTTTAAGTTTTTAAGGAAATTGTATAGAAACTTGATGAAGTTTTGACGCTTTTTGTTTCAATAAAATCCATTACCTAGCTGGATAGTTTCTTTCTCTCTATGCATTTTAAATCATTATACCCTCCTTATTCTAAGCAAATCCTCAAGAGGACTACTTTTTGAAACTAGCCTATTGATTGAAATCATCTTGTGAAGCTTATGAATCTTAACATCATGATCCTTCTGCAAAAATGGCAAGTGTCTGTCGAAATGATAGGGATCAAACATGTCGTGCTTCCTAACTGACAATTGGAACAATAACATGGAACCCCCACCAGATCCTCATCAAGTTATTATTTGAGTAGAGTATGAGAAAGAGAAAAACCTGGTGCACTGAATTGTAAACCAAGTTGCATTCTGATCTGAACTCTCTTCTACACTTCTTCCATCATTTTCGTACCCCTCCATCCATCAAAAAGAAACAAAAATATCCATATAGTGCCAAACCCTAAGTTATGGGTGGCACACCACCTCCCTCTATATCCGCTTCTTCCATACCCCTTGTATTTAATAGGGGCATACCACCATGAAAAGATGCCATTGCGCACACAAAATATGCAATCTCAAGTTGAATAGAGGAGAGATTCGCACCCAAAAAATGCAATCAATGTAATTGCAAACATATATTAAAATCTCAAATCGAATAGAGGAGAGATTTATTTCTTCCTTCCATACCCCCTTCACTCCCTTTCCACCTACTAGCACAGTGAATGCCTACTTTGCCAATATCTTGAATAACACCAGTGTTAGATCAGGTGCACACTTGTTGTTCTGCGGGTATCTCTGGAACTCTTATGAAACTCTTAGAAATGCTTTTTGTTGGAAAAAGTGAGGAGGAAGTGATGTTGGAAAACAAACTCAGGAACTAAGATATGGTAAGATGCGTTCGGTGATCTCAGGAAGTTGAGATGCTTAGTCATACATTATAGAAAGGTAACAATCGTGATGTGAAGATGAGGCAGTCACACGAATTGAAATCATTAATATGGCGACGAGTTCAGTTTTTGTGTTACTCGAGAACGAGCAACATTAAGGTTTGGGGTGTTTTGATGAATGCATATTCATCATGATTTCACTCGCCATCTTTGGCCCATTTTTGCTTAAACACTTTCACTTTCATCTCCTAGATCTTACAATATGCAATTTTGCTTAATTGGTTGAATTATCGAGTTTATTGACTAAGGTCTATATTGATTTCATGCAGGTCATGATTATGTCATATGGGCCCACCTTCACTCAAGACCCTCTCCTCAACCCTAAATCCATCTTCATCAACATCAACCTTCTACCTTCACCACCCTCACCTCCACTCTCAACCATCCGATCACAAATCAATGCTTCCTCACGAATTGACCATTCGGTTTGCCCATGCGGTCTTGGTCTCTCGGTTTGATCTTCCCTAACGGTCTATCCCTTCCCCCCTCACGGTCTCAAGACCACAAGAACTCTCACGGACTCAAGACCATGAGAAGCCTCCACGATCCGAAGAACATGAAGCCGGTAAGTTGTTTCAAGACCGCGTGAGGATGACTTATCGTTCTCCACCTGCAACCAGCGATCGTCGTTTCAAGACCGCATGGAGGAGCGTTGCCATAAACCTAATCAAACCCGAGACACTGCTAGGCTGCCTGAACATAGGCTCGACCCCTGGAAAGGGATCTCGGTCCATCTACGTGCATCCACGCCATATACACATCTAAAGGTTGCTCCTCCTGCTGCGAGCAAGGAGGTCGAGAAGAGAAGGAAGGTGGAGATAGAAAGACTGCTCGGTTTGTCTTGGTGTCCCTCGCTCCTCGTCTAGATCTTCCTCGACACAATGTAGAACATCACATCATCTTCATCGGGTTGCGGCACTCTGCAGCATCATGCTCATGGCAGAATCTTCCCTCTCTCTTATTCTCCTTGTTCCTCGCATCATGAGTGAGTAGTTCCATTTCGAGACTAGCCCCCCTTCCCATGCTTATATGTCTTTTCATTTTAACATTCCATGGCATGTATATAACTTTTCATTTCATTTTTAATCATTGATGTTTTCTTGTAGATTTATCACCTGCTTGCTTTTATCTTGTTCTTTCCTATGTTGTGAGAACTTCAATATGTAGGATAGAATGTCAATTAACGTGGTTGACTCACTGACTAGAAATAGAATGAGATTCCTTGAGGTTGTAAGTGAATGATCAGTGAGGGGACGAGCCATCTATCCCACGGTGATGCTTCTGTGTGCCTAACACCTGTATAGGGGGCCCACGACTTCAGTTGGATATATGTATCTTCGGAATCGTAAATACGTGATCTGGATGGTGACAAAAAATCTAATGCCTAAGGTGATGCTTACACGAACCTAAACATCCCTCAGCGAGGGTTTGCAGTAGTTCTATTTGGATAGTTAGATCTTGCCTGGATATTTGTGATTGGATATGTTTGCACATGTAGCGGTGGTGAAACCCGGGACCCCCCCAACGATCTTTATCATTAATCTAGATTCAACTTTAATCATGTAATTTACTTTTCTTACACTTAGTTTAGTTAAACTCAAATCAACATTTTTTCTAAATATTAGTCTTACTTGAGATAGACTAGACTAGCAACGATTCTTAAAAACATTGTCCCTTGAAATTCGATCCTTAACTATACTGCGATAAGACATGTCTGCTTGTGGGTGGTATTATTGCACAAGATTTTGGTTAAAAACTCTGGGATTTCAACCCTGAGTGAATTTGTTAGTACGATAATAGACCACATCACATACCATATTGCATGTGTCTCTGCCGACCAAAGAGTAAAAATGTGTGTGACATTAAATTAAAATCCAAATATGGTTTGGAAAAAATGTGATGATATTTGTTTCTCTTTTTCTCTCTCCTCAATTGAGGGTGGAAACAAAAAAAAATAATTGAAATTTGATACTCAATCTAATTAGGATGTGTAGAGTCAATTTTATCATTATTTTTTAGCTTTGGAGACTCAAAGTATTTCATTTCATATTTTTAAAGTAAATCATATTTTCTTTTTCCTCATAACTTAGAGACATCTAGAAACCACCAATTAATGTGAAACTTCACCCTCAAGCAAACTTAAACTTGTAAAACATGAATTTTATATTAATTTCCTCTCTTGGAATTATTTAACACATTATTTAATATTTTGGTATTTATTTATACTTTCTCCCTCCAAATCACATTAAAACATTAAATATTATCCAAATTAGTTGAAAATTTACCCATATGCAGATTTTAATGTGTAGCTTACAAATTTGAGATTTGTTTTCTCTTTTGGATTCATTTAAGATTTATTTCATATTTTGGAGAAAAATCACATTTTCTTTTCTAAATAAAATAAATATAGTCCTTGCCACCCCGAAATTGTGAAACTTGGCCTCTAAGCCATATCAGAACCGAAGATTTTGAATCTAAAGTTACTTTTTGTTCAATGAGTCTTCTTTTATGATTTTTATCCCCTTTACACATTATTATCACTATTTTTCACATTAAGTTATTTAATGCTACATTATCATGTTTAAAGCTTTATTTTTTATCCCTTTTTCTCTTGCTTGCACCATAAGGCTAAGGGAAGTTCTAGAAAAAAATTATTTTATTAATATCTCATATAAGTGGTAATTTTGCTTTTTAGACCCAAGTGAAACGTTTACTGAGATATTTGTGCACAAACCAATACATTTGCATGAATAGAGATCAAATATACTCCAAACTACTAATAATTTCACAAATTCAACATTAAAGACAAAAAGGATAGAAAGGATAGGAAAACTTAGGAAAAAGGGATAGATTAAGAATGTACCTAGATTTTCATTTATTACAGTACTAGGCCAATTTCAAATATATTAGCTTAAAACTAGGTTAAATCATCATATGTTGGCATAAATCAAATAAAACTATCAATACATGATAAAAAAATATAATTTAAATAAAAAGTGAATGATTTGGATTAGTTTTACAATTCCTTATGAATTATCCAACATGCATCCATAATACATATGAAAAAAATGAGAACTACATTCTAACAATGTTCAATTGATATACTTGTGCTTAAAGCATGTCTCACTATATGAAATAAGACAAAATAACTCATCAATGTTGTCTAGATATGTGAGACTGGGATCAATATAAAAACATCCTCCAAACACAACCAAAACCAGAGTTCGCCATCACAACTACCTCAGCAGGATCATTCCCACTAGTATATGGAAGAAAAGAGATAAAAGAAGAGGAATTAAGGCTTAAAAAAGGATTAAGGTAGAGTTAGTCCAAAATGAATTATATTATTAAAATCAACAAGAAGTTCTGTTAAATATATACATCTACATTGAACCTTAAGCTAAGGTTTTTGACTGCCTTCTAGGGTTCAATGCAACCCTACTCTATCTTCTTGATAATCACAAATGCATTTTACAACAGCCTTCAATCATTATTACATCAGTTCACGTTCATAATACATGAATCATCCCCAAAACCCTAGCTGAAATTGGGGGTTTGCCTAGTCAGATCCAAACTGTACATGATTACATACATACATCACACGCATATTGTGAAACATATTAAATAATTAATTAGAACAACAACGGTTCTGTGTTGCAGATTATATTGCTAAATAAGGTTTGGTGTCTTAAACCAATTATCAGTCTAATTAAGTAGAGATCCTGCTTTTCTAATTGCTACCCAAACAAGATCATATTCGAATGAGACAAATTGCCAAACAGATTTTGAAAGAAAGAACAAGTCCCAATCCTTGAACTAACTTAATTAGTCTCACAATCTGATGTGCTCCCATATAGAGGCTTAGGGTTCGTACTAGACTCTCAAATTGGCAAAAAAGGGGGAGAACGGATCGTGGGTGTGCGGGATCCTAAAAAGTACTTGGCTCTTCTTCCTTCGTTGCATGCACCCATAATTGAGCAGAACGTAACAATATTGTGATTTTAACCGTACATGCATGCATCGCTATTTCCATACATGCAACAAGGAAATGACGATAGAAACTCAGAGAAACATCTTGTTTTGTACCCGCCTACATTATTGTATTGTAAGTGTTCTGTTTGGACTTTTTCAGGCCCCAAGCAGTATATTTCACCATTAGACTAATAAAAGAACGTGATAGGTTTTTTATAAGCAATGCAAAGAAATTTGAAGCAGGAGCTACTCGCTTTTCTGGTTTCTTGTTAACAATATTGTGACTTTGCCAGATACATGCATCGAAATTTCTAGTGAATGCAACAAGTAAATCATGATACGAGTTAAAAGAAATAGCTTGACTAGTACATACATGCATTTTTGTGTCGTACGTGCTGTTGTTTTGACTTTTCATGCTTTCCAACGTCGAATCAACCAAAGAACCCGGTAGTTTGCCTAATTACCACAGCGAAAAAAACTCAGAAACACCAGATGTCCTTTTCTAGTTTATTTGTTCCGGGTCCCCCTCAGCTTGCTGCTTTCGCCCTCTGTCTGCCCCAACCTAGTATAATACTGGCATTTTATTCTTCTCGTGTCTGTAGGAGATAATGGAACTTCCACGGCATTAACAGCAAACCAAGAAGGCATCCTTTCTCTGACTGGTTGTGAGAGCAGCTCACATTATATAAAGAATGGCAAACCAAGAAGGCCTCCTTTCTCTGACTGGTTGTGAGAGCAGCTCACATTATATAAAGAATGGAAAAGACGTCAAAAGAGTTGATAACAACGATAAATAGAACAAAGCCGCGATGGTCATGGTCTTGTGCGGTTGCGGTGTGGACACAACAGCTGGTTCTTTTTCACTTGGTTACATCTATTTCTTATTGATGTTCACCACAGACGCTGCTTTGTGAGTCTATCCTCAAAAAGGTGGTAATAGATCGGTGTTGTTCACGTGGTTCTGGCGTGGACGTGAGGCACCCCATCAACGGAGACCTCATCTAGCATACCTCAAGTGCAAAATAACATCACGGAAGCATGGATCATAAAGATCACACTTGGAGAACGTCACAAAAAGCATATATTGTTGATTACGATAATATAACAACTTTAACAGGATAAAGATGAATTGATTCTCATACATATTCTTCTTATAAAACTTAAAACAAGGAACACAATACATGTTATAATTGGTAAATTAATTAAACCTACTTAGATCTTATAGATGGCCCCACCCGGACTTGAACTCGTATGTAGATCTTTGAGTTAGTCTTTGCATGAAGAGAGCTTTATCCTCTGTGCTTATTTCATACTTGTAGGCATCGCGCCACCAGCCATACATTCGACAAATCAATTGTAAGAGGTTGGGTTCAATATTAATACATGAAGATAACTTAACATAAAGCTTTAAAAATTGATATGAACTTGTATAAACATTAATTATGGCTTAAGGATGCATTCTTAACTTGATTAAACATTCATTTAGGGCACCTACTCAGTGAACCATAAACACACCGAACACACTGAAAGTGAGTAGTCTTCTAAACACATTGAAAGTGAACAGGAATATAAACATAACAAACACACTGAAAGTCAACAGTCATCAGAATGACTGTAAGTGAACAGGAACATAAACATACTGATCACACTGAAAGTGAACCATCATCTGAACACACTATAAGTGAACATGAACATAAACATACTGAACATACTGAAAGTGAACAGTCATCTGAACACACTGAAAGTGAACATGATTGGGCTTGAACCCATAAAGCGAAGGGGGTTGATAAGGCACCAACCTTCCATAAAAACGTTCACGAGTAGGGCCTAAATATATGTTCTTAATCTGATCTGATATGATCATATCTTATGTAGGATTTTCCACCCACAATCACATTACTAATCTTAAGAATGACAAGACATATTCTTTAACTGATTCGATCTTATCTTACTTAGGGTTTTTACCCATAATTGCCTTGTGACATCCCGCCATCACCAAGGAGATGAAATGTCACGTGAAAATGTGCGGAACCACCATAAACCACATATTTCCGAAAACACGGGTTAATTAAAACCAATTTTGGAAACAGATAAAAGAAACTATTACATTCAGACCTTTATCCTACAAGGAAACATGTTATATAAACATTCACCACCCTTGATGTATGTCCACAACTTATAGGATCCAGCTGTCCTGTCAGCACAGGAGTTTATCACCTGTTTAATCATACACAACATGTCACTTCAGGCCAACAGCAGGATATACAGATCTACAACAGTTATACATCGTGAAACGTCACCAAAACATCTCCAAGGACCTGAGAGTACATGGATGACTCTAGGAATCTACTATAAAACTATCAAAACAACAGCATGTCCATCTCTTGCCTCCTACTATTCTCCTTGCTGCTCAGCCACAACCTCACGACCGACACCTCGTCTAGCACGATCACCTAAAAAAAGGGTTGTAAACCAGCAGGGTGAGACACACTGTCCCGGTGAGAAACATAACTCCCCACCGAAACTATAAAACTTCAGATAAAGAAAGTAACTAATGTAAGCAGTATACTGAACATAGCTTAACCTTATTAATAACTTACCAAGATATCCAGGAGGCATATAACCAGATATTTCTTTATGGAACATGATTGACAAGATAAGCTTTATAAGAACTTATCACAAGATATGAGGAACGTACAAATAACTGCAAGATATAACTAGAGAAACTATACAAGCAAGGCCTCAACAAATGTTCTATATTTTGTCTTAAGCAATATATACTATACAGCTAGATTATGATTTATTATGCCCTGAGGAAGTGAGCCGTACTGCTCGAATCCAACCTTCGGCTGTGAAGCCCAAAATTGGTGCCATACAAGGTCAATGGAAGAGTCGGACTCCACGACCTCACCTTTTCATGGTCAGTGGATGATAACTAAAGCAAGATCGCAGTCTCTTGGTTGAGTGGACTCAGCCATAGGGTTAGCTCACACAGTCTATCTTTTTATCTAGCCCGCCTTGGTATAGGTCTCAGCGCTAGTATACCTTGATCCACGGGCCTAATCACCATGCTCTTGAGCCATGAACACATTCATGCTCTATCACACTGAGCCATGGGCCTGTTCACCATGCTCCAACTATCATGAGCCTCCAACCACAGTTGCACTCAAATCCTCCTATTTTGGCTAGGAGAAACCCCACATATTCAACAATATGCACTCCAGGTAATCCAACAGGATAAACCTGTTTCACCATCACCAGCTACTGACGATGATGGATCTATAGCTAGGGCAAACCACATGATATGTTCCAATGTAATTAATTAGTATATTTTAGGTGGATTGTTGAGGCAACCAAGTTGTAAAACATAGACTGCATTGAGTTACATTATTACTATCATTACCATGGGATCTCAATCCCTCGTTACATAATGCCACTGCCTCTCAAGGCATACTTCACCATCATGGGATAGTAATCCCTTATCTCAACATCAGAGGATAACACCTCAACTAGACACTCAGCCTTTATCAGATCAACAGACCTTTCACATTATACTGGGGATACATGTTATCTCATCAACAAGGATTATCATCATTCAATGTTATTCAAAACACATATACTTCATGGCTCTTACCTGGATTATGAATTCATTTGATTCACCTACATGGTTAGTATGCATATCAAGAGAGATAACTGAATCACCAAACATATATCTTTATGATTATCATGCTATTAGGGTTGAAGGTACATGATTGGAACAACATCCATGATCATAGTTACATGAAGCACAAGTTGTATCTGTAGACAAATTACATTATTCTTATCAAACCATGAGCATCCACTATGCCTTTATCTTATGAACATAAACATGTATCTTATCGTCTTACTTAGCACCAACTTTAGGTATCAAGCATATCACTGGTCACAACCTATCATTCATAACTCATCATCCATAAAGGTGTGGGCACACGATAACAAACTCACCAACCTAAGCTTCTAAGCTAGGCATAACCCTCACCAAAGGTACTGCCTACCCTCACCAAAGGTGTGGCGGGTAGCACCATTCCTCACCCAAGGAGGTATTGGGCAGGGTCATCCCCCTCACCAAAGCTCTATCAGCTAGGGCAACAAAACCCTAAGGCACTAATCCACCCATATTGGTCACCAGCATAACATGCACCCATGCACAAGGGATATCGTGCAAATAGGGGCCAAGAGTTGTTTCGTGCACCCATGGATATCAGACAACCAGGTGCAAGATGATATCGGGCAACATATGAGTGTCACATATCGTCCAGCACCCCTATCGCCCATAATGGGTTAGGGTTTTATGTCGGTCAACCAACAAGGTCATACCATCCACAACTATATCGTCCAAGGCTATGATGCCCAAGGTCACCACTGTATCACCCAACAAGCACACAACTAACAAACGACACCATGGCGCCCAAGGTAACCTATCGTCCCACAAGGTAGGCACCACATATCAGTCAACACTAGGGCACCTAACTAGTGTTCCACCACCCAAGAACCATATCGGGCAACACCAAAACCAACCCATATCACCCAAGGCACAAAACAAAGGTGTCTACCAAGCATCATGTCGGCCAAAGGTATAACGCCCACAAGCACCAATAAGGAAAAGGTCCATATCGGTCAAGAAGGTCAACAGAACACCATCTAGCATATCGCCCAAGACTCAATACTAGGAGAGGGGTATCATGCAAGGCTTAAAGCCATATCATGTTGATCATCTTCAACCTCAAGATTGCCACCAAGAATCCCTAAAAGCTCAAGAGAGTTGGCTCACCTCTCAAGACAATTAAGTGAGAGTGGGGTATTGCACAACTTCCATTACCTATCGGGAAACAAGGAGGTCCATCTCCTCATTTTGGCCAACCAACCCAAGCTCGTCTTCCTAATGGATTAGGAGACCCTAAGCTCACCTCTCAACAACTAAGAGAGAGGGGTTTTGCCCCAAGAACTCCACCTCCATGGTTCGGCCAACCCAAGGCAAACCAAGATACAAAAAATCTAGGGTTATCTAGAGCAACCTCATAACCATTATAGCAAGAAACATAGCTAGAAGAATACATGGCCGATCAAGATATATAGCATGCAACATGAAAAAGAAGTAGTATAGCTAGGGTTAGGAGTTATGCAACCCGCCTCAAGCAAGCTCCAAACATCCAAGCACCAAGCTTTAAGCTCCAAGCACCACCAAAGAAGCAAGAGACACCTTCTAGGGTTCATCCACCACTAGAGGAAGAAGAAGAAGAAGACTAGAGCTTTTCACCCACCAAGCTCCACCAAGAAGAGGGTACCGACCACCAAGCTACACCAAGGGGGATGTATCGGCCACCAAGGAAAAAGGAAAGCAGTTAAAGTGTAACATCCCTGACCTAGGTTATGCTTTAACCCTAGGTGTTTTGTTTAAAAAATATAATTATATTCTTGATATTATCTTTTGAAAAGTAATTAAGGCTCAATAGGAACTTATATTTAAATTTTAGTCCTTTTTTAATGATGTTGAAAATAATGTTTTGCTTGTGTTGGACTAAGGTGCAAATTACCCAAGTTGAGGGGTTAAATTGCAAATGTTACATGATAAGATGTTCCTCATGTGTTGAAGCATCATGAGAATGAAGATGATGCAGAGGTATGGATTGTGGTAGCCTGAGTACCAAGAAAGAGTTGATAAAGCAATGTTTGTGCATTAAAACCTAGTTTTGGTGTAATGTGCAATTTACCCAAAACCCAGGGTTCAATATACAAATTACCACTTCAAAATAGTCCCTAATATTTCTTGGCATCATGTAGATCAAATAAAATGAGAGGGGCATCTCATTTGTACCTCTTTGAAGGAGAGAGAATCTTGATATTAAAATAATCAAGATTTAAGCATAATTGAAACCCTAATTCAATTTAATACAAAAATAATTATATTAAATGGATTTCCCTTCAATAAAAATTGTATAGGTTGAAATACACATATATGGACGTCCTTGTGCCTTGCAAAGTCAGTGGAAATATCTACGTGAGTGGAGAACCCACTCACATTAAGAAAATAAAAGGAAATATCCACTAACTTATGGATATTATTATTATAAGGGTTAAGGTGCTTAATTTGATATTCTTTAAATCATGGATAATTGAGAGGAATAAGAGTCAAAGGAGATATCCTCATAACCAAGGAAGGGAAGGGGGCAAGTGGCAAGGAAATGGAGGAGATAATCTCTACTTTCTCTCTCTTAAATGAATTTTCAATAAAATTCATATATATGCTCCTTTATCAATGAGTTGAAAGGGTAATTTCGAATCCACTTTCACTTCTTTCTTGAAAAATGACCAAGGGAGCTTAGGAGAAATAGTAGGACGACCCCCAACCTATTGGTAAGCTCATTTACCTTCTTTCACCTTGATTTCATGGTGGAAATCACAAATCAATGCTTGATTTCTTCTTTTCTTCACTCAATCTTCAACTCTAGCCAATCTTTTCATTCAAAAGCTTGAAGAACGAACTTTGTGGTTTGGGAAAGCTTCATCCAACATTGTTGACGTGAAGCTCCAAGCTTTGAAGCTCAATTGAAGGCGGGTTATATAACTTGAACCCTTATTCATTGTTATTGAATTCAATTCCTCAATTCAATATGTTCAATTGTTCTTCTTGAAATTTCTTTAATTAATTGATGAAACTACCATGGAAATGCTAGTAGAATTCGAGGGGTTGAATCTTGATGATGATGACATCATCTTAAGCACACATCTCAATAAGATCTAGTTGCAATCGGTTTCAAAAAAATGATCCAATCGGTTTTCATAAACAGTTTGCAAACCATTTGGAGGTTGAACCCCAAACCGTTTGGGCATGCTAACCGAATGGGATAGTTGACTGTTTGGAGCCTTAAACAGTTTCAAACCGTTTGAATATACTTGAGTTGACCGTTTGGGAATGGGTTGACCGTTTGGACAAATAAGTTCAAAACCATTTGGAGCCTTAAACGGTTTCAAACCGTTTGGACTTCTAGGTCAAAACCGTTTGGAGCCTTAAACGGTTTGAAACCATTTGGACCAAGTCAACCAAAAACTGTTTGGATGATCAATGGTTTTGATTGAGGGTTGAGGGACCAAGTATCATACATTGATGGACTTCAATAGCTCAATTGATAAAGAAATCGATGCTGAAAACCCTAATTTAATTTATTGAAGGAATCATCAACTGAACCCTTTCGGTTTCAAACTGATTTGGATCAAATGGTCTTGAGACCGTTTGAGTCCCAACAGTCTTGAAACCATTTGGGGTCAAATGGTCTCAGGATTGTTTGGTGTTGAAACCCCAAAATTGAATGGAGGTCCAATGTGATCAAATCATTTGGAGATTTAAGATGATAATTGATCCATTGATCCAATGATGATTATCAATGTTAAGTACAAAGGTTGAAACCCTAAAGTACCTAAATGATCAGTACCTTTAGATTAATTAACCCTAAAATGTTATGAAAGCAATGTCTTAGTACACTATATCAATCATAGTTGTATGTGCTTGATTGAAGGGTTGATGTAACCTAATCAAGTTGAGAGGATGATAGAAAGGAATTCATACATGAGTATTAATCATGTGGTGATTAGGGTATGATCCTTAGTGAAGAGATCATGAAAACCCTAATCGAGAAGGTTAATGAACCCTAACCCTAATTCAGGGCAATTCTGAGTGAAACCCTAATTGAGGGTGATGACTTGAGTAATCCTAAGATAGGGTTATGAAATGTAAAACCCTAATTTAGATGAATAGTAAACCCTAATTGTGGGATATTGAATGTAAACCCTAATCTAGGGTGATATTATGTAGAACCCTAATTTAGGGTAATATTATGTAAAACCCTGGTATATTAATGTGATATGGAACTCAAATCTAGGGTGATGATATTTAATGCTATATGAAACCCTAATCTTGGGCAATATGGTGATAAACTATAACCCTGATCTGGGTAATGGGATGAGTATCCCCAATTGACCTGAAATGGGAAACCCTAACCCTAGTGAGGGAATAGTGGTGTTACCCTTGAATAGTGATGCTATATTTGTTTTGCATGGTGCTGATATGAAATTGATGTAACTGTTATCATATGTACTAGCCATGCATGTATCATGAGATGATGAACATAGCCAGGTATGAGCTATGATGTTTTATTTATTAAAATTGTTATTGGGCCTTATGTGCCATAATATGCCTTGTTGCCTAGTAAGAGGTAATAAGAGAATTAATGGGCCTTAAGTGCCATGAGAGATGCTTGTGTAACAAGTATCATGTTTACCTTGGTCAGATGACCTGAAGGTGATAGTTACCTGAAAAAGTGGTAATAATGCTTAGTAATGAGTCAATGGTTTGAATACCCAGAATCATATGATTATGGCATTGAGTTTGTGAAGGGATGAGTATTCCCAGTATTGAAATAAGGGACTGAGATCCTAATGTCTTATAAAGAATGAGAAGTAACTGATGAAAATAGTACATGTTTCTTTGTAGCATTTGTCCTAATAAGTTACGTTTGAAAAGTTGACTGATGCTAAAAGAATATGATAATGTACTTCATTAATCAAGTGAAATCTTTTCATGTAGTGCTCTGACCATAGATCCATCATCGTCAGTAGATGGTGATGGTGAAACAAGTTTTCCTATGGGATCTCCTGGAGTTTGCATTTTTTGAATATGTGGGGGTCGATGGGCAAAAATATTTTTACGTCCTAATGGGGGAATTGATGGAAGGTAAACATTAAACCTCTCAATCCTTCATTATATGTGTCGGGATGGATGTATCATGAATCTCCCTATGATGTTAATGCCAGATCGATGGAGGTAAACATGAAATCTCTCGATTGCGAACAGAGTACAGCCGCCACTGTAGCTCTATAGAGAAGATGCCACTATACCCTGGCAATCTATGTAGCAGAGACACAAGATGTCCTGCATGTGATCTCGCACTGAACGAGATGTGGGATGTCATGGAATCCGACTCTTCCATTGACTTTGTATGGTACCGATTTCGACTTCGCAATGATCGGTTGGAGTATGAGCGGTATACCTCATCTCCTCAGAGCTTAAGTATGTTTGAAAAATGTAATCAGCCATGTAGCTTATTTTCATAAGATTGAAATATGAGAACCACTGGTTGATGTTATCTTGCTTAGCATGTCCTTGATACATAAATGTTACTTATCTTCTTTAATTCTGTATTGAATAAGAGACATGCTGCCTTATCAAGTTATAACTGAAATACTTGAATAGGAATGTTGCTCTAATCTACATAGATATTGATTTATCTACTTTTGAAATATATGATTCCATTGTTCAGTTTATTCCTATTAAACTGCAATAATAATGTTTTCATTGGAGAGTTATATCTCTCACTGGGGAAATTTACAAATTGTCTCACCCCCGTGGGATCCAACATTTTTAGGTGGATGCCGACAAAGAGGTAGGAACCCTACAGCCGAGGAAGAGCAGCAACAACAACAACAGGGACAGTAGTAATCCTTCAGGTGGAAATACTGGCTGTCAATCTTTGTATATAAAGTCCTATGTGTCGTCTCTGTACTCTTAGGTCCTAGGAATCAGTGGATAGTGTTTTTATAATCGATCTGAGATTTTGGTTTGAATGCCTCGAGGATTTTGTTACTTGTGCTTTTTAGCAAAGCAATGATGTATATATATTCCTCGAGAAGAGATAGTACAGTGAATGTACTTTGTGAACCAGTATGTAAATATAATATTGTGGTTCTTGTTTAAAGAGTTTTCCTGAGAATGGATCTTTTTATAAATGGTTTTAATTTTTAGTGATTTTCAGTAATACATTGTTAGTGATCGCTTCCGCATAAGTAAATCTTGTTTTTATAAGTTGGATGTCACATAAAGGATATAAAGAGCTTAGCTACTAAGGAGAGGGTCGTATATATACCATGTGGTGAAGAGGGGGAGCAAGGCAAGGTGGAACCCGCCCCCAACACACTTGTCCAGGGAGTGTGCCACATGCAAGCACCCCAAAAACCCACGCCCATGTGTTGCCACTCTCTTAGCGAAGCAGCTGCCACTTGTCCAAAGATGGTGATTTAAATGAAGCTAGAAGGGAGATGTGTGTCGCCCAAGAGGAAACCCATTCACCCTTGGCCGATACAACCTCCTTGGTCGGCACACCCACCAAGTCTTGGTCGATACGCCTTGGTTTTTGCCCGATACAAGGCCCCAACAAGGCAAAACAAGGCAAAAAAAAGCCCAACAAGGCCCAAAGCTACTCAAGCAACGAGCCCAACCCATCCTCTCAACACAACACAAATAAACCCTAATCACAACCTCAGGTGATTAACAAGCATCTAAATATAAGCTTTAGGCAAAGCAAACAGGGTAAGCCCAAAACGAAGGTCAGGGTCCTTACAAGCTATAAACATCTACAAAGGGATTTCGCCCTCGAAATCGGAAGAGAAAAGCGAGGGATACTTCCTCCTCATCTCTTCCCTGAGCTCCCACGTGGCTTCCTCAATGCCACGAAGATGCCAAAGAACCTTCACAAGCACCAGGTCCTTCCTTTTCAACTTATTCACTCTCTTGTCAAGAATCAACACTGGACCTTCCTCGTAGGTCACATCTTCATCAAGCTCAACCTCAATTGGCTGTATCACTGTCTCTGTTCCCGGATGACTTTTCTTCAGCATACTGACATGGAACAGCAGATGTAACCTATGCAACTCTGGCGGCAATTCCAACTTGTAAGCTACCTTGCCAACATGTGCTATTACCGGGTATGGCCTCATATATCTGGGAGCCAACTTGCCTTTCCGGCCAAACCTCAACACGCCTTTCCATGGTGAGACCTTGAGATACACCTTATCTCCCAACTGGAACTTTAGAGATCATCAGCAATTATCTGCATATGATTTCTACCTGTCCTGTGCCTCTTTCAACTGTTGTTGTATCACTTTGATCTTTTCTGTTGTCTGTTGCACTAACTCAGGACCCAAAAGTTGATACTCACCAGACTCATACCAACATAGAGGGGATCTGCACTTCTTTCCATATAAAGCCTCATAAGGTGCCATGTCGATACTCTGTTGGTGACTATTGTTGTAGGCGAACTCTATCAAACTGAGATGCATGTCCTGACTTCCTAGGAACTGCAGAACACAAGCTCGGTGAAGATTCTCCAAAGTCTGAATAGTCCTTTTAGACTGTCCATCTGTTTGCGGGTGGAAAGAAGAACTGAACCTCAACTATGTTCCCAATGCTTTGTGCAACTATTCCCAAAAATGACTTGTGAACTAGGGA
This sequence comes from Alisma plantago-aquatica, assembly GCA_963693085.1. NCBI lineage: Eukaryota > Viridiplantae > Streptophyta > Magnoliopsida > Alismatales > Alismataceae > Alisma > Alisma plantago-aquatica. The sequence goes on from OY856409.1 coordinate 1,988,129,219, forward strand.
CCTCTGTCAGAAACTATCATTGCAGGTACACCATACAAACGCACTATCTCGTCCACATACATCTGAGCAAGCTTCTCTGCTATATATGTTGTATTCACATGTATGAAATGAGCAGACTTTGTCAACCTATCCACTATCACCCAAATGGAATCATGATTCTTAGTTGTCCTTGGTAGACCAACTACGAAATCCATGGTTATATGATCCCATTTCTACTACGGCATCGGCATGGGTTGCAGCGTACCTACCAGCTTCTGATGCTCAGCCTTAACCTGCTGGCATACCGCACACCTAGCCACAAACTCGTCTACATCCCTCTTCAAGCTAGGCCACCAATACATGTCCTTCAGATTATGATACATCTTGGTGACACCTGGATGCATAGCATACATTGACGTGTGTGCTTCCTCGAGCACTAGCTTTCTCATATTATCAACATCGAGGAACACCATTCTACTATGATAACAAACTAGTCCATCCTCAGACTCATGAAACCCATCACGCTTCTCACTGCCAAACTCTGATCTGATCAACTGAACTGAAGCATATGTCTGCTGTGCGTCTTTGATCTACTGCCTCAACGTAGGCTTTATGTAACAACCCTAACCTGGGTTATGAGGTAACCCTATTTGTTTTGGCTAATAAATTTGCTTAGAACTCTAATATAATCCTCTAAGGAGTTTTGTCATCATGTAACACACTTATGTTTCAAGTTTGGTCATGATTGAATGTTGTTTGAGCAATGTTCCTTTATTTTGGACCAAAGTGCAATTTACCCAAGTTGAGGGGTTATAATGCAAAATGTCACATTTTGAATGTACCACATGTGTTTTACAATCATAGGAGAGAGAATTATGCTAAGTGGTGTCTTTTGGAAAGCCTAAATTCCAAGTTTGAACTTGTTTGAACAATGTTGGAGCATTGTGCACCAATTTTGGTACAAATTGCAATTTACCCAAAATGTGGGGTTAATATGCAAATTACCACATCTATAGTGTTCCTACTCCCTCTTAGAATCATTTAGAGGATAGATAAAGGAGGATACACCATGCTTGATTTCCATTATGAATGATGGTAACCTTGGTGAAGAAATGACCAAGAAAAGGGTTGAATTTGAAAGCTTAACTTGAGTTGTATCAAGTTGAAAAGCTTATATATGAGTACCTATCGGCCAAGGAGCCCAAGGATGTGTCCCATATCGTTTTTTGAACTCTTGGAAAATTCCATATCGTGCAAAGCACCTCAAGGAGGTGGTTTGTATCGAGTTACAACTTCCTTAACAAAGTTGTATCAGGTTGTGCAAAAAGTGATGAATTTAATTGATATATTTTATTCAAAAGGATAAGTAATGGACGAATTTGCATCTCTAGATGATTCTCAACTGTTTTGCAAGACAAGATAAATGATTATGCATGCTTGGACACGTGTCACCCATGCATGGACACGTGGCACCTACTAGTTCAAAATAATGACACCTCATTTTTTACCTTCCATCATGTGCAACAAGTATATATACCCCTAGTTTCAACCCTCAGTGCAATTTTGCGACCCTTACACCCTCCTACCCTAAGGTATCATGCATAGAGCTCCCATATCGTGAAGTGATGCTGTGGTATCGTGCATGGGCCTTAGGATATCGCCCATGGCAGGATCATATCGCCCAAGTAGGTGATATCGGCCATAGTGGAGTTGTTTGAGTGGCATATCGTGCAAGTAAGTGTCATATCTTGCATGGGTGGTGTCATATCATACAAGATCAGTATGGTATCGTGAAAGGGTGCTAAGGAGAAAATAGGAGCTCATACTTGACCCTAAGGTGAGGCCATGATCATCTTCAACCTTGGATTGAAGCATGATGTTAGGGTTTTGATCTTCCTTTCATTTCTTCTTCACCAATTGCTTATCCATGGTGATTCCTTATATATGAAGGAGTTATGAACGAGCCTTGGACTTTTCATAAGTCATCTTCAACCTTAGGAACATGGATCTTTGGAGCTTGGAGCTTTGAAGTGGTTCTTAAGGCGGGTTATATAACTTGAACTCAACCATGTTATTATTCATCACCTAAATTGTTGTATTTAATGATCTACTTTTAATTCCAAAATTTCCTGAAATAGTTGATGCAATTATGAGTTCTAGTAGTTTCTTAGACCTGTTGACATGAACTATAATAGTTAGAACAAAGGTCTAGAGATTGAAGATGATGATATCACCTTATAAAAGTGATATCGGGTGCATGCACACAAGCAAGCACCCCTAACCTGATATGATGATGCACCTATTTCACTAAAATGATATGAATAGGTTTGTAAACCTTATTGAACGATATGGGGGTGTAGTATACACCTCTTGCACGATAGGGAGTGAACTATAGACTCCATGCACGATACAAGGTCAATTGTATACTTGTAAGTTGATGTGAAACCCTAATTTGGGTAACCAAATATGAGTAAAGAATAGCAAGTGCTATTGCACAATATGGTAGCCCGATACACAACCCTAGTTGATGTCTAGCCCAACATGGTGATGGCTTAATACCTCATGCACGACATGGGTAACACATACAAACACCTTGAGCCTGATATGAATGGTGTGTATATACTTCTAGCCCGATATGGTGAACATATGCACACTTCTAACCTGAGATACCATGTAAAGGTGAGGGCAAGACACTCTTAGGAGTGATAAGAGTAACACCAAGTTATGGTGTGGCTAATACCTTTATAGGTGCAACACCTAAAGTGGTTGATAATGGACAACCTTATATCAATAGTGCCATAACCCGAGATGAGTCCATATCATTGATGATAGTTGGGTAATTCATGTGTATGACTTATGGTCAACACTTACAAGATTAATATGAAGAGATAGTGGATAAAGTATTAGGATGGGAAATACCCTAATACAATATAAGTTGATGAACTTAAGTAAGTTAAAAGTGATGAGGGAAGTGATACACCAAGGTATGGTAAATATCACATCCAACACTTTAAGGTTGCTACACCTTGATGCATATTAAATCCAATATGTATGGATGCGTAACACATGAAGTGTGTCATGCCAATTGTCACATTGAAATGTAATGAGTTTAATGCACTTTCATAAGTGTAGGCTACCATACCTTGAGAAAGGGTTAAGCCAAAACAATAAAGTATGATGTAATCAATATCCTAGAGAGGATGAGAGAGAAACTCGTACCTTGTGTTGGTAATCATTTAATGATAAATGTTGAGAATAAATAAGTATGATTGGATACTTATGATATCAATATATGCTCCTAGATGTCTGGAGCAATGAATTGGGGTTTGGATCAATAAAATAAACATGAAACCCTAATCGGTCATAAAGGGGAAACCCTAATCCCAATGATGGGATGGTTGTAATTCTCTTATTGCATAAGCCTTAAAAGGTATGCTAAATAATTGTATGATAAGTATAATGAGTTATGGCTTTGTGAGCCATGAGAATAAGTTGTTGCCCAATGAGAGGTGACAAGATGTGTTATGGCTTTGTGAGCCATGAGAATAAGTTGTTTCCCAGTGAGAGGTGACAAGATGTGTTATGGCCTTGTGAGCCATGTGATAATTTGTTGCCTAGTGAAAGGTGACAAGATGTGCTATGGGCTTTATGAACCATGAGAATAATTTGTTGCCTAGTGAGAGGTGACAAGATGTGTTATGACCTTGTGAGCCATGTGATAATTTGTTTCCTAGTGAGAGGTGACAAGATGTGTTACGGGCCTTGTGAGCCATGTGAATAAGTTGTTGCCTAGTGAGAGGTGACAAGATGTGTTATGGCTTTGTGAGCCATGAGAATAAGTTGTTGCCTAGTGAGAGGTGACAAGATGTGTTATGGCCTTGTGAGATATGTGATAATTTGTTTCCTAGTGAGAGGTGACAAGATACTTAATGGGCCTTGTGATCCTTGAGGATAGTTGTTGCCTAGTGAGAGGTAACAAGGTGTTTATAAAAGTCTCATGTAAGAAATGATAATGTTCAAAATAAACTAAGAAATAGAAAATTAGTAATATAATGATAATAATAAATGGATACAATCATAATAATGAAATCTTGATCATACATGTTTTATGCTTATATCCAAATAAGGGCTATAGTGTTTGAAATATATGAGAGCAATACTTGTTTATAGAAAGGATGTGAATAAGCATGATGGCTTGGGCAAGGTATAATGCCTAGTAAAAGTGATGTGGTATTCAGTGATGTTTGCACAGGATTGGCATAGTCCAATGCCTTAAATAGTTGCATAGGATTGGCATAGTCCAATGCCTGAATATAATATGATGATGTATACTCACATGACTGGTATAATTAAATATCTAGTTAGCAGATTGGTTGAGGCCAACAAATAGAAATGAGAATGATTCATGGATGACATACCATGATAATGAGTTTCACTGGATAAGCTTGAGATGTTGATATAGTATGATGAGTAAATGATATACATGTTATTCCCATTCCTTATAAAGAGAATCAATGACTTACTGCTCTATCACAGATAGTTGCAATGCTTTAAAAGATGAGAATATTCTAAATTGCTTATCTTCTCCTCAGTTTTATACCATTTAAACTGTGATAATAATATTGTTGGCGGAGAGTTATATCTCTCGCTGGGACAATTGTCTCACCCTGTGGGATCCACATTTTTTTAGGTGGACGTGCACAAGGGGGATTGAGACCGTATTGCAGAGGAAGAACATCAACAACATGGACAACAGTGACAGCTCAGGTTGAGTGTACTGCCTGTCGTGTCTTGTAGATAGTAGTCCTATGTGTCGTCTCTGTACTCTCAGGTCCTTGGAGTTGGTCTGTACTGATTTTATGATAATCTGAGGATTTTGGCCTGAATGCCTCGAGGTTTTATGTTGCTTCATTATATGTTTTGATACAACAACTTCTATATGTTATCCTCGAGAAAAGATGGTACAGTGTATGTACAATGTGAACAATGATGTATATAAAGTTTTGGTTCTGCCTTAAAGAGTTTTTCTAGAAATGGATCTCTTTGCAAAATGGTTTTAATTTTTAGTGATTTTTGTGAATCCACTGTTTATGTTTATTCCACTTAATTAATGACGATTTGTTTGTCGGTCATCACACTTTACTTGCATCTGTGCCAACAGTCCTGCCAACAAGGAAACTTCCAACTGTACATTCATCTTCCGCAAAGAGTCGAACATATCCCACCTATGGCATACCAAGGAACTCTATTGTGCCTTCATCATAGGAAGATAAGAAGACTTTTTGCTAAGCGCATCAGCTACCACGTTCACCTTACTAGGATGATACTCAATGGTGCAATCGTAATCATTGATCAACTCCATCCAGCGACATTGTCGCATATTTATCTCACTCTGTGAAAAGATGTACTTCAAGTTCTTATCATCTATTAAGATTTGACATACTACCCCATAAAGATAATGTCTCCAAATCTTTAACACATGGACCACCGTTGCTAGCTCCAAATCATGTGTTGGATAGCTCTCCTCATGTTTCTTAAGTTGTCGAGAAGCAAAAGAAACCATATGATCTTCCTGCATCAACACACATCCTAGGCCTTTCTTGGAAGCATCGCAGAAAACAACATAGCCTTTCCAAGGCTCTGGCAGCACCAACACTGGAGCACTAGTCATCTTCTCCTTCAAACTTTGGAAAGCTTGTTGACAATGATTATCCCAGACAAAAGGTACATCCTTCCTGGTCAACTTTGTCAACGGCAATGCGATCACACTGAAGTTTCTTATAAACCTCCGATAGTATCCTGCTAAACCCAGAAAACTACAAACTTCTATCAGTGTCTTCAGTTGCTCCCAGTCTGCAACTGACTCCACTTTCTTAGGGTCCACTCTGACTCCTTCTGTAGATATCACATGACCCAAGAAGGTTACTTCTTTCAACCAGAACTCACACTTACTAAACTTGGCATACAACTGGTGTTGGCGAAGAATAGTCAACGCTGGTTGAAGATGTTGTTCATGCTCTCTACTATCCCAACTATAGATCAAGATGTCATCTATAAAATCCACAAAAACTAGTCTAGAAATGAACGGAACACCCAGTTCATCTGGTCCATAAAAGTAGCAGGCACATTGGTCAGCCTAAACGGCATAACCAAAAACTCAACTGATGATATCCAGACCTTAGATCGATCTTTGAGAACACTGTAGCACCACACAACTGATCAAACAGATCATCTATCCTCGGAAAAGGGTACTTGTTCTTGATTGTAACTTTGTTCAATTGTCAGTATTCTATGCACAGACGCATCGACCCATCCTTCTTCATTACGAATAGGACTGGAGCACCCCATGATGATGTGTTCAGCCTGATGAAACCTTCATCCAGCAACTCATGTAACTACTTCTTTAGCTCTGCCGTCTCAGCGGGAGCCATCCTGTACGGTGTCTGAGCAAATGGTTGTGTTCCTGGCACCAGATTGATCTCAAAGTCAATCTGTCAAGGTGGGGGAACACCGGGGAACTCATCAGGAAACACATCTACAAACTCTTGAATAATAGGCACCTCCTCAAGGCTAGGACCTTTTGCCTTGGTATCCACAACATGAGCTAAGAATGCCTTACATCCTTGCCACAGCAACTTCTTTGCCACCATTTCTGACACTAAACACGTCGGAAGGATCTTCCTATCTCCTTGGAAGGCCCACTTCTCACCACCATCAATAAACACTGCTTGCTTGGAACCACAGTCCAACACAACCTTATACTTCTCTAGGGTATCTATCCCAAGGATCACATCGAATCCATGCATATCAAGTGGTATAAGATGCACTTGTATCTCATATCCTGAAAAAGATAGAATACAAGATGGACACACTTCTCGAAGCATCAATAAACCATCAAGAGGGGTTTCTAACAACAAGCTATTTTTCTTATAGCTAATAGGTAAAAGACAACTATCAAGAATACTAAGTAAAATAAAAGAGTGAGTAGAACCCAGGTCAACCAGAACAGATATAAAGCAAGAAGAAGATAAATCAGAATGAAATAACTCCATCTGACCTGCCACCACTCGCGGGTTGACTATCGCCTCCGGCTGACTCATAGCATAGAATCGAGCCATTGCTTGATGTCATCTACGTCCTCTGCTTTCTTGAGTAGACGATCCTACTTGTGATGCTTTACCGCATCCTCATACTCTATTACCAGTGGACTGCTGTCTATCTGACCCTTACTGATTCTGCCTTGGTTGTTGTGTCACTTCAACATCTCTCTTTGGGAAATTCAACTTCAAATGCCCAGTCTGACCACAGAGATAGCATGCCCTATCTTCAAACTGTGGCCTAGATGGCCATGTCACTTCCACTGAAGTTGTATTGTGGGCTTTGGATGGCAAAACTCCATGCCCTCTTCCTTTACTCGGAGACCACTGTGACGGTGCATTGGAACTCGGCATCGCAGATGGTGCCGAAAACCTTAGCTTCTTGAAGCCATCAAACCTCTACCTCTAGAACTGAGCAGGCTTTTTCTTGGTCATAGACTCTCTCTTCTCTTTGACTGACCGTTCTATCCTTCAGACAGACTCCACAAACGTGGTGAACTGCTCTCGGTTCTCCAAATCAGCAACATGTGTTGTCAACTCAGCACTCAAACCCTTCTCAAACCATCTGATTCTTTCATCATCTGTCACCGCCATGTGAGGACAAAACCTTAGCAAGTCCATAAAATTAGCTTCATACTCAGTAGTGGTCATCAATTCTTGGCGCAGACGCTCAAACTGGTTGATCTTCTTGTCCATATAGGTCTTCGGGTAGTATCGACTCACGAACTCCCGTCGGAAGACATCCTAACAGATCACCTCACCAGGTTTCTTCTCCTCCTCGATGGCCCACCAGTGTCCAGCACTACCCTTCAGAAGGTAGAAAGTGTGCTTAACTTTCTCTGCTTTGAGGATGTCGAGGATCCAGAAGGCCTTCTCAAAACTTGTCAACCACAGATCTGCATCCACTGGATCAGCCGTTTCATCATAATCTGAAGCTCTGACTCGGCGAAGCTGCTCAAAGGTCTTCCCAATACCTGATGATTCACCATGGGGAGACTGTGCTCTTAGCTGAGGCACTGGCAATCTTTCCACCATTAGATTCTTCATAGCCATTAATTGCCCCATAAGATGTTCATAGGTAGGGTTTTCAAGAATGGTTGGGTCAAGTTTGGGGACCTCAGGCACCTGATTTTCATGTACTTGCACTCTTTGTCCATCAATAGATGCAACATCACTGCCCTCAGTAGCATGTTCTTCATGGTTTCCAGACATCTTTAAGCTTTATCTTCCACTAAGGGTAGAAGGTTATTGTAAGAAAATCTGGAATACTCATAAGAACAAATACAAACCTAGTCCTAGATCCTTGCAGACTCAATGAACCAAGATCTATGATACCAAAACATAATGTGACATCCTTACATCACCAAGGAGACGAAATGTCACGCGAAAATGCGTGGAACCACCATAAACCACATATTACCAAAAATACAGGTTAATTAAAACCGATTGCGGAAAACAGATAAAAGAAACTATTACATTCAGACTGTTATCCTACAAGGAAACATGTTATATAAACATTCACCACCCTTGATGTATGTCCACAACTTATAGGATCCAACTATCCTGTCAGCACATGAGTTTATCAACTATTTAATCATACACAACAGGACACTTCAGGCCAACAACAGGATATACATATCTACAATAGATATACATCGTGAAACGTCGCCAAAACAACTCTGAGGACCTGAGAGTACATGGATGACTCTAGGACTCTACTACAAAACCATCAAAACAACAACATGTCCATCTCTTGCCTCCTACTATTCTCCTTGCTGCTGGACCACAAACTCACGACTGACACCTCGTCTAGCACAATCACCTAAAAAAAGGGTTGTAAACCAGCGGGGTGAGACACACCGTCCCAGTGAGAAACATAACTCCCCGCCGAAACTATAAAAATTCAGATAAAGCAAGTAACTGATGTAAGCAGCATGCTGAATAGAGCTTAACCTTATTAATAAATTACCAAGATATCCAGGAGACATATAACCAGATATTTCTTTATGGAACATGATTGACAAGATAAGTTTTATAAGAACTTATCACAAGATATGAGGAACGTACAAATAACTGCAAGATATAACTAGAGCAACTATACAAGCAAGGCCACAACCAATGTTCCGTATTTTGTCTTAAGCAATATATACTATACTGCTAGATTACAATTTAATATTTCCTGAGGAAGTGAGTCGTACCGCTCAAATCCAACCTTCAGCTGCGAAGCCCAAAACCAGTGCCATACAAGGTCAATGGAAGAGTCGGACTCCACGACCTCACCTTTTCGTGGTCAGTGCACAATAACTAAAGCAAGACCGCGGTCTCTTACTTGAGTGGGCTCAGCCATAGGGTTAGCTCACTTCAGTCTACCCTTTTATCTAGCCCACCTTGGTACAAGTCTCGGCGCTAGTATACCTTGAGCCACGGGCCTAATCACCATGCTCTTGAGCCATGAACACATTCATGCTCTATCACACTGAGCCAGGGGCTTGTTCACCATGCTCCAACTATCCTGAGCCTACAACCGCAGTTGCACTCAAATCCTCCTATTTTCGACTAGGAGAAACCCCACATATTCAACAATATGCGCTCCAGGTAATCCCGCAGGATAAACCTATTTCACCATCACCAGCTATTGATGATGATGGATATATGGCCAGGGCAAACTGCATGATATGTTCCACTGTAATGAATTAGTATATTTTAGGTGGATTGTTGAGGCAACCAAGTTGTAAAACATAGATTGCATTGAGTTACATTATTACTGTCATTACCATGGGATCTCAATCCCTCATTACAAAATGCCACTACCTCTCAAGGCGTACTTCACCATCATGGGATAACAATCCCTTATCTCAACATCAGAGGATAACACCTCAACTAGGCACTCAGCCTTTATCAGATCAATAGACCTTTCACATTATATTGGGGATACATATTATCTCATCAATAAGGATTATCATCATTCAATGTTATTCAAAACACATATACCTCATGGCTCTTACCTGGATTATGAATTCATTTGATTCACCTACATTGTTAGTATGCATATCAAGAGAGATAATTGAATCACCAAACATAGATCTTTATGATTATCATGATATTCGGGTTGAAGGTACATGATTGGAACAACATCCATGATCATAGTTACATGAAGCACAAGTTGTATCTGTAGACAAATTACATTATTATTATCAAACCATGAGCATCCACTATGACTTTATCTTATGAACATAAACATGTATCTTATCATCTTACTTATCACCAACTTTAGGTATCAAACATATCACACAACCTATCATTCATAACTCATCATCCACAAAGGTGTGGGCACAAGATAACAAACTCACCAACCTAAGCATCCGAGCTAGGCATAACCCTCACTAAAGGTACCGCCTACACTCACCAAAGGTGTGGGGGGTAGTGCCATTCCTCACCCAAGGAGGTATCGGGTAGGGGCATCTCCCTCACCAAAGCTCTATCGGCTAGGGCAACAAAACCCTAAGGCACTAAGCCACCCATATCGGTCACCAACATAACATGCGCCCATGCACAAGGGATATCGTGCAACTAGGGGCCAAGAGTTGTGTCGTTCACCCATGGATATCGGGCAACCAAGTGCAAGATGATATTGGGAAACATATGGGTGTCACATATCGGCCATCACCCCTATCACCCATAATGGGTTAGGGTTTTATGTCGGGAAACCAACAAGTTCGTGCCGTCCAAAACTATATTGTCCAAGGATATGACACCCAAGGTCACCACTGTATCGCCCAACAAGCACACAACTAACAAACGAAACCATGGCTCCCAAGGTAACCTATCATCCCACAAGGCAGGAACCACATATCGGTCAACACTAGGGCACCTAACTAGGGTTCCACCACCCAAGCACCATATCGGGCAACACTGAAACCAACCCATATCGCCCAAGGCACAAAACAAAGGTGTCTACCAAGCATCATGTCAGCCAAAGGCATAACGCCCACAAGCACCAACTAAGGAAAAGGTCCATATCGGTCAACAGAACACCATCTAACATATCGCCCAAGACTCAACCCTAGGAGAGGGGTATCAGGCAACTCGTCACAAAGGGGTATCATGAAAGGCTTAAAGCCATATCGTGTTGGTCATCTTCAACCTCAAGATTTCCACCAAGAAGCCCTAAAAGCTCAAGAGAGTTGGCTCACCTCTCAAGACAATTAAGTGAGAGAGGGGTATTGCACAACTTCCATCACCTATCGGGCAACAAGGAGGTCCATCTCCTCATTTCGGCCAACCAAACCAATCTCATCTTCCTAATGGATTAGGAGACCCTAAGCTCACCTCTCAACAACTAAGAGAGGGGTTTTGCCCCAGGAACTCCACCTCCATGGTTCGACCAACCCAAGGCAAACCAAGATACAAAAAATCTAGGGTTATCTAGAGCAACCGAATAACCATTATAGCAAGCAACATAGCTAGAAGAAGACATGGCCGATCAAGATATATAGCATGCAAAATGAAAAAGAAGTAGTATAGCTAGGGTTAGGAGTTATGTAACCCACCTCAAGCAAACTCCAAAGCTCCAAGCACCCAACTTTAGGCACCAAGCACCACCAAAGAAGCAAGAGAAACCTTCTAGGGTTCGACTACCACTAGAGGAAGAAGAAGAAGACTAGAGCTTGTCGCCCAAGAAGCTCTACCAAGAAGAGGGTATTGGCCACCAAGCTCCACCAAGGGGGGTGTATCGGCCACCAAGGAAGAAGGAAAGTAGCTAAAGGATCTAAAGAGCTTAGCTACTAAGGAGAGGGTCGTATATATACCATGGGGTGAAGAGGGGGAGCAAGGCATGGTGGCACCCGCCCCCAGGACACTTGTCCAGGGAGTGTGCCACATGAAAGCACCCCAAAAACCCATGCCCATGTGTTGCCACTCTCTTAGCAAAGCAGTTGCCACTTTTCCGAAGATGGTGACACAAACGAAGCTAGAAGGGAGATGTGTGTCGCCCAAGAGGCAACCCATTCACCCTTGGCTGATACAACCTCCTTGGCTGGCACACCCACCAAGCCTTGGATGATACACCTTGGTTTTTTCGCGATACAAGGCCCCAACAAGACAAAACAAATCCCAACAAGGCTCAAAAAGGCCCAAAGATACTCAAGCAACGAGCCCAACCCATCCTCTCAACACAGCACAAACAAACCCTAATCACAACCTCGGGTTATTAGCAAGCATTTAAACACAAGGTTTAGGCAAAGCAAATAGGGTAAGCCCAAAACGAAGGTCAGGGTCCTTACATTACTGGTTTGCACACGAAGAGGTATATTATTCTAACTTATCTAATCTAAATGTATAACATGTATGCACTAAATCTAGTAAGATGTGCATAGGTGAATACCTCTTAAACATTGAGGTGCTCACATGATAACATATGTAACATAAAATTTAAACATGATTAAGTGAGAAATATTTAATGAATGATGTATATTGAAACCCAAGGCATGGACCACTTACCTAATCCATTAGGAACAATCACTCCTAGATTCCTGATCATAAGACTTTAATTTCCTATCATTAAAACGAAGATTTCTTAATTAGGATCATAAGCCCTATTGGTACTAAATATGAGATTAGTGAACAACAAACCCAAAAATAGGTCATATAGTCTAGACCACTGGGTAGATCTCAAAAAATCATTCGAAACCCATATATAACTCGTATTTTTTCTCATTATAACCAATTTCCTATGCTTTGTACAAGTTAGATGCATTGTTTAACTAATTAAGCATATATTACCTTGTTTGTATTTAACTGGATCAATGGGGAGGTATGCTTTAGGCGTGACCCACCACCATGAACCCCTTCGTTCTTGTAACACTACACCCACAAGTCCTTATCTCTGCCATTTCACATAGAAAGCAGGAGAGGTCGACTGGGATCAGTCTTCTTCTCCATCGGTGAAGAGGATTTCCTTTGTGGTGCCCATACTAGTAGGGCATGGGCGACAAGATGCATGTGATGACCTCTCACCGTCATCATTCTTCCATGCCTACCACTGTTGCAGGAAATGGGGTACATAGCCTGCCATTGTTGGGCATTCTCATCCCAAGGTATAAGAAGTGGTGTCCATCTTTGAAGGTTCTTTCCCTTGGTTGATATGTTCTTGGTATTAAGGTCTCTAGAACCTAGATTTGTGCCCCAGACTTCTTCTCCCCCTGGCATACATGATCTCCTCTGCACTGTGGGGTGCAGTTGCAGAACCAACAATGGTTGCACCCCTTTTTATTGTCTCTAAAACAACTTTGAGGTCAGTGTGGCCACTACCGCTGCTTGTCGGGGAAACTCTGGCAATCATCTCCACTTCTCATGGCCTACCAGACCCTCCTCAACCGACCTTCCACCTTGCCTCCACCCTTTTCAATAATTTCACCGCTGACGTAGAAGGGAGGGCGTCGAGGAAACCTCGGCATTGCATGCCGGACATGTCAAAATCCACCATCACAGAGACATCTCCTTTCTTGCTACAAAATTTCACCAAATAGCTTACGAAAGATGCCACTCTTGGTGATCACCTCCATGCCCCTAGAGAGGCATGACTAAAAGGAAACTACCATTGAGGCTAGGTAAGGTGGAGCTTTATCCACCAGTTTCTCCATATCACCGTTTTCTCAATTAGAAAGGGAGGGGGTTGATGAACCATCATCAAAGCAGGCCTATAGACCTCTTCCCCACATTGAAGGCTGATTGAAGATTTTTATAAGGATCACATTCATCCCCACCCAACTACAACTTGCTAAATTTCCATGGAAGAGAGACTCCTATGGAAGTGTCCATCCTCTGGACTTCCTTCTAACTTAAAGGAAAGATATGTATCGTTGGGGAGTGTTACATTTTGTTGGATTCCCAATTTCTACATCATTATTTATTAAAAAATAACTTCAATCTGATCTACAACCTCTCATATTTTCTTCGAGTAGTTAGATAACATCAAACCATCCTTCAAGTTGGGCTTCATGAGTATCTTGACATTTTTACCATTATCTATTATGAACTATAGATTATACTACCCCATCATGATGGTAAAATGTCATCACTACCAACTACTGATTCAAATCTACATACTATTACCTACTTGTGCATTGCACCAACTTATATAACCTTAATGTGCCTCTTTGATGACTTCCTCATGCATCAATGAGTTTAGTTGGTATTGAATTATATAAATGTGAATATTTAACTCTCAAAACATCATATGCATGAATCATTCACATGTAAGTGTGTTAAGATATAAAAACATCATACCACATGGTGAAAATTACTTGCCTTTGTGAAAAGGGTCATAAAATCACAAATTAGAGTTTTAGAGTACATGAACACTCTTGAATAGGCCTAAAAGGGACTTGTATATAATGATATTTGTTCAGGAATTTATGAATCCTAGAAACATAGGGTGTTACATTTCTACCCACCTTACATAAATTTGTCCTAGAAATTCATCTAAAATTGTCACAAAACTACTCACCTTAGAAAGGGACAGAATCATGTATCCCTGTATCTATCTGATTAGATGTCCCTTACATCTCAGCTGCCCACACTTCACATATTACTATATGCACCATGTGGCTATTGTGAGTGTTCACTACACAAATTGGAGGAGACTGAAAAAGGGACTGAGAATGGGTATAGAAGATGTGGACTGCCAATAATTTTTATTTACAATTCACTTCTTAGCTTTGACCACATCACTCACACAACTCATATACAAAAAAATTGTTTCAGATAAAAAAATATTATAAAGTGTAGAGGTTTATCTTTATTCATGAATTTAAAGAAAAAAGTAACCATCATCTCAAAAAGTTACAGTTATAAGTATCCACTATTTTTCACCCGTGCCACTAATGACTAGCATCATACTACTAGACACATCATAGACTCTTCTCATACCACTAAAAATAATATTATATTTCTCATAACACTCGTATTATTCTTGATTTCTTTAGACAAAAAAAAGAAAACATATGTGTTTTTAAAACCATTACAAAATATTCAAACATGATTCATGAGATTAAGTATCATCCACAAAATTAGATTTTTTTTAATTACCTTCTTAATGAAAATCTCATCCTAACATTGTAATTAAAATCCCTACTTGATCTAGGAATTCATATACACTGCCCATTATTATTTATTTATCTTCTTATCCTATACCATACTAACTTAGGTCAAGGGAATGACCTTTCAAAGGGGTTTTAAACTCTGAATCTCAATTATCTTCTTTGGTGGTAAGAACCATTAACACAGACTTAGAAGCATTAGAGTTTTAAGGTTGTTGGGAATGAGTCTATCTTCTAGTTTCAAGATACAACTGACATATTCTCCACAAATATTTGCTTGTGTCATAAGTTTCTCCTAGGAACCAAGGTTATTGGGATTCCTTATTCTATTTGTTACGACCCCATCTGAGCTTAATTGGTAAACTAGGGTTACCAAGATGATTACATGATTAATTGGACTGATCACTCTTGAAATCTAATTAATGACTATAACACAATTAGGATGTTTTAACTATGATAAGAAATCTAAATGTTCTTTTGTCTTGAGAATTAGGATTTGAGAAGCATAGACCCTGATCGGCCCAAAATAGGGTTTTAATGACATATGAATACAGAATTTGATAAGTAGAATGTCTCACTAAATGATTTTTAGTATTTTATGTGTAACTCTGATTTACTTCAAATTTGGATATGATTTTTATATATAAAAGTTGAACAACATTGGAAAATATCAGAATTTTTGAATAATGTTCTGACCTATTTATCGGCTGAGTTTCAAATTCGACCGATCATATTTCCAGATTTATATAGCAGTGTGGTAATTGAATTTTATCTTTTTATTGGTATATCCAATTGATCTCAAATTTTAACTGTGCTTGAAAAACAATTTTTATACACTCTGTTAAATTGGCATAATTTTTGGATGACTTTTGATCTCTACAGTGAGGGTGTCGGTCGAGTTCTGTGCAGGGCAAACTCGACCGAATCTGCTGCAGACTGCAATATAGCAGTGCATTGTTCTATTTTTATTTATTTATTGGTAACTCCAAATGATCTCAAATTTTACCTGAAGATTTATAGATTAATTATAAACAACGTGATAAATTCCCATAATTGTTGTAGAAGGTTTGATCTCTTAAATAAACGAATTACAGTAACTTTGTATAACTGAATATTCAGCCAATATAATTAAAGTTGAGTGTTGGGTCAATATGCAATTGACCCAAGCAGCTCAAATTGACTTATATGATCGACCACACACACACACAGCTCTCATTCATCGTCATCCATCCCAGAGAAATGAAAATCTAGAGAGAGAGGGAGAGTTAGGGCTTTAGTGGAGAAAGAGGAGAAATTGCTGACCTAGGGTTTTGCGGTCCTAGGAATGATGAAATCAAGTAAGTTTGGATCATTTGCATAGACTTTTATGGTGAATCTTCTCTCTCATGTCAAGATTCCATCCATGCTCTGATTTGATCCAAGATGATGTCAAAATTCCCTCTTTTCTCACCCTTTCTTCATAATCCCTCATTTTCAAGGTTTCCTAGTTGAATGGAAGAAGAATTGGGAGATTTGCTAGGGATTTGATATGAGTTCGAGATCCCCTGAGTTGAGCTGCAGTTTTGAGGTGTTTTCACACCTTGGGGTGAGTGGGTTCTTCCTTTAAACAGTATAATGCACGAAATTTGATTATAGCATCCAAATCCCTAATTGCTTGGTATGTGATTCTAAACCCTGAAATGTCTGTTTAATTTAAGTTGTTGCAATTTGATATGATATGGATTCCTTCTTTGTTTGAATGACTCTTTGATGGTAGATTCACATCAGAAACATATACAACACATCCTAGTAAGAATGCTTTTCATATTTATACCATATGATGTAATTAGGGTTTAACCTAATTGAGATATCTCTAGAGTTTCAACCTTATTGAAAAGGACTAGTAAACTTGTAAGTGGTTAGGATGTACCTCATGGATTACCTTATTTGAATTTTATCCTTGGTGCATGATACCTCAGTGAATAGCATGGAAACCTAAATTTAGTTCAATTTCCATGGTTTCATACATATATCGATTGTATATGATTTGTTGAAAACAATCTTTATTTAGTGAATGCTTATATCCTATGAAATCCTTATGAGAGCCATGTGACAAGTGAATGAGGTAAATGAAAAGGTGAATGAGGCGAATGAAACCCTAAGAGTAGGGTGTTGGCATGTGATGAATGAATAAGGCAAATGAAACCCTAAGGATAGGGTGTTCAATGAATCATGTTATGGTGACATGAAAGATCTCGATATGAGATGTGGTGATACTTAACTGTTGAATTGTATGTTTCTAGTGCATTTAACTTTATATGCTTGTTCTCTCTGAGTTGATATCTACATACTGTAGGGCTTCTTATATTTTAATACATATCTCATAAATTGTAGGTGATGAGATATGACATGCCCTAGAAAGGGATGTTACTGAGACATGGTATATGTTGAATACATGAGCTATGATGTTTTATATGATATGATATGGCAGGCCGTGTGAGCCTTGTGAGAAATGTAAAATGAGTTATGATTTCTGTTTTACATGTATCTATAATATTAATGTTAGACTTAGGTGCCCTGAACACCGTAGAACCCCTTCGAGAGATCTGCTTCTTAGGGGTGAAACTCGTGTTGCAACATTAACCGTGCGGAGTCATGGTGGCACGAGGACAGAGAGGCAGTGTTCAACAATAATCCGTGCGGATTCACGGTGGCACTGGAGAAAATAGGGGTTATTGAAACAAGATCCGTGCGGAGTCATGGAGGTAACCCCGTGAGACTCTCCGCCTGTGTGCTCAGGTTAGAGGAGGAGTCTAGAGCACTCAGAGTAGTGCATTGAGGCCGGAGAGCCTGTGGTCCTGTAGCAGAATAGGGCTGGCGTCAGACTTAGCATTTCTCGGGTGTGTCGCTAAGTCTTGTACGGTGTGGCCGTAGTGCACTGCGAGTCTCTATGTAGAGTACACTACATAGATCAGGGCATAAGCTAAAATATGATCATATAGGTTCACAGAGTTCCTTATAAATGAAAGATTTAAGGAAGACTAGAGCATAGTCTTCTAGTAGTTATTCTTTGGATGCAATATTTACATTCTTTGTTATTTCAATTATATTGTTTTAGAACTGCTCAGTGTAGTATTTATTGTTGTTAAATTTCATATCGTTTACTCAAAGTTATATCTATAATCACATTAGTGCCTTAGATTGTTTCTTTGAAGTACTCATTCACTGAGCGAGTAGGCTCACCCCTCTACTCAAACATTTTAGGGTTAACCGTGTGGACTTGAAGATGGTCAGAGCATCAGTGTAGATCTGCTACAAGATTTAAGTACAAGATTAGTTGAGTCATTCGGTCCTTGTCACTCTAGGTCCTCAGTAAGAGATAAGAGAGAGCGTTGTAATTACGATGTGTAATATTGTTCCTCTTTTGATATGTATGCTAATTAGCAAGCTTTATGTGCATAAGGTGTGAGAGACATCATGAATGTTTATACATGTACCTTTACTATTGAAGTCTGACTAGTAAAAGAAATGTTCATATTCCTTTGTTAAGATGTTATGTGGTTCAATGCGGGGAAACAAGAGTTTTAAAGAAAGAAGAAAATAGAAAAAGTTAAGGGTGTTCTTTGTGTTACATATAAGTCCTATCTTATGCCCTAATCTCATGATTTGAGGAAATTGTGAGATCAGGGTGTAACACTATTGATATCTACAATATGAAAAGACCATACTTACCTCCAATCATAAATCCAGAAATTCAATCAAGGATGAGATCTACTTGTTTAAAAAGTATGTTCTAATGGATTGCAATACTTAGCATGTACTCACTTATCACTCTTAATTTAAAACTTTCACTTACAACATTAACATCATGAAACACCTCTGACCATGATTCATTAAATAGATTTAAGGATGTACTATAATGCACTTTGTTTACTATCATATTCCTTACTTTTCATACCATCAAGAACATTGGACTTAGCATCCCTGGACTTTCTCCAGGCATCACATCTATACCTTATCTTCTTTCACACAGATAAGAGCAATTATAAAGCATTTAAAAGATTACTGAGCAAAATGTAAGTCATTATCTTCCTTGTATCCTCATAGGACTAGTCAAAGGAAGCTCAATAGCAACTACTTTTCATATATTTAACACATAGGATTATGAAATGACGTATCAGAATGACACTATTTATCTGACCTATCTCAACTCGTGAATTGTTTACTGCCTCAGGCTATTTCTTTTCCTAGAACCTTGTCGTTGCCTGATTCCAACGCCGTTCTCTATTGCTTGGTGCTGATGGACCTGCTTGGGACGTCTGTCTACGTCCTTGTAAGCCATAGCTAGACCATTGCCTTTGACAGTCTTGCTGACTCTGCCTTGGTGGTTGGGTCATTTCCTCCTTCCTTTTTGGACAAAAGGATCTAAAATGCCAAAATTGTTTACACTTATAACACATCTTATAAGCATCCCCTAGCCTTTTCGGCCTTATAACCGATGTAGAGGTTGAATCAAGAGTTCTAACTGGTGGAACATCAGGTCCTTTTCCCTTTCTTGGTAACCACTACCCTGGTGCATTAGACATTGGTTGCACTAGAGGTACCAAAAACGTTCCCTTTTTGGAACTACTAGGCCTCTGTTCTCGAGTCTGGATAGGTCTTTTCTTAATTCCTACCTCATTATCCTTTCCTAGATAGTTTTTTATGATATGTCCAGGCTGCCTACACTTGTAGAAAACCCTGATTTTAGGTTGTAACCTAATTCTTTCAACATTTTCAACTGCCCCAACATAACTATGTTGATCTGAAACTCTGTTGGGCCCAGAACTTCATCATTAGGGGCTGGTAATATGGGTTGTGTTGCTAATACCCAGTCCACTATACGCATCACTGTTGTCCTAACCTGCCCATCAGTGGTATCAAAATAAGGATTCCTTATCATAGTTGGATCATCTTGGGGATTCTCAGGCAGTCGTTCTTCTCTCACCTGCTCCCTTGCACCTTCTCTTGGTGCAGTAACATTGCTTTCAGCAATGTACTCCTTGTGTTCTCCAGACATCTTTAAGCTTTACTCTATCTTCTGCATAAGCAGAAGTCACTTATAAGATATACTAGAGGACACTAGAACAGACTCAACACCTTAGTCCTATGTCTCTGTTGACTCAGCGAACCTTAAGCTATGATACCAAACTTTGAAAACAACTTCACAAGAAGCCTTAATTGTTTTTCAAAAGATTAGAACCAGTTGGTAAGTAACTTATTTAAGAAAAACTTCTAGGTTTAAGCCAATACCCAGGTCAGGGGTATTACACCAAACCTCAGAACACCCTTCCAAGGAGAGACCTTCAAATGTACCTTGTCTCCCACTTGGAACTCCAAGGGTCTACGACAATTGTTTGCATACGACATCTGTCTATCCTGTACTACTTTCAGTTGTTGTTGTATCACTTTGATCTTCTCTATTGTCTACTGTACAAGCTCAGGACTAGGAAGCTGATACTCGCCTATCTCATACCAACACAACAGAGATCTACAACGTCTCCCATACAATGCATCATATGGTGCCATGTCAATACTACTCTAATAGTTGTTGTTGTTGTAGGCAAACTCTATCAAACTTAGGTGTATATCCCAAATTCTTGAAAACTGAAGGAAACATGCCCTCAAAAAATCCTCCAAGGTCTGAATGGTCCTTTCAAATTGACCATTTGTCTACGGGTGGAAGGCAATACTGAATTTCAATTAAGTACCCATAGCTGTGTGCAGTCACTCCCAAAAGTGACTCATGAACTAAGGACCTCTATCAAACAAAATAGTTGTTAGAACACTGTGAAAACACACTGTCTCATGAACATAGACTTGGGCAAGCTTCTTTGTTATGAATGTTGCTTTCACAGGAAGGAAATGTGCTGACTTGGTCAACCTATCAATGATCACCCAAATGGAATCATAGCCCTTGGTTGTCTTAGGTAGACCAACCACAAAGTACCTAGTCACATGATCCCATATCCATAGTGGTATAGGAAATAGTTGTAATGTTCATACAGGCTTCTGATGCTCAACTTTGACCTACTCACACACTGCACATCTTGTGACCAACTCAACTACATCTTTCTTCAAGCCTAGACACCAATACATATCCTTCAGATTGTGGTACATCTTGTACTACCTAGGTGCTTAGCATACATGGATGAATGAGCCTCTTATAGAACCATCTTCCTCAGGTTATCAGCATTAGGAACCACTAAACTATTATGATAACAAACTATCCCATCTTCTGACTCATGGAAGCCATCACGCTTCTCGCTACTGAACTCTAATCTAATCCGTTGTACCATAGTATTTGTCTATTGTGCCTCTCTGATATGCTATCTCAGTGTAGGCTTCACTTGTAACGGTGCCAACAATCCGGCTAACAAGGAGACTTCCAACTTGACATTCATCAGGCTCAAGGAGACCGACATGTCTTTCTTGTGGCATATCAAAAAACTCAAGTGGTCTTTATCCATGGATGAGGGTGAAGACTTCCTACTCAAAGCATCCACTACGACATTTGCCTTGCCCGGGTAGTAATCAATCGTGAAGTCATAGTCTTTGATCAACTCCAACCAACGACATTACCTCATATTCAACTCCTTCTATGAAAAGATGTATTTCATGTTCTTGTGATCTGTGAAGATCTGACACTTCTCCCCATATAGGTAGTACCTCCAAATATTCAAAGAATAAACCACATCAGCTAACTCTAGATCATGGGCCGGGTAGTTCTCCTCGTGTTTCTTAATCTATCGGGAAGCAAAAGAAACCACTTATTTATCTTGCATCAAAACACAAACCAGTCCAGTCTTGGATGCATCACAAAAGACAATGTATCCTTTTCCTTGCTCAGGAAGGACCATAACTGGTGAACTTGTCAACTTTTCTTTTAACGTCTGAAAAGAAGTTGACATCTATTATCCCAAATGAATGACACATCCTTCCTTTTTAACTTAGTTAGGGGTAGGGCGATAGCACTGAAGTCCTTGATGAACCTCCAATAATAGCCTGGCAGACCTAGAAAATTGTGTACTTCGGTCGGTGTCTTTGACTGTTCCCAGTCTGTCACAGACTCCACCTTCTTAGGATCCACACATACTCCTTCAACAGATATGACATGCCCCAAGAAAGATACCTCTGTCAACTAGAACTCACACTTGGTAAACTTAGCATAGAGCTGGTGTTGTCTCAAAACTATCAACGCCTGACAAAGATGTTGTTCATGTTGTTGACTATCACGGCTATATATCAATATTTCATCTATAAAGACCACTACAAACTAATCAAGGAATGGTTGAAACACCTTTTCCATCAAATCCATGAACGTTTTTGGTGCATTGGTCAGCCCAAACGCCATAACCACGAACTCATAGTGACCATACCTCATCCTGAAAGATGACTTTGGTATTTTATCCTCCTTGATCTGCAACTGATGATATCCTGATCTCAAATCTATCTTTGAGAACACCATCATGCCACGCAGCTAGTCAAATAGATCATCTATCCTTGGTAAGGGATACTTATTCTTTATCGTGACCCTGATCAACTGCCTGTAGTCTATGCACAACCTCATAGACCCATCCTTCTTCTTTACAAATAACACTGAAGCGCCCCAAGGTGACGTACTCGGCCTGATGAACCCTTTGTCAAGAAGTTTTGTTGCAACTGTCTCTTCAACTCTGCCATCTCTGTTGGATCCATCATGTACGGTGTTTGAGCTATCAGTTGCGTACCAGGAACCGAATTAATCTCAAAATCAATCTCACGAGGTGGGGGAACACCTGGAAACTCCTCAAAAAATACATCCTCAAACTCCCTAATGACTGGCACCTCCTGAATACTAGGACTGCTTGCCTCAGTATCCATCACATGTGACAAATATGCCTCACAACCTTGTCTCAGAAGCTTCCTTGCTACCATAGATGATACAAGACATGTCGGAAGAAGCTTCTTATCTCCTTGGAAGATCCACATCTCACTACCATCCATAAACGTAGCTTGCTTGGAACTACAATCCAAGACCACTCTATACTTCTCCAGGGTATCCATTCCAAGGATCACATTGAATCCATGCATGTCAAGTGGTATGATATCCACTTGAATGTTGTGCCCAAAAAAAGAGAGGACATAGGAAGGACACACATCTTGCAACACTGCAGAACCAACCAATGGGGTTTCTAGCAACAAACTATTCTTCTTACGACTAACAGACAAAGAATAACTACTAAGCACTTCACATGCGATAAAAGAGTGTGTAGCACCCAGGTCAACCAAAATAGATATAAAGCAAGAAGAAGACAAATTTGAATGAAATAACTCCATCTGACAAGTCACCACTCACGGGTTGACCATTGCCTCTGGCTGACTCATAGCGTAGAATCTAGTTGTTGCCTATTGTCACCCCCATCCTCTGCTTCCCTGAGAAAATGACCCAAATTGTGACGCTTGGCCACATCCTCATCCTCCTATGCCATTGTTATGTTGTTTCTACAAGCCATGTTGACTCTGCCTCAGTTGTTAGTTCACTTCATCCTCTTTCATTGGACAGAACAGTTTGGTATGACCAACTTGTCTACACTTATAACATGTCTTATTCTCATACCAAGTCCTAGGTGGTCCTATCACTGATGCTGATGCAACACTCTAGGCTCCTGAGGGCAAAAAACTATGACCTCTACCCTTACTCGGTGACCACTGTGTCGAAGCTCTAAACCTCTGTGAAATTGGAAGTGCAGAAAACCTTGGCGTCTTGAAGCTACCTGACGACTGCCCTTGAAATTGTGTAGACCGCTTCTTAGTACTTGCCTCTCTCTTCTCCTTCACAGATCATTCTATCCTTTGAACAAACTCCACAAATGTAGCAAACCTCTCTCTATTCTCTAAGGCAACAACTGGAGTAGACAACTCAACATTTAACCCTTTCTTAGAATAATGAATCCTCTCATCATCGATCACTGTCATGTGAGGACAGAACCTCAACAACTCCATAAACCTTTCCTCATACTCTTTGATCATCATGGATCCCTATCGAATCCTCTCAAACTGACTGATCTTCTTGTTAAGATACGTCCGAGGAAAGTACCGACTGACGAACTCTTGTTGAAACTCCTCCCAACCAACCATAATATCAGGTCTCTTCTCCTCCTCTATGGACCACCAATGGCTAGCACAACCTCTCAGGAGGTACACAACATGCATCACCTTACACTCTTCGAGGATACTCAGGATCTTAAAGTCCTTCTCCAGCTCAGTCAGCCATAGATCCACATCTATCAGGTCACCTATTACCACACACTCAACCACTCCAACACGATGAAGCCGCTCAAATGTGTTCCCAATACCTGAAGATTCAGTATGGGGAACCGGTGCCCTAGGCTGGGGTGCAGACATCCTATTCGCCATATGAGTCATTGTTTCCATTAACTTCCCAAAAAGCGATTGAAAGGAAGGGTTTTCTATCATGGATGGGTCAAACTGGGTGACTTCAGGAACTCAATCTTCTTGTTCCTGGTTCCTTGCACCACCACCTGGTGCATCAGCACTGCTCTCAGCAACATGTTCTTCATGTTCTCCAGACATCTTTAAGCTTTCTCTTCTTCTTCTGCATAAGCATAAGTGACTATAAGATAGACTGAAGGACACTAGAATAGACACAAACCCTAGTCCTATGTTCCTATAAACTCAGTGAACCTAAAGCTCTGATGTGACGCTCGTGCCACATAAAGAGATATTACTCAAAACATAACCGCGGAAGAAATATTAATGAACAAATTACTGAAAAACACTAAAAAATTAAAACCATTTTCATAAAATTGTCAAACAGCAAGAACCTTCACATATAAGTCCTTTCATGCCTCAAATGATATACAAGGCATGTTGTCAACATATAACCAAAGAACTTTTCCAAAACATATATACATGATTCCACCACATCTGGTATACAAAGGGAACATAAAGAAAGCATGTTTGTGAAACATCTACAAAACGTTCCCAAAGACCTGAGTGTACATGGACGACTCTAGAACTCTATCAGCAAAAGATATCCAGCAGCACTGCCAACCTTGTCAGCTACTGGTCCTCCTGATGCTGCTCAACCTCTCTTGCATGATCTTTACTTCTTCATGCTCATCCACCTAAAAAGGGTGTGGGAAACCCACAGGGTGAGATTCCAAATCTCAACGGGAGATATAACTCACCACCAACTCTATTACTATCCCACATAAGATAAACTAAGAAGCAGTATAATTACAACTGAGTGAAACTAATTATGATCATTTGTAGGAAGAGCAATTATAATTGAATTATGAAACAACTTAATAATCTGAAAGGAATATGAAGAACATGTATATTTCCTATCAACAACATTATATAAAGATCAAGCAAGGCCTCATCTAATGTTTTCATATTTTGATCCTATACAAGTATACTACATGGATGATTACATATGTTATTATGCCCTAAGGATCTCATTCATACCACCCAAATTCATCTGAACACTTGATAAGTCAAAATCAGTGCCACACAAAGTCTAATGGAAGAGCCAAAATCTACGACCTCACCACACCTCTTGGTCAACCCAAGAGAAAACACCGCAGAGACATATCAATCAACTACAACAATGACATACAATCAAGATTAGGGATTGGCTCACGCATGGCCATCCACATATATAATCATAACTAGCCCACCTTAGTACAGGTACGACACTAGAAGAACAGGCTCACTCATGGCCATTCTAACAAAAGGAGTGGCTCATGCATGGCCATCCACACCACAATGAGATCGACTCATACATGGTCGTCTCACACATCTTTTATTTAAAGATACAAGGAATTACTCGACTTGTACCCCACATATTAAAAAATATGCATTCTGAGTTAAACTCATTTCACCATTCAACAAATTGCTGACACTGAATGGATCTATAACACATGGCAAACTATACTATTAGATTTCACTTGATTAACTAGACTAATTTAAACATCTTTAGCATCAATCAAGTTACAAAGTATAATCTCTAAACAAGGTCTACATAAACAAGGCATAACTCCTCACCAAAACATATTGGAACATATTAGGTGTAATCTCATCACATCATGTCTCTTTATGCCTATTATTCATCATATGTCCATCACAAGGACCAATGTTCATCACAAGGAACAATGTCCATCACAAGGACCACATATCTTGGGGGAACAACCCCTCATCTCATAATTGTGGAACCCATCAATTCATATAAGGCAATAAGCCATAATCAGGTCATAAGACCACTTCCCTCCTCTTTTTGAGTCACCATCTCACGTGTGCCTCACAAGGCTTATCAAACATATCAATATCACCATAGCTCATACATGGCTATGTGCATCAACTAATATTACTTGCATGGTCAGAAACATGTAACAAGAGAAGCAATATATCATTTCATAGAATCCATGCCAAACATTTTACATCATTACAATTAGGATTTCACTTTACCGAATTAGGGTTTACAAGGTTGGATCAACAACCACCCACAGATTATCACTTTCATCACTGTTATGAGGTATGTTAAGAGATATGGAAACATATTTCTCATCATCAATATAAAACATGTTATGATGTAAAGAAACATAACTCAACACCTTTCATGCAACTATTCCATAGATTATCACATCATACCATGAGACCCTAGTATCCACATGGTGTGACTTAAGCACCATGACCAAGCATCGATTGGGGTTTCAGCCTAGAATATCGGACATCCATATGAAGGTAGGGTATCGGCCTACCACTAGGATGGTGTCTCGGTTTGGCATCATGGGGTATCGGGCATCAACCCTCCTCCAAGTCATGATGGCAAGAGCATAATGGGAAACACACAAATATCACACAACAAGGGGTATCAGTCAACCTCTCCTATTAGCAACATCAACATAGGTGTGATGGGCATCATGGGTAACATGCAACGCCCTAGTGTATCAACATAGCAAGGTGACAATTCTCTTTGGGTTCAACAATGCTTTAATCAATGCGTCCATGGCCGCAACACCAAGTTGTGATGGCCACATATGTGTCGGGCAGAAACACCCCCAAAGTGTGACAGCCAAGGCCATATCATCCATCAGTCCTTCATATCACGGTCCAACACCACATCAATTCAACAACCACCAAAAAACTAACACCCTCGTCTAACATCGGCCCATTCATTCTTAAGGCATGATGATCTAACAACATCAGAATGAGTCAACCTAGACCTACCAAGGTCGTGATGACCTGTCATAAAGGGTAACGGCTAGTGGCATCATGGGTCGTGATGGCCGCCCAAATCCTATCAGCTAAACATGCCTATCAGTCAACATACATAACGGCCTAACCATACATATCGACCTCATCATCTTCTACCTTAGGATGACGTTACAAGAAAGGTAGAAAGGTGCAATACAAGTGCAACATCTAAGAAGGGTTTGTTTTCCAAAATAGAACATTAAACTACTCAAAAGAGTTACTAGCATGCAAGTAATAATGGGTGAAGGATGAAGAACAAGATAGTAAGAAAGAAGTAATAGTAACAAAAAGGGTTTAGAGTTATATAACCCGCCTCAAGGATCACCACCAAGATCTAAACTCTAAGGTAGAAGAAGATCCTCCCAACTCGATCACCACAACACCTCCAAGAGAGAAGATGGAACCATGGTTAAGAGAGCTTGAGAGGGAAAGGAGATAACCAAGGTCCATGGCCGAGAAGAAGAAAGAAGGAGAGAAAGAAGAGCTAAGGATCATGGTTTATCAAGGAAGAAGATGAAAAGAGAACACCACAAGCTAAGGCTCATCCACCAAGCTCTAAGGGAGATCACTCCTTAAGCTCAAGATCGACCACCAAGGAGAGAATGCAAAGATAACCAAAAGGTTTTTCTTGCATGGAGAGAAAGGGATATGTATACAAGAGGGATGAAAGAGAGAATGAAGGAAATGTGTCACCACCAAAGAACCCTAGATGACACATGTCCATGAAGAAAGGCCACATGCAACACCATGAAACAAGATGATGAGAGCTATTTCTTTCCTACTAGGTCACCTAAGATGGTCAAGGTAGATACACACACCCACTCCCTTCACAAACTGATAGGGATGAAACCCTAGAGCCACAAACTGATGTGATGCATGACTAGTCACCACAAAACGATAGGAGGTTTCCTTAATACATCCACATACCGATAGGATATCCCTCAATACATCCACAAATTGATACAAGCCCCCCTCAAGGTTCTCAAGCTCGAGACAATACTCCTAGGTGCAAGACACACCCCAAACATGACTGCAAAACTTCACCAAGGATGTCACCACTCTGTCAAGGCTCAACCAAGGTGCCCATATGTCTCTCACTCCTCTAGATGATGCCAAGACAGAAAAGGGACACTCTAGAGGTGGAAATCTTGCACATCAACCCCTTCTCCTGGGTGAATTGCAATTTGCACCAAACCTCTCCACAAAGTACAAGCACCAACCAAGCAAGCTCAAACAAGGATTCAAACCTCCAACATGCCCTAATTACATCT
This sequence comes from Alisma plantago-aquatica, assembly GCA_963693085.1. Taxonomy (NCBI): domain Eukaryota; kingdom Viridiplantae; phylum Streptophyta; class Magnoliopsida; order Alismatales; family Alismataceae; genus Alisma; species Alisma plantago-aquatica. The sequence continues at coordinate 1,988,157,944 of OY856409.1, forward strand.
CAGATGATTAGAGAAAGGAGCTAAGAAACATACTTAAGAAAAACAAACATGGTTATCCAAGAATGTGGGTCAGGGTCCTTACAACAACAATCCCATCAGTTAGGATATTCTATATCCTCAAACTCCCTTGATTCATTGAAATGGGGTTTAAGATAACAAAGACATATATTTGAGAGCATCTTATTACTCATACTTAGTTTGAATTCACTAAATCTTACACTTAGGACTCATCTAAGAGGTGAAGACTTATAAGATTGTGAGAATCTTTCCTGGTGGCCATCGATAATATTGCTCTTATACCACTTTTGTAGCACACCTCAAGTGCAATCCATAACAACAACATCACGGAAGAATGGACCATAAAGATCACACTTAGAGAACGTCACAAAAAGCATATATCGTTGATTATAATAATATAACAACTTTAACAGGATAAGATGAATGTATTCTCGTACATATTCTTCTTATAAAACTTAAAACAAGGAACACAATACATGATATAATTGGTAAATTAGATAAACCTCCTTGGATCTTATAGATGGTGCCCCACCAGGTCTTGAACTTGTATGTAGATCATTGAGTTAGTCCTTGCACGAAGAGAGCTTTATCCTCTGTACTTACTTCGTACCTGTGGGCGTCGCACCCCCAACTATGCATTTGATAAATCGCTTGTAAGTAGTTGGATTCATTAGTAATACATGCAAGAGAGAAAGAGAGGGCCCATCGGAGTAGGAGGAGTGAGGGGACCATAGTAGTGTGCAGACCAACTGTATAGGGGGGACCACACAATTTATGGGGTGCGGCCGACTGTACAATTTTCTGTATTTGTGGCTGAAGTTTGTAGTTGGGCAAAGTTACAAATCATCAAACTACATTCGTTTGCACTCTATTAAATAATATTTTATCTATAAAATGAGGAGTTTGAAAGTTAAATAAACATATTACCTAATCCAGATTAGGTTTTGAACCAAACAACACCCTAGGCATTGTTCGGCAACTCAATTCTAATTTGACTCTGTCTTTTACTGTTACTAGTGAACGCACACGTGCACATGCACGTGCATTATTGAATTAGTTCAACTAATTATAGACACATTAAAACTTCCAAGGATGATTAATATTTACTTGCAATGAAATTCCACAATCATATTTGAAGTAAATATATACCATTTTGTTAATCAAATATACTTTTTAATAGAAGTGTATATTGTAAAATCTAATGAATAAATATATTTTTCTATAAGTGAATTTACTATGAAAATAAATTAGAGTATGGCTCATAACACATTGATATTATTTGAAACATTATAACGATTTCCATGAAGTAAGTTAATGATCCATGTTATAACCTAGCCTATAATATGGAAGGATGAATAGAAATATTTTTCTATGCATATATGCTCTACTTAGGATGCGATATATAAGAATAATATATATATGTAGCTATGCAAACATTTATATGGGTAGAGGTTAATTTTATTTATGAGGTTGTGGTTGAAACAAAAAGTTTCAAAATTCAACAACTATAGTAAGGTGTCTAGAATTACTGGTTTTAGTTTTGAGATGTACATAAAGACATTTATAAAAAAACTGCAAGAGAGTGGCGTAAAAAGAAATCTTGACAATATTGTTTGGACTTGTACATACTAACCTATTCCTTATTTCTTTATATTCAACATTAATTGGTAAAAGTATTTATTTTTATCTTTCACCTATATGTTGCAAGGCTTCAAAAAAGATCTTTAAAATAAAATTCAAAGCTAATATATTAGGAGGTATTTTGTGTCAAAAGGAAACTTTCCTATTATAATGTTGTTTCATTAACTATAAGAACAACAAATAATTTTAGACAATGAGAGTGGTAGAGAGAGAGAAATGTTATGCAATACTGATTAAAAAAGCAAAGAGCATGACAACACGAATCATTGGGCGGTTTTGAGAAAGTGTAAATAAGAGTGAGCAAGTGAGACAAAAATGAATATTGAAATTATTGTTTCAAAACTTATATATCTTGGGAAATCATAAAATGAAACTTACTATCTATTGTTTCTAATTAAATAATATTATTTTTTAATTTAAAGAAAAAGCATAGGAAATAGAAAAGTTATTGTATTGTCAATTTTTTTTAATTTTTTATGATAATGTGAAAATAGTTCAATATTTAGTAAAAGTATGACTTGTTTTGTATCTTTGAATGAAAACCATATGCATCAAAATATTAAACCCAATATTTTCCCACTATATGTCTAAAGAAGATACAAAACAATGATGCAATATACATAAATGCAGACAGATTGAGAAAATGAGGGGCAATTCTTCGATAACCATTTATGGTTTTTTCCTACACTGACATAGTAACTTGACAACTTTAATAAAAAGAGATATTACATTCATAATTGTATCGGTTTTAATATACAAATGAACAATATGACACTTGAATCATTAGTGCAACCTCAATCATTTTAAGTAAAACGCGACTATATTTTATAACGCAAGATATAGTATCATATCGTCATAGACAACAAAACTTTCTCCATGATGTCTCATTTTTAATTGTGTTTGAAGTGCATAGTTTATAAAGCCAATGCTTCCATAAATGTATCCCAACAAAAAGTAGAATTACATTAATCATATGAACATGTATCAATAATGACGTAAGCACTTTATGGAGCAATTTTCAACCTACATGGTAAAATAGAAAAAATATATAAATAATAGGAAAATTCATATTAAACAAGATATATAGGAAACCAAAAGGAATATATTCATGTGTTGTATGAACTACGAATCTTAATATATTACTGTATCTTGATACTTTTGCCAAAATATCTAATTCATGCATATATTACTTATTGTGGATATTTATCGCTAATTGTCATGGAAGCAGTGTTTTTTCATATTGCAACATTATATTTTTATATTAGGAAGTGATACGTAGGAGGAAGTCCCAGAGGAAAAATAATATTTAAAATGGATGTAGGAGAGATAAGACGGTGGGGAAAATGAGAATTATGGTATCATAAAGTGTAACTTTTAATATTACCTCATGATGACTAATTACTTTCGCTTCTTGAATGAAGAATAAATAGGGAATTGGAAATAACGTAGAGAAAGTGTTTGAGATTGCTTTACTGAAGCCGGAAAAGTTGTATTTGATATGAGTTTTTATGTTGCTATTCTATCAACCAATCACCATAAATACGATGTCCATTTTATATGACGCATCCTATAAAAATATAGTAGGATTCAATAGAATTTTGTTATATTGTATATGTGGCATTTTTTTCTCTTTAATTTTTTAGGGAGTCTGGTTTTGAATAAGAGTGAGAAGGAGATATATACATCATATACTACTGGCTACCCCATAAATAGGAGTCACAAATGATGGATTGGGATGAAAAACATTGGGTTGCAAATATATACCATTCATTTGTTAAGCATATTTCTCTGGTCTGATATCCTGCATGATCAGAAACGAATGAACAAGTGATGAAAAGTATTGGTCACATGAGATCCAGTAAACTAAGATATATAGATTCATATTTATACAATCACATTAAGTAATCGAGTATAGAATATATAATACAGAAAACAGATTACATACCGAGCGTGAGAGATATAAAAATAAACTAGAAGATGAATTTATGTCGAAAGAGGAAGTTATAAGAGGATGTGTGTTGTTAGAACAGGAAGGAAACACATTCTGGTCATGGTAAACGTCACATCAAACAACATCTCATCATCCAATGTGGACGGAAAAATTAGATTGGAGAGAGAACTTGAAGTCAGTCGATGAAAGGAGCAATAGCCAGCCAACCAGTTAGCAAGTTCTCACCTGGATGCCTTCCAGGCCAGCACATTATCTTTGCGTCAAACCTTCCGGAGCAACGACGATTTGAATCTGCACCCCACACTTCAACGATGACTTGAATCTACACCCCACACTGTATGCCACTGTGTTAACGGAGGCCAATGGTGTAGGCATGTCAGGGAGAAGGATGCATGTAAAGTGTAAGGAGTGTCCGTTTCGATTAGTGGAGGAGGCGGGGGAGTCGCGTTTGTTGCCAAGAGAGAACTGTAATGACATTCTAGCTACCAGACAATTAGTGGAATTTAGAATTCAAAAGATTTCATAAAAAATTGATAATGAATAATCCCACAATGTGATGTTTAAAAGAATAAAAAAGGTCATTCATCAAAATGCTCGAGCTTCACCTGGAAGCCACCGCCGCGAGGCCGTCGTGGACAACATGCTTGGTAAGGACACGGTGGTGGTCCTTGGCCTCCTCTACATTGTCCTCGGTGACGGTGCTGAGGTTGATGCAGGAGCAACACTCTAGAGAAGTGAAGAAGGTTGAGGCGACGCCTGACCAGACCCAACGTATCGTGCGCTCCAACTTCTTGCAACCTGAAAAGAGATAACTATATCAATAGGAAGATATTTTGCCAACAGAAACGGTTGAGTAGTCTTTACGTGTGAAATGATTGATTGTCTAGAAGACGGAGATAAGTTAGGAGATAGCCATAAATATCACACCATGACAGTTTTGACCAAAGTGAGATAGATAATCAATCAAATTAATGTTAAAAAAGATCAGAGATATTAATTATATCAGTAATTATCTTTATTTTTTATGTTAAATTAGTATGATTATCTTATATGTATATATGATGTTTGGAACTGCTCAAATATTTAATGGTGTTCATTCTCACAAAGAAAGGAGAAAAGTTAGGACATAGTAATAATATCACAACGATTCTGTTTTGGCCGACAGTAAATAACGATGTTCAGATAATGATAACTCTTGTTCAAGTCTTTTAAACCGTGAAAGATAACGTATGTAGCTCTAAACAAAAGCTTACGTTGGTAGTTATAGAGTTTTGAGCCTGGATCCGTGGATCGTGGGTGGCACAGTCAGTTGGATTGGAAGAAAATGTGATTACATTTTTGGAACTATGTGATAGAATATTATACATTTTAAATATCAATTTGACACATAATAGTTGCAAACAGATAAGCAATATCAGCAAACATGGTTTCATACTGTACAATAGTCATTATCAAGATGGTTGGTTTCACACTATTGATGTCTAGCTGTGCACGACTGATATATATATAATAAAATGTATCGTATGTGATGAAATGTATCACTGTTAATCAACAACACAAAAAAGACATACATGAATATAAGATATAAACAAATAATAATTTTAAAGAATGTAGAGCAAGTGACACACATACGTTATGCAGTGTTGGGCACGCATTTAACGCGGTCGACAACTTCGAGGCCGCATCGGCTGCATGAGCTATAGCAAGAAAGACGGGAGGTGGAGGGAACAAAAGCATTTCGAGCAAGTTATCGTAGCGCTTACATGGCAAAGAAATCGTGGATTTCCTCACTGTAAACATCGTGCATTCGTGCTCGCACAAGGGTTTGGGGCCTGGCTCGAATCTTTGATTTAGTGCGGGGTTGTTCAGGTAGGCAAGTAAGAACGCCCTGAGTGAGTCGTCGAACACGATCCTACCTACGCCGCTCAATGACTCCGAGACACCCTGGGCCACGGCGTCGTGGTTAATGTAGAAGAAGCAGAGGTCCCTGTCCCTCGGCGATGCTGCGACGCACGTCAGCGGGAGCGGGACCAGGTTGAGGTCGACCATGGGAGGCGTCACGTCGGGACGGATCGCAAAGTGGATGAGATCGGCCTCGAACAGCTAACCGACCACCGTGTCGTCGGGCGCTGTGAGGACGCACTTCAGGAGATAGTAGAACCTGCGCCGCTACAACCACATCCACAGAGACATCACGCGTTGTGCGTAGTCCTGCGGGCGGCCCTACCGGAGGAGGAGCTCGTAGACTCTTCGGTCGATGCTGTGGAACATGATCACCTCGCGGACGGTCAGGGGGACCGGTGGTTCCATGAAGGCCATTGAGGGTGCTAAGACATGCAGTTGGTCTTATGAATGATTGGGAGGATGTACTTCAGAAAAAAAAAAGATTTGACGGGATGAGCTCATTGTCGATGCAGTATAGGGCACGTAGGCGAGCAGAGCCGGCTCTGGTATACTAAGCAGAAAAAGAGATGTTTAATTTGTGGGAGTTAGTTGGAGGATGACGATTCTTATGTGGAGGAGATCGAGTCCATTGTGTGTGCCATGGGAAGCATGATGGCCACAAATCTTGGGGCCAATATACCAGTTTCAAAGTGGAGGCCGCGGAGATGATGAAAGAGGTTGATCTCAAAGGAACAACGTGGGAATGTGGAGATGGTGAGAGATGGATCGTGAAGTTGTTGTAAGTTGTTACGGAGGATAAGCACCAAAATGTGATTATGGGTGAGAGAGAGAAGGTGCGGGGAATTCAAATTCAAACGTGAGAGAGTTCAAAAAGAGTGAGTTTCGATTTTTCAAACTAAATCGTTTTTTTCAAGTAAAAAAAATTGAAAAAACGTAAGAGCAGCTTGAGTGAAGGAGAGTGCAAACTTTTACCACGTTGGCAAAATTGTGAAATGTAATTGGTCAATATGACTTTGGGTGGGTGTATTTGAACTTCCTGCAAAACTCGCTCTTTTTATAGTAGTATAGATTTTATTTTATATGTCAGACTGCAAAACACTAGTTAATAGTCCAATTTATCGAGTGATTGCATAAGCTACCGAATCCAAATAAAATAATCCAGATCTATCGAGCTAACTCAATCCAAATTTTATAATATCGATCTTAACCAAACAGTGACCAGGTGTCCAACACCATAAAAAAAATAACAAACAGATCCACCGCCGCCGCCAGGCACTCATATTACCGGTGATGTGTCTCACTTGGGGCATGGGCACCCGCATTTCTAAGTCGTGGTTTGGGAGATAAACAATTATTACAGACTATTGTTTTCGTTCCCAGTCCCACAGCTGTTATAAAGAGGGCTTTCTCTACGAAAGGTGGGCGGGAGAACACAGATAAACTGAACAACCTCCACCATTATGATTTTTAGCACACTGAACAACCTCCACCATTATGCAGCTACCAGCTGTACTCGGACACACAGGCGAGCGGTACATTTGCCCATGCCCCTGTGCGGCGTACAGTAGTTGCAATATGCCAGATATTGTCTAGTTGGGACTTGCAATATCCCAGATATTTTCTGCTCATCTTCTACGCCCTACTTGACACCGGCATACATGTTATCCCAGATATCCGGTTTCTGGTTTGCCAAATATTTTCAACCACAGCCATATTTAATGTTTCCCCTGCTACATATTTTGCTCGTCCATCTCCCCTGGTTGGTTTGCCCACACGACACTCATTTGTTGTTGTTAGGTAGAGAGTCCGCAATGAGATATTGCGGGGCGTAACTTTGTAGCCCCAATATAGCAGAAATCCGTACGTTCAGAAGAAATGGGTAAGTTCAGGGCATAACTTCTTCACATAGTTGTAAACACTCAGATGGATAAGTTTAGGGATTTACACAGAGGATGGGTAGGTTTTCGGTTATATAACAGTAGAGGATTAGAAGAAGCAAGCTCAAGTGGAGAAAGACCCCAAGGTAAAGACTCTGTTTCGTAGAAGGTGGGGTGGAGGGAGGGGAACCTGAAAAAATCCCAAGCATAGTATAAAGTACATTAGAGGGGGTACTCCTTAATACAAACTCCATGAACTAAAAACTACGCTAAAGGCGAGTTTTGTTCGTAGAGATTTTGTTACGATTTTGAAGATCCGGTGGTGTTTGGCTATGTGCTTCCAAATGAATAAACATCTGTAATGCGGAACACCACAATTTTTTGTGTGTAAAGTTTTGTTTAATCTATATGGCCGCCTGCTTGCTGGATAAAACACAAGACTAGTGAGGTTTTTAGGGCATATCAGATGGTTGTAGTGGCAAGGTCTTTTAAACCCCAACCACCCTCGGATTTAGGAAGGTATATTGGTGTCCGAGGTGATTGGGTGTATATCATTATGTTTCCAAATGAATCTCGGCTTAGTTAGTGCAATAAGTGTCGATCTTTTGTCGGAGAAAGATACAACTTAAGAAGTAACATGGAACTTGGAAGATGAGCGAAGATTGAATTGGCAAGGATAATGCGACCGGTTTACGTGAGAGAGCAGATCGACCGACAATTTAGTTTTTTTTTAAGGAGTCCAGGGGGATTCCAAACTAAGGATGGTTGAGATTGTTGAGATAGGGGTGGGCCAAGGTATTTCCTATAAATGGTTTTCGTGTTGCATTTATATAAGAAAGTCCGTAATTACAAACAGGACCATGTGTTCCAAATTATATTTTTTCTCGGTATATTTTGAAATTACAAACTAGACCATATGGCTTGTGAACCACACTTTAGTCTTTATTTTATATAACTATATACTATATAAGAGGACTAATACATACTATAGAAGAACCCCCATGGGCTAAGTGTAATATTTTATTTTTTGCAATTACAAATGGGTTCATGTGTGTAAAATACACTTGTCTTGTTTTTTAAAATTATAAGTTATATAAGAAGACTCGTCTATACTATATAAGAAAGTCCGTTGAGGGGCTACATTAAATTAAATTTCACTATTTTATGGAATTATAAATTGGTCCTCGTGTGTGTAAATTATACTTTTGTCTTTAATATATAAAAAGTGTCATCTATATTATATAAGAAAGTCCATAAAGGAAGCTAAGTGTAATTTTTTCATCATTTTTTAGTTACAAAATTTTCCATGTGTGTGTCAACTACGCTTTCTTTGTACTTTTTAAAATTTTTATCTAGGAAGACTCGTTTGTACTATATAAAAAGTCTATGGAAGGGTTGAGTGTAATTCTTTTCCATTAATTTCTAAAATTACAAGTTGGTCACTGTGTGCGTTTTCTACATTTGAAATGGCATACTATTATAAGAAGACTAATCTAAACTATATAAGAAAACTCATAGAGGAGGCTAAGTGCATTTTTTTCTATTACTTTTGAAAATTACAAATTTTTCTGTATGTATGAGTTGGATACAATTTTAAGTAGTGTGCAGGGAGTTCAATGAAATATTTATACAAATTTCATCTCTTTTAATTTTTTGCTTATTGACTATATATGAAAAGGTGTGGAAAAAAATTGGATAAAAAGTTTCTTGAATTTTCTAAAGCACAAGTTGATTTTTCTTTATTTTAATAAATCAAACATGCATAACATGAGTTTATGCCTAACATGGGAGAAGATATGTTGGTCATTTATCAGGATATGATGAATACAAATTTGAGCAATTTATCTTGAGAACATATATAACTTGAAAGATGGTGATGATACATGTCAACAAATTGTTTATTATCCTAAATCCACACTCCTAATGGCTGCACAACCAAAGGCTAGCTAGTAGACCTCAACATCCGTATCAAGAATGGATCACATGGCATATGCATGAAGAAAATAAAAAACAACAACATAGAGAACTAAGGTATGAAACAACATGTCATAAGAGTAACTAAACTAGTACCTGATATAAGATCTTAAGCCCACATATATATCAACTTTTATGAGAACCATGTGCATGTCATTAGAGATCACCATAGTAAGAGCAACAACTGATTATAATGATAGAGTGTAAATGATGTTCATAGCAAGATTCATAGTGTACATACTACCTAAAATCACAAAATGGGTACACCTCAGCACAAATGTGTTGAATAAGATATAAAAATACACAAACTTGTAGGTTTAAGAGAACATATATGCTTGAAAAATCTTAATATAATAGCAAGAAAGAAATAAGTAACACTAAATAATTTTTTTAACAAGTAACTGTGTTTTACATGTATTTCCATTATACTAAACAACATGTATGGCCATTTGACCTGCTTCCCAAAAGAAGGGTCCATGAGGGGCATTTGAGGCTCAAAGCCTAAATTGTCACCCTATTTCTACATGAGGGGTCTCAAGACCACAGTTAATGAGATAACCCTATTTCAACATGCCTTGTGACCTTACCCTAAGAATTCAGGCACATGCACAAGGTTTGTATAATGGACAAGTTCAATTATGTTCAAGGTTGTTCGACATATTTCAAGCAAAACAAACATAGTAATCATAGGGAACAAGTATCCTAAACAAGTATATAATGATAGGTAGTTTAAGCATACATACAAACAAACAAGTTCAATACCACTAGTCTGGCCAATAGGAGGACAAAGTGTACCTTGATTACATCACAAGATTAACCATTTGATATAGAAAACTATAGTTAGGAAATTTGACTAGATCTTGTCAATTAGGTCATCATAGAGATCCTAACATCATAAATGAGTGTAATTGAATTAATCTCAGCAAGAGTAGGTCTCTTAATCATTATCATGGTGGTTGGATGTGTCACCTAGATCTAGGTATCATAGAATTTCATCATTGATTTCAATATCTCAAACTAGGTCATCACTACTACAGAAATGGCTTATAAAGTCACTTTTCAAGGTGTCGGTTGTATACATAAACGGACACCTAAACTCTACAGTGTCAGTTTATAACATAAACCAACATACAATCTGTGAAGGTCGACCAGACACGGGTACCGCTTTTATTAAGTGTCAGTTAATTAATAAAAAACTGACACCTAAAATCAACCGCCAAAACCAAAATTCCAGCAAAAAATTACCTCCAAAATTTTACATATGGCGTCGGTTCATAAATTAATAACCGACGACCAAAGATTATTCACGGGACAGGAATAGTTGTCGGTTGTCTTTTAGTTAAAAACCGACGACTATAATCTAGTATAGGCGTCGGTTGTTGGAAAAGAACCGACACTGTTGGTTTAGTTGTCGGTTATTTTGAATAACCGACTCTTATTGTCAACTTAATATCTCACCAGCGCGAGCGACTCTTCCCCCTTTCCCAGTTTCAATCCCGATTTCAGTTAGGTCCGACGATTTCTTGCTCGCCCCCGCCGGTCGTTGCTCCTCCGCCGCCGCTGCCGTGCTCCTGCTCTGCCCTCGCCGCTGCTCCATGCTCACTGGAGGCCGTGCTCCTGCTCCTGCCCTCTGTGCTCACCGGCGGCCGTCCGTGCTCCTGCTCCGTGCCCTCTCCGCTGCTCCGTGCCCTCGCCGCCGCTGCTCCGTGTCCTCGCCGGCGCTTCTCCTCTCTTTGTCGCTGCCTCCACCGGTGGTTGCTGTGCTCCGGCCGCTGCTCTCCTCTTCCCTCAAGGTATGCCCACCCACCCTGCCTTCTTCCTTCTTCCTCTGCTCCGGCGGCTGCTTGGGCGGTGCCAAGGCACGCCCAAGCAGCTGCTGGGCGTTTTTTTTAGTTATTTACTTATTTGTGTTTAGGGTTTAGGTACTGATTTTGTGCTTCTATTGAGTTGAATCCTCTATTGTCTATACAATACATGTAATTTTGATCAAGTGATGATATGTAAATGTGGAAATAAGTTAGTAAGGTATCAATGATAAGTATGTTATAATTTGATGCAAAATAGTTATTGTATCATGCATATCTTAATACTTTTTTGTTTTATAGTTGTATAGGGTGTTTTATGTGTGACAAGTCTATTGTTTTATAGTTGTGCATACCTGCGAGTTATCAGGAACACCTAAATGAATGTCTAACACCTAAATGAATATCTAGTTGTGTATTTTCCTAGTATCGTGAAAGATTCTCAATCGTGTGTATCACATGGGATTCTTATCTCAACACAATGGACTGCAATATATGCATCTAATGCCTTAAATGGAAGACTCGAATGTTATAAAATCCCATAAAAGTAGGTAGAAACAACTTATATATATTCAGATCTTAATAATTCCATGAAGTGCACATTATCTTACTCAGGAAAAGTATGTGTATAATGTAGGATTAGTTCCATATAATGGTTCTATTTTAGTAAGCACTTAGAAACCCGTCCAAGATTTATTCATTAGGAGTAAATCTTGGATAGTCCCCGGTTTGGGACTGTTCTTGAACACCTAATCTCACTTAGGATGTAAGTGTATAATGTGTATTGGGTTTTCGAGAAACTTTCGGTAGCATTTCCTCGTTTGTTCTCTAAGTACATATGTAGACTTCTTTTCAAGCTATCATGTCTACCACAATAAAGTTGGTTATGACAAGTAATAAAAGGTTAACTGATGTTATACAACTTTTTTTGAAAATATATAACATCGTTATATGTACTTACACTTTGTTAATACTAATATTGTGCAGTCTCTGTCCACCCATAACAGTCACTATGAACTGGGCCTCTATGTCAATGTTAACGTTCCCTATTGGAGAACAATTGGACATCATCCTAGATGATCGTTCCTTAAACCAATTGGTCATACCCAAACATTAGTGTTTTCTAAAAGGAAGACACTACATGCCTGGTAAAGTGACCATAACTTTTGGCAATTATTCACATGTTATCGAGGTTGAGTATGATTTGGCGGGAAATCTTGTATCAAAATTCGGTTGGCGTGATTGGTTTGGAGAGATGCATGTGGTCTGTTGCAACAGGCTTTTTCTCCGTCCAGTTGGCCATAATTCCATCAAAGTTTGGATAACCAACAACAACTGTGAGACCCCCGATCATCTACTGTGGTATGAGTGCACGACGTCGCATATCAGCTCGGACGAATCTGAATCTCAGGCCCCTGTCAGTTCAGATTCATCTAAATACAGTGAGGAGCTTCGTGACGCAGCTTCATCATCAAAAAGAAGTTATTGATGCGGGACCATGTTGGTGTAGTATTTAGTTGTCTATCTATCTAGACTTGTCTATATTAATAGTTCTTTTAATTATGCGCATGTTTAGGGGTAAACCAACCCCTTTGTTTAGTTATTGTTTAGGGGTACACCCCTGTGTGTGGATGTAAAAAGAGATTAATGAATGGAACTGAAATTTGCTACATGAATGCTTATAATTGAAGTGTGTGTTCCCATGAATGTTCCCATTTGCATGATTACACTACTGTTTTCTCATATTGTATAGTCTATTTTAATATGACATACTTACTTATATCTTGCTTAATGATGAACTGTAATGCACACATGTGACATGCTTGGAATGTAAATGATGAACTTTTCCCTAAATTGCCAATCATGCTTTTAAAGACATCAATAATCACCCTAACTTGAAGAACTAGGATTTTAGGTATAAGAATGACAACACATTATTTGTTGGCCTAGAAACCCGTCCAAGATTCACTCATTAGGAGTAAATCTTGGATAGTCCCTGGTTTGGGACTGTTCTTGAACACCTAATCTCGCTTAGGATGTAAGTGTATAATGTGTATTGGGTTTTCAAGAAAATTTCGGCAGCATTTTCCTGTTTGTTCTCTAAGTACATATGTACTTGGAGAACAGTGGGGAAATGCTGCCGAAATTTTCTTGAAAACCCAATACACATTATACACTTACTAGTGAGATTAGGTGTTCAAGAATGGATAGGTGGTACACATTTATTATATATAATAATGACATCACATGTATTTGTTAACCCTAGACCCTAATCTTGTCCTAATATATACTTGTTTTCTCTTTGATCATAGAATGGATAGATCATGGATGTCCATTCGCAATCGCTGCACCCCAGAGTTTATTTCTGGTCTTGACCAGTTCATTAGATTTGCCGAGGAACATAGGAAACAACCTGGAGATAGGTTCTACTATCCATGTAGGCATTGCGGTAACAACTTGATAGTCAACACTGGTGACGAAATCAAAACCTCATGTCATGTGCAACGAGATTATACAAGGCTATACAGAATGGCACTGGCATGGAGAGATTTCAAACCTGAAACCACTGGATGTCGATAGCAGTGCTTGTGTGGAAGAAGAAATTGCCTACGATGACGTAGATGTGAATGAACCAGTTCCAGTAGACATCGTTGATGCGATGTTGGATAGTTGTGGGGTAGAGCACACTGATCCACCTCCCATTTTTAGAAACATTGTGCATGATGCTTAGATGCCGTTATACACAGGTTGTACTAAGTTTACGAAGCTTAACGCTGTGTTGAGATTGTATAAGTTGAAAGCTAACAATAGATGGAGCGACAAAAGCTTCACGTCATTGCTATCTTTGTTGAAAGAAATGCTTCCTGAAGGAAACGAGCTGCCAATCTCAACATACCAGGTAAAGAAATTGTTGTGCCCAATGGGAATGGATGCCAAGAAGATACATGCATGCCCTAATGATTGTGTATTATTTCAAAAGGACTATGCGGATTTGAAAGATTGTCCAAAATGTGTTGCGTCACGGTATAAATTGACGACTTCGGGGGAGTCCAAAACTGGTTCTCCTGCCAAGGTGATGTGGTATCTACCTATAATATCACGGTCAACGCTTGTTTGCCAATCCGATAGATGCGAAGAATTTGAGGTGGCATACAGATGTTAAGAAAAATAATGATGGGATCCTACGACATGCGTCTGATTCCCCACAGTGGAAGAAGATTGATGTATTGTACCCTGAATTTGGTGAAGAAGTCAGGAATCTAAGACTTGGGCTTTGTACAGACGGGATGAATCCGTACGGGACATTGAGTAGCCAACATAGCACTTGGCCAGTCATGCTTGTTATATACAATCTTCCTCCCTGGCTGTGTATGAACAATAAGTATGTAATGTTGTCGTTGTTGATATCGGGCCCTAAACAACCTGGAAATGACATCGATGCTTATCTTGAACCTCTGATTGATGACTTAAAGAAACTCTGGGGTGAAGGTGTGATGACCTATGATGCTTCACGAAGAGAGACATTTCGTTTGCATGCTATGTTGTTTTGCACTATTAATGACTTTCCAGCATATGGGAATTTGTCTGGATATAGTGTCAAAGGAGCTAAAGCGTGTCCTATATGTGAAGAGAACACTGATTCAACAAGACTAAAACATGGCGGTAAGAATGTATATCTCGGTCATCGAAGGTTTCTTCCAAAATTTCATCCGTATCGTAGGAAGCGCAAAGCATTCAATGGATTGAATGAGGAACGCAGTGCACCTAAACCTATACCAGGGGAGGTTGTTTATGAAAGAATAAAAGACTTTGTCAATGAATTTGGTAAGAGATCACAATGTACTACACGGAGTGACAATTCTTCATTCAAGAAGAAGTCAATATTTTGGGATCTTCCTTATTGGAGTTCTTTGACAGTCATACATTGTATCGATGTAATGCACGTTGAGAAAAATGTCTGTGATAGCATCATTGGTACTCTGTTAAATATACCAGGTAAGACTAAAGATGGGATAAAATCCAGACTGGACCTACGTGAAATGGGAATAAGGCCAGAATTAACAGAATTACATGAAATGGGTAATAAAAGAACATACTTACCTCCCGCTTGTTACACGTTGTCTAGAAAAGAGAAGAAAGCTTTTTGTGAATGCTTGGTAAATGTTAAGGTGCCACATGGTTACTCATCCAACATCCGTAGATTGGTATAAATGAAAGATATGAAGTTGATAGGTCTTAAATCTCATGATTTTCACACTCTAATGCAACAAATATTGCCCGTGGCAATTCGATCTATATTGCCGAAGCATGTAAGGTTTGCAATCACCAGACTTTGTTTCTTTTTCAACAGTCTCTGCAGCAAAGTTATTGACCCCGAGACTCTTGATAATTTGCAAAGAGAAGTGGTTGTTACCCTATGTCAGCTTGAGATGTATTTCCCTCCTTCGTTCTTTGATATCATGGTACGTCTTGTTGTCCACTTGACTAGGGAAGTGAAAATCTTGGGACCGGTTTTCTTGCATTGGATGTATCCCTTTGAACGATACATGAGCATTTTTAAAGGTGATGTTCGAAACCGTTATCGGCCTGAAGGGAGTATTATTGAAGGTTATGTGGCGAGAGAGGTTATGGATTTTTGCAATGACTTTCTCAGTGGTAATGACACTCCTGATAATGACAAGAATATTGACGAGCTATTTGGCAAAGGAATTTTGGGATCACGTGTGAAAGTAATCAGCCGTGAGCAGTTGGAACAAGGTCATTTGTATATTTTACACAACATGGACGAAGTGAACATTTATATCGAGGAACATACCAATTTCATCAAAAGACAATATCCTCGAGCCAATACAATGTGGCTTGCTAGAGAGCATAACAAGACTTTTATTAAGTGGTTTGAAGATAAAGTCTTACATCAACTATCTCAAACACCAGATGATATTACTGAAACTATCAAATGCCTCGACTTTAAACCAAAGTTGACTGTTATGTCTTATGAAGGGTATGACATTAATGGATTCACATATTACACAAAGCGCCAAGATGATAAGAGTGTCATCCAAAACAGTGGGGTCACCCTTCAAGCATCGACTATGTTTTTTGCAAGTGCAAAGGATAAGAGTCCACGTGAAGCTAAAATGTCATATTACGGTGTCATTGAAGAGATATGGGAATTTGACTACATAGATTTCAGAATTCTGCTCTTCAAATGTAATTGGGTTGATAACACCAAAGGAGTTATAGTGGATGAATTGGGTTTCACTTTAGTGAACTTTGAAAAGATTGGCGAGAAGGCTGAACCATTCATATTGGCATCACAGGTGAAACAAGTATTTTATATCGATGATCTTGCAAATGATAAATGGTCGGTTGTTCTACATGGTAAAAGACAGTTCATTGAAGATCCTATAGATGAAGAAGAGTACTATGATAAATATGATGACTCCAGTCCATTCTCAGTTGGGTTGCCAACTCCACAAAATATTGAAGCTAATGATGACTTATATGTGCGCGGAGATCACAATGAAGGATTGTTAATTGATAAAAGATCACAATTTTAGAGGCATGCATGTTTATATTTTTTTATTGAAGATAAATGTTTACTTTTTTAATATCAATATCATTTTCTGATTTGATGTTTCATTATCTTCTAGTTAATACAAATGCTAAACATTGTGGGAGGGTGCTAAAGAACTATAGGACCAATCTCACCCGAGATTACATACGCGATGCTGAGAATAGGTTCTTGATTGATTCCAATTCTAGACATTGATCAGTATTTCACTAACTCTACACTAATAATTTTTGTTTGTATTCTCTTTGAAAAATAAATATAGGAAGAAGGCTATGCAGGACGGCCATGACATAGCTATGCAGGATATGCAGGATATGCAGGAAGAAGCCCCAATGAAGAGAAGCAGGATACAGATACAATACATAAAGTGCAGCACACACAAGTGCTTCAGATTCATATAACAACATGACAGACTAACACATATATAGTGCATAACAACAGCAGCGCCGAATTTACATACAACACTAGCTTAGTACATATATAGTGGGACTAAGGTGACGATACCACCTTCTAAAACAGGTTACCGACTACATGTTACGACTGGGAGGTCGTGATTCAGAAACCATATGCATTAGCAGGAGGACAAACATATGGTGATCTGTTTGTCCTCCTGCTAATGCATACGGTTGCTGAATCATGACCTCCCAGTCATAACATGTAGTTTTTGGTAACCTATTTTACCAGGTGGGATCATCACCTTATAAGTCCCACTATATATGTACTAAGCTAGTGTTGTATGTAAATTCGACGCTGCTGTTCTTATGTACTATATATGTGTTAGTCTGTCATGTTGTATGGACATCGATTGTATTGCTCAGGTATTATATAGTCTCATTAGATAATAAGAAATATATCAATCTTATTTATAGCTCATTAATTATATATATACATCATTCTCTTTATAGGTGTTTAAAGCTGACCCCACTACAGGAACGGACTTACCAGATGTACATGCTCCCTATACGATGGGAGAATTAAATGAAGTAAGAGAAGAATGGGCAACATCCATACAAATAGTGGGGGCTTTAAAATATAATTGGGATCCCGATAGCGAATAATGACTAAACAATGATATTTTGTAAATGAATTTCTGAATTATAATATATGTGTGAATGTTTCTACATGTCTGGATGTTTCTACATGTGTCTGAGTGAAAATGAATGAAAGTGTTGGTTGCTATATGAATGTTTCTACATGTGTGAATGTGAATGAATGGAACTACATATTGCTAGCTACATGAATGTTTTTAAATGTGTGAAAATAAATGGAACTGCAGGTTGCATTGCTAAATGCATGTGTGAATATTTTTGTTGTTAATTTTGCAAGTTTGTGGCCTGTTGTCGGCTGATATCAATGGATGTCGTAAAACCTGCAGTTCATAAATGAACTGAACAGGTTTCTCATCCTGCGACCAGCCACAGCAGGTCTGCAGACTGACAGAAAAAAAAAACAATAGGCGTCGGTTATTTGTATAAAACCGACGCCAAATAGTTACAGTGTCGGTTTTTAATAGAAACCGACGTCTATTTCCTTAACACCACGGCCGTGGCAGCGGACCAGACACCACGGCTGTGCTGTCCAGCATGGCCGTGTTGGGAGTTATATGGCGTCGGCTATTAGCTAATAACCGACATCTATAGTTCCCAAGTTGGCACCCTCCTGTGGCGCGAAGATATATGTCGTCGGTTATTTGTAAAAAACTGACACGGATAGTTCCCAAGATGGCGCCCTTTCTGTGGTGCGAAGGGTTTGGGCATCAGTTTCTAATCTAATAACCGACGCCTATAGTGCCATGATGGCGCATTTTCGGTGGCGCGCGAAGAGTTTGGGCGTCGGTTTTGGAACTGACGCCTAATGGGTGAGCTTTTAGTGTCGCCCACATAGGTGTCGCTTAGAAACCGACACTAAAGGCTTTAAATAACCGACACTAAAGGTAGGTTCTGTAGTAGTGCATGCATTATTATCATCATGTTACATCATACTTTTTTTATTCATCTAAACCTAGGGTGACACATCACAACTAAGATTGGGGATCACAAGATTAGGGTTCCATGATCTTAGATGGAGGTATTATGAGATTCAAGAAAGAATATTGAACTTGTAATCAATATTGTCATTTCAAGTCATATGAGTTATTTCCATGTGTGATAGTAGTCATTAGAGGATAGAAGATATCCAAGTTTGATGTAGTGTCATAGGGACCAACAAGTTGCTGGTTTGAGTTTCAAATGATCATTTTGGATATCAAAGACCCACATATGAGCAAGGGTTGGAATTCAATATCAAAGTATCCATATAAAGCATCTTTCAAGGTTCTAGATCATTATTAAGTCAAAATAGGATGCTAACATAAAAAAGTGTGAAAACTAGTCCAACATACATCAAAGATTACTAATTTGGGTCAAGCATGAGAGTTTGGGGAACATCCAATAAAGGTTAGGTATCAAAGAAGTATCTTTTAGCACAAAATCCCATTTTAGCTCATTCAATCAACATAAGATCATTTAAGGGTGCAAAGATGGACAAAGTTCAATTCTTGATTAATAAAGTTGTTCAAGTTACTGATATTAATTTTAACATAAATATTTTGGCCATAAAAGATCAAGCTTGAGCATTAAATGACATAAAATGTTTAGGAAGAGATCAAAAGTTATCATTTTTAGCATATTAGTAGAACAACAAGCAGATCTAGATTCTATAAGATCTTTTAATGTAAAGCTTGTATTTTTTCAATCAAATAACATATAATATGTTGGAGCTAGCATCACTTTATTATGGATTTTTGAAGAAAAATGTTTTAAATTATCATTAACTTGAGAAAAGGGAAGTAAGGACCATAATTTACAGGGATGTGGGTCGTGCAGCTCGGGATGCCAGGCCCACCACCCGTGTGTGTTGGCATGGGTCGTGTTGGGCCAGGTGCCCCTTGACCAGACCAGGAGGAACAGAGACCAGGGGAGGAAGCTCAATCTGGGCCATCCTTGGATTGAACCATTATAGTTCGGAGAGGATTGAGGGCCCAGGGGAGTTGCCCACCACTGCACCCACCTATGAGGAACCCCTCCCCTAGCCACAACGAAGGGCTGCCTCACAGCTCACCCGAGCTGGGAAGAAGTAGGGTGAGGGGATGTGTGTGGGCTGAGATAATAGTTGGTCCACTTTGGTTGGTCCTCCACAAGACAAAGGCCGAGGAATATGTGGCTGAGGAAGGCTAGAGCATAAAACCCCAAAGCGGGGGGTGTCAAAGGCATCCACCATGAATAGAGGTAGAAGGAGTTAAAGCTTGAGCTAGAAGGCATGAAAAGCCCTGCAAGAGGGTGTGAAGGAAAAGGGAAAAAGAAAGGGAAAGAAAGAGCATGAATCAGGGCCTTAAATGCAAGCGAAAAGGGGCTGCAAGTGAGGTGGGAAGCAAGCTCCAACCACCTGCTCCTATCCTTAGGAGTAGGTGGGGAAGACAACACTGTGGCCATCCATGGATAGGAGATCCAAAGCATGTAATTGGGTGAAATAAAAGAAGTATATTGATGATATGGTAAGCTATGATTTGTATCCAAGGACAAATAATCGTTGCCTCCAATTGACCGGGAGGTAAGAGGAGGGATAGCTGACATGTATAAAAGTGAAGTAAAATTGGGGTTTCTAGGCTTTATCTTGTAAAAAACATAACTCACAAACCTTAACTCAGATTGACGTAGAATTTTCTCATTAGTTCATAGACTTCCTCTACTTCTTATATTTAAACTTTATATTCAAAAGATAATATTGAGGTCATCCAAGTTTTTTAAATTCATTTTATAGTCTAATTATACACTCAATTTTAGTAAATATAGGATAATGTGACATTTAGTTAATTTTGTTTCATTAATTGAGTACATTATGACTCCAAGTTATCTAATCGAGGGTGATGGAAGTTATTGAACATAAAAGAGCATATACTGAGTCAAGATATACATTAATAGATTGAGAGGGGAAAATTTAGATTATCATAATATATTTAATGTTGATGAAGTATTGGATGGATGGTTTATTGAAGATGAATCTTTCGTCAATAATGTGTATAGAGGGCTCAATTGTGTAAACTTATATTCTACGATCAAAATATTTAAAACAAAATAGTACGGAAATGACATGGACACCTCCCAACATGTTATTAATGTAAAATAAATGATATGCTTATGATATCTACCAAAGAAAGAGGGTGGTTGCCTCCCCTTTAATGGATTTAACATAAAAACCTATCTATAATATCTTATAGGGAAATATGGCTACAAAGTAGGCAGCGGAAACAAAAGTTTTATCAACTATATGCCCATAATTAACATATCACATCAATAACTATAATATGGAAAGGATGGTTTTGGGGATATATCTGGTCTTGGAGCAAGTCCAACAACATCTCCTCATTGTTTTCATTGCACAACTCTAATTTCTGGTTGCACTGGGACTCGTCTGACTGCTCCTCCATGGACAACAGACTCGATTGTCATCTTTTGTAGCAGCTCCTCTCGTAACAGACTACTGGTTGATGATTTCCTCCTTAGCGAAAGACAACAACCTCCCACCTCTAGAGAAATCCACATCGAACACCTAGAACTCATGTTTTTCGGTTAGAATAGTCAGGAAGGAGTTGTCCTTTCCATTAGCATACTAGTCACCAACTTGCTCTCCCACAACAATGATGTCAGATGTTCTCTCCCTTACTATCCCTCCCTAGTCGGGAAGAACTTTCTTGGGCACTCTTGGTTACCACAACCATAGAGGGAAATAATTTTCAGAGCAACTAATTCTCAATTGTCTGTGTTGTGTTCTGGGAATCCTATAGTACCCCTCTATTTATAGGCGGCATTGGGCCAGGGTTCCAGTCTCTGTTGGAGTGGAAAGGATCGGAAGATCTTGAATTTTCACAACCTACGATCACCAAAATGGCTGTCTAGCACACCAAACAGACGTATGGCATGCGAAATGGTCATCTCGTACTACGAGACGACTATTTTGTAGTTTTCCAATCACATAAGAAATTGGAAATTCTTTTTTATTAATGTTGAACATTAATTCCTTGCACTCCAAGTAATGTGCAATCCAAATGAATATGAAAAAAAATCTAGAACCTTCCCTCAGCTGAACTGACCAATCTCGCCCATGCGAGACGACCATCTTGGTCACCCAGACGATCGTCTAGTGACCCGAGTTGGGCCGGCCGGTTTCGTCAGTTCGCACCTTGGTCAATTTCAACTTGAATTAATCTAACTTTCCAAACACCCATATCAACCCTTAAGATATTTGACAGTCCATACGAACATCTCATGCCATGAGATAGGCATTTGGAAGTATTTTCATGTTTCTTGTTGCTTGAATCAATTACCTAAATGTTTTAGTAATTAATTCAACTGTCATTCAAGATCATACTTCTCTTGTAGGTCGAGACCTATGTGTGTGGCCCTATAGGTCCCATATTACATTGGCAGTGAATGTCCATAACAACTTATGACATCACAAGCAATGAGCAGTGCCTAGTCACACATCAATGCTACCCAAGTAAATGGAAAGTTAGATAACAAATTCAACCTACAATATGTGTATGGTGTTGTGGTGTTTGTACAATTCCTTTATCACTGATGTCCAGATTGAACTCGAGTCATGGAGTAGTCACCCTCTTCATCATTCAATCTTATTTTCTTGAACTGGAGCAGAATGTCTGAGATATATGTAAGCTCAATATCACATATTGACTCACATGTGCATGGCCATGCATTTCTTAGTCTCTCTAATCAAGAGGCCTAGTACATCAAATTCCCGTAGGAGGGAAAAATTCCATTTCTATCACTCACAGTCTATCCCCATGTGCCAAAGTCACCCAATCATCACCTTTATAACAACCCATGTTTCAGGATTGCATTTTATGATGTCAAAGAGTACCTAATCGCATGTGATGAGTGTAGTTATTTTAGGTCTAAGAACCACATCCACCACCATCACTGTGAGAGCTGACTATGACTTCTATGATTTTGGCTTCCATGTGTCAGTGTCACAGTGGGTCAGTCTGATACACTGCTATCTAATATGAATTTGTGTGCTTGGTTTGATATATCCATATCATGACTAATGAGATTCTTCCATCAACCAACCCACACTATGATCTTATGTGTCATTGTTGTCTATCAATCTTCCATAATAAAAACCCATCAGGGACATAACAAGAATATGTATATGTACTCTTAACATCAATATAATATCATTTCCACTAGGCTAATACTTGAAGACATACGTCATTGAGTAATATTATTCTCTATACATTTATAATGTTTCATCATTATCTCATAATTGAATTAATTAGAATAAATCAGAAGGTTGCCTTTATTTATTAATCAAATTAATTTACAAGTTAATCATCACATGATTGGCTCTTTGGGCATACATACCAACATATCTGACTATATAGTTACTAATATTTTAAAAAGAGAAAATGTTATAAAAAATTCATTGAACATCAACAGTTTGTACTGACAATATAAGCAGATAGAAAGTACAAAAATTCAAAAAAAACAACATAGAATGTAATACAAAGAATACAACAATGTGTTACATATGTAGTGAATTTGAGTCACATTTATAGGCTAAATTCATACTTTTTTTGTGTGGTTATGTGTCATTTTATGACTATAATAGCATGATTCATATTCCTTTATCCTATAATCACTATATGCATCAAATTCAGTTTATTTTATCTTATTTTTTATGACTTATCAAATTTCTCGGATTTGATTCATGTTCCTCTCTCTGTTTCAGGTATTTTGTATATCAGAACCCATCGATACCATCGATGACTCTGTCGATACCATCGACATGGAAATAGTGACCAGGCTGGAGGGAGAGCATCCAAGTCAATATCAGCGACCAAAGCCGCTGATGGTCTCGAGATCGCTTTAGTGGGAATTAAGTCAAGTTGTCGATACTATTGACACCATCGTCGATAGTATTGAGAGTTCACAGGTTCTAGCGATGGATTCCATTGCTTTTAGCGTCAAAAGTGCACCTTAAGGTGTCGATACCATCGAAGCCCCGTCGATGGTATGGGCGTCGATGGTATCGACGCCATCGGATTAGGAAATTGTTCAGAACGATCACGATCGAATAGCCGTGATATTTTGGCGGTCGTTTGTGGTACCTATACCTAGGAAAAGGCGGCCCAAAAGCGAGGTATCACATTTGATCTAGTTGCACAACTCTCAGAGAACAGGAAAGTGAAGAACGGAGCCTAGAGCTATGCCCTGGACGTTTCCAGAGTCGCAGGCAGACAATTTCACTACCGAAAGGCTGCGGATCGTGCATCTCACACCGAGGATCATCCAGATCTTCTCTGTTTTAGGGGTTACATCATATTTTCTCTCATTTCCCAATGTCTTCCTCTTTGTTCTTCATGTGTACTATTGAGATGAACATGCGGGGATAATCCCCTCTATCCTTAGGACCGGGAGTAGCTTGGGGAATCATTGTATGACAATGTTATATTGATTACCATAATTTGTATCATTTTCCCTTGATATGTTATCGTGTTTCCATTGAAATTTACTATGCTTGATCACCATAGTCGATTTCTAATACCATTAATTACTTCTGACGGAGGATTAGTGGTTGAAAAGGCACGATTAACACATTAATCAATAAATTCCTTAGACAAGGTAATGTACGATTAATGGTGGATACTCAGAGAAATAATTAAAGAACCAAGATCTAGGGTATAAGTTACTACTGAGGTGGAACTGACCTAGAACTAGGTAGTGAATTGTATCACGAAAGCGAGCAATTTTGACTACGGGCCATAATCAGGGAAAAAGAACGAATTATGTTAATTGTGTAGATTTGCATGCAGTTAGACCTCGCGGTGAAACCGCAATCCTAAGGATTCCCATTTAATTTGATTAAACTAAACATTTAATCATCATTTGCTTTTTCTTTCTTTTTGTTTTATTTTCTTTTTCAAAATCAAACTCAATTTTCCCATTGGTCTAGTTGATTATGACTAGTTAGTAGTAGTCTACTAAAATTTATGTTTCTCTGAGTTCGACTCGGACCTCACAAGGCCTATATTACTTTGATATGTGCACTTGCATTTAACACATGGTAAAATCATGTCAAGTTTTTGGCACTGTTGTCGGGGAAATGGTAAATTTTGGCACTACGAGTGCTGCAAGCGGCCACTCTAGGCCGCTTTTTCTTTTTATTTGCAATTTTTAATTATTGAGATTAATTGTCTATCTTTCAGATTCTTTATTCGTATAGCATTGTACGTACTCGATTTTCCACATTTTAGGTACTAGTGCATGGTGAAGATGTGTCTACACACAAGCGACACCTGAGGTTCCACCTTCAGGATCTGAAGATGAGCGAATAAATACACTACTCAAAGACGTTGAAGAAGAACTTGAGACTTTCAAAATGGCCGAGGAACAGACAATATGGGAGAAGATCAAGGCTTCTTCTTCCTCTGTGCAGAAGGGGCCAATCAAGAAATAGGCTATCAACATACCTAGATACAAGATTGACCCAGGGCTGATCCAGTTGGTCAAGTCACAGGCTTTCCATGGGCTAAAGAATGAAGACCCAGTGGCCCACATCAACACCTTTGTAGAACACTTTGACATGGTGAAAGTGGATAGATTTCCACAGGAGCCAATTTATCTGAAATTATTTCTATCTTCTCTGTAGGAAACACAAGGGAGTGGCTCTACAACCTAGATGATGAGTTTGTGGAATCATGGGACATGATGATTGAAGTTTTCTTTGAAAGATATTTTCCGCTCAAGAAGACAAATGATCTCATGAGGGGGATTCATAATTTCAAACAACAAGCAGGTGAAACATACTCAGAGACATGGGAACGTTTCAACATCATGCTGCAGAAATGCCCACATCATGGGCTGGATTTAGAAACTCAAGCAAAGATCTTCTATTTTTCCCTTAATGAACATGACAGGAGTAATTTAGACTCAGTAGGGACATGTTTCTTTCTGAACAATAAAGGCTCAAAGTGTGGAGAAATCTTAAAGAACATGGCTAAGAAGCAATCCTGGGGTGAAAGAGATGCACTAGAGCAGGTCAAAATCACAGGGGAATCCAAGGAAATTCAAGCATTCAATGAGAAGATGGACCTACTAGCCAAGAAGCTCTTAGAGAAGGAGAGTAGTGGGTCTGAGGAGGAAGAATATGTAAAATATATGCATCAACAGGGCTATAGGAGAAATGACTACTCTTGGAGAAAGGATAAGAAATTTTCATGGAAGGATCCAAATAATTTTCTACAAGACCCGAAGCAAAAACCACAGTCAAGTGCAAAGGACAAGAGCAATGAGTTGCTCAATCAAGTAATAAAGCCAAACCAAGAGATGATGAATACATTCACCAAGTAAATTCAGTCACAGGGGGGGTTTCTGAACCACTTTGGTTAGACTCTACAGAGTCATGGTACACAACTGAGGACTATAGAGACAACCACGACCCAAATTTCAACTGAGGTGGCTGCGATGAAGCAAATCATTCAAAAAAATCAACTAGGAATGCAAAGCCCGCTCAGCCACATCAACAGGTTAAATATATTTCAGTCTGCAAAGCATCAGATCATCCTATTAAGGAGGTACATGAGTAGAGTATCATACATATAGACTTGGAGGACAAACCCAAAGTTCCATACCCTCATAGCTTATATGGATTACCAGGAGGATGTGGGATGCCATGCAGCTCACTCCAAGATTCCACCACTGGCGTGCCCATATCTCTGAGTTCTGAAGAGATTCATATTATGAAAGAGCAGGTGAAAGATTTACTTTGTAGTGGAGCAACCACTAGCAATACAGAGGAGCAGCCACAAGTAATTCCATCTACAGATGATGTACCAAATCCGATCCTGAACGGTGGAGTTGAAGCAAGTTTAGGGGAGGAGACCCCTAAAGTTACATATATTCCACTGCACAAGTGCATTAAGGAGCCAATCATGCCATTCCCGGATAGTCTGAAGTCGAGGAATGAAAAAAGGCACTTTAGGAAATTTCTTGAGATCTTTCGGAAGCTCCACATCAACATTCCATTGGTGGAAGCTATCAAGCAAATTCATTCATATGGAAGATTCATGAAAGATGTCATAAACAAGAAACGGAGAATCAAAGATACAAATGTTGTATGTGTTGATGAAACAGTGAGTTCTATAATTCAAGGAAGGTTTCCAAAGAAGAGGAAAGATCCAGGATGTTTCTACATCCCATGTTCCATAGGTGGACAACATTTTCCAAAAGCACAGTGTGACTCAGGAGCAGGCATTAATCTTATGCCACTTGCCACTTTTCAAAAGTTGGGATTACAGAAGCCAATGCAAACTTCCATGACAATCGAGTTGGCAGATGGATCCATTGTTAAGACATAAGGTATATGCGAGGATGTGCTAGTCAAAGTCGACAAATTCATCTTCCATATTGACTTTGTGGTAATGGACATGCATGAGCTAGAAGGATGTGAGATGTTATTGGGAAGGTCGTTCCAAGCTACGGCTGATGTAATCACTGCCATTGGGTGAGGCTACTTGACGTTGGGGATTGGTAATGATAGAGTTGAATTCAAATTTCCAAATGAATTATCAGAGACATCCTTTAACAACCCAATTTAAGGTATCTGTATCGTCTAGCCTAAGACGCTAAAGAAGGGCGCTTGTTGGGAGGCAACCCAACCTTGGTAGAATACATGGTTATCTCTTTAAAATTTTTGTATTCCTAGGTATTTTTCATTAATTTAGCACTTGGTCTCTAAAAATTATACCCTGATATGTTTGATGAGTGTGCAGGCTGGGAAACGGTCAATACCATCGATGCCTGGGTCGATGGTATCGAATTTGCAACTGCAAAAATTTCTACCAAAACTTCATCCCATCGATACTATTGACGGCCTCATCGATGGTATCGACATGAGAACATGTAGCAAGATGGTCGAGAGTCTATGGTATCAACAAGTCATCGATGGTAGTGAGATGTCTGAAGATTTTTAGACCGGTTTGTCTCAGTAAAGTCGATACCATAGACACCCTAGTTGATGGTATCGACACACCATTAGAGCGCGCACCGCCAAACCCTCACAAGGATCCGAAGTATTCACAAGCGTCGATACTATCGACACCCAATCGATGGTATCGACGGACATGTCAACGATATGTGCGTCTTCACCGAGTGGTCTACAATGCCTATCGATGGACAGTGCCGATGGTATCGACACGCTGTCACTACCATCGACACGTAGACGACCTGGGCCCCCACATATAGCCATCGACATCCGTCGATACTAGTGAGCGATGGATTCTACTACCCGTCGATACTATCGATGGATCCGTTAATGGTATCTACACGCCAACAGTAGCGGTGGTCGACCCTTATAAAAAAGGGAGGCCATTCTTCAATCTAAAGTCACATCCTCAGTGCCTATCCTCTACCTTTGAGCCCAAGCATCTCCGAGCACCCGAGAGTAACCGAGATCACCACTAACGATCGTCTCCGAGAATCTTCTTCTGCTCCGTGGATATCCATCTTCTCTGAGTGCCTCAACCATCTTCTCCGAACTCCATTCTCCTTTCTCTCTCTCAGTCATTCCCTGTTCAATAATGGTGAGATCTGGAGCTTCATCATCTAGGGCTGCACTACCTGCCCTACCCACCCCATAACAAGGATTAGTTCCTCGCCCGAGGCTAGTCCACCCATCAGCAGAGGTAAAGAAGGTATATGAAGAACTATGGAAGCGTCTGGTTGAGCCCACCCAATATGGTGACTGGGAGCTTATCAAAGATCTGGGATTTGAGTCCAATATGGCCTATGTGCTTCAGGGACAACTGTGAGAGTCCCCCATGCTCTGCCGCGACCATGCGGAAGGTCATCCATTCTTCAGTGGATGACCCACATACAAGGAGATCGCCATCGAGTTCATGGAATCTCTGGACATTTGTGTCATTCCCAATGAATTAATACCGGCACAGACAAAATGGAAGGAGGGGTGTGTGTCTTTCCATCTCTACAACAGGGACTACAACATGACCCTTTGTGCGTTCAATGAAATTTATGGGTGGAACCATAGTGATCTGCGTCAGCCACCACAGAATGTCGACTATGAAGCTATGTATGCGAAGATGGTCACTATACCTGAGGGATATTTTATCAGCTGGCACCACACTACTGTAGCTGACTTTGAGCATCCATTTGTCTAGATTCTTCACCGAATTATTTCTAAATCATTCTTTGCAAGATCAAAACTGTCGTAGAGAAAATTTCAGGAGATGGACCTTTTCTTCCTCTATAGTCTGCTAGAGAGGACACCCATCAATTTTAGAGCCTTCTTCCTCATGTGCGTGATGGCGGTTAAGAGGAATATTTCTTGCAAGGCCCCAATTTACTTTGGGGGCCTTATTATGCCTATTGCCATGCACCTGGAGCTTGATCTATCCGGGTTCCAAAAGATAGAGAGTAGAAATACGTTCGGCCTGACCCACTTTGTCAACTCCGGCCTCATTGAAGTCCGCCATGGCATCGCCTACGCCACCTGCCATGTGGAAAAGGTTTTCTAGCGGCATGCATTGCCCGACCCTGCTTTCAACATCAGGCTAGGACAAAACTATAGGTGGCCTATCATTGATGTTGATGAGGGTGAGGAAGAACAGGCTGCAAAAGTTGAAGTTCAAGATGGCGACGATGATGAAGTAGACAAGGGGGAAGCCACCATTCCTCTTCGATGATGAGTTGCTCCGTAAAAGCATCCACGATACTATGGATCCTCCTCTTCTTCCCAACCAACACCACCACATCCCACTCAAGGTGGAGAGGATGTCTATTCCATGCAGGGAATGCATGCACTGCTACAGGATATTCAGCAGACGTAGCTCCAGCATACCACCTCTTTTTAGGGAATTCAAGAAACAACAAACCGGTTGTTCGAGAATTAACAAGCAATCTATGAGAATGAGCGCCTCCTCTTCACCAACCAAGAAAATATCCACAACCGGTTGAATAGGATGGAGATGCAACATCAGTTGTTTTACGACCACTACTGGAGCCAAAACTTTTTTGGAGGATACCCATAGCCACCACCGAGGCCCCCATCTGATATGTCATTCCAGGGGCATTATCCTTCTTGGGATCCTAGCGGTCACCAGTACCAGCCGCACCCCCCACCGGAGCAATAAAGGGGTATCATTGTTCCACCTCTTAAGTTCAGATTTGAACTATGAGGCCATAGTTGAATTCAAGCTTAGGGGGGTGTTGGAACAACTTCTATCTAGTTTTTCTTTATTTTATTTCATCTTTAGTTTGTTTTTGCAATTTTCATCTTTCTTTATCTTAGTTTTCTCAATTTCTAGATTTACTATTTTCTAGGATCCACTATATATCTAGTGTAATAAGTGGATTCTAATTTAATTGCATGTCATCTCGTTTTCACTTGGGGCTTTGTGAGAAAATGATTTTAAATGAAAAAAAAATCTTTAAGAAATTTTAAGCTTGTCTTGTTAAAACTTGAGGACATTTCTTGTGAAACTCATTGGGTAGGTCAACTCAAATGAACATGATTGTGTATCTGTATGGTTCATGTTAATAGGATTGATATGGATGTTGAGCCTAAACCAACCAAATGATAACGTGACTTTAATTTGAAGTGAGAGAAATAAATCCCTTGATTAATTGGTACACAAGTCAGTAAGGAGGGACATATAATTCTATCTGAAGGTTTTGTCAACTAGTCTTGTTATCTGATCCACCGCAATTTCATTCACTCTCCACCATAAGAACTGGGAGCACATTACTGTCTTTCACTCTTTGATTGCATTCCATGTAGATAGGTCTTGCATTATAGTTATTTTTGCATGTTTTGCATAAAAATGGAAAAAGAAAGATATAAAGTAGTTATACATGCACAATATCCTTAGGTGCATGTCATTTAGTTGTATAATTGTCATAATGAAGTGCATTCACATCTTTTGAGCATATAGTTGTACATCATGTGTTGTATGTTCTTTAAAAAAAATTAATTAAAGGTGTTGAACATGTTCCATACCCTCCGAATAGAATGCATCAATTGTGCCAGTTAGAGAAAATAGAGAAGGAAGCCCAACAAATAATCCATTACCATTTAGGAAAATGAGGGCTTGAAAAAATGAATGAAAAGAAAAAAAAGAAAGGAAAAGAAGAAAAAAGTATGAATAAGAGGGAGAAAGGAACATATTCTCACCCGCATTTTAGGAAGAATAGGCACATGGTGTAGTTTTCTTAGATATTCCATCTCACTTTGAGACAGAATGATAGTGCATGCATCATTTTACCAAAAATGTAGCATTATGACATTTTTATTTGCATGTGTATCATGATAGGTCATTCATTTTTGTTTTTGCATGATTGACTGTAATGTGCTTCCATTTCTTCCATAGCCACCCATTCCATCCACTCGTTGCTCTAAGTGGTAGGTCACCCATGATATTCTCCTCATTCATGTATATCAGGAGATCTACTTCCATTTAGATGGTAGTTAGGAAATGAGCAATGTAGATAGGAGATCACAAGATGCACCAAGCATGAACCTAAAGATTCTATTATGTTAACTGCCTTATTTGATAGTGTTCGTTGATCTTGGGGTAGACATTTCTTATGAATGATTATTGTCGCCTGAAGGGTAGTTATTGTTCCGTGGTTGGTAAGGGTCGATATGTGAATTGTAGGCGGGAAACATATTGTGATATCAATTTTGTGATTATGTTCTTTAGTTGACCTTCTCAATTAGATTCTAAGTTTTGTTGCTCGAGGACAAGCAAGATTCAAGCTTAGGGGAGTTTGATGCAGTGAATTTGAGTCACATTTATTGACTAGTTTCATACTTGTTTTGTGTGGTTATGCGACATTTTATGACTATAATAGCATGATTCATATTCCTTTAGCCTATAATCACTATATGCATCAAATTCGGTTTATTTTATCTTATTTTGTATGAATTATCAAATTTCTCAGATTTGATTCGTGTTCCTCTCTCTGTTTCAGGTACTTTGTATATCATAACTTGTCGATACCATCGACATGGAAATAGTGACCAAGCCGGAGGGAGAGCATCCAAGTCGATACTAGTGACCAAAGCTGTCAATGGTCTCGAGATCTCTTCAGTGGGAATTAATTCAAGCCGTCGATACTATCGACAACACCATCGATAGTATCGAGAGTTCACAGGTTCTAGTAACGGATTCCATTGCTTTTAGCGTCGGAAGTGCACCTTCAGGTGTCGATACCATCGACGCCGTCAGATCAGAAAATTGTTCAGAACGATCACGATCGAACGGCTGCGATATTTTGGCAGTCGTAAGTGGTACCTATACCTAGGAAAAGGCAGCCCTAAAGTGAGGTATCACGTTCGATCTGGTTGCACAAGTCCTGGAGAAGAGGAAAGCAAAGAACGGAGCCTAGAGCTATGCCCCAGACGTTTCCAGAGCCACAGACAGACGATTTCACCACGGAAGGCTGTGGATCGTGCATCTCACACTGAGGATCACCCAGATCTTCTCCATTTCAGGGGTTACATCATATTTTCTCTCATTTCCCCATGTCTTCCTCTTTCTTCTTCATGTGTACTATTGCGATGAACATGCAGGGCTAATCCCCTCTATCCTTAGGACCGAGAGTAGCTCGGGGAATCGTTGTATGACAATGTTATATTGATTACCATAATTTGTATCATTTTCCCTTGATATGTTATCGTGTTTCCATTGCAATTTACTGTGTTTGATCACCATAGTCGATTTATAATACCATTAATTACTTTTGATGGAGGATTAGTGGTTGAAAAGGCACAATTAACACATTAATCAATAAATTCCTTAGACAAGGTAATGTACGATTAATGGTGGATACTTAGAGAAACAATTAAAGCACCTAGATCTAGGGTATAAGTTACTACTGACGTGGAACTAACCTAGAACTAGGTAGTGAATTGTATCACAGAAGCGAACAATTCTGACTACGGGCCATAATCAGGGAAAAGAAAAAATTATGTTAATTGTGTAGATTTGCATGCAGTGAGACCTCGCGGTGAAACTGCAATCCTTAGGATTCCCATTTAATTTGATTAAACTAAACATTTAATCATCGTTCTCTTTTGCTTTCTTTTTGTTTTATTTTCTTTTTCAAAATCAAACTCAATTTTCCCATCGGTCTAGCTGATTGCGACCAGTTCGTAGTAGTCTACTAAAATTTACATTTCCCTAAGTTCAACTCGGGCCTCACAAGGCCTATATTACTTCGATATGTGCACTTGCATTTAACACACCGTAAAATCGAGTCAGTTACTTATTATGAAAAATATGGACAAAATGAGTACACTAATAATATGATTGTTAGATATTGTTGTTTTGTTATAACTGAGCCATTAATGCATAATCATTGAATATGTAAACTCAAAATCAACAAACAAAATATGTCGAGTATGATAAAACATACACAAGAATGTACAATGTAGCATATGAATTATAACATTGAGTACACCTGGAAAAAAATGTAGAGACATTCATTGACTATTAATGGCTTTGTTGTAGTGTCTCACATGTTACATGTTATAGTGCTCCTAGAAAACATAAGAGTAAATAATGGTCAACAAAACAATCTAGGTGTACTTAATAAAACAAAGAAACTAAGTTTATATGGGTATGTGAGGTGAACTCGCCACCTAAACACTACTATAAAGACAAATAACACTACTTATGTATCTAAGTTTGAGAAAAGACCAAATTAACACCTCGTCTGCTAATCAGAAGTAACAAATTAACATCCATTCAAAATCATTTTCCAAATTAGATTTTTGGGGCTAAATGTCTCATCTACTTTGGCAAATTTACTTGCTAGGGCGAATGTGACAATCTGGATGGTGAATTTACTCATCAAATATAATACATATTTTAGGGGTGTTGTATTATGTGAACTCATTCTGGACTCAAAATGAGACACATCTGTCCTTTTCCACTACAAAATAAGAGGCAATTAAATAAAATAACATATTATATCCAAAAATTTGTGTGAAAAAGACAAAATGTGCCTCATTTTGAGTCCTAGAACTGTGTTTGTCATTTACCTTTATATGATTGCATTAAGATAATGAGACATTGAATGTGCCAAAAGGATTGATGTAGTTAGATCAAAATGTCTAATACACCACCACCAACATATTGGGCAGATGAGGCATTGAATATGCCAAATAAGCATTCAATCCACAACAAATATTTTAAAAATAAAATTACTTCCCACCAAGTGGCTATTTTTTGGTGTAGATGTAGAGTTAATTTCCATTAATTCTTGAGCATTCAATTGTTTAATTCATATAAGATACCTCTTAACTTCTTCCTCACTAATTTCAATGGACTTCTTAATTCTTTCTCTATTTAAACTCTAGCAGATCATGAAATCTCCACTCTCTAGTAATTTTTATTATTTTTTAGATTTTTAGAAGAGTTCTAATCAATATATCATTTAAGTCTATTCAATTTTCTTGTTTTAAATATTATTCAGAGCTCCAACCATCTCTTGGTTAGGTAATATTCTTGTATAAATTAACTCTATTGTAATATAATGAGTGCTAGTATATATAATTGCAATTTGATACACTAGTACTTCTATGAAAAATTATATACCATTTGCACTGTGGAAACTTTTGAAACTATAATTGTATTTACATTTTTTCTAAACTTACTAAAATAGAAATCCATTGTAGTTAATTGTAATTAGTAATCTAGTCACCCTCTATGCGACCTTTTTTTTGTTGTGAACCCAATTTCTAGGTGATCCATGTATCCCATACTTGAGAGGAATACAGACTTGACCATTTCATGGTCTATAGTTTATGCCTCAAGGCTGGCCTGACTCTTTGCCTACCTTCCAATAGTCAGAGGAGATGGAGTAGACGAGAGGAATTGGATCACACCTCACTCAACTCATATCAAGAATCGATCGACGGGAAATGAGATGGTACTTCTTTAAAACTTGTACTTTAATTATGTTGTGAAATCTATGAAATAACATTGTAGTGTGTTATTGCAAACATAGTATAAATGTTATTATAGTTGAAAAGAATGGGAGCTAATTGCAATTTTGTGAAATGAAAATGTAATTATAAGTGTAATTGTGAGTGAATTTTAATTGTAGTTGTCATTGAATTCAGTTGTAGTTTTTGCATGTTAGTAAAACAATTTGAATTAAAATTAGCTCTTTCTATCAATTTTATATGTTCCAAGTAATGGCTTATTGAGAAATTGCCCTTAGAATTTCTCAACACAATATAGCCACAACAGGTGGTGAGTTAATGACCTTCGTGTTTTACCCGTCGAGATGTATATATAGAAAGCTAATATTATGTGGTCGATCTAAAGCTAACCAACTAAAAAGATAAGGAATTAAAATTATTTTAGTTATCTTCACTCACCTTTGAGACCTCAAGATAAACTTCCATAAATCAACTATCACAAGCATACACATACATCAAAATGATATCGATAGATACATCTTTATTATTGCAAGCAAAGTTTTATAGTACCTGATTGGGTATCTAGGTCTCGCTCTTTCTCCATAAAAACATGCTATCTCTTCTTGGGACTCTATCATCACACAATTCAAAAATAGACTATCCTTTTAAAAATCATGAACCCTAAGCTTGGTAGGACAACTTACTCTAAAACTCCTCTATTAGCCCCCTTATCACATACTTCCTCAGTTGGATACCACTCCCTACTATGATATATAAACATATTGGTCACATCCATTACACCTTTTAATAGGGGGACACTCACTAGTATATGTACTACCTTTAGCGTAGTTTAAATAGCCATATAACATAAGTTTTTACCAACACCTAACTAGAAAATACTACAGCTAAAGATCTTCTGCATCAGTTTTTTGGGAACGATCAAACTGACGCCATATTGCAAGTGATGGTTTCTATTAAAACAAAAATTGATGACTCATTGATGACTCAAAGTGATATAGTGTCATGGAATCACACTGTGTAATTGGTTCCTAGAAATTAACTGATGCTATATTCAAACTATCATTGATTATAATATGAGAAAATGACGTCATAGAGTAGCACGCCCATATTGGAATCACAGACGTTCCAGGCAGCATGGTCATGTTGCGGGATGGGTAACATTGTCATTGGTTTTGGTATGAAAAATTAATACTAGAAAGAAGCAAAATTTTTTGCGTCAGCTCGATCACCGAAATCGATGTAGTACTTTCTTTTTAGGTAAACTATTAACTAATAAGGGTAGACATATCATCAATTTTGGTCTAAAAATTGAAGCAACATATCAACAATGTCAGTTTTTTTATAATAACTGATGCTACATTTATGTTTTTTTAAATAGAAGATCTGTAGACCTACTATTTGGCTATTCAATAGGATGCCGAAACTATAGTTGGTTAGAACTATAGTTTTTATCATTTGTTCATCTTAAAAATAGACCAACACACTTGTAACACCTGCAATAACAAACACATAGACACAACTCATCCACCCACATACATTTCCATTCTTCAATTCCATTCTCTTCAACATTTAATTCCTTTCTCATGCACATACACAATTCCAAGAACACACATATAAGATTCGTTCTCTAGTTACATTCACATGACATGTAAAAATACAATTATCATTATATTCATTCATCTTCACATTCTTTCACAAACATGTATATACACACATCATTCACATACGAACCAACATTCACTCACATCAAATTTCGAGTTCCAAAAGTCATATCCACCACATGTATATAAAAATAAACTATACAAGGTTTTTAAAAGTCATATTTTATCCCAATCATATTCAAAGGTAAGTTCCTCAACGAAGGTGTGTGCCCACTCTTCTCATATCTCATCTATCTTTCTTTTATATAGGACTTTGTTATGCTAGACAAATACAAAGAGAATGACATAATTCAAAAGTTTTATTTAACTATTTAATATTATCAAATGAGACTATTTACTTATGATGATCAAGACTATATTGATTACCTTTTGTATACAATGGATCTCTAGTGCCACATGTTTGACAATAGGTTCATACACTACATCACGTAGTATATGCATGCCCAATAATTGTCTTATATAGGGCACTATAAGTTTACTATTATTTGAATCTTTAATACATAAAAGCAAGTGTAGTTGTCATATATATATATGCATTGGACTCAGAAAAATACTATTATAACCTCGATTTTTTCTTGTATGGCTTTAAATGCAATTTTCCCAATAAAATTTATATGCATGGAAATTGTATGATTTATGCTCAATGAATGGGTTTCTTTTGAAATATTTCCCTTGAATGTAAGTTTTTGTGGATCCTACTGATTTAGTGAGTCCAATGTGATAGAAAGGGAAGAAAAGGTATAAGAAATCTCATAATAAATAAAAGGAAAAAGAAATGAAGATAATGGTGAGAATTATGTAGAAGTCACTAGAAAGTGGTATGAATGACCTTAATTGATTAGGTTTTGAATCCACTAGGTTTCTAACAAGAAAATAAATACAAATAAAGAAAATAAAAGAGAAAGAGAGAGAAAATATGAATAGAACATGTCTTTTGAATAGATAACTTGCATATGAAGAAAAGCCTCTCTTATTTTTGAATTTTGATTCCAAACTTGGCACGCAAGTAGATTAAGTCATCAAAGAGGTTTTAAAATTTGGGATTAAAAAGATGTGTGCTTTAATAGTTATGAATTTTTTAAAGTTTCCTAAAGTGAGAGGGATATTCATAAATGTCACGATTTAGAATCAAATTAGAATTTTATTTTATTCAATTAATAGTGGATGCACGTGAGACGAGGACCATTGAATCTGAGATCCGACAGCTCTGAGTCATCCCTCACCTCCAGTCACACGAGGTGATAGAGAATAGGGAAAGGGTGAACTATGGGTAGGAATTATCATTTCTCAGACGACAAGCAAACTTGGGAGGAGTCTCACTATCTTTGGGAAAGTAAGATGAACATGTTGATCCCAAGTTCTAATAGGTTTGGGAGATCCCAGGTGATTTTCCCAAAATGTTGCCGCCAAGCCACGAACCTCATGCATAAATAGGGGGACATACCCCCTCTATGAGGCCACCAATCATTTGAAAAGCTTTGCCCAGAGCGTACGAACTCCTTGGAGCACTCAATTTCCCATTTTGTCTCGACCTTCACCCTTGACCGAACGAGCACCTCGCCGGAGTTGCTTGGTCGTCGACTCGTCACTCCAGAGTGTTGGAGGAGCAATTGATCCCATCAATCAACTCGTTGGGGTCCATCGAAGGTGACCACAACCTCGCCCAGACTAAGGGAGCAAGAATCCTAGAGTCAACCACAGAGTAGACCGCGTGAGGTCTGTAGCTCGTGAGAGGAGGTTGAAGATGACGGGGAGAGATTTTACCCTCTTGCCCCTCGACTGTCTTCAGTTCAAGTATGGGTTTATGGTCTTTTCCCCTATTTATTCTACACTTAGCCAACTGCTGAGGTGGTGAGTGCTGATAGGCCGACCTAGCCAATAGGCGGGACTCGGGGCTCTCTGCATAGGTGGCAGGCCCTGATTGACTTAAAAGTAATTTATTCAGGAAAATCATAACTAATTATGGGATTATTCGATGAATAAGTGTTATATATGAATCTTGCTCAGAAAAATCCATAGAATCCATTAAAAATATAATTGAGGCATGAATATGCTTGTAGTTTGAAAAATATGTAAAGATGCCATCTTTAATGGTTTTATTAATGGAAAACCATATGTTTTGATGATTAATAGATCTAATGACGTTCCATGAATATTTGGAGTTAAATATTAACCTGTTGATATAAAAAGGAGGTATTAGATCTAGATGAATAATCTTTGTGCATAGTTTGCTTATTTAGGGTTCCATGAATATAAAAGAGAATTAATGGGCCTAAAACCCAAATTTGGATAATTGTGAGTTTTAACGGTTTATGAAAATCCATTAGTAAGACAGAGATATGATGTTCTTAAACTAAATTGAGAATAAAGACCCTTAATGTGGATAATTTGTGTAATTAGGGTTTTTATGAGTAGAAAAGTGCTTTTACGGTTTATTGACCTAAAAGGGTAAAAATTAGAAAATAGAACCAAGAAACTCTAAGGAAACCCTAACTAGACTTAGAAACCTTAGAATGGAATCTCAAGTCAATAAAACATGTTTGGATGAGATTGTAACAAGTAGAGATTTTATACATGCTTTTTCAGGATCAAGATTTTCTTGATCGGTTGCTTGACTTGGTTGATTGGACTTCTTTATTGGATTGGATATCTTGCATATTTTTGAGACTTCAAATCAGGTATGTGGTTATGCTTATGGCTAATCGCTCTAGTTTCATAGATATTCTTGAGGTTTTACCGACTACTTGAAAATTAACTGCTTGGATGAACTTTAATTCTTGCAACTATAAAGTGACTATGGCTATAACCATGAATATATGCATGACTAGCTCAGATTCTAGTCCTCCTTTGTAGATTTGAGTATATATGTGAAATTAATGACATAGCTATTGGTCTACCCTTGGGGTAGGATCATCAGGTTATCATGAGCCGATGTTTGGTCTACCTTTGGGTAGGATCATATGACTATATAGCTCTATGTCTTGGTCTACCTGTAGGGTAGGATCAAAAGAGGCTATTTGGGATCTACCATATGAGAAAGGTAGTATACATGTCCACTGTAGGGACAACACAAAGGCTTGGATATGCCAGGACTGAGTAGTTAACTTTAAGATGTAAAGTTTGATTCGTTAATCAATAATTTGGTTGCAATATGTTGTTACAAATAGATGCAAGCTTTTGGTTCCCCCACATACCTGTATTATTCATTATACTGACTAACATTTTATTTGTTGGTGTTTTAGGTTACATGCAGTTATATGCCTACTAGAAAGTGGATGATAATTTAAAGTGACATTGAAAGAATAAAGCTAAATAAAGATTGGAGGAATATAGTTAAATAGATTCCTATATATGGTAAAGTCCTAAATTCCTATGTTTTTAAAGGTATGTGAAAAGAAATTTGTATCCAGTTCTAAGCTTAGTTGTGGTAGAATTTATTAATTTTTTTTTATTATTTGCAAAACCATATGATCCTATTTTGAGATAACGGCTCTAGCTTCTTGGCCTTCCTTAATTGGGGGTTTTGAGGGGTGGGGTCATTACATTTAGTATCAAAGCATGGTTTTCCATATTATCTCTAATAATTATTAAATTTACAAATTCTTTAGAGTACAAGGGAGTTATTAGAGAATTTTCCAAAGATGGAGGTGTCTAGAAAAGATACATCTAGGTCTTCTCATCTGCTTTCGTCCCTTCTTTACCCCTTCTCTTTAGAGAAACTTTAAGTGCTTATGATTTTCTCTCTCTCCACCACCTATTGTGTTTTGGGAATTCAGGGTGTTAAGGATTAGGGAAACCTCCACCAAATAATAAAATGCATGTAAATAAGATAAAATGGATGTAAGCTTAAAGATTTTATATCCCAAGATATAACTTGTGGTTAAAGGTTTTAATTGTGTGAATCAGCATGGCCCGTGTCAAGACCGTTGTTGTCTCCTGTGATGCTACAGAGAACCCCTCTAGAGGGAGGCCCCTCTATAAGAGGATGGGATCTTCTGATAAGAGGAGGAGAGACCATGGTGACAAGTCCTCAAGGAAGAGGAAGAGACCTGATGGAGCATCAGAGGAAGGCTCTAACCCTAAGCTGGTTCCCTTCAACGATCTAGAGATGAACCGGGAGGAGGAACCAATCTCCAAAGATGAAGTCAAGCCTGAGGAGAACCTAACTGGTGGCCCAAGATCTATAGTAATAGTACATACTCATGATGCCCTATAGA
Organism: Alisma plantago-aquatica; assembly: GCA_963693085.1. NCBI lineage: Eukaryota > Viridiplantae > Streptophyta > Magnoliopsida > Alismatales > Alismataceae > Alisma > Alisma plantago-aquatica. Next base: position 1,988,198,589 of record OY856409.1, read on the forward strand.
TGGAATAGCAAAAGAAACTAACCAAGGCCATTAGTGCCCTAGCCCTTAGAGATATAGCTAGAGATGGAAATGGTGAGCCACTTCCTATTCGTCCATGTCTTAGAGTCACCATTCTGGACTTTGTAAACTTGAACATTAAGAAGTTATGGGGAGAGGATAAGACTGAGGTGGTCGACAAAGTTGATGCTTGGCTACTAGTGGTTGAGAATGGTTTTTGCATGTTGGAGGTATAGTTGAACAAGAAGGTCTCATTTACTACTCACCTCTTGGAAGAAGCAGCCAAGATTTGGTGGGAGAACCACATCATGGGTTGAGATCTGAATGAGAACTAGATGTCTTGGACTAACTTCATGACTATATTCACAGCCAGATTAATTCCAATCTCAACTAAGAAGGAGAAGGAAAGGGAATTCACCAACCTGATCCAAGGTAGCCTATTTGTCACGGACTTTGGATGTAAGTTTTGCCTCCTAGAGAAATTCAGATACATGATGAATAAGGAAAGATGGGTGGACCATTTTCTGGAGCGTCTACACCCAACCATCAAGCCTCATGTGATGGTGAGAAAACCAAAATGCTTCACCGACGCCTACAACATCACCCTGAACATGGAGAAGATGATGATGCCTACTCAGAACCCATTCAAAGGATACTTGGTTTCATTGAAGACATCTCTGGCTCGAAGAATAATCACAAGAAAGGACAAGGATGCAATCATGCCAAGGGAAAACATGGATGCAATGGAAAACCCTGCAACAAGAACAACTATCCTATGTGTCACACCTATAAAAAATGGCATTTAGGCGAGTGTCGCTAGAAGAAGGTGTGTTTCCTTTGTCAGCAAGAGGGACACTTCCAAGCCAACGACCCCTTGCTAGACAGAAGATGTCCAAGCTCTATAGCAGCCCTACCTGTAGTAGTCCAGCCTATAGCCGCAGCCCCACTTGCTGGAGAGTGAAGAAAAGCTTGATTTTTTGCCATTAACAATGAAGAGGCTCAAGCTAATGCTAATCAGTTAATACAAGGTAATAACCCTTAAGAGTTTTCTTTCAATTTTAAGATAAGCATGTAGTAGTCTGACGTATTATGAAAAACAATGTAGGTCATCTAGAGGTCATGGGACGCCATATAAAAGCTCTTTTTGACTCTGGTTTTACTAATACTTTCATTTCGAGAAATCTCACAACTATGTTTTGCTTGGATATCAAGGATTTAGGATAAATTTTGGATAACACAACCTCGAGTGCTTAAATCTTTACATCTCTTTTAAAAACCCTAGTAATACCTATTAAGTATCTAGATCATGAGTTCCCTACATATTTTATCCTCCTTGACATGAACAACTTTGATGTGATCATCGGTAAGGATTGACTCTATACTTACATCAAAAATATCAATTGTAGGGAAAAGAAAATAATAATAAAGAGATCATGTCATTCACCGTTCACCATTAGAGGTAGGAAGCATGCTACCACTATCCTGTATGTGTTAGCCTTGAAGGTAGAGTGGATGATAACCAAGGGTTGTCAAGCTTTCCTAGTAGTCATTACCGAGCCAGAGCCTAAGTTGCAGCCTCTAGATGAAATAGAGGTAGTATGTTCTCGGAGGATTTGCCTAGGATTCCTCCTAAGAGAGAGGTGGACTTTTCGATAGAGCTAGCTCCTGGTACAAACCCTATTTTGAGGGAACCTTATAGGATGGCCCCTGCTGAGTTGCTTGAGATGAAAAAGCAACTGTAAGATTTGCTAGACAAAGGTTTATCCAACGTAGTACATCACCATGGGCAGCACCAATCCTCTTTGTAAAGAAGAAGGATGGGCCACGCGGAATGTTCATTGACTACCGAATGATCAACCAGGCTACCATTAAGAACAAGTATCCTTTGACCTGTGTAGATGACCTATTTGACCAACTTAAGTCTGCTCGAATCTCTTCAAAGATTGACCTGAGGTCCAAGTACCATCAGTTGCGAGTCAAGAGTGAGGACATCTCAAAAACCACTTTTTGAACCCATTATGGCCACTATGAGTTTGTAGTTATGCCTTTTGGGTTGCCCAATGCCCTGAGTGTGTTTATGAACCTCATGAACAATGTGTTCCAACCTTTCCTCCACTCATTTGTCATAGTTCTCATAGATGACATCCTAGTTTACTCTGATGACCTAGATCAACACCATGATTGTAGCATCCAACTTATAAAACACGATTAATTAATGCGGAAGCGTTCGTCAAGCAGCGGATTAGCAAAAATCACTAAAAATTAAAACCTTTTTCAAAGAGATCCATTCACAGGAAAACTCTTTAAAAAAAGAACCAAAGTGTTTCATTTTCATCCTGGTTCACAAGTACACAACCTGTAAAATTCCTTTTTAAGGATTACAACATTGACTGTCCTGCTAACAAATATACACAGGCAGTATAAATACTTTGAGGCACTAAGCCAAAACTCCGATTGGTTCATTTAAAACTCCGAGGACCTGAGAGTACAGAGACGACACATAGACTACTAACTATATGACACGACAGACAATACACTCAACCTGAGCTATCACTACTACCTCAGATGTTGTATCTCCTCTATAGAAAGATCTTCACTTCCTCGCACATCCACCTAAAAAATTTTGGATCCCACGGGGGTGAGACAATTGTAATTGTCCCAGCGAGAGATATAACTCTCCTCCGGCCATATTATTATCACATATTAAGCAGTAATAAACTGAGCAGAGATTCTTTTATATTGACATACATGCTAAATCACTGTATGAATAAAACAAAGTAATCTCCCTTCTTAAGGAGAACATTGCATCTACCCATGGTAGATAAGTAATTCATCTGTCTACCTTACAGAGAATATAAGGAAACATAAATAAAATCTATCCACTAAGGAATGCACAAAGGAATGCAACATCAACCAATGAATTTCCGTATTCAATCCTTAAGCAATTATGCTACACGGCTGATTACATTTTACAATCACACTTATGCCCTGAGGAGATGAGGTATACCGCTCATACTCCAACCGACCACTACGAAGTCGAAATCGGTACCATACATAGGTCAATGGAAGAGCCAGACTCCATGACCTCCCACGTCTCGGTCAGTGCGAGACCACAAGCAGGACTACGTCAACTGCTTATCGTAGCTATCCAAGGTATACTGGCAACTTGCTACAGAGTTACAGCGTCAGCTGCCTCTCTTCGGAATCAAGAGATTTTATGTTTATCTCCACATCATCCGACATTCATCATTGGAATCAAGAGATTTTATGTTTATCTCCACATCATCCGGCCTTCATCATCGGAATCAAGAGATTTTATGATTATCTCCACATCATCCGGCCTTCATAATGAAGGATTGAGAGATCTCATGTTTATCTCACGTCAATCCCTTCATTAGGGCGTAAGGTATTTGCGCCCATCACCCCCACATATTCAACAATATGCGTTCATCAGGAGATCCCGTAGGAAAACCTGTTTCACCATCACCAGCTACTGACGATGATGGATCTATGGTCAGGGCACTACATGATAAAATTCCACTTGATTAATTAAGTGCATTACCATATTCTTTTAGCATCAGTCAAGTTTTCACACAAGAATTATTATGACAAATGCTACAAAGAAAGGTATAATACATCTATCAAGTACTTTCAAATCTTTAAAACACATGATACTTGGGATCACAGTCCCTTATCACATTACTGGGAATTCTCATCCCTTCACATCATCATTATCATGATTAATGGATCTGGGTATTCAAACCCTTAGATCATCACATAACATTATTACCTCTATAACAGGTAACCATTACCTCTAGGTCCTCAGACCAAGGTATTTATTTCACTTGTTGTGCAAGTATTCACATGGCTCACAAGGCCATCACACATCTTGTTACCTCTCACTAGGCAACAACTTATTCACATGGCTCACAAGGCCATTAATCATCTTGTCACCTCTCACTAGGCAACAACTTATTCACATGGCTCATAAGGCCATTCAACATTATACTTGTTATATAAGTATTTAACATAGCTCACAAGGCTATTGTAATAAGAGAAATACAACCTTCCCATCATTAGGGTTAGGGTTTCCCTTTTTTATCGATTAGGGTTTCTCTTACATGTCATTACCCTTCATTACGGTTAGGGTTTTCCATTATTAACCATTTAGGTTTTCAAGATCATATTTATCAATGATCAAACCCTAATTCATTTCTCCACACATCTAGGAGCCAACATTGATACCATAAGTATTCAATCATACTTATTTATTCTCATTCATTTATCATTAAATGAATCATCAACACAAGGTATGAGTTCGTCTCTCATCCTTACCAGGGTATGACTACATCATACTTTATTAACTTGGCTTAATCCTTTCTCAAGGTATGTTAGCCCACACTTATCAAAGTGCATCAAACTCATTACATTTCAATGTAATATTTGACATAACACACTTCATGTATTACTCATCCAAGTATATTGGATTTGAGGTGCATTAAGGTGTATCAACCTTGGAGTGTTGGATGTGATATCTATCATATCTTGATGTATCACTTCCCTCATCACTATTATCTTACTTAAGTTCAACAACTTATCTTGTATTAGGGTATTTCCCATCCTAATACTTTATCCATTAGCTCATCACATTTATCATGTAATGTATTGGTCATAAGTCACACATTTGAGTTATCCAACCATCATCAATGATATGGACTCATCTTGAGTTAAGACATTGTTGATATAGGGTTGTCCGTTATCAACCACTCTAGGTGTTTCACCTATCAAGGTATTAACCACACCATCACTTGGTTTTACACTCATTACCCTTAAGAGTGTCTTACCCTCACCTTTACAAGGTTTCTCGGGTTAGAGGTGTTTAAACACTCACCATATCAGGTGGTTCACCATCTAGGGTTATCCATGACAGATTAGGGTTTGCCATATTGGGATAAACCCAATATACAAGTTATTTGGAGTGTAGGGCACCAAACCATATTGGGATACACCATCAAACATTAGGTTGCATCACTCACCCATGTCGGGTTAGGGTTTATTGTGTCGGGATAATGGTACATATATGTGTCGCCCATGATGTTTAAGTGGTATCAACTTATCACCATGTTGGGATAGCATGTTGTCTAGGGTTGTGTATTGTGCAACCCAATCGTGCAACCATGTCGTGCAACCATGCCGTGCAACCATATCGTGCAACCATGTCATGCGATCATGCCATGCAACCATGTCATGCAACCATGTCGTGCAACCATGTCGTGCAACCACACTTGCTATACCTCACTTATATCGGGTTACCCAAATTAGGGTTTCACCTTAACATACAAGTATACAATTAACCTTGTATCGTGCATGGAGTCTATACTTGACTCCCTATCGTGCAAGAGGTGTATACTACACCCTCATAACGTGCAACAATGTATTCATTCATATCCATATCGTTCAAGTGAAGTAGGTGCATCATCATATCGCGTTAAGGGTGCTTGCTTATGTGCTTGCACCCGATATCACTTTTATAAGATGATACCATCATCTTCAAGCTCTAGACCATAGTCCTAACTGTTATAGTTCATGGAAAAAGGTCTAAGAAACTACTAGAACTCATATTATCATCAACTATTTCAGGAAATTTCGGAATTAAAAGTATTTCACTGATTATAGCAATTTAAGTGAAGAATAACAATATGGTTGGGTTCAAGTTATAAAACCTGCCTTAAGAACCACTTCAAAGCTCCAAGCTCCAAAGGTTGAAGATGACTTTATGAAATGTCCAAGGCTCGTTCAGAACTCCTTCATATACAAGGAATCACCATGGATAAGCAATTGGTGAAGAGGAAAAGAAAAGAAGATCAAAACCCTAAAATCATGCTTCAATTCAAGGTTGAAGATGATCTTTTCCTCACCTTAGGGTCAAGTTTTGAGTTCCTTATCTCCTTGGACGACACCCTACCAATCTTGGGCGATATGGACTTCCTCTTGGCCGACACAACTTTGCTTGTGGCCGATACCCCCTCACTTGTGGCCAGAATCACTTTGATTGGCCGATATCAACTTGCTATGGGCAATATCAGCATGGTATGGCCGATATACTTGCTATGGCCGATACCTAAGGCCTATGGACGACACCCTTGTGATCTTTCACGATTTGCCTCCCCTCTTGCACGATATGACACTCACTTGGACGATATGGCACTCACTTGGAGCCAAAACACTTCACTCTATGGCCGATATCACTCAATATGGCCAAGATCACCTACTTGGGCGATATGATCATGCCATGGACGATACCCCAAGGCCCTTGCACGACACCACAGCTTCCCTTCACGATATGGGAGCGCCATGCACGATACCTTAGGGTAGGAGGGTGGTAAGGGTCGCAAAATTCCATTAAGGGGTCAAACTAGGGGTATATATACTTGTCGATCATGAAGGAAGGCAAAAATGAGGTGTCAACATTTTGAGCTAGTAGGTGCCACATGTCATGCATGGGTGACACGTGTCCATGCATGCATCAACATTTATCGTGATGTGCAAAAAGGTTGAGGATCATTTAGAGATGCAAATTCGTCCATCACTTACCCATTTGGATAAGATATATCAATTAAATCATCATTTTAAGTCAAGCCGATACACTTTTTCTAAGGAAACTTGTTGGCCGTCACACCTCACCTCCTTGAGGTGCTTTGCACGATATTAACCTTGCCAAGAGTTCACAAGATGATATGGGACACCTCCTTGGGATCCATGGCCGATAGGCATTCATATATAAGCTTTTCAACTTGATACAACTCAAGTTAAGCCTTCAAATTCAACCCTATTTCTTGGTCATTACGTCACCAACATTATCATCACTCATAAGTGATTCAAACATGGTGTCCCATTCATTCTCTCTCCTCTAAATTATTCATAGAGGAAGTAGGAACACTCTATAGGTGGTAATTTGCATATTGAACCCTAGGTTTTGGGTAAATTGCACATTACACCAAAACTAGGTTTTAATGCACATACATTGCTTTACAAGCTTAATCTTGGTGTCCAAGCTTGTGGAAACCATAATACTGCATCATATTCATTCTTATGATGTATCAACATCAGAGAATCATCTTATCATGTGCAATTGGCAAGTTAACCCCTCAACTTGGGTAATTTGCACTTTAGTCCAAAACAAGCAATCATTGCTTTATCATTATTTAAACAGGACCAAAATTGAAACATAAGTTTCTCATGAGCCCTAATTACTTTTGACAAGATAATATTAAGCATATAATCATCTTTCTTAATCAAAACCCCTAGGGTTAAGGCATAACCCAGGTCAGGGATGTTACAAATTATAAAGGGAACAGATGTTATTCATTCATCACATCATCATGTCTCTTCATAACACCTCATTGTTATGGAGACATCATAGAACTTTGATCAGCACAAAGTTCCTTTGCACAATATTCTTATAGAGCCAATTGAGAACTTATCTTAAAGACATATTTAGTTGTTATGTTTATGCAAAGCATAAACCCCTAACATATGATGTTCATATCATTTTATATAATCAGACTGATTTCATAGTTGACCATTCCTTGTAGCCAATCTAAACCATCTGATAATTCTCAGATACCAGAATCTCTTACCTTGGTATCAGTCACATGTGTTGAAAACACATGACATTTCCCATTTCAACATTATGGGAAAAGATCTTTATCATATTTACAACTTTATTGAACAGGGATCACCTCCCTTGTTCTCATACTCATCATATGAGGATCATATTTTTACTTCCTCATATACACATACTGATCTGAAATCATATCAGATCACTCTTTCTTGTACTTAAGGTATGATACATTTATTCATTTCATAATTCCAATTTCATGATACTCATTAGATTGTCTCAGAATGATTGTTTGATCAGGGCAATCAAAAAGATACCAATCTAAGAGTTTCCATACTCACTTTATCATCAATAGTTGTATACCTGATCAGGGTTTACAAGTACTGAGATCAAGTAGTATGCACTTACATGCTATCATATTCCTGGCTTTTCATATTATCATAAACATAAGATTTAACATCCCTGGATTTTATCCAGGCATCTCTTCTATACCTCTTCCTCTTTCATAGAGGTAAGATCAATATAGACCATTTAAAAGAATACTTGAACAGAATTCAAATTCTAATTCTCATAATTTCTTCCCTATATAGCAACCAATAGGGAAAACAAAATCAACAATCCTCCTTTTTATAGCAAAAAGGGTTTAGTGTACTCAACATATACACATTTATAACATACCTTGTCCTCACATCATGGTCTTACAGGTAAAAGGTTAACATCTTTACCTTTACTTAATGGCTACTGCCCTGGAACATTAAGCATTTATTGTACTATTAGTACCAAAAACCTCAGCTTTTTAGAACCATTAGGCAAATGTCTCTAAAATTATAGAGACCATTCCCTACTTCTCAGCTTATTGTCCCTTCTTGGGCACTGCCATCACAGATTTATTATCTGTCTAAACTCATGACAGAGTCTACTTTCTTGCCATAAGTTAATCTTTTCCATATTTTCCCTTGTTCCAACATGACTAAGTCATTCAGGAACTCTTTTAAAGCTCAAACTTTCAGTATTAAGGACTGATAACCTAGGTTGTAAGGCTAGTATCCAGTCCCCTATATGCATTACTGTTGCCCTAATCTGCCCAACAAGAGCATGATCATAGGATTCTCTATCCTGATCAGGTCTTAATGGGGATTCTCAGGCACTCATTCTATTCTTGTCTGATCCCTTGCACCTCTTTATAGTGCAACAACATTGTCGTTAGCAATGTATTCCTTGTGTTCTCCAGTCATTTTAAAACTTTACCCTTTCTCTGCACAAGCAGAAATCATTATAGGGTATACTAGAGGACACTAACACAGACTCAACAACCTTAGTCCTATGTCTCTGTAGACTCAGCGAACCTAGAGCTCTGATACCACAATTGTAGCATCCAACTTATTAAACACGATTAATTAATGCGGAAGCGTTCGTCAAGCAGCGGATTAGCAAAAATCACTAAAAATTAAAACCTTTTTCAAAGAGATCCATTCACAGTAAAACTCTTTAAAAAAAGAACCAAAGTGTTTCATTTTCATCCTGGTTCACAAGTACACAACCTGTAAAATTCCTTTTTAAGGATTAAAACATTGACTGTCCTGCTAACAAATATACATAGGCAGTATAAATACTTTGAGGCACTAAGCCAAAACTCCGATTGGTTCATTTGAAACTCCGAGGACCTGAGAGTACAGAGACGACACATAGGACTACTAACTATATGACACGACAGACAGTACACTCAACCTGAGCTATCACTGCTGCCTCAGATGTTGTATCTCCTCTGTAGAAAGATCTTCACTTCCTCGTACATCCACCTAAAAAAATTTGGATCCCACGGGGGTGAGACAATTGTAATTGTCCCAGCGAGAGATATAACTCTCCGCCAGCCATATTATTATCACATATTAAGCAGTAATAAACTGAGCAGAGATTCTTTTATATTGACATACATGATAAATCACTGTATGAATAAAACAAAGTAATCTCCCTTCTTAAGGAGAACATTGCATCTACCCATGGTAGATAAGTAATTCATCTGTCTACCTTACAGAGAATATAAGGAAACATAAATAACATCTATCCACTAAGGAATGCACAAAGGAATGCAACATCAACCAATGAATTTCCGTATTCAATCCTTAGGCAATTATGCTACACGGCTGATTACATTTTACAATCACACTTATGCCCTGAGGAGATGAGGTATACCGCTCATACTCCAACCGACCACTACGAAGTCGAAATCGGTACCATACATAGGTCAATGGAAGAGCCGGACTCCATGACCTCCCACGTCTCGGTCAGTGCGAGACCACAAGCAGGACTACGTCAACTGCTTATCGTAGCTATCCAGGGTATACTGGCAACTTGCTATAGAGTTACAACGTCAGCTGCCTCTCTTCGGAATCAAGAGATTTTATGTTTATCTCCACATCATCCGGCATTCATCATCGGAATCAAGAGATTTTATGTTTATCTCCACATCATCCGACCTTCATCATCGGAATCAAGAGATTTTATGTTTATCTCCACATCATCCGGCCTTCATCATCGGAATCAAGAGATTTTATGTTTATCTGCACATCATCCGGCCTTCATAATGAAGGATTGAGAGATCTCATGTTTATCTCACGTCAATCCCTTCATTAGGGCGTAAGGTATTTGCGCCCATCACCCCCACATATTCAACAATATGCGTTCATCAGGAGATCCCGTAGGAAAACCTGTTTCACCATCACCAGCTACTGACGATGATGGATCTATGGTCAGGGCACTACATGATAAAATTCCACTTGATTAATTAAGTGCATTACCATATTCTTTTAGCATCAGTCAAGTTTTCACACAAGAATTATTATGACAAATGCTACAAAGAAAGGTATAATACATCTATCAAGTACTTTCAAATCTTTAAAACACATGATACTTGGGATCACAGTCCCTTATCACATTACTGGGAATTCTCATCCCTTCACATCATCATTATCATGATTAATGGATCTGGGTATTCAAACCCTTAGATCATCACATAACATTATTACCTCTATAACAGGTAACCATTACCTCTAGGTCCTCAGACCAAGGTATTTATTTCACTTGTTGTGCAAGTATTCACATGGCTCACAAGGCCATCACACATCTTGTTACCTCTCACTAGGCAACAACTTATTCACATGGCTCACAAGGCCATTAATCATCTTGTCACCTCTCACTAGGCAACAACTTATTCACATGGCTCATAAGGCCATTCAACATTATACTTGTTATATAAGTATTTAACATAGCTCACAAGGCTATTGTAATAAGAGAAATACAACCTTCCCATCATTAGGGTTAGGGTTTCCCTTTTTTATCGATTAGGGTTTCTCTTACATGTCATTACCCTTCATTACGGTTAGGGTTTTCCATTATTAACCATTTAGGTTTTCAAGATCATATTATCAATGATCAAACCCTAATTCATTTCTCCACACATCTAGGAGCCAACATTGATACCATAAGTATTCAATCATACTTATTTATTCTCATTCATTTATCATTAAATGAATCATCAACACAAGGTATGAGTTCGTCTCTCATCCTTACCAGGGTATGACTACATCATACTTTATTAACTTGGCTTAATCCTTTCTCAAGGTATGTTAGCCCACACTTATCAAAGTGCATCAAACTCATTACATTTCAATGTAATATTTGACATAACACACTTCATGTATTACTCATCCAAGTATATTGGATTTGAGGTGCATTAAGGTGTATCAACCTTGGAGTGTTGGATGTGATATCTATCATATCTTGATGTATCACTTCCCTCATCACTATTATCTTACTTAAGTTCAACAACTTATCTTGTATTAGGGTATTTCCCATCCTAATACTTTATCCATTAGCTCATCACATTTATCATGTAATGTATTGGTCATAAGTCACACATTTGAGTTATCCAACCATCATCAATGATATGGACTCATCTTGAGTTAAGACATTGTTGATATAGGGTTGTCCGTTATCAACCACTCTAGGTGTTTCACCTATCAAGGTATTAACCACACCATCACTTGGTTTTACACTCATTACCCTTAAGAGTGTCTTACCCTCACCTTTACAAGGTTTCTCGGGTTAGAGGTGTTTAAACACTCACCATATCAGGTGGTTCACCATCTAGGGTTATCCATGACAGATTAGGGTTTGCCATATTGGGCTAAACCCAATATACAAGTTATTTGGAGTGTAGGGCACCAAACCATATTGGTATACACCATCAAACATTAGGTTGCATCACTCACCCATGTCGGGTTAGGGTTTATTGTGTCGGGATCATGGTACATATATGTGTCGCCCATGATGTTTAAGTGGTATCAACTTATCACCATGTTGGGCTAGCATGTTGTCTAGGGTTGTGTATTGTGCAACCCTATCGTGCAACCATGTCATGCAACCATGCCGTGCAACCATATCGTGCAACCATGTCATGCGATCATGCCATGCAACCATGTCGTGCAACCATGTCGTGCAACCACACTTGTTATACCTCACTTATATCGGGTTACCCAAATTAGGGTTTCACCTTAACATACAAGTATACAATTAACCTTGTATCGTGCATGGAGTCTATACTTGACTCCCTATCGTGCAAGAGGTGTATACTACACCCTCATAACGTGCAACAATGTATTCATTCATATCCATATCGTTCAAGTGAAGTAGGTGCATCATCATATCGGGTTAAGGGTGCTTGCTTATGTGCTTGCACCCGATATCACTTTTATAAGATGATACCATCATCTTCAAGCTCTAGACCTTAGTCCTAACTTTTATAGTTCATGGCAAAAGGTCTAAGAAACTACTATAACTCATAATATCATCAACTATTTCAGGAAATTTCGGAATTATAAGTATTTCACTGATTATAGCAATTTAAGTGAAGAATAACAATATGGTTGGGTTCAAGTTATAAAACCCGCCTTAAGAACCACTTCAAAGCTCCAAGCTCCAAAGGTTGAAGATGACTTTATCAAAGGTCCAAGGCTCGTTCAGAACTCCTTCATATACAAGGAATCACCATGGATAAGCAATTAGTGAAGAGGAAAAGAAAAGAAGATCAAAACCCTAAAATCATGCTTCAATTCAAGGTTGAAGATGATCTTTTCCTCACCTTAGGGTCAAGTTTTGAGTTCCTTATCTCCTTGGCCGACACCCTACCAATCTTGGGCGATATGGACTTCCTCTTGGCCGACACAACTTTGCTTGTGGCCGATACCCCCTCACTTGTGGCCAGAATCACTTTGATTGGCCGATATCAACTTGCTATGGGCAATATCAGCATGGTATGGCTGATATACTTGCTATGGCCGATACCTAAGGCCTATGGACTACACCCTTGTGATCTTGCACGATATGCCTCCCCTCTTGCACGATATGACACTCACTTGGACGATATGGCACTCACTTGGAGCCAAAACACTTCACTCTATGGCCGATATCACTCAATATGGCCAAGATCACCTACTTGGGCGATATGATCATGCCATGGACGATACCCCAAGGCCCTTGCACGACACCACAGCTTCCATTCACGATATGGGAGCTCCATGCACGATACCTTAGGGTAGGAGGGTGTTAAGGGTCGCAAAATTCCATTAAGGGGTCAAAGTAGGGGTATATATACTTGCCGATCAAGAAGGAAGGCAAAAATGAGGTGTCAACATTTTGAGCTAGTAGGTGCCACGTGTCATGCATGGGTGACACGTTTCCATGCATGCATCAACATTTATCGTGACGTGCAAAAAGGTTGAGGATCATTTAGAGATGCAAATTCGTCCATCACTTACCCATTTGGATAAGATATATCAATTAAATCATCATTTTAAGTCAAGCCGATACACTTTTTCTAAGGAAACTTATTGGCCGTCACACCTCACCTCCTTGAGGTGCTTTGCACGATATGAACCTTGCCAAGAGTTCACAAGATGATATGGGACACCTCCTTGGGCTCCATGGCCGATAGGCATTCATATATAAGCTTTTCAACTTGATACAACTCAAGTTAAGCCTTCAAATTCAACCCTATTTCTTGGTCATTACGTCACCAACATTATCATCACTCATAAGTGATTCAAACATGGTGTCCCATTCATTCTCTCTCCTCTAAATTATTAATAGAGGAAGTAGGAACACTCTAGAGGTGGTAATTTGCATATTTAACCCTAGGTTTTGGGTAAATTGCACATTACACCAAAACTTGGTTTTAATGCACATACATTGCTTTACAAGCTTAATCTTGGTGTCCAAGCTTGTGGAAACCATACTACTGCATCATATTCATTCTTATGATGTCTCAACATCAGAGAATCATCTTATCATGTGCAATTGGCAAGTTAACCCCTCAACTTGGGTAATTTGCACTTTAGTCCAAAATAAGCAATCATTGCTTTATCATTATTTAAACAGGACCAAAATTGAAACATAAGTTTCTCATGAGACCTAATTACTTTTGACAAGATAATATTAAGCATATAATCATCTTTCTTAATCAAAACCCCTAGGGTTAAGGCATAACCCAGGTCAGGGATGTTACAAATTATAAACCCCTAACAAGGATTTCGTCCCCAAAATCCCAGATAAAGGGAACAGATGTTATTCATTCATCACATCATCATGTCTCTTCATAACACCTCATTGTTATGGAGACATCATAGAACTTTGATCAGCACAAAGTTCCTTTGCACAATATTCTTATAGAGCCAATTGAGAACTTATCTTAAAGACATATTTAGTTGTTATGTTTATGCAAAGCATAAACCCCTAACATATGATGTTCATATCATTTTATATAATCAGACTGATTTCATAGTTGACCATTCCTTGTAGCCAATCTAAACCATCTGATAATTCTCAGATACCAGAATCTCTTACCTTGGTATCAGTCACATGTGTTGAAAACACATCACATTTCCCATTTCAACATTATGGGAAAAGAACTTTATCATATTTACAACATTATTGAACAGGGATCACCTCCCTTGTTCTCATACTCATCATATGAGGATCATATTTTTACTTCCTCATATACACATACTGATCTGAAATCATATCAGATCACTCTTTCTTGTACTTAAGGTATGATACATTTATTCATTTCATAATTCCAATTTCATGATACTCATTAGATTGTCTCAGAATGATTGTTTGATCAGGGCAATCAAAAAGATACCAATCTAAGAGTTTCCATACTCACTTTATCATCAATAGTTGTATACCTAATCAGGGTTTACAAGTACTGAGATCAAGTAGTATGCACTTACGTGCTATCATATTCCTTGCTTTTCATATTATCATAAACATAAGATTTAACATCCCTGGATTTTATCCAGGCATCTCTTCTATACCTCTTCCTCTTTCATAGAGGTAAGATCAATATAGACCATTTAAAAGAATACTTGAACAGAATTCAAATTCTAATTCTCATAATTTCTTCCCTATATAGCAACCAATAGGGAAAACAAAATCAACAATCCTCCTTTTTATAGCAAAAAGGGTTTAGTGTACTCAACATATACACATTTATAACATACCTTGTCCTCACATCATGGTCTTACAGGTAAAAGGTTAACATCTTTACCTTTACTTAATGGCTACTGCCCTGGAACATTAAGCATTTATTGTACTATTAGTACCAAAAACCTCAGCTTTTTAGAACCATTAGGCAAATGTCTCTAAAATTATAGACACCATTCCCTACTTCTCAGCTTATTGTCCCTTCTTGGGCACTGCCATCACAAATTTATTATCTGTCTAAACTCATGACAGAGTCTACTTTCTTGCCATAAGTTAATCTTTTCCATATTTTCCCTTGTTCCAACATGACTAAGTCATTCAGGAACTCTTTTAAAGCTCAAGCTTTCAGTATTAAGGACTGATAACCTAGGTTGTAAGGCTAGTATCCAGTCCCCTATATGCATTACTGTTGCCCTAATCTGCCCAACAAGAGCATGATCATAGGATTCTCTATCCTGATCAGGTCTTAATGGGGATTCTCAAGCACTCATTCTATTCTTGTCTGATCCCTTTCACCTCTTTATAGTGCAACAACATTGCCGTTAGCAATGTATTCCTTGTGTTCTCCAGTCATTTTAAAACTTTACCCTTTCTCTGCACAAGCAGAAATCATTATAGGGTATACTGGAGGACACTAACACAGACTCAACAACCTTAGTCCTATGTCTCTGTAGACTCAGCGAACCTAGAGCTCTGATACCACAATTATAGCATCCAACTTATAAAACACGATTAATTAATGCGGAAGCGTTCGTCAAGCAGCGGATTAGCAAAAATCACTAAAAATTAAAACCTTTTTCAAAGAGATCCATTCACAGGAAAACTCTTTAAAAAAAGAACCAAAGTGTTTCATTTTCATCCTGGTTCACAAGTACACAACCTATAAAATTCCTTTTTAAGGATTACAACATTGACTGTCCTGCTAACAAATATACACAGGCAATATAAATACTTTGAGGCACTAAGCCAAAACTCCGATTGGTTCATTTAAAACTCCGAGGACCTGAGAGTACAAAGACGACCCATAGGACTACTAACTATATGACACGACAGACAGTACACTCAACCTGAGCTATCAGTGCTGCCTCAGATGTTGTAT
Source organism: Alisma plantago-aquatica (assembly GCA_963693085.1). NCBI lineage: Eukaryota > Viridiplantae > Streptophyta > Magnoliopsida > Alismatales > Alismataceae > Alisma > Alisma plantago-aquatica. The sequence continues at coordinate 1,988,214,848 of OY856409.1, forward strand.
CTCCTCTGTAGAAAGATCTTCACTTCCTCGCACATCCACCTAAAAAAATTTGGATCCCACGGGGGTGAGACAATTGTAATTGTCCCAGCGAGAGATATAACTCTCCGCCGGCCATATTATTATCACATATTAAGCAGTAATAAACTGAGCATAGATTCTTTTATATTGACATACATGATAAATCACTGTATGAATAAAACAAAGTAATCTCCCTTCTTAAGGAGAACATTGCATCTACCCATGGTAGATAAGTTATTCATCTGTCTACCTTACAGAGAATATAAGGAAACATAAATAACATCTATCCACTAAGGAATGCATAAAGGAATGCAACATCAACCAATGAATTTCCGTATTCAATCCTTAGGCAATTATGCTACACGGCTGATTACATTTTACAATCACACTTATGCCCTGAGGAGATGAGGTATACCGCTCATACTCCAACCGACCACTACGAAGTCGAAATCGGTACCATACATAGGTCAATGGAAGAGTCGGACTCCATGACCTCCCACGTCTCGGTCAGTGCGAGACCACAAGCAGGACTACGTCAACTGCTTATCGTAGCTATCCAGGGTATACTGGCAACTTGCTACAGAGTTACAGCGTCATCTACCTCTCTTCGGAATCAAGAGATTTTATGTTTATCTCCACATCATCCGGCATTCATCATCGGAATCAAGAGATTTTATGTTTATCTCCACATCATCCGGCCTTCATCATCGGAATCAAGAGATTTTATGTTTATCTCCACATCATCCGGCCTTCATCATCGGAATCAAGAGATTTTATGTTTATCTCCACATCATCCGACCTTCATAATGAAGGATTGAGAGATCTCATGTTTATCTCACGTCAATCCCTTCATTCGGGCGTAAGGTATTTGCGCCCATCACCCCCACATATTCAACAATATGCGTTCATCAGGAGATCCCGTAGGAAAACCTGTTTCACCATCACCAGCTACTGACGATGATGGATCTATGGTCAGGGCACTACATGATAAAATTCCACTTGATTAATTAAGTGCATTACCATATTCTTTTAGCATCAGTCAAGTTTTCACACAAGAATTATTATGACAAATGCTACAAAGAAAGGTATAATACATCTATCAAGTACTTTCAAATCTTTAAAACACATGATACTTGGGATCACAGTCCCTTATCACATTACTAGGAATTCTCATCCCTTCACATCATCATTATCATGATTAATGGATCTGGGTATTCAAACCCTTAGATCATCACATAACATTATTACCTCTATAACAGGTAACCATTACCTCTAGGTCCTCAGACCAAGGTATTTATTTCACTTGTTGTGCAAGTATTCACATGGCTCACAAGGCCATCACACATCTTGTTACCTCTCACTAGGCAACAACTTATTCACATGGCTCACAAGGCCATTAATCATCTTGTCACCTCTCACTAGGCAACAACTTATTCACATGGCTCATAAGGCCATTCAACATTATACTTGTTATATAAGTATTTAACATAGCTCACAAGGCTATTGTAATAAGAGAAATACAACCTTCCCATTATTAGGGTTAGGGTTTCCCTTTTTTATCGATTAGGGTTTCTCTTACATGTCATTACCCTTCATTACGGTTAGGGTTTTCCATTATTAACCATTTAGGTTTTCAAGATCATATTATCAATGATCAAACCCTAATTCATTTCTCCACACATCTAGGAGCCAACATTGATACCATAAGTATTCAATCATACTTATTTATTCTCATTCATTTATCATTAAATGAATCATCAACACAAGGTATGAGTTCGTCTCTCATCCTTACCAGGGTATGACTACATCATACTTTATTAACTTGGCTTAATCCTTTCTCAAGGTATGTTAGCCCACACTTATCAAAGTGCATCAAACTCATTACATTTCAATGTAATATTTGACATAACACACTTCATGTATTACTCATCCAACTATATTGGATTTGAGGTGCATTAAGGTGTATCAACCTTGGAGTGTTGGATGTGATATCTATCATATCTTGATGTATCACTTCCCTCATCACTATTATCTTACTTAAGTTCAACAACTTATCTTGTATTAGGGTATTTCCCATCCTAATACTTTATCCATTAGCTCATCACATTTATCATGTAATGTATTGGTCATAAGTCACACATTTGAGTTATCCAACCATCATCAATGATATGGACTCATCTTGAGTTAAGACATTGTTGATATAGGGTTGTCCGTTATCAACCACTCTAGGTGTTTCACCTATCAAGGTATTAACCACACCATCACTTGGTTTTACACTCATTACCCTTAAGAGTGTCTTACCCTCACCTTTACAAGGTTTCTCGGGTTAGAGGTGTTTAAACACTCACCATATCAGGTGGTTCACCATCTAGGGTTATCCATGACAGATTAGGGTTTGCCATATTGGGCTAAACCCAATATACAAGTTATTTGGAGTGTAGGGCACCAAACCATATTGGGATACACCATCAAACATTAGGTTGCATCACTCACCCATGTCGGGTTAGGGTTTATTGTGTCGGGATCATGGTACATATATGTGTCGCCCATGATGTTTAAGTGGTATCAACTTATCACCATGTTGGGCTAGCATGTTGTCTAGGGTTGTGTATTGTGCAACCCTATCCTGCAACCATGTCGTGCAACCATGCCGTGCAACCATATCGTGCAACCATGTCATGCGATCATGCCATGCAACCATGTCATGCAACCATGTCGTGCAACCATGTCGTGCAACCACACTTGTTATACCTCACTTATATCGGGTTACCCAAATTAGGGTTTCACCTTAACATACAAGTATACAATTAACCTTGTATAGTGCATGGAGTCTATACTTGACTCCCTATCGTGCAAGAGGTGTATACTACACCCTCATAACGTGCAACAATGTATTCATTCATATCCATATCGTTCAAGTGAAGTAGGTGCATCATCATATCGGGTTAAGGGTGCTTGCTTATGTGCTTGCACCTGATATCACTTTTATAAGATGATACCATCATCTTCAAGCTCTAGACCTTAGTCCTAACTGTTATAGTTCATGGAAAAAGGTCTAAGAAACTACTAGAACTCATAATATCATCAACTATTTCAGGAAATTTCGGAATTAAAAGTATTTCACTGATTATAGCAATTTAAGTGAAGAATAACAATATGGTTGGGTTCAAGTTATAAAACCCGCCTTAAGAACCACTTCAAAGCTCCAAGCTCCAAAGGTTGAAGATGACTTTATCAAAGGTCCAAGGCTCGTTCAGAACTCCTTCATATACAAGGAATCACCATGGATAAGCAATTGGTGAAGAGGAAAAGAAAAGAAGATCAAAACCCGAAAATCATGCTTCAATTCAAGGTTGAAGATGATCTTTTCCTCACCTTAGGGTCAAGTTTTGAGTTCCTTATCTCCTTGGACGACACCCTACCAATCTTGGGCGATATGGACTTCCTATTGGCCGACACAACTTTGCTTGTGGCCGATACCCCCTCACTTGTGGCCAGAATCACTTCGATTGGCCGATATCAACTTGCTATGGGCAATATCAGCATGGTATGGCCGATATACTTGCTATGGCCGATACCTAAGGCCTATGGACGACATCCTTGTGATCTTGCACGATATGCCTCCCCTCTTGCACGATATGACACTCACTTGGACGATATGGCACTCACTTGGAGCCAAAACACTTCACTCTATGGCCGATATCACTCAATATGGCCAAGATCACCTACTTGGGCGATATGATCATGCCATGGACGATACCCCAAGGCCCTTGCACGACAGCACATCTTCCCTTCACGATATGGGAGCTCCATGCACGATACCTTAGGGTAGGAGGGTGGTAAGGGTCACAAAATTCCATTAAGGGGTCAAACTAGGGGTATATATACTTGCTGATCATGAAGGAAGGCAAAAATGAGTTGTCAACATTTTGAGCTAGTAGGTGCCACGTGTCATGCATGGGTGACACGTGTCCATGCATGCATCAACATTTATCGTGACGTTCAAAAAGGTTGAGGATAATTTAGAGATGCAAATTCGTCCATCACTTACCCATTTGGATAAGATATATCAATTAAATCATCATTTTAAGTCAAGCCGATACACTTTTTCTAAGGAAACTTGTTGGCCGTCACACCTCACCTCCTTGAGGTGCTTTGCATGATATGAACCTTGTCAAGAGTTCACAAGATGATATGGGACACCTCCTTGTGCTCCATGGCCGATAGGCATTCATATATAAGCTTTTCAACTTGATACAACTCAAGTTAAGCCTTCAAATTCAACCCTATTTCTTGGTCATTTCGTCACCAACATTATCATCACTCATAAGTGATTCAAACATGGTGTCCCATTCATTCTCTCTCCTCTAAATTATTCATAGAGGAAGTAGGAACACTCTAGAGGTGGTAATTTGCATATTGAACCCTAGGTTTTGGGTAAATTGCACATTACACCAAAACTAGGTTTTAATGCACATACATTGCTTTACAAGCTTAATCTTGGTGTCCAAGCTTGTGGAAACCATACTACTGCGTCATATTCATTCTTATGATGTCTCAACATCAGAGAATCATCTTATCATGTGAAATTGGCAAGTTAACCCCTCAACTTGGGTAATTTTCACTTTAGTCCAAAACAAGCAATCATTGCTTTATCATTATTTAAACAGGACCAAAATTGAAACATAAGTTTCTCATGAGCCCTAATTACTTTTGACAAGATAATATTAAGCATATAATCATCTTTCTTAATCAAAACCCCTAGGGTTAAGGCATAACCCAGGTCAGGGATGTTACAATGACCACCTAGGTAGAGTCCTTGATATTCTGAGAAAGCAAAAGTTCTATGGGAAATTCTCGAAGTACGAGTTTTTGATAGACTATGTCATGTTCCTTGGATACATCATATCTGGAGGGACCATCTCAGTGGATCCTGCTAAAGTGTCAGCCATGTGAGATTGTCTAGCACTGAAGAACCCTTTAGATATTTACAACTTCTTAGGATTGGCCGGATATTATCAGTGCTTCATAAAAGATTTCTCAAAGATTGCTTTGCCACACACCAAGCTCACCTGGAAGGACGAGAAGTTTGTGTGGTCAGATTTATGTGAAGCTCAATTCCAAGAGTTGAAAGAGAAGTTGACCACAACTCCAGTGTCGACTCTACCATCTAGCAATGAAGGTTTTATGATCTTCACCGACGCATCAAAGATGGGGCTTGGATGCATGCTACAGAAAAATAGGCATGTTGTTGCTTATGCCTCCAGACTACTCAAGCCCAATGAAGTGAACTATATGACACACGATTTATAATTGGTTGTGATTATACATGCCCTAATAATTTGGTGACACTATCTATATGGAGCCACCTTTGAAATATTGACCTACCACAAGTGTAAGGACCCTAACCTCCGTTTAGGGTTTACCCTGTTTGCTTTGCCTAACCCTGATGCTTAGTTGCTTGCTAATCACCTTTAGTGGTGATTAGGGTTTGTTTGTGATGTGTTGAGAGTTGGAGGTGCTACTTGCAATATACCCAAGTTTAGGGTTTGTGGGAAAGTTTGTCACCTTGTGAGGTGTTCCTCCCTCTCCTTGCTTCCTCTAGTGTTGAGAGGAAGGTTTGGGCTCGTTGCTTGAAGTTCCTTTGGGCTTGGTTGAGCTTGTTGGGTCTTGTGGTGCCTTGCCCTTGCTTGGTTGAACCTTGTGTCGGGCAAGAGGATGCTTGTGTCGCCTAGGCTGTGTCGCCCAGGGATGTGTCGCCCATGGTGATGGTGTGTCGTCCAAGTGTGTTGCCCATGGATCTTTGACCATCTTTGACCTCGTTTGTGTCACCACTAGTGGACACTTGGTGCTTGATGCTTGCATGTGGCAATGGCCTTGGACATGTGTTTATGGCATGCTAGAAGTGGTGGTTTTTGCACATGGACAAGTGTCCCTAGGTGGGCGACACCTTGCTTTTCTTTGCTTTGGTTTCTCCTCCATCCCCTTCTATATATGCATTTCCTTTCCCTTGCTAAGGATCCCTTTAGTTCCTTAGTCTTCCTCTCCTTGGTGTACGATATCCCCTCTTCTTCTTGCTAGCTTGGTGGTCGATCCTTGCCTTGGAGTCTCCTCTTCCTTGGTGGTTCTTGGAGCTTGGTTCTAGGAGCTTGGAGCTTGCATAAGGCGGGTTGCATAACTCCTAACCTTAACTATGTTACCATCTTCTATGTTCTTGTTCTTGTTGTTTATGATCGTCTATTCTTGTTGCTAGTTTGGTTTCTTGCTTAAAGTTTTCATGTTGGCCGAACCTATGTCCTAGGGTTTCTTGGTGAGAAACACTCTCTTCTCTCCTAGGTCTTGAGGAGTGAGCTTGAGTTCTAGTATCATGAGAAACACTCCTCTCTCATTTAAGTTGAGAGGTGAGCTTGTGTTCTAGTTTCTCGAGCAACACCCTCCTCTCACCATGGACTTGAAGGGTGAGCTTTGTGGTGGTTGAGAACTTTGCTAGGGTTGTTCCTTGTGTTGTCGTTTGGTGATAATAGATGTGCAAGACCCCTCTCTTGTTTAAGTTGAGAGGTGAGACATCCTTTTGATCCATTAGGGTTTGGTGCCCTTGTGCTTGAGGTTGATGACGACCTTGTGGAGTTGCTTCCTGACCGTTATGATCTTGGGGGAGGTGATGCCCGATACCCCTCTTAACCTAGAACCTTGGATGATATGTGTAGTGGCTATGACGGACGATACCCTAGTCCCTGACCTTGTGACGGGCGTCACACTACCATCCTTGCTTGTGACAGCCGATAGGGCATGGATGGGTGGACTGTATGGCAGGCTCCTTGCTGGTCGTTTGAGCTGCACCTTGCTAAGCATCCTGCTCCATACACACACACGACTTAGACATGGATTAGTGTAGTTGGCTTGAGGCGTAGATGTGTTGGTTACCTCTGAGATGTGGTGACGGGCGTCATACCAGTCTTGTGTGTGTCGGTCGACAGCCCTACACCTGACTGGCATTGCACGATACTCTAGTGCCTGATATGTGTGGTTGGCCGACGTGTCTTGAGTGCCCGTTAGTAGGTAGTTGCACGACAGACCTTGCTGCACAGCGTTGCACGAAGATGCACATAGAGCACGACATAGCGTTGCGCGTTATACCTCAGGTGCTGCTCGTTATCCTTGGTAGTTACTTAACTCTTACAAGGCCGATAGGGTTGGACAATAGGATGATCCCTGCCCGATACCACCTCTAGTGAGGGTAGTGAATGCGTTTAGTGAGGGTTCTGTCCTTTATGGAAATCGATATGTTGTTCTTGCAGCACGTTGGTTTGATAGTAACCCTGGATGTGCATGATAATAGTATATCACATCTATGCTAAAACCTTGTGTATGTATCACATTTGGTTTATAATGGTGACCCTTAATATGCATGATGGTAATCGTTATGGTAGAGCTTATCCATGTAACTTGACATGACCTTACATATGTATGTGATCATCTTGATATTATGTAAATGCTGAGGAAATGATAAGCATATAGAATGCCTTGCTTAATGATGTAACCTATGCGCATGATCACCAGTTGAGGCATGATTGATAAAGCATATAATCATTAATGTCACCCTATGTTGATAATATGAACTTCTAAGCTATTCATGATGATGATGTATACTAACCATGCAGGTCTCATACAGATGCATAGCCAGGTAAAGGGCTATGAGGTATATATGTTGAGTAACTCTGTTGTGATGGTTACTCTTGATAATGAGATAACTTGTATGATGTATTTGACTAAAGTGCTTGGGATTGATATCCCATGTTGATGATGTAAGCCTTGAGAGGCAGTGGCACTATGTGATGAGGGATTGAGATCCCATGGCAATATGATGATCCTTGAGATGGATCTGGATGATTGGTAAGAAGCCAAGTGATAACATGTAATGTGGGATCCTTGTGATGGATCAGGATGATGTTGACTACAATGAAAGCATACTGCTGAGTTTTATACTATTTATTTTGTTATAGTTTACATGTTATATAACTTGGTTGAATCTTGCAATCCATATAAAAGATACTAATTAAACACAGTGGAATATATCATGTAGTTTCCCTGGCCATAGATCCATCATCGTCAGGAGTTGGTGATGGTGAAACGGGTTCTCTTACAGGTTAACCCGGAGCGCATATTGTTGAATATGCGAGGTTTCTCCTAGCCTAAAATAGTGAGGATTTGAGTGCAGCTACGGTTGCAGACTTGGGATATGAATAGAGCATGGTGAACAGGCCCATGGCTCAGGATATGTGATATGGGAGCATGAATGCATTCATGGCACAGAGCACGGTGAACAGGCTCGTGGCTCAGTTTTACTAGCGCCGATACCTGTACCGAGGCGGGCTAGACAGAGGGTAGTCTGACCCTGTGGCTGAGGCCACTTAAGCATGAGACTACGGTCCTTCTTGTGTTGTACTCATACACTGACTACGAGGTGGGAGGTCATGGAGTCCGGATATTCCATTTGACCTTGTATGGAACCGGCTTTGGGTTTCGCAACTGAAGGTTGGATTTGAGTGGTACGACTCACTTCCTCAGGGCATAATAATACGTAATCTAGCCAAATAGTATTTATTGCTTAAGGCAAAAACACAGAACATTGGTTGAGGCCTTGCTTGTGCAGTTAATCTTGTTATACATGCAGTTATTTATACGTTCCTCATGTTATGTGATAAGATCTTATAAATCTTATCTTGTCAATCATGTTCCATAAAAATATAATTGGTGATATGCCTTCCGTACAGCCTGGTAAGCTTGATGGTACAAATAGCTTTGTTATATAGACTGTTATTATTCTACGTTTTACTTGTTATCTTCTGTTGTTGCTTTACCCTTCTGGTTTTATAGTTTTGGCGAGGAGTTATGTTTCTTGCTGGGACAATGTTTAATTGTCTCACCCTGCTGGTTTCTAGGTGTTCGAGCTAGACGTGGTGGTGGTCGCAGAGTTGCGGCCGAGCAACAAGACGAGCAGTAGAAGGCAAGAGATGTATCTGTTGCTGTTTGGGTTGTTTTGTAGTAGAGTCTTAGAGTCATCCTTGTACTCTCAGGTCCTTGGGAGAATTTTGACGATGTTTCGCGATGTATAGCTGTTGATGGTTTGTATATCCTACTACTGGCCGGATGTGGGCCGTTATGTATATATATAACAGGTGATGAACTCTTGTGGTGGCTTGACAACTGATCCCCTAAGCTGTGGACACGTATCAAGGCTTGTAAATGTTTATATCACATGTTTTCTTACAGGATGAGGACCGGAATGTAATAGTTTCTCAGTTTATCTGCTTTCTGAAATCGGTTTTAATTAACCCGTGTTTTTGGTAATTTGTGGTTATGGTGATTTCCGCACGTTTTTGCGTAACACCTCGCTGTTTATGTGATAGTGGGATGTGTTGTCACAAGTTTTGGTATCAGAGCCCTAGGTTCGCTGAGTCTACAAGGATTTAGGACTAGGTTGTGTCTGTTCTTGTGAGGTTTCCAGATTTTCTTACAATCATCTTCTGCCCTCAGCGGAAGAAAAGCTAAGATGTCTGGAAACCATGAAGAACATGCTGCTGAGAACAGTGATGTTGCATCTGTTGATGGAGCTATAGGGCAGGCACATGAAGATCGGGTGCCTGAGGTCCCCCAACCTGACCCAGCCATTCTTGAGCATCCTGCCTACCAACAACTTATGGGGCAGATGATGGCTACGATAAATGTCATGGTAGAAAGATTGCCAGTGCCTTCGCCGAGAGCACAGGCTCCCCATGGTGAAACATCGGGTATTAAGAAGACCTTTGAGCGACTTCGCTGAGTCGGAGCTTCAGATTATGCTGTAACGGTTGATCCAGCGGATGCAGATATGTGGCTGACAAGTCTTGAGAAGGCTTTCTGGATCCTCGACATCCCCGAAGCAGACAAAGTAAAGCACACTGTCTACCTTCTGAAAGGTAGTGTTGGTCACTGGTGGACCATCGAGGAGGAGAAGCGACCTGGTTAGGTGATCAGTTGGGAGGTTTTCCGGAGCGAGTTCGTCAGCAGATACTTTCTGAAGACGTATCTGGATGAGAAGATCAGTCAGTTTGAGCGCTTGCGACAAGGAGCGATGAACATCACCGAGTACGAGGCCAAGTTCATGGACCTGCTGAGGTTTTATCCTCATATGGCAGCAACAGATGAAGAGTGGATCAGGCGCTTTGAGAAAGGTCTGAGTGTTGAGCTGACAACACCTATTTCTGCATTGGAGAATAGAGAGCAGTTTGCTACGTTTGTGGAATTTGTCCGGAGAACTGAAAGGTCAGTGAGGGAGAAAAGAGAATCCATGTCTCACAAAAGGCCTGCTCAGTTCCAAGGACATAGTTTTGGTGGCTTCAAGAAGCCCAGGTTTTCATCGCCTTCAGTTATGAGAGGTTACAGTGTACCGTCGCAGTGGTCTCCGAGTAAGGGAAGAGTATATATTTCTTTTCCATCTAAGGCACATAGTACAGCTTCAGTGGAAGTGACAGGGCCATCTAGGCCACGGTTTGAATATAGGGCATGCTATCTTTGTGGTCAGACCGGGAATCTCAAGTTACATTGCCCGAATAGAGATGTTGAAGTGACACAGCAGCCAAGACAAAATCAACAAGGATCAGATACACAACAGCCCAATAGTAGCAGAGGGCGAGGACGCAGTCAAGCATCACAAGCTGGATCGTCTACTCAAGGAAGTAGAGGACGTGGACAGTAAGCAATGGCTCGATTCTATGCTATGAGTCAGCCGGAGGCGATAGTCAACCCGCGAGTGGTGACAGGTCAGATGGAGTTATTTCATTCTGATATGTCTTCTTCTTGCTTTATATCTGTTCTGGTTGACCCGGGTGCTACACACTCTTTTATCGCCTATAGTATGCTTGAAAATTGTCGTTTACCTTTTAGTTATAAGAAGGATAGCCTGTTATTAGAAACCCCTCTTGATGGTTCCTCGATGCTTCGAGAAGAGTGTCCATCTTGTGTTCTATCTTTTTCAGGACATTGTATACAAGTGGATCTTATACCACTTGATATGCATGGTTTCGATGTGATCCTTGGGATGGATACCTTAGAAAAGTATAAGGTTGTTTTGGACTGTTGTTCCAAGCAGGCTGTGTTTGTTGATGCGAGAGAGAAGTGGATCTTCCAAGGAGATAGGAAGATTCGTCCAACGTGTCTGGTATCAGCTATGGTGGCAGAGAAGTTGTTACGACAAGGATGTGAGGCGTTTTAGCTCACGTGGTGGATACCGTTGTGGATACCAAGGTGAAAGGTCCTAGTATTGAAGAGGTGTCGGTGGTTCAAGAGTTTGCGGATGTGTTTCCTGATGAGTTTCACGGTGTTCCTCCACCCCGAGAGATTGATTTTGAGATCAGTCTAGTCCCAAGAACGCAGCCAGTTGCATAGACACCGTATAGGATGGCTCCAGTAGAGATGGCAGATCTTAAAAAGCAATTACAAGAGTTGTTGGAGAAAGGTTTCATCCGACCGAGTACGTCGCCTTGGGGTGCTCCATTGTTGTTCATTAAGAAGAAGGACAGATCGATGTGGTTATGTATAGATTACCGACAGCTAAACAAAGTCACAATCAAGAACAAGTACCCATTGCCGAGGATAGATGATCTGTTCGATCAGTTGCACAGTGCTACAGTGTTTTCAATGATCGATCTACGGTCCGGATATCATCAGTTGAGGATTAAGGCGGATGACATACCAAAGTCAGCTTTCAGGATGAGGTATGGTCACTTCGAGTTCGTGGTTATGCCGTTTGGACTAACCAATGCACCTGCTGCTTTCATGGATTTGATGAATCAGGTGTTCCATCCATTTCTAGACCAGTTTGTTGTAGTCTTTATAGATGACATCTTGATCTAGAGTCGAGATAGGCAAGAGCATGAACGACATCTTCGACGAGCTTTGACTCTTGTTCGCCAACATCAATTGTATGCCAAGTTCAGTAAGTGTGAGTTCTGGTTGGAAGAAGTGACTTTCTTGGGTCATGTGATATCTGTAGAAGGAGTCAAAGTGGACCCAAGGAAGGTAGAGTCTATTGCAGACTGGGAGTAGCCGAAGACGCCAATAGAAGTTCGTAGTTTCTTGGGTTTAGCAGGTTACTACAGGAGGTTTATCAAGGACTTCAGTGTGATTGCGTTGACAATGACAAAGTTGACTAGAAAGGATGTACCTTTTGTCTGGAATGATTGTTGCCAGCAAGCTTTCCAAAGTTTGAAGGAGAAGTTGACCAGTGCTCTAGTGCTAATCCTTCCAGAGCCTAGAAAGGGCTACGTTGTTTTCTACGATGATTCCAAGAAAGGTTTAGGTTGTGTGCTGATGCAGGAAGAGCATGTGGTTTCTTTTGCTTCACGACAGCTTAAGAAACACGAGGAGAACTATCCGACTCATGATTTGGAGTTGGCAGCAGTGGTTCATGCATTAAAGATTTGGAGACACTATTTGTATGGGGAAGTGTGTCAGATCTTTACGGATCATAAGAATCTGAAGTACATCTTTTCACAGCATGAGTTGAACATGCGATAGCGACGATGGATGGAGTTAATCAATGATTACGACTGCACCATCGAGTATCATCCTGGTAAGGCAAATGTGGTAGCTGATGCGCTTAGCCGAAAGTCTTCTTCTCTTTCTTCAAAGAAGGCACAGTTGAGTTCCTTGGTATGCCATAGATGGGATATGCTTGTTTCCTTGCGACAGATGAATGTGCATATGGAAGTTTCCTTGTTAGCTGGAATTTTAGCACATATGCAAGCCAAGCCTACGCTGAGACAGCAGATCAAAGATGCACCTCAAGCAGATGATGCAGTTTAGTTGATCAGATCAGAGTTCGGCAGTGAAAAGCGTGATGGGTTCCATGAGTCTGAGGATGGACTAGTTTCCTACCGAGATAGGATGGTGGTTCCCGATGTTGATGATCTAAGGAAGCTAGTGCTCGAGGAAGCACACACATCGATGTATGCTATGCATCCAGGAGTCACCAAGATGTATCATAGTCTAAAGGACTTGTATTGGTGGCCCAGTTTGAATAAAGATGTAGCTGAGTTTGTGGCTAAATGTGCAGTTTGTCAGCAAGTCAAGGCTGAGCATCAGAAGCCGGCAGGTACGTTACAACCCCTGCCGATACCGTAGTGGAAATGGGATCATACAGCTATGGATTTTGTAGTTGGTCTGCCCTGGACAACTAGGAATCATGATTCCATTTGGGTTATAGTGGACAGATTGACGAAGTTTGCCCATTTCATACCAGTGAAGACAACGTATACAGCCGAGAAACTTGCTCGAGTATATGTGGATGAGATAGTGCAGTTGCACGGTGTGTCAGTAACGATAGTTTCCGACAGAGGTCCACAGTTCACAAGTCGTTTCTGGGAACATTTGCACAGAGCGTTGGGAACGCAGTTGAAGTTCAATACCGCCTTCCACCCACAGATAGATGGACAGTCTGAGAGGACTATTCAAATTCTGGAGGATCTCCTTTGAGCTTATGTTTTGTAGTTCCTAGGCAGTTGGGACGTACATCTCAGTTTGATAGAGTTTGCCTACAACAATAGTTATCAACGGAGCATTGACAAGGCTCCTTATGAGGCTTTATATGGAAGGAAGTGCAGATCTCCTTTATGTTGGTACGAGTCTGGTGAGTATCAGCTTTTAGGTCCTGAGTTAGTACAAAAGACAATAGAAAAGATCAAAGCGATACAACAACAGTTGAAAGCGGCACAGGACAGGCAGAAGTCTTATGCAGACAATCGTCGACGACCTTTGGAATTCCAGGTAGGAGACAAAGTATATCTTAAAGTCTCGCCATGGAAAGGTGTGCTAAGGTTTGGATGGAAGGGTAAGCTAGCACCCAGATATATGGGGCCATACCCGGTCATAGCACGAGTTGGCAGGGTAGCTTATGAGTTAGAGCTGCCGCCAGAGTTGCACAGGTTACATCCAGTGTTCCATGTTAGTATGCTGAAGAAAAGTCATCCGGATACAGGAACAGTAATACAGCCAGTCGAAGTTGAGCTTGCTGAATATGTGACCTACGAGGAAGGTCCTGTGGTGATCCTTGAGAGAAGAGTTAAGAAGCTGAAAAGGAAGGACATGGTTCTTGTGAAAGTTCTTTGGCATCATCGTGGCGTTGAGGAAGCCACGTGGGAGCTTGAGGAAGAGATGAGGAGGAAGTATCCCTCGCTTTTCTCTTCAGATTTCGGGGACGAAATCCCTTTGTAGAGGGTTAGTTTGTAAGGACCCTAACCTCTGTTTAGGGTTTACCTTGTTTTCTTTGCATAACCCTGATGCTTAGTTGCTTGCTAATCACCTTTAGTGGTGATTAGGGTTTGTTTGTGCTGTGTTGAGAGTTGGAGGTGATACTTGCAATATACCCAAGTTTAGGGTTTGTGGGCAAGTTTGTCACCTTGTGAGGTGTTCCTCCCACTCCTTGCTTCCTCTAGTGTTGAAAGGAAGGTTTGGGCTCGTTGCTTGAAGTTCCTTTGGGCTTGGTTGAGCTTGTTGGGCCTTGTGGTGCCTTGCCCTTGCTTGGTTGAACCTTGTGTCGGGCAAGAGGATGCTTGTGTCACCCAGGCTGTGTCGCCCATGGTGACGGTGTGTCATCCAAGTGTGTCTCCCATGGATCTTTGACCATCTTTGACCTCATTTGTGTCACCACTAGTGGACACTTGGTGCTTGATGCTTGCATGTGGCAATGGCCTTGGACATGTGTTTAGGGCATGCTAGAAGTGGTGGTTTTTGCGCATGGGCAAGTGTCCCTAGGTGGGCGACACCTTGCTTTTATTTGCTTTGGTTTCTCCTCCATCCCCTTCTATATATGTGTTTCCTTTCCCTTGCTAAGGATCCCTTTAGTTCCTTAGTCTTCCTCTCCTTGGTGCACGATATCCCCTCTTCTTCTTGCTAGCTTGGTGGCCGATCCTTGCCTTGGAGTCTCCTCTTCCTTGGTGGTGCTTGGAGCTTGGTGCTAGGAGCTTGGAGCTTTCTTAAGGCGGGTTGCATAACTCCTAACCTTAACTATGTTACCATCTTCTATGTTGTTGTTCTTGTTGTTTATGATCAGCTATGCTTGTTGCTAGTTTGGTTTCTTGCTTAAAGTTTTCATGTTGGCTGAACCTATGTCCTAGGGTTTCTTGGTGAGCAACACTCTCTTCTCTCCTAGGTCTTGAGGAGTGAGCTTGAGTTCTAGTATCATGAGAAACACTCCTCTCTCGTTTAAGTTGAGAGGTGAGCTTGTATTCTAGTTGCTCGAACAACACCCTCCTCTCACCATGGACTTGAAGGGTGAGCTTTGTGGTGGTTGAGAACTTTGCTAGGGTTGTTCCTTGTGTTGTCGTTTGGTGATAAGAGATGTGTAAGACCCCTATCTCATTTAAGTTGAGAGGTGAGCCATCTTTTTGATCCATTAGGGTTTGGTGCCCTTGTGCTTGGGGTTGATGAAGACCTTGTGGAGTTGCTTCCTGACCGTTATGATCTTAGGGGAGGTGTTGCCTGATACCCCTATTAACCTAGACCCTTGGACGATATGTGTAGTAGCTATGACAGACGATACCCTGGTCCCTGACCTTGTGACGGGTGTCACACTACCATCCTTTCTTGTGACGACCGATAGGGCATGGATGGGTGGACTGTATGACAGGATCCTTGCTGGTCGTTTGAGCTGCACCTTACTGAGCACCCTGCTCCACACACACACACGACTTAGACATGGCTTAGTGTAGTTGGCTTGAGGAGTAGAGGTGTTGGTTAGCTCTGAGATGTGGTGACGGGCGTCATACCAGTCCTGTGTGTATCGGTCGACAACCCTACACCTGACTGGCGTTGCACGATACTCTAGTGCCTGATATGTGTGGTTGGCCGATGTGTCTTGAGCACCCGTTAGCAGGTAGTTGCACAACAAACCTTGCTGCACAGCGTTGCATGAAGATGCACATAGAGCATGACACAGCGTTGTGCGTTATACCTCAGGTACTGCCCATTATCCTTGGTAGTTTCTTAACCATTACAACGCTGATAGGGTTGGATGATAGGATGAGCCCTGCCTGATACCACCTCTAATGAGGGTAGTGAATGTGTTTAGTGAGGGTTCTGTCCTTTATGGAAATTGATATGTTGTTCTTGCATCACATTGGTTTGATAGTAACCCTAGATGTGCACGATAATAGTAGACCACATCTATGCTAAAACCTTGTGTATGTATCACGTTTGGTTTATAATGGTGACCCTTAATATGCTTGATGGTAATCGTTATGTTAGAGCTTATCCATGTAACTTGACATGACCTTACATATGTATGTGATCATCTTGATATTATGTAAATGCTGAGGAAATGATAAGCATATAGAATGCCTTGCTTAATGATGTAACCTATGTGCATGATCACCAGTTGAGGCATGATTGATAAAGCATATAATCATCAATGTCACCCTATGTTGATAATATGAACTTCTAAGCTATTCATGATGATGATGTATACTAACCATGCAGGTCTCATACAGATGCATAGCCAGGTAAAGGGATATGAGGTATATATGTTGAGTAACTCTGCTGTGATGGTTACTCTTGATAATGAGATAACTTGTATGATGTATTTGACTAAAGTGCTTGGGATTGCTATCCCATGTTGATGATGTAAGCCTTGAGAGGCAGTGGCACTATGTGATGAGGGATTGAGATCCCATGGCAATATGACGATCCTTGAGATGGATCTGGATGATTGGTAAGAAGCCAAGTGATAACATGTAATGTGGGATCCTTGTGATGGATCAGGATGATGTTGACTACAATGAAAGCATACTGCTGAGTTTTATACTATTTATTTTGTTATAGTTTACATGTTATATAACTTGGTTGAATCTTGCAATCCATATAAAAGATACTAATTAACCACAGTGGAATATATCATGTATTTTCCCTGGCCATAGATCCATCATCGTCAGGAGTTGGTGATGGTGAAACGGGTTCTCTTACAGGTTAACCCAGAGCGCATATTGTTGAATATGCGAGGTTTCTCCTAGCCTAAAATAGTGAGGATTCGAGTGCAGCTACGGTTGCAGACTCGGGATATGAACAGAGCATGGTGAACAGGCCCATGGCTTAGGATATGTGATATGGGAGCATGAATGCATTCATGGCTCAGAGCACGGTGAACATGCCCGTGGCTTAGTTTTACTAGCGCTGATACCTGTACCGAGGCGGGCTAGACAGAGGGTAGTCTGACCCTGTGGCTGAGGCTACTTAAGCATGAGATTGCGGTCCTGCTTGTGTTGTACTCGTACACTGACTACGAGGTGGGAGGTCATGGAGTCCGGCTCTTCCATTTGACCTTGTATGGCACCAACTTTGGGTTTCGCAACTGAAGGTTGGATTTGAGAGGTACGGCTCACTTCCTCAGGGCATAATAATACGTAATCTAGCCGAATAGTATTTATTGCTTAAGACAAAAACACGGAACATTGGTTGAGGCCTTGCTTGTATAGTTAATCTTGTTATACATGCAGTTATTTATACATTCCTCATGTTATTGTTGGCTAAATGGACATTTGTAAATCCCTTTGTTTTGATAATGACAAACATTTTATTCTTGTTAATTTAACGTGCTACTTGAGTGTTGCAGGAATAAGGTGGATGACAAAGCAATTAGGGAAATCCATATGCTTACATATTTATATTTTCATGAAATGCAATCGCCTTGTAAAAACTTGTACAAATATATAATGTACAAGTACTTAGATTTCATGTAAATCAAGTGTTAGATTCTCCCTAGCTAAACATTACATTTAGATAGGTCATCCCCTTCAAATAAGTGTCACATATGCACACTCATACACACACTTAGTGCTTTAATTGAAAATTTGAAACAGGGTCAATCTCGGTCGACTAACTCCTCGACCGAGACACTTTCGGTCGACAATCTTCTCGACCGAGAAAGACCCAAGTAGCCGTTAGACACATCTGACAAGGTAGTTGGCAGTTGGAGATAAACGTTGCAAAACACTTGATTCAGAGAGCCTGTCGGTCAACAAAAGTTCGACCGAGTAGGTGTCTCGGTCGACCATT
The DNA here is from genome assembly GCA_963693085.1 of Alisma plantago-aquatica. Classification (NCBI taxonomy): domain Eukaryota; kingdom Viridiplantae; phylum Streptophyta; class Magnoliopsida; order Alismatales; family Alismataceae; genus Alisma; species Alisma plantago-aquatica. Next base: position 1,988,232,953 of record OY856409.1, read on the forward strand.
TCTCGACCGAGATGGACTCTGACAGCAACTGCAGAATTAATCAACTAGCTGTTGCTAAAGCAACAAACTTGTACCTAACGGCTAGTTAAGCACTTAGAAACCCCTAGAAGGTGTCTAGAATGTCCTTAAGCACTTGTAGGACATTCCTATAAATAGGACATGCCTTAGGACTCCTAAACACACTTGTTACACTTGAGAAATCTGTGAGCATACTTTGAGCAACCTGTTTGTGAGCAAATTGAACATAGTGACAATTGGCTACTTCTTCTCTTAGCTCAAAATTCGTGTCCTATAGGCTAGCATCTCCTATCCACTGAAATTACATTTCCATACACTTTGGTTAGGAGATCTACACGCTTGATCTAGGCAAATCAAGCCTTGTGCTACAAAAGGATAAGTTGTAATTTCTATTTTCTATCTTGTTCTCTATTGTTTGTTGTACTCTCCTTGCTACTCCTAGGTTGGAGGCTGCATTTGGAGAGGTTGAAGATCTTCTTGGTGAAGAAGGGGACCTTGAGCTACTTCAAGAAGGCTGGTGCAACGGGAGGTTACTTCTAGAGAGGAAGGCTAATTCAAGGGGGAGCTTGGAGTTACTTCAAGAAGGCTACCTCGGGTTGGTGCATCTACTTCAAGTGAAGGTTTTTCAAGGGGTGTAAGAAAGTATTGTATTTTGTGTAAATCCTTGTGAAGGTAATAAAATTAATACTTTCAAAATCCCGGTTGGGTAAGAAACCGGGTAGTGGACTGACAACTTTAGTATTTGCTAAAGTTGGAACCACTCTAAACACCTGTCTCCTTCTTCCATTCTTCATTTGTGGTTGTTTGAGTTAAATAATTGCTAAAATATTTAAAAACTCTATTCACCCCCCCTCTAGTGTTTTTCAGTTATGTGATAAGATCTTATAAATATTATCTTGTCAATCATGTTCCATAAAAAGATAATTGGTGATATGCCTTCCGTACAGCCTGGTAAGCTTGATGGTATGAATAGCTTTGTTATATAGACTATTATTATTCTACGTTTTACTTGTTATCTTTTGTTGTTGCTTTACCCTTCTGGTTTTATAGTTTTGGCGAGGAGTTATGTTTCTCGTTGGGACAATGTTCAATTGTCTCACCCCGCTAGTTTCCAGGTGTTCGAGCTAGACGTGGTGGTGGTCGCGGAGTTGCGGCCGAGCAGCAAGATGAGCAGTAGAAGGCAAGAGATGTATATGATGTTGTTTGGGTTGTTTTGTAGTAGAGTCTTAGAGTCATCCATGTACTCTCATGTCCTTGGGAGCGTTTTGATGATGTTTCACGATGTATAGTTGTTGATGGTTTGTATATCCTACTGCTGGCCGGATGTGGGCCGTTATGTATATATATAACAGGTGATGAACTCTTGTGGTGGCTTGATGGCTGATCCCCTAAGCTGTGGACACGTATCAAGGCTTGTAAATGTTTATATCACATGTTTTCTTGCAGGATGAGGACTGGAATGTAATAGTTTCTCAGTTTATCTGCTTTCTGAAATCAGTTTTAATTAACCCATGTTTTTGGTAATCTGTGGTTATGGTGATTTCCGCACGTTTTCGCGTAACACCTCGTTGTCTATGTGATAGTGGGATGTGTTGTCACAACAAGATCTTGAAGTATCTTCTAACTCAGAAGGACCTAAACCTGAGACAAAGATGATGGATGGAATATGTGAAAGACTATGATTTCACCATCATCTATCACCCTGGAAAGGAAAATGTTGTAGCAGATGTTCTTAGTAGGAAACAGATCATGTGTGTAGTTGTCTGGCCTATCTAGTAGAGACGACTAGAAGAGTTTTCCAGGTGGACTTTGCATCTGCTAGAAGACTGGATCCATGTGGTTAACATCCATATTAAACCAGACCTCTTGACTGAGTTAGTAGCTGCCTCGTTAGCTAGTCCAGAACTTGACAAGATGAAGGTTTGTTAGAGAAACCTCAGACCCATCTCTCAGTGGGAGTTGAAGGTGGAATCCGCTACAAGAATCGTATTTGGGTTCCTAGAGATTCACCCTTTAAGGATCATATCTTGGAAGAAGCTCATGGTTCTAAGTACACGGTACACCCTGCCACTACCAAAATGTTTAAGGACTTGAAGCCATACTTTTGGTGGCCTGGAATAAAGAGAGATATAGAGACATATGTGGCATGTTGTCTCACGTGCCAGATGGTGAAGGCTGAACTCCAGTGACCTTGTGGATTGCTACATTCGATTGAAATTCCTGAGTGAAAATGGGAACAGATCACCATGGATTTTGTGGTGGGTCTCCCCAAGACCAAGAGAGGTCATGATGCCATATGGGTTGTCGTAGATCGCCTTACCAAGTCAGTAAATTTCCTTGCCTTAAATACCACTACCAAAGTGATAAATCTAGCTGAGCTTTGTATCAGAGAGATTGTACAAATGCATGGTATTCTGAGTTTGATCATTTTTTATCTTGACCCAAATTTCACTTCCAAGTTGTGGAAGAAGGTGCAAGAAGAGTTCGACACTAGACTAAAGTTTTACACAACTTACCACCCCCATACATATAGGCAGTCAGAAAGGACAATCCATACTTTAGAGGATCTGTTGAGACCATGTGTGCTCGATTGGGGTGGATCATGGGAGCAATACCTACTCCTCACTGAGTTTGCTTACAATAATAGCTACCACGCCAGTATTGGGATGCCTCCATACGAAGCTCTCTATGGGAGGTCATGTCAGTCACCACTTCATTGGGATGATGTCGGTGAAAGGACCTTGTTTAAGTCAGAGGAACTGTAGTTTTATGTTGGTAAAGTCACTTTGATCAAGCAAAGGCTGAAGAGAGCCCAAGATCTACATAATTCATATGCTGATGTGAAGCTGACTGACTTGCATTTCACTATGGGTGAATATGTGTTTTTAAAAATCCGACTCCTCCGAGCCATAGCTAAAAATAGAGAAAAGTTGAGTCCCTGATATGTGGGTTTGTTTGAGATTTTAGAATGGATTGGTGAAGTTTCTTATCATTTGGCCTTACCCCCTTAGTATAGTATGATGCATGGTGTTTTCCATGTGTCCAATCTGAAGCACTTTGTGAAGGACATGAGCCATGTCCTGAGCATTGAACCTATCGAACTCCAAGGGAGGATGACATACCCAAAGTCACATGTGAGGGTACTGGATACCAAGGTGAAAGAGCTCAAGAATAAAAAGATATATATGGTAAATGTTCTTTGGAAGCACCATGGAGAGGATGAAGCCACATGGGAGCTGAAAAGGCCTACCCTGATTTGTTTGTTTGATTGGTCGAATTTTGGGGGCAAAATTCCTATAAGGGGGAAGGATGTTATAACCTCGATTTTTGCTTGTATGGTTTGAAATGCAATTTTCCCAATAAAATGTATATGCATAGAAATTGTATGATTTAGATCAATGAATGGGTTTCTTTTGCAATATTTCCCTTGAATGTATGTATTCGTGGATCCTACTGATTTAATGAGTCCAATGTGATAAAAAGGGAAGAATAGATAAAAGAAATCTCATAATAAATAAAAGGAAAAAGAAATAAAGATAATGTGAGAATTATGTAGAAGTTTCTAGAAAGTGGTATGAATGACCTTAATTGATTAGGTTTTGAATCCACTTGGTTTCGAATAAGAAAAGAAATCCAAATATAGGAAATAAAAGAGAAAGATAGAGAAAATATGAATAAAATATGCCTTTTGAATAGATATCTTGCATATGAAGAAAAGCCTCTCTTATTTTCGAATTTTGATTCCAAACTCAACATGCAAGTAGATTAAGTCATCAAAGAGCTTCCCTTAAAATTTGGGATTAAAAAGATGTGTGGTTTAAGAGTTATGAATTTATGAAAGTTTCCTAAAGTGAGATGGATATTCATAAATGTCACGGTTTAGAATCAAATTAGAATTTGATTTTATTCAATTAATATCGGATGCACGCGAGATGAGTACCATAGGATCTGAGATCTTATGGCTCTGAATCATCCTTCACCTCCAGTCGCACGAGGTGACAAAGAACAGGGAACATGTGGACACTAGGTCAAAATTCTCAATGCTCAAAGGGCAAGCAACCTTGGGAGGAGTCCCACTATCTTCAGGAGAGCAAGATGGACATGTTAATCCCAAGTTCTAATAGGTTTGTTAGTTCCCCGACGATTTGCCCAAATCACTGACTCCAAGCCAAAAACCTTAGGTATAAATAGGGGGCATACCCCCTCTGTGAGGCCACCAATCATTCGACAAGCTTCGCCCAGAGCATATGAACTCCTTAGAGTGCTCAATTGTTTGTTTTGTCTCGACATTTTCCCTTGACCGGATGAGCACCCCACCGGAGTTGTGCAGTCGTCGACCCGTCACTCTAGAGCATTGGAGGAGCAATTGAGCCCATCAATCAACTTGTCGGGGTCCGTCGAATGTGAAAACAACCTCACCCACGACTGTGAGAGAAAGAATCCCAGAGTCAACCATAGAGTTGACCGTGTGAGGTTTGCAGCTCACGAGAGGAGGTTGAAGATGACGGGGAGGGATTTTACCCTCTTGCCCCTCGACCGCCTTCAGTTCAAGTATGGGTTTATGGTCTTTTCCCCTCTTGATTTCACTCTTAGCCGACCGCTTGAACGTGAGTCAAGCCACTAAGGTGGCGAGTGCAGATAGGTGGGGCCCGGGGCTCTTTGCCTAGGTGGCAGGCCCTGATTGGCTTAAAAATAATGTATTTAAGAAAATCATAACTAATTATAGGATTATCCGATCATGAAGTGTTATATATGAATCTTTCTCATAAAAATCAAACGAATCCATTACAAATATAATTGAGGCCTGAATCTGCTTGTAATTTGAAAAGTATGTAAAGATGCCATCTTTAATGGTTTTATTAATGGAAAACCCTAAGTTTTGATGATAAATAGATCTAATGACGTTCCCTGAATATTTTGAGTTAAATATTACCTTGTTGACATAAAAAGGAGGGATTAGATCTAGATGAATAATCTTTGTGCATAATTTGCTTAATTAGGGTTCCATGAATATAAAAGAACATTAATGGGCCTAGAAACCCTAATTTTGATCATTGTGAGTTTTAATGGTTTTAATTATGAAAATCCATTAGCAAGACAGATATATGTTGTTCTTAAACTAAATTGAGAATAAAGACCCTTAATTTGGATAATTTGTGTAATTAGGGTTTTGATGAGTAGAAAGTGCTTTTGGGTTTGTTGACCTAAAAGGGGTAAAAAATTGAAAATAAAACCAAGAAACCCTAAGGAAACCCTAATTGGACTTAGAAACCTTAGAATGGAATCCCAAGTCAATAAAATATGTTTGGATGAGATTGTAACAAGTAGATATTATACATGCTTTTTAGGATAAAGATTTGCTTGATTGGTTGCTTGACTTGGTTGATTGGACTTCTTGATTGGATTGGATATCTCACATATTTTGAGACTTCATATCAGGTATGTGGTTACGCTTATGGCTAGTCGCTCTAGTTTCACAATGATTTTTGAGGTTTTACCGGTTGCTTGAAAATTAACTGCTTGGATGAACTTTATTTCTTGAAACTATAAAGTGACTATGTCTATCACCATAAATATATGCATGACTAGCTCAAATCCTGGTCCTCATTTGTAACTTTGATCATATGCATGAAATTGATGACCTAGCTATTGGTCTACCCTTAGGGTAGGATCATTAGGTTATTATGAGTAAATGTTTGGTCTACTTTAGTTAGGATCATACGACTTTACAGATCTATGTCTTGGTCTACCTGTAGGGTAGGATCAAAAGAGTCTATTTGGGATCTAACATTTGAGAAAGGCAGTATCCATTTCCACTATAGGGACAACACAAAGGCTTGGATATGCTAGGATTGAGTAGTTATGTTTAAGACGTAAAGTGTGACCTTTTAATCAATAATTTGGTTGCAATATGTTGTTATAAATAGATGCAAGCTTTTGGTTCTCCCATATGCCAATATAATTCATTATAGTGACCGACGTTTTGTTTTTTAGTGTTTTAGGTTACATGCAGTTATATGCTTACCAGAGAGTGGATGATCATTTAAAGTGACATTGAAAAAATAAAGCTAAATAAAGATTGGAGGATTATAGTTAAGTAGATTCCTATTTGGGATAAAGTCCTAAATTCCTATGTTTTGAAAGGTATGTAAAATGAAAAATTTTATCCTATTCTAAGCTTCGTTGTGGTAGAATTTATTAATGATTTTTTATTATTTGCAAAACCATATGATCATGTTTTGGGATAACGATTCTAGCTTCTTGGTCTTCCTTAATTGGGGGTTTTCGAGGGGTGGGGTCATTACAACTACCTCAAAATCCTACCAACTTAATGAATTCTTTCTTATCTACCTTTTCTTTCACCCTTTTTGAAATATTATATAGACTTATAAGTTAAAGTGACATGTTTAATTGGATTAGTAAATAGTAATGTAGTTAATGATGAAGACACCAGAATATGTTAACGGATATAAAAATTTACTCACGTATACAATTCCTTTCTCATTGTGTGCCCCCTACTGTCTACTTTCTCACCCTGAAGGATTTAGACAATGCGTAGTTAGTGTCTTGGGGACAATTACCAACAAAACCAAATGATTATTACTAAGTGAAAAGAAGGCAAACAAAATAAAACTCAATCTAAAATAAAATGTAACTTATATTTCAAAATTATAAGCAACATGCCCAAAACTTATCCAACACTAAAGGGAGTATAATCACACTCTTTCTCTGATTACCAAAATATATAAATGTGACACAAAAGTCATCACTAATAGATTTTGGGTTTTTATCTACATAGATAATTAATAATAAAAGTAGAAATGTCACACTGGTTAGTGCAAAATCTCCACACACCCTATAGAAGTGGTTGCATAACATACATGTATGCATTAAAAAATAAGAAAATATTTCAACATATCTTTCACATACATAGAATGAGGTATTTAGCCATTACATTTCACCATATCCAAAGTCCTCTCACAGTTGTATTCAACCAAGAATAAGTAAATAGGCCCTTAACATCTTGCACGAATACACTAGTATCGTGAGCTTGACTTATAGCATCCTCCTTAATATGGACAATCATAGTCGACCTTTCTTCTAAGTCACTTGTAACATCCCTGACCTGGGTTATGAATTAACCCTAGGTGTTTTGCCTAAATATGTAATTAAATTCTTGTGATTATCTTTTGGCATGTAATTAAGTTCCTAAGGAACATACATTTTCAATTCTGACCTTTTTAAAACAATGATTGTAGTATTGTTTGGTAATACAGGGACCTATGTGCAAATTACCCAATTAGAGGGGTTAACTTGCAAATTACACAGGTTAAGATGTTTCTCTAACAAAAAGACATCATATGAATGAATATGATGAGGTATGATGGATTTCCCAAGTTTGGGCACCAAGGTGCAGCTTGTGGAGCAATCCTTGTGCTTAAAACCCTAATTTTGGTGTAAAGTGCAATTTACCCAAAATGAGGGGTGCAACTTGTGATATACACTTTCTAGAAAATCTTTTATGACTTTTGACATCATTTAAAGTATAATAATTAAGGATTCACTTCATTTGAATAATCATATTATAAGAAATACCTTTGTAATTAAACCACCAAAGTTGTAAGTAAAGGAGACCCTTATATGTATATGTGCACCATAGTGACAAGTTGACCTTCCTTGCCTTTAGTCCTTGGTCTTAGAAGAAGTTTTACCTTAGATATGAAGAGGAGGGACGTGCCTAAAATAAAGGAAGGACTTAGTTGTGAAAAGGAGGAGTAAGTTGTCCTTATGATGAAAATAACCTCAAAGTATATATGATCCTTTCCTTTGCAACCAAAGGAAACGTTTCCTTTCTTCCCTTCTTATTCCCTTGCTTAGACCGACTTAGGACAGAGCTCATGAGTAGAGTAAGACGACCAAGTTCATCTAGGTAAGCTTTTATCATCATCTTACTCGAATTCATGGAGGAAACCAGGTTACAAGGATGGTTTCATGGTTATCTTACTTAGTTTTCTCTTCCTAGCCGATCCTTCTCAACTTTTCCTTGAAGAAACAACCTTGGATGACCTGTGGAGCTCAAGACACCATTAAAGGCTTGAAGCTTGGAAGCTTGGAGCTCTAGGAACCACGTTTGAGGCAGGTTTTATAACTATAAACTCCTAGCTTTATTATGCATATCTTTGTTCTTACTTTTTGTGCTTAGTTCTTCTTCTACCTCCCTTCTTCCTTGCACTTTTGCAAGCAAAATGGTGGTGTAACCGACCTGAACAGAGGTTGAGGATGATGGGCGTGGATTCCTAGGTAACTTTATCAAACGACCTTGGACCCTTTTGGTCCAAACGGTTGCAAACTGTTTAAGGTCAAATGGGTTCAACCCGTTTGATCTCAAACGATCTTGCAAGATCGTTTGGATCAAAACGGTCTCAAGACCGTTTGATAGGGTTGACCAAGGGACGACCGTTTGAGGGTCTATTGATAATATATTGAATTTCATTTCTACAAAGAATTATAAACTAATTCCTAATCAATTGAGAGTTGAAGGCACTTCAACACCCTAACCCTAATCGGGTTGAAATTTCTGATTTCAAGTATTGATCTTGTTGAGTTTTGGGTTGTAGGACCCAAACGGGTTCAAAACCATTTGGGGGTTCATCCAAACGGTCTCACACTCATTTAGTGACACCCCAAGATCGTTTGGAGGTCTAGGGTTAAGGAAATTTGATGGTTTGAGGGTCCAATTTCAAAAGGTTGATGAATTGATAAAATTGCTGATTTTAGATCTATTTAGGGTTCAACCCTTATCCAACCGATTTGGTTTTTGGTCAAACTTTGGGCAAACAGGTTGACATTCATTTAGACTCAAACAGGTTGACACTTGTTTAGGGTCAAATGGGTTCACACTCATTTAAGGCCAAACGGGTTCACACTCGTTTAAGGCCAAACGGGTTCACACTCGTTTAAGGCCAAACGGGTTCACACTCGTTTAAGGTCAAATGGGTTCACACCCGTTTAAGGTCAAGTGGGTCCACACTCGTTTAAGGCTCAAATGGGTTCATGGTCGTTTGAGATTAAATGAGTTCAAGGTCGTTTAAAACCTAAATGGGTTAAGGTTGAAGGTTAAACCCTAAACCAATTGGAGACTTTCAAGTTTATGTATACTTAATCACTTGAAGGTGTAAATGGTTCAATGATGATCTAATCTAAACTCTAATGTTAACTTAAGACATTAAGGGACTAAGTGACTAATGAATTGACCCATGATGATAATCAATGGGTAAATTACCAAAATGCCCTTGAGGGGTTAATTTGAATGATACCTTGTTCTAATCAAACCCTAATCACTAGATAGTGATGATTTAGTTTATGTTAATCAAGGATGACTTGACCCAACCTATCTAGAGTGGTGTAATCACCATCTACTAGTGAGAGGAGAGAGAAAATACCGTTTATGTTCAAAACTCAAGTAAAATACCTTCAATGTACCCGAATATGCAAGATTAGGTATGATCCACTTATGTGAGATCATGGAAACCCTAAATATGATAATTGGTGAATCTTAATCTTATCTGAGGGCTTTAATGATGATGTTCCTCATACATGGTGATATTATGAGATCAATTCACCATGATGTGAATAGTAAACCCTAATTCTAGGATGATGACATGTAATGTGAATAGTAAACCCTAATTGGTGAAAATCAGGGAACCTAACCGGTACAACTTTTAATATGAGTTGCTTACTATTATCAGTTGAATTAACCATGCAGGTTCTTATGCGTGATGATGATCATATCCAGGTAAGGATTATGATTTCATATTCATTGAAAGCATGTTATTAGCTTTATGAATAATGACATATGCTGATGCCTAGTAAGTGGCATCTTATGAGAATGATAGGCTGTGAGAGCCATGAGTATCATCAAGGTCATGCTTGTCAGATGACTTGTGATGAGATGATTGATAAATGATAATTGATGAGAGTTAGACTTGATACATTTAGTATTCTACTTTCATAGTTGTTTTTCTAATGATTAATGATTGAGAACATGTATGATGATAAAAAGAATATTGAAATGTACTTAACTAATCAAGTATAATCATACCATGTAGATCCTTGATCATAGATCCATCATTGTCAGGAGTTAAATGATGGTGAAATAGGTTTTCCTAAGGGAACTCCTGGATCACATACTTTTGAGTATGTGGGGGAATATGGATGTGAATACCCTTACATCCTAGTGTAGGAATTGATGTAGATGTATATTAATCTATCAATCCTTCACTATGTGTTTATGCCGGGGTGATATAACACTAATCTCCTGAGGAAAATCTTTTGTACCGCATCGATGAGAGATAAACAAGAAATCTTTCGATGGCGAAGAGAGTACAGAATGCCACTGTGACTCAAATAGCGAAGTACCAGAATACCCTGGTAAGCTATAGTAGCAGAGACACTAGATGTCCTGCATGTTGATCCTCATACTGACTGAGGAATATGAGGTCATAAGAATCCGACTCTTTTGATGACCTATGTATGATACCGATGCGACTTAATAGTGATCGGTTGGAGTATGAGCGGTATACCTCATCTCCGCAGGGCATAATAATGTTTGTAAAACATAATCAACCGCGTAGCATATCTTCTTAGATTGAACTACAAGATACAATGATTGATGGTTACACTGCTTAGTATACATGTTCTTCATATTCCTTAAATGGTGTTGTTCTACTTGATAACAATCTGTTGTTGATTACCTTAAATCTTTATTGCTTATGTTGATCTGTGATTTCTATAATAAAGCTTCTGGCGGAGAGTTATAACACTCGCTGGGACAATTATTTAAAATTGTCTCACCCCGTAGATTTCAACTTTTTAGGTGGTCGCCGAGGACGAAGGAACCAGTCTGCAGGTGATCAGTATCAGTAGCAAGAGCACCAGGGGCAGCTGATGGAGTTGAGACTTACACCAAAAGATTTTACTCTTCCAATGGGAGTCCCAAAATTTGCACCAAAAACCCTAGAGAGGATTTATATCTTCCCTAGGTTTACCTAGAACTGGTGCTTAGATAACAACTCCAACCCCATAAGAGTATGGAAGCCTTATCATAGTACAGATTTAGGATCGAACCCAAAAGACAACGGTCTTGTTTCAAGCAACAAGATGGAAAACGTACAGCACTTCACTTAGTTATTTTACTAATTGGCACTTATATCGAAAAGTTGGATTTTGATTGGTTTTTAGACTAAAGCATGAAAAGTAAATAAAGCAAGTAAAACTAAGATTTAACAAATGATGATGAATCACTGGGGTTAAGCAGGTATTTACCACCGCTACACATGCATTGTATATGTACTAAGCAAGCAAGACTTATAAGCTAGATACATGGATGTTCCACAAGACCGATGCCTTATAAGACAAGAGCGATGCATTGCATCCAAGGATGTTCCACAAGACCGATGCCTTTGTAAGACAAGAGCGATGCATTGCATCCTTCGATGTTCCACAAGACCGATGCCTTATAAGACAAGAGCAATGCATCGCATCCTTCAAGGGTTAAGTAGCTCTCATTCGGTACATTTCTACGTGTCAATGAAGATATGTAGTCTCCAAAGAGAGAATCTTACTCCACCTCATGAAACGTGCATCTGAAACGAACAAGCGAGCGATAATTATCAAATCGAATAGTATCTTTGTAGGCCTAGTCTCCTATTCGGATAACCTAGCTACGAGAAGTGCGGGAATGTTGCAACGCCAGCCATTCCCGATCAAATGGTCACATGCTTTACATCATTCCCCTCGCAAAGTGTGTTCCTCGACTTACCAAGGTTACTTCCATACAGATGGAAGTGCAACGGATGATAGTGAGTTTACTCCACTCTTTGAGATACACTCCTAGACACCGAAACGGATGCGTGGTGGATACACACACCAGAAACCAACACTAAATCAGTATTCGAGTCTCGAGAGAGGTCATAGACAAACCACAACAAAAGACAATAGATGCATACAAGAACGTGGCCATCATTCAAGCATGTATGAAACGATTTAGTATTAAAACGAAAGGATAACATCTTTTTAGTACAAAGTACAAAACATGGGCAGCGGGGCTAGTCCCCGCGCCCCAGGGGATGGAACTACTCGCTCCTCATAGAGGGAACAACAAAGGAGGAGGCAAGAAGAGATAGAAAGAACATCATCTCCACTGAGGAGAGAAGGTTGAACCCTTGGTGGAGAGAGCAACGATCTTCACCCTTCATGGCTTGCTTGACGATGGATCTTCTCCTCTCACCTTCTTTGTTGATGAGAGAGAAGGTAGCTTTGCAATGGAACGTGAGTCTCAGACCGGCAACCTCGGGCGGTGGATGGAGTTGTTCTGGTAGTAGAGAGACAGCCTCTGGACGTCTGGACTCCTCTCAGGGATGGCCCTTGAGGTCTTATTTATAGGCCTTGAGTGAGGTCCAAACGGTCTGGAGATCGTTTGGGTTCAAACGGTCTTGAGACCGTTTGGCGTCAAACGGTCTTGAGACCGTTTGGCGTCAAACGGTCTTGAGACCGTTTGGCGTCAAACGGTCTTGAGACCGTTTGGCGTTAAACGGTCTTGAGACCGTTTGGCGTCAAACGGTCTTGAGATCGTTTGGCGTCAAACGGTCTTGAGACCGTTTGGCGTCAAACGGTTTTGAGATCGTTTGGTGTCAAACGGTCTTGGGACCGTTTGAACTCCATGCGGTCTTGGGACCGTTTGGCTTCATGCGGTCTTGGGACCGTTTGAACTCCATGCGGTTTTGGGACCGTTTGGCTTCATGCGGTCTCGGGACCGTTTGAACTCCATGCGGTCTTGGGACCGTTTGGCTTCATGCGGTCTTGGGACCGTTTGAACTCCATGCGGTCTTGGGACCGTTTGGCTTCATGCGGTCTCGGGACCGTTTGAACTCCATGCGGTCTTGGGACCGTTTGAATTCCATGCGGTCTTGGGACCGTTTGGCTTCATGCGGTCTCGGGACCGTTTGAGCTCCATGCGGTCTTGGGACCGTTTGAACTCCATGCGGTCTTGGGACCGTTTGGCTTCATGCGGTCTCGGGACCGTTTGAACTCCATGCGGTCTTGGGACCGTTTGGCTTCATGCGGTCTTGGGACCGTTTGAACTCCATGCGGTCTTGGGACCGTTTGACTTCACTCGGCCTTGAGGCTGGTTTATTCTTTTATGATTTTTTTGTGCTTTTTCTGCAAGTATAAAAGGAAAATGTTAGTTTGATGATGTATTTACAAAAAGGGATAAAATTAGGTTTATGTACAGTATAAACGTAAAAAGAGTATGGAAAACTAAAGAAAAAGACTAAGATAAACTACTAAAATAGGAGGTTATCACCCCCCCTAACTTAGAGTCTAGCTTGTCCTCAAGTTAGATAGAGCTGAGACATGAAATGGCGAGGCGATCTTAATTAGGATCTCCATACTCTTGCTTCAATTCTTGACCTGAGTTCCCCAGGGGTCATATTGAGGCTTATTGCATGCCTTGATTCCTTTGGATTTCGAGAGTTGCTTGGATCTCAGGTTTTTTCGTATCTCAAAGTTTGCCTTGGGACCACATTTATTTTGTGCATGTCGTTGACTCTAATCAACTTTATACCTCTCTGGAAACCTACTGGAAGCTAGAGAGGGTATGAGGGTTGGCTAAAGGCTTTGAAGTGTAGCTCCCTTTCAAGCGGGGGAGGGGCTGTCTATGCTTTTTAGGATCTCACTACCGGGAACGACACATCTGCCTTTATGAGGGCAGCTGAATGTACCGGCCGGGCAAGTCCTTTATGAGCCTTTTCATATACTTGGAACTTTTAGGGTTTCACTACCAGACGCGACACATCTGCCTTTGTGAGGGCAGCGGAATGTGCCGGCCGGGTGAGCCCTTTATCAGTTCTTCATATAGGTCCTTATGCGTGGCACAACTCTCATGATTTTATTCGTCTCTCTGGCTTTTATTCAAAAACTCATAGGCTTGGGTTTTGGAATGAGGATTTATTTTGGGCGGCCAAGCCTCTTTTATTTTGAAGAGAGGAAAGCTGTTCTTAAAGTTTTTCAGCATGCACTTATTTGGTTTGTGGTCCACTTGCAGAACTTTTTGATTTGGAAGTTGCCTAATTTCCCTCTCATCCTCGAGATCTCGGCTTATTTCTGCCCTGATTTTGACCTGTGGAGAGTCAGATAAAGAATTGAAGCAAAAATATGGGATCCATAGTAGGTGGAAATTGATAAATCGCCATTTGATGTCTGAGTGCTATTTACTTGTAGAGACTAACATGATTCTAGAGTTAGGTGAGGTGATAATACAGAAGAGGATACCTTGCCCTTGTCTAATGTACCCCCCCTAACTTATCACTCACTCTGTCCTCAGAGTGTCAAAGTGATAGGGTGAGAGGTAATTAGAACAAGGGCAGCAGCTAAACTAAGTCGTGGATTCATGGGTTGCCTCCCAAGTAGCGCCTTAGTTTAACGTCACTGGCTCGACGAAACTGTAAGGTTGTTATGCTGTGGGCGTAGCATCTCTGATGTTGATGGTTTGTCGATGCATGTTGTCTTCCTGAATGTAATATCTTTTTAAACGGTGCCCGTTAACCGTTTGTTCTCCTCCGCTGTTGTCAATAATAATGGCGGCTCCGGTTGGGTAGATATGTTTTATGGTGAAGGGTACGGACCATTTTGTTCGGAGCTTTCCAGGGAATAATCTGAGTTTGGAGTTGAATAAGAGCACTTTGTCGCCAACGGTGATATATTTTCTCTTAAGATGTCCATCGTGCCACATTTTTGTTTTCTCTTTATAGATTCTGGCACTGTGATATGCTGTCATTCGGAGTTCTTCTAGCTCCTGTAGCTGGAATTGTCTGTTCTCCCCTGCACTTTTAAGGTCGAAGTTTAGTTGCTTGATGGCCCACCGGGCTTTATGTTCCAGTTCTACTGGGAGATGACATGATTTGCCGTACACCAAACGGAACGGAGTTGTTCCAATTGGTGTTTTGTAAGCAGTACGGTATGCCCAGAGGGCGTCAGGAAGTTTGGTGGACCAATCAGTGCGGTTTTTATTCACTGTTTTTTCAAGAATCGCTTTTATCTGTCTATTGGATACTTCTACCTGGCCACTAGTTTGTGGGTGGTAAGGTGTTGCAACTTTGTGATGGACTCCGTATTTTCTCAGTAACGCTTCGAAACCTCGTTCCAGGAAATGGGTCCCGCCATCAGATATGACCGTTCTTGGAACTCCAAATCTCGGAAAAATAGTGTCTTTGAACAATTTGACAACAGGTTTGGAGTCATTGGATATGGTGGGTACAGCTTCGACCCACTTTGAGACGTAATCCACTACGACCAAAATGTAAGAGAAGCCATATGATGAGGGGAAAGGTCCCATGTAGTCTACCCCCCATACATCAAACAGCTCAATTTCCTGCCACATGGTAAGAGGCATTTCATCCCTTTTTGATATGTTGCCCGAAAATTGGCATTTATCACAGGCTTTGACAAAATCATATGAGTCTTTTGATATGGTGGGCCAAAAGAAACTAGATTGTAGAACTTTTATGGCAGTTTTCTTGGCTCCCATGTGCCCCCCCATGGGTCCGGAGTGGCAGTGTTCTAAAACCGAAGTTATTTCTTCTTCTGGAAGGCACCGGCGAAAAAGTCCGTCGGCACAGAGGTAAAATAAGTAGGGTTCGTCCCAATGATAACGTTTTATGTCATGAAGGAATTTCCTTTTATCCTGATATGAAGCAGACGGGTGGATGATCCCTGTGGCCAGATAATTGACGATATCAGCAAACTAAGGGAAACTATGAGTGGCCTTCATAAGCTGATCATCAGGAAGAGAATCCCTGATAGGGATTTTATTTTTTCTTCAACCTCGATTCTGCTGAGGTGATCGGCTACAACGTTCTCCACGCCACTTTTATCTTTGATTTCTAGGTCGAATTCTTGAAGCATTAATACCCAGCGGATGAGCCTGGGTTTGGCGTCCTATTTCTGGATCAGATGTCGGATAGCAGAATGGTCAGTGTAGACGATGACTTTGGAGCCGATCAGGTAGGAGCGGAATTTTTCGAAAGCGTAGATGATAGCCAAAAACTCTTTCTCCGTGGTGGTGTAGTTTTTCTGTGCTTCGTCTAGCGTTTTGGATGCATAGTAGATGACATAGGGTTTCTTATCGATCCGTTGTCCTAAAACGGCCCCTAT
Source organism: Alisma plantago-aquatica (assembly GCA_963693085.1). Lineage (NCBI taxonomy): Eukaryota > Viridiplantae > Streptophyta > Magnoliopsida > Alismatales > Alismataceae > Alisma > Alisma plantago-aquatica. The sequence continues at coordinate 1,988,249,186 of OY856409.1, forward strand.
GGCATAATCACTTGCGTCGCACATGATTTTGAAGGGTTGCGACTAGTCTGGAGCCCTTAGAATAGGTGTGGAAATTAATGCTTCTTTAAGGGTAGAGAAACTTCGCATACATTCTTGGTCAAAAATGAACTCGGCATCTTTTGTCAGGAGTTGGGTCATGGGTTTAGCTATTTTCGAGAAATCTTTGATGAACCTTCTGTAAAACCCTGCATGACCTAGGAAAGCTCGAACTCCCCTTATGTCCTTCGGAGGTGACAACTTTGAGATAACATCAATCTTTGCTTTGTCGACCTCGATCCCCCTATCACTTACTCTATGTCCAAGGACGATACCTTCTGTTACCATGAAATGACATTTTTCCCAATTCAGGATAAGGTTCGTTTCCTCGCAACGTTGCAGGACTCGTTCAAGATTATTTAGACAGTTATCGAAGGAATATCCATAGACAGAGAAATCATCCATAAAGACTTCCATAACAGATTCAGTTAATCTGGCGAAGATGGCAGACATGCAGCGTTGGAAAGTAGCAGGAGCGTTACATAGCCCGAATGGCATTCTTCTGAAAGCATATGTCCCAAAGGGACAAGTGAAAGTGGTTTTTTCTTGGTCCTCTGGATGTATGGGTATTTGGTAGAACCCGGAGTAACCATCGAGATAACAGAAATACTTTTGGTGGGCCAAGCGCTCTAGGACTTCGTCAAGGAAGGGTAGAGGGTAGTGGTCTTTCCTTGTAGCTTTATTCAACTTCCTATAATCGATGCACATTCGCCACCCCGTTACAGTCCTAGTGGGTACGAGCTCATTTTTATCGTTGATTACTACAGTAGTGCCCCCCTTTTTTGGAACAACCTGAACTGGACTGACCCACTGAGAGTCAGAGATAGGCTAGATCATGCCAGCTTTGAGTAGTTTGAGGACCTCCAAACGAACTACCTCTTTCAAGTTTGGGTTCAGTTTTCTTTGATGTTCACGAGTGGGTTTAAATTCTTCAACCATAGGAAGCTTGTGCATACACAGAGCCGGGTTTATGCCTGTGAGGTCGGTTATTTTATAACCAATGATCTTTTTGTGCCTCCTTAGTTTGTCCAGAAGCCTGACTTCTTGGTCTTCGGTAAGGGTGGAGCTGATAATAACTGGGCATAACTCTTCCTTATCCAGGAAAACATATTTGAGCCCTGTGGGTAAAGTCTTCAATTCAGGGGTTTTTGGTGGTTCTGCTGCTTCAATGGTAGTGATGGCTTTAAGCTCTTCAAAAGTAGCCTTTGGTGCTTCTTCTATCTTTTCTAGGTATTGGATACATTGCTGGACTAGTTCATTTGCAGAGAACTCAACTTCTGGATTGATAAGAGCATTTTCAAGTTCGTCGATTGGCTCGGAGGTTTCTAATTGCGACATTTGTTGAATTGCGTCTAAAAGAAAGACCTCTTCTTGGATGTTGGGACCTTTCATACTATCAAGGACGCGGAATTGAATTGCTTCTTTTCCGAGCCTAAGAATGATGGTTCCAGCTTCTACATCGATTAGTGCTCTGGCTGTAGCTAGGAAAGGCCTGCCGAAAATGATCGGATACCTCAAGTCTTCTTTGATATCCATGATGACAAAATCACATGGAACGTAGGCATCCTTCCCTATCCTTACTGGGACATCTTCGATGATTCCCAACGGTGCGGTTACGGTGGAGTCGGCTAGTTGAATAGTTATTGCTGTAGGAAGCAGGTCAGTGAAACCAAGGCGTTGGCACATTGAGTAGGGCATAATGGATATACTAGCCCCGAGGTCAGCCAACCCTTTCTTTGTGGATGCATTTCCAATGCAACATTGGATTCCGAAGGAACCTGGGTCCTTCTTCTTTTTGGGTAGTTTGTTGAGGATGATGTAAGAAGTGGTTTGAGCGAGCTTGACGGTCTCCTGCTCTTTGGTGATATACTTACGCGATAGAAAAGTTTTGAGATACCTTGCCCATGCTGGTACTTCGGATAGAGCGTCAAGGAGTGGGACGTCAATATAAAGTTTCTTCATTTCTTCCTTGAATTTCTGAAACCTGGCGTCCATTTTTGTTTCTTGCAGTCTGCCTGGGTACGGAATCCTTGGTTTGAATTGCGGGACTTTGGATTCTGCAGGTACATGCTCTTTGTTTTCGTCCTTTGTGCCTTCGGAGGATTTTTCAATCCCTTGTTGCGAAATCTCTTTCGTCATAAAAGTGGGCACATCATCATCATCTAGAGTGATCTTGATGGGTTCAGGAAGAATGCGTCCCGACCTTGTGGTGACGGCATTCAGCTGTTCGTGTTTGTTTTGCCCGTACTTAGAATTTGGTTTAGGCTGCCCATCAAAAGTGCTTGCCGAAGGTTTCAACTGTGCAGCAATCTGAGCAAGCTGGGTTTCAACTGCCTTTTGTTGGGCTTGTTGGTTAGCTAGCATGGTTTGCTGAGACTGAAGCATTTGTTTTATCAAAGATAGCTCATCTTCCGGTTGTGCAGTGACGTTTTTCTGAGGGTTTTGTTGTTGAGACTGTTGAGTATGCAACTGTGGGTGAAGCGGGGAATGAGTGTACTGATAGTAGGCTGATTGATTTCTAGGGTAGTTAGCCCTAGGGAAATTGTTCCTTGGGTTCCCTTGATTTTGGTTAAAATTGTTTGGAAATCCAGGAGGCAGCCTACTGTCAAATCCCCCTTGTGTCTGATGTTGCGGATTCGCGGTTCCAGAAGGATTCCCATACTGGAACCCAGGATGGTTCCTTGGTTGACTGGGATTATAATAAACTTGTCCGGGAATAGTGTGGATGGAGTTGACTTGCTCCAGAATCTGATCTTCAGCCTGATTAGTGATGGCCTCATAGGATTGTGGTGGTGGATGCAGATCCATCATCACATTATAGAGTATTCCGCAGGAAAGAGTCGGATGATCCGAAGAATGACAAGCCTCACAGGATCCTGTGACGGCTTTGACTTGATGAACCAGCAGGGTTTTCTTCTTATCAATTTCCCCTAGAGTTGTTTCAAGGGTTTGCTGTTTATGAGCGATTATCTTCAAAGCCTCGGCTATTGACTTTAGTTCCATAGATTCTTCAGCTTTAAAGACTTTTAAGACGCCTTTTCCGGCTGACCGCCCCCAATTGGACTGGTTTTCAGCTCCTAAGGTAACGATCTTCCAGGCATCTTCATAGTTTTTCCTCATGAAATTTCCTCCAGATGAGGAATCTAAGAACTGTTTAATGTCATCGCTTACCCCCCGATAAAAAGTTTCAATCAATTGATTCTGTGAAATTCCATGATGAGGGCATTTGCGTAGAAGTTCCTTGAATCTTTCCCATGCCTCAGCGAGGGTTTCTCCAGGTAGCTGGGAGAAACGGTTGATCTGCCCTCTGATTTCATAGGTAAGCGAGGGTGGAAAGAACTTCTCCAAGAATTTTTCCTCTAGAGGGGCCCAAGTGGTTATGATGGGTTCTCTGTCCAATGAGTTGTACCAACTCAAAGCCCTTCCAGATAAGGTGAAATGAAACAGGTGGAGCATTATTGCGTCGAAAGCAATGCCAACTTGCGGGACCAGGCGGCATAATGCCTTAAACCGTTTCAAATGGTCCATGCAATCGTCTCCTGAACCTCCAGAGAAGGAAATTCCTTCCATAATCTGGATCCACTGGGTCCGGATCTCAAAGTTTGGGATATTGATGATCGGAGGTCGGACCGGGTGGTTGTCTTCGTAATTCTTCGGGACAGCATAGTCCCTCAGTTGCTTGTTTCGTAATTCGAGCCGAGCAGCCTTGGTCTCTGCTCTTATGTGGGCTTGCTCTTCTGCTCGTATCTCCGCTTGTATTTGGGCACGGGTGTCTGCAATGAGTTGTGCCCGTTGTGCGGCTATAGCAGCATTGACTCTCTCCATCACCAAAGCGGCTTGATGCTGTTCGTCAGCCATTTGACTAGCACGTTGGCGATTGAGACGGATTCTGCGGTGGAAACTTCTCTCTACCTCGGAGTTGAACTTCGGATCGGGGGAGAATCCTCGATTATGCGGTGATTGCATATACGGGTTCTACCTGATTAAAGAAAAGAGAACACCTTTAGATAATAGAGACAATATGAAAGCTTCAAGAAGATGGTGAATTATGATTCAAAAAAGAAAGTGTAAAATCCTAACCAACTAGAAAAATAAACTAAGTGAAATACTAATGTTCCGTTGTCCCCGGCAACGGCGCCATTTTTTGATGGAGTTGAGACTTACACCAAAAGATTTTACTCTTCCAATGGGAGTCCCAAAATTTGCACCAAAAACCCTAGAGAGGATTTATATCTTCCCTAGGTTTACCTAGAACTGGTGCTTAGATAACAACTCCAACCCCATAAGAGTATGGAAGCCTTATCATAGTACAGATTTAGGATCGAACCCAAAAGACAACGGTCTTGTTGCAAGCAACAAGATGGAAAACGTACAACACTTCACTTAGTTATTTTACTAATTGGCACTTATATCGAAAAGTTGGATTTTGATTGGTTTTTAGACTAAAGCATGAAAAGTAAATAAAGCAAGTAAAACTAAGATTTAACAAATGATAATGAATCACTGGGGTTAAGCAAGTATTTACCACCGCTACACATGCATTGTATATGTACTAAGCAAGCAAGACTTATAAGCTAGATACATGGATGTTCCACAAGACCGATGCCTTATAAGACAAGAGCGATGCATTGCATCCAAGGATGTTCCACAAGACCAATGCCTTTGTAAGACAAGAGCGATGCATTGCATCCTTCGATGTTCCACAAGACCGATGCCTTATAAGACAAGAGCAATGCATCGCATCCTTCAAGGGTTAAGTAGCTCTCATTCGGTACATTTCTACGTTTCAATGAAGATATGTAGTCTCCAAAGAGAGAATCTTACTCCACCTCATGAAACGTGCATCTGAAACTAACAAGCGAGCGTTAATTATCAAATCGAATAGTATCTTTGTAGGCCTAGTCTCCTATTCGGATAACCTAGCTACGAGAAGTGCGGGAATGTTGCAACGCCAGCCATTCCCGATCAAATGGTCACATGCTTTACATCATTCCCCTCGCAAAGTGTGTTCCTCGACTTACCAAGGTTACTTCCATACAGATGGAAGTGCAACGGATGATAGTGAGTTTACTCCACTCTTTGAGATACACTCCTAGACACCGAAACGGATGCGTGGTGGATACACACACCAGAAACCAACACTAAATCGGTATTCGAGTCTCGAGAGCGGTCATAGACAAACCACAACAAAAGACAATAGATGCATACAAGAACGTGGCCATCATTCAAGCATGTATGAAACGATTTAGTATTAAAACGAAAGGATAACATCTTTTTAGTACAAAGTACAAAACATGGGCAGCGGGGCTAGTCCCCGCGCCCCAGTGGATGGAACTACTCGCTCCTCATAGAGGGAACAACAAAGGAGGAGGCAAGAAGAGATAGAAAGAACATCATCTCCACTGAGGAGAGAAGGTTGAACCCTTGGTGGAGAGAGCAACGATCTTCACCCTTCGTGGCTTGCTTGACAACGGATCTTCTCCTCTCACCTTCTTTGTTGATGAGAGAGAAGGTAGCTTTGCAATGGAACGTGAGTCTCAGACCGGCAGCCTCGGGCGGTGGATGGAGTTGTTCTAGTAGTAGAGAGACAGCCTCTGGACGTCTGGACTCCTCTCAGGGATGGCCCTTGAGGTCTTATTTATAGGCCTTGAGTGAGGTCCAAACGGTCTGGAGATCGTTTGGGTTCAAACGGTCTTGAGACCGTTTGGCGTCAAACGGTCTTGAGACCGTTTGGCGTCAAACGGTCTTGAGACCGTTTGGCGTTAAACGGTCTTGAGACCGTTTGGCGTCAAACGGTCTTGAGATCGTTTGGCGTCAAACGGTCTTGAGACCGTTTGGCGTCAAACGGTTTTGAGATCGTTTGGCGTCAAACGGTCTTGGGACTGTTTGAACTCCATGCGGTCTTGGGACCGTTTGGCTTCATGCGGTCTTGGGACCGTTTGAACTCCATGCGGTCTTGGGACCGTTTGGCTTCATGCGGTCTCGGGACCGTTTGAACTCCATGCGGTCTTGGGACCGTTTGGCTTCATGCGGTCTTGGGACCGTTTGAACTCCATGCGGTCTTGGGACCGTTTGGCTTCATGCGGTCTCGGGACCGTTTGAACTCCATGCGGTCTTGGGACCGTTTGAACTCCATGCGGTCTTGGGACCGTTTGTCTTCATGCGGTCTCGGGACCGTTTGAGCTCCATGCGGTCTTGGGACCGTTTGAACTCCATGCGGTCTTGGGACCGTTTGGCTTCATGCGGTCTCGGGACCGTTTGAACTCCATGCGGTCTTGGGACCGTTTGGCTTCATGCGGTCTTGGGACCGTTTGAACTCCATGCGGTCTTGGGACCGTTTGACTTCACTCGGCCTTGAGGCTGGTTTATTCTTTTATGATTTTTTTGTGCTTTTTCTGCAAGTATAAAAGGAAAAAGTTAGTTTGATGATGTATTTACAAAAAGGGATAAAATTAGGTTTATGTACAGTATAAACGTAAAAAGAGTATGGAAAACTAAAGAAAAAGACTAAGATAAACTACTAAAATAGGAGGTTATCAGCAGCAGTGAATCTTAGGTGGAGATACTGACTGCTAAGTCATGTAGTTAGATAGTCTTATGTCGTCTTTGTACTCTCAGGTCCTTGGAGTTTGTTAATCTGATATTTTGTATTTTGTTGTATGTAATCACTTGAGAAGTGGTTTAACATAGATGTAAAATGTTACCTTGCTTTTATGAAAGAAGTTTCATGTCTTCAAGATCTTGTCTCGAAAAGATTTAATTTTTCATGAATTTTCGTATTCCGCTGTTAATCGAATGCTTCCGCTGAGTTTATATCATGGTTTATGAGTCGTGTCATTTCAGAGTGGTATCAGAGCTCTAGGTTCGCTGAGTCTACAGAGACATAGGACTTAGAATGTCAAGTCTATCCTCAGTACTTCTTTCTTATCTAATAGAGTCTTCTGCTCCTCAGGAGAAGAAGATAATTAAGGATGTCTGGACCACAGGAGGAGTACGAGGCAGAAAGTAGTGTTGCTGCACCTTGAGAAGGTGCAAGGAACCTAGAAATAGACAACCTGTACCTGAGCCACCTATGGAGCCACCTTAGTTTGACCCAGTTGACATGGGAAACCCAGCTGTTCAGACCATGTTTGGGCAGTTTATGACTGCCATGACACACATAACAGATAGGATGCCTATGCCTGCACCTAGAGCACCTACCCAACTTGAAGGACAAGGTATCGATAAGACGTTCGAGTGACTTCAACGAGTCGGAGCGACCGAATACTTTGGAATAGATGATCTGGAAGATGCCGACCTCTGGTTAACTGAGTTGGAGAAAGCTTTCAGAATCCTCAACATCCCCAAAGGTGAGAAGATTAGACATGCTGTCTATCTTCTCAAAGGCAGTGCTGGTCACTGATGGACCATGGAAGAGCAGAAGAGGCCTAGAATAGAGATCTCGTGGGAAGACTTTCGTCGGGAATTTTTCCACAGATATTTTTCAAAGACCTTCCTGGATGAGAAGATCTCTCAGTTTGAGAGACTGAGGCAGGGTATGATGAACATTAGCGAGTATGATGCTAAGTTCATGGAGTTGTTGCGATTCTGTCCGCATATGGCTACCACAGATGAAGAAAGGATTAGGAGGTTTGAGAAGGGTTTGAATGCCGACATGATTACTCCCGTGTCTGCACTAGAAAATCGGGAGAGATTCTCTACCTTTGTTGAGTCAATCCGAAGGATAGAGAGATCCGTAGTCGAGAAAAGATAAACCCAAAAGAGATATCCACAGTTCCAGGGATCTTCATCTAGAGACTTTAAGAAGCCTAGATTCTCTGCACCTACACCTCCACCACCCAGATCTAGTTCTCAGACACAGTGGTCCCCAAGTAGAGGTAGAGGACGAAGCCTACCACTACAAGAGACTCGCAGTTCAGCATCAATGTCAGTCACAGGACCACCCAGACCACAACAACTGGAAAGAAGCTGCTACAACTGTGGGAAGGTGGGACACTTGATGAAGGACTACAGGTCTAGGCCTGTCAGTATGACACAGCCTTAGAGGCAGAATCAACAAGGATCACAGAGAAGGCAGTCTCAAGGAGCAGCTAGAGGATGTGGGCAAGCGTCTCAGGCTGGATCGTCAGCACCAACTCAACCTCAGGCGACAGCGAGGTTCTATGCTATGAACCCACCAGAAGCAGTGGTCAATCCACGGGTTGTGGCAGGTCAGATGGAACTTTTATATTCTGATATGTCTAAATCCTGTGTTGTATCTGTTTTGATTGACCCGGGTGCTACGCACTCTTTTATCACTCAAAGAGTGATTCGTAACTGCAATATGACAGTTAGTCATAGGGCAGACAACTTGTTGCTTGAGACTTCGTTGAGAGGTTCTACTGTTTTGCAAGAGGTATGCTCTCCGTGCATTCTCTTCTTTTCTGATCATCGCATTCAAGTGGATCTTATACCACTTGATATGCAAGGATTTGATATAATCCTTGGGATGGATACCTTGGAAAGGTATAGAGTTGTCTTGGGTTGTGAATCCAAGCAGGCTGTGTTTGCTGATGAGAGCAACACATGGATCTTTCAAGGAGATAGAAAGATTCTACCCACCTATCTTACGTCTGCTATGGTTGTTGATAAGCTGATGAGGCAAGGATGTTATGCATTCTTGGCCCATGTGATAGATACTACCATGGAGAGTCCTAACCCTGTTGAAGTTCCTATAGTCAGGGAATTCGAAGACGTGTTTCCTGAAGAACTTCCAGGTATGCCACTGCCTCGGGAAATTGATTTTGAGATCAATTTGATCCCAAATACCCAACCTATAACCCAGACACTGTATTGGATGGCGCCTGCTGAGATGGAAGAACTCAAGAAGCAGCTTCAAGAGTTGCTTGAGAAGGGTTTCATCCGACCGAGCACTTCACCCTGGGGTGCTCCCGTTTTGTTTGTTAAAAAGAAAGACGGGTCAATGCGGTTGTGCATTGATTACAGACAATTAAATAAAGTAACAATAAAGAATAAGTACCCTCTGCCGAGGATTGATGATCTCTTTGACCAGTTGCGTGGTGCAACCGTCTTCTCAAAGATAGATTTGAGGTCTGGATATCATCAACTTCGTATTAAGGACAGTGACATACCCAAGTCTGCTTTCAGAATAAGGTATGGTCACTATGAGTTCACAGTTATGTCGTTTGGACTAACTAATGCACTGACTGCATTTATGGAACTCATGAATAGAATCTTCTGACCTTTCCTTGATCAGTATGTTGTTGTCTTCATAGATGACATTCTGATCTATAGTAAAGATGCTCAGCAGCATGAACAGCATCTTCGTCAGGCTCTAACTTTGCTAAGGGAACATAAACTATATGCTAAGTTTAGCAAGTGTGAGTTTTGGCTACCTGGAGTATCTTTTCTTGGACATGTGATATCTGCTTTGGGTATTCGTGTTGACCCTAAAAAGGTAGAATCTGTTCTACAATGGGAACAACCGAAGACACCGACAGAGATTCGTAGTTTCTTAGGGTTGGCTGGCTATTATCGAAGGTTCATTAAGAACTTCAGTTCTATAGCCCTACCCTTGACTAAGTTAACCCGGAAGGAAGTTCCTTTTGACTGGAGCGATAAGTGCCAGCAATCTTTTCAGTTACTAAAGGAGAGGTTGACAAGTGCACCTGTACTTGTGCTACCTGAGCAAGGCAAAGGATACATAGTTTTCTGTGATGCCTCCAAGAATGGACTCAGATGCGTGTTGATGCAGGATAAGCAAGTGATTTCTTTTGCTTCCCGACAGCTTAAGAAAGACGAAGAGAATTATCTGACACACGATCTGGAGTTAGTTGTTGTGGTTCATGCCCTGAAGATCTGGAGACATTATCTCTACGGAGAGACATTCCAGATTTTCACAGATCACAAGAACCTAAAGTATATCTTTTCTCAACATGAACTTAACATGAGACAACGTCGCTGGATGGAGTTAATCAAGGACTACGATTGTACAATTGATTACCATCCAGAAAAGGCCAATGTAGTTGCATATGCCTTGAGTAGGAAATCAGCAACATCAACCATGGATAGAGCACAACTAAACTCTTTAGTATGCCCTAGGAGAGATATGCTTATCTCCTTAAGGCAAGACAATGTACAGATGAAGATGTCATGGATTGTTGGGTTGTTGGCTGAGATGCATATCAAACCCACCCTAAGAGAGAAGATTAAGGAGGCACAGCAAGTTGATGCTATATTTCAGCAGATCAGATCTGAGTATGGTAATGAGAGGCGAGAAGGTTTTCATGAATCAAATGATCAAGTGGCATGCTATCATGGGAGGATGATAGTGCCAGATATGGATAACCTGAGGAAGTTAGTCCTGGAGAAAGCTCATTCTTCTATGTATGCTATGCATCCAGGGAGCACCAAGATGTATCAAAACTTGAAAGATATGTATTGGTGGCCTGGGATGAAGAAGGATGTAGCTGAGTTTGTGATGAGGTGTCCTGTGTGTCAGCAAGTTAAAGCTGAACACCAGAAGCCTGCAGGAACAATGCAACCTTTACCCATACCACAGTGGAAGTGGGACCATGTGACCATGGACTTTGTTGTTGGCCTACCTAGGACAAGCAAAGGACATGATTCCATCTGGGTAATAGTTGATAGGTTGACAAAGACAGCTCATTTCTTACCTGTCAAAACAACGTATTCTGCTGAGAGGTTATCACAGTTGTATGTTCAAGAGATAGTGCGGTTGCACGGGGTTCCTGTCACTATAGTTTCTGACAGAGGTCCTCAGTTCACAAGTCGTTTTTGGGAACAGTTGCACAGAGCTTTAGGCACCCAGTTAAGGTTTAGTACAACCTTTCATCCACAGACTGATGGACAGTCAGAAAGGACTATACAGACCTTGGAAGACCTGTTGAGAGCATGTGTTCTCCAGTTTACCGGGAGTTGGGATCTACACCTAAGCCTAATAGAGTTTGCCTATAAAAATAGCTATCAGCAAAGTATTGATATGGCACCTTATGAAGCTTTGTATGGTAGACGTTGTAGATCACCCTTGTGTTGGTATGAGAGTGGTGAGCATCAGTTGTTAGGTCCTGATCTTGTGCAGCAGACCACAGAGAAGATTAAAGTGATACAACAACATATTAAGACTGCACAGGATAGGCAGAAATCTTATGCTGATAAGCGTCATAGACCGTTAGAATTCCAGGTTGGAGACAGAGTGTATCTCAAGGTCTCGCCTTGGAGAGGAGTCCTTCTCTTTGGAAGGAAAGGAAAGTTAGCTCCTAGATTTATGGGGCCTTATCCAATCATTGAACGGGTTGGAAAGGTAACCTATAGACTAGAGTTACCACCTGAGTTGTAGAGGTTACACCCTGTGTTTCACATTTCTATGTTAAGGAAATGTCATCCTGATACCGAGTCAGTTCTACAACCTATGGAAGTAGAATTGAATGAAGATATAACTTATGAGGAAGGACCAGTGTCAATCCTTGATAACAGAATTAAAAAGTTAAAGAAGAAAGATATAAGCCTTGTGAAAGTCCTCTGGAACCACCGTGGTGTTGAAGAAGCCACTTGGGAACTAGAGGATGAGATGAGAAGGAAATACCCTGCTCTTTTCTCTTAATATGTTTTATCGATTTCGGGGACGAAATCCTGGTAAGGGGTGGATAATTTGTAACATCCCTGACCTGGGTTATGAATTAACCCTAGGTGTTTTTCCTAAATATGTAATTAAATTCTTGTGATTATCTTTTGGCATGTAATTAAGTTCCTAAGGAACATACATTTTCAATTCTGACCTTTTTAAAAACAATGATTGTAGTATTGTTTGGTAATACAGGGACCTATGTGCAAATTACCCAATTAGAGGGGTTAACTTGCAAATTACACAGGTTAAGATGTTCCTCTAACAAAAAGACATCATATGAATGAATATGATGAGGTATGATGGATTTCCCAAGTTTGGGCACCAAGGTGCAGCTTGTGTAGCAATCCTTGTGCTTAAAACCCTAATTTTGGTGTAAAGTGCAATTTACCCAAAATGAGGGGTGCAACTTGTGATATACACTTTCTAGAAAATCTTTTATGACTTTTGACATCATTTAAAGTTATAATAATGAAGGATGCACTTCATTTGAATAATCATATTATAAGAAATACCTTTGTAATTAAACCACCAAGGTTGTAAGTAAAGGAGACCCTTATATGTATATGTGCACCATAGTGACAAGTTGACCTTCCTTGCCTTTAGTCCTTGGTCTTAGAAGAAGTGTTACCTTAGATATGAAGATGAGGGACGTGCCTAAAAGAAAGGAAGGACTTAGTTGTGAAAAGGAGGAGTAAGTTGTCCTTATGATGAAAATAACCTCAAAGTATATATGATCCTTTCCTTTGCAACCAAAGGCAACATTTCCTTTCTTCCCTTCTTATTCCCTTGCTTAGACCGACTTAGGACAGAGCTCAGGAGTAGAGGAAGACGACCAAGTTCATCTAGGTAAGCTTTTATCATCATCTTGCTCGAATTTATGGAGGAAACCAGGTTACAAGGATGGTTTCATGGTTATCTTACTTAGTTTTCTCTTCCTAGCCGATCCTTCTCAACTTTTCCTTGAAGAAACAACCTTGGATGACCTGTGGAGCTCAAGATGCCATTAAAGGCTTGAAGCTTGGAAGCTTGGAGCTCTAGGAACCACGTTTGAGGCGGGTTTTATAACTCTAAACTCCTAGCTTTATTATGCATATCTTTGTTCTTACTTTTTGTGCTTAGTTCTTCTTCTACCTCCCTTCTTCCTTGCACTTTTGCAAGCAAAACGGTGGTGTAACCGACCTGAACAGAGGTTGAGGATGATGGGCGTGGATTCCTAGGTAACTTTATCAAACGACCTTGGACCCTTTTGGTCCAAACGGTTGCAAACCGTTTAAGGTCAAACGGGTTCAACCCGTTTGATCTCAAACGATCTTGCAAGATCGTTTGGATCAAAATGGTCTCAAGACTGTTTGATAGGGTTGACCACGGGACAACCATTTGAGGGTCTGTTGATAATATATTGAATTTCATTTCTACAAAGAATTATAAACTAATTCCTAATCAATTGAGAGTTGAAGGCACTTCAACACCCTAACCCAAATCGGGTTGAAATTGCTGATTTCAAGTATTGATCTTGTTGAGTTTTGGGTTTAAGGACCCAAACGGGTTCAAAACCATTTGGGGGTTCATCCAAACGGTCTCACACTCGTTTAGTGACACCCCAATATCGTTTGGAGGTCTAGGGTTAAGGAAATTGGATGGTTTGAGGGTCCAATTTCAATAGGTTGATGAATTGATAAAATTGCTGATTTTAGATCTATTTAGGGTTCAACCCTTATCCAACCGATTTGGTTTTTGGTCAAACATTGGGCAAACAGGTTGACACTCATTTAGACTCAAACAGGTTGACACTCATTTAGGCTCAAACAGGTTGACACTCATTTAAGGCCAAACGGGTTCACACTCGTTTAAGGCCAAACGGGTTCACACTCGTTTAAGGCCAAACGGGTTCACACTCGTTTAAGGCCAAACGGGTTCACACTCGTTTAAGGTCAAATGGGTTCACACCCGTTTAAGATCAAGTGGGTCCACACTCATTTAAGGCTCAAATGGGTTCAAGGTCGTTTGAGATTAAATGAGTTCAAGGTCGTTTAAAACCTAAATGGGTTGAAGGTTGAAGGTTAAACCCTAAACCAATTGGAGACTTTCAAGTTTATGTATACTTAATCACTTGAAGGTGTAAATGGTTCAATGATGATGTAATCTAAACTCTAATTGTAACTTAAGACATTAAGGGACTAAGTACTAATGAATTGACCCATGATGATAATCAATGGGTAAATTACCAAAATGCCCTTGAGGGGTTAATTTGAATGATACCTTGTTCTAATCAAACCCTAATCACTTGATAGTGATGATTTGGTTTATGTTAATCAAGGATGACTTGACCCAACCTATCTAGAGTGGTGTAATCACCATCTACTAGTGAGAGGAGAGAAAAAATACCGTTTATGTTCAAAACTCAAGTAAAATACCTTCAATGTACCCGAATATGCAAGATTAGGTATGATCCACTTATGTGAGATCATGGAAACCCTAAATATGATAATTGGTGAATCTTAATCTTATCTGAGGGCTTTAATGATGATGTTCCTTATACATGGTGATATTATGAGATCAATTCACCATGAGGTGAATAGTAAACCCTAATTCTAGGATGATGACATGTAATGTGAATAGTAAACCCTAATTGGTGAAAATCAGGGAACCTAACCAGTACAACTTTTAATATGAATTGCTTACTATTATCAGTTGAATTAACCATGCAGGTTCTTATGCATGATGATGATCATATCCAGGTAAGGATTATGATTTCATATTCATTGAAAGCATGTTATTAGCTTTATGAATAATAACATATGTTGATGCCTAGTAAGTGGCATCTTATGAGAATGATAGGCTGTGAGAGCCATGAGTATCATCAAGGTCATTCTTGTCAGATGACTTGTGATGAGATGATTGAGAAATGATAATTGATGAGAGTTAGACTTGATACATTTAGTATTCTACTTTCATAGTTGTTGTTCTAATGATTAATGTTTGAGAACATGTATGATGATAAAAAGAATACTGAAATGTACCTAACTAATCAAGTATAATCATACCATGTAGAGCCCTGATCATAGATCCATCATTGTCAGGAGTTAAATGATGGTGAAATAGGTTTTCCTAAGGGAACTCCTGGATCACATACTTTTGAGTATGTGGGGGAATATGGATGTGAATACCCTTACATCCTAGTGTAGGAATTGATGTAGATGTATCTTAATCTATCAATCCTTCACTATGTGTTTATGTCGGGGTGATATAACACTAATCTCCCGAGGAAAATCTTTTGTACCGCATCGATGAGAGATAAACAAGAAATCTTTCGATGGAGAAGAGAGTACAGAATGCCACTGTGACTCTAATAGTGAAGTACCAGAATACCCTGGTAAGCTATAGTAGTAGAGACACTAGATGTCCTGCATGTTGATCCTCATACTGACTGAGGAAGATGAGGTCATAAGAATCCGGCTCTTTTGATGACCTATGTATGATACCGATGCGACTTAATAGTGATCGGTTGGAGTATGAGCGGTATACCTCATCTCCGCAGGGCATAATAATGTTTGTAAAACATAATCAACCACATAGCATATCTTCTTAGGTTGAACTACGAGATACAATGATTGATGGTTACACTTCTTAGTATACATGTTCTTCATATTCCTTAAATGTTGTTGTTCTACTTGATAACAATCTGTTGTTGATTACCTTAAAGCTTTATTGCTTATGTTGATCTGTGATTTCTATAATAAAGCTTCTGGCAGAGAGTTATAACTCTCGCTGGGACAATTATTTAAAATTGTCTCACCCCGTAGATTTCAACTTTTTAGGTGGTCGCCGAGGACGAAGGAACCAGTCGGCAGGTGATTAGTATCAGCAGCAAGAGCACCAGGGGCAGCAGTGAATCTCAGGTGGAGATACTGACTGCTAAGTCATCTAGTTAGATAGTCTTATGTCGTCTCTGTACTCTCAGGTCCTTGGAGTTTGTTAATCTGAGATTTTGTATTTTGTTGTATGTAATCACTTGAGAAGTGGTTTAACAGAGATGTAAATTGTTACCTTGCTTTTATGAAAGAAGTTTCATGTCTTCAAGATCTTGTCTCGAAAAGTTTTAATTTTTCGTGAATTTTCGTATTCCGCTGTTAATCGAATGCTTCCGCTGAGTTTATATCGTGGTTTATGAGTCGTGTCGTTTCATCACTTATGTGGCAACCCACTACGCTAAACTAGATTACTAAAAACCAAACCACGGTCAGTCACTAACTAATCATATTACAAAGATTATTTAGAATCAAAATCAAATTAAAATTTCTTAAACATATCCAATAACATTTACACAAAGGTCCAACATCTTGCATACTTATGCGACATATAAGATATCTTTACAGCTGTTTTGTGGTCTCAACCACAACTTGTATATAAAATATATTATCCACATGTTTACATCATGTACAAACATCAATACACTACCAAAACCTTGAGTAGATGTACATCATCTACAAAACTTCCCCACCCGGACTTCATAGTATAGGGACGATTATAGCACACACTAAACAACTAGACAGCCTTCATACACTACCGATCTCCAAATTTCTCCTCCTCGCTACCACGGGTCTGATGACACTGTTGACGATCACCTAAAAAGATGTGGTTACCCACAAGGTGAGACCCATGTCCCAAGGAGAGATATAACTCTCAACAACATATATACTTACATCATATTATTTAATTAAACAAATAAAGCAGATATTATTACAAAGTTTAAAGATCACTATAAATAACAAAGGATCAGACGAAGCTAATGGAATAAGTATAGTTGATTTCTCTTATCGTATTATGCATCATCCAAATATTAAAAGAGAAAAATAAAGGATTATCATCCAATGTGAGTCATCGGGTAACCCTTATATATGATACATGGATGAATTAGATGTTTTATTAAGCCCTAAGTAGTTCGAGGCACACCAATCAAACTACCAACTGACCATTGTGAAGTCGCAATCAGCCCTGTATAAGATCTAGGAGAAGTGGAATACAAAGATCTCTTCCCCGCGGCCATTACAAGTCCTTCATAGTGACATAATAGTCTAACTATAATCAGACTAGTTTGCCTTGGGTACACACGCCATAATACTAGAAACCATGGTATAACCCTAAAATTTAAGATACGACCACAACCATCCTCAATCGCATATGTATACATATAAGACATGATCTCAATCGCTCTCTAAAATCTTGAGGTCATGATTATAAAGATATAGCCTCCCTATACCTGCATACACTCAACAATATATGACTATGAGTTCCCCTTATGGAATACTCATTTTTCTATCCAACAAATCCTAACACTAGAATAGTTCTACGGTTTAGAGTACTACATGATTAGGGTTTTACTTGATTAATTAATCTAGTTGTGTGTTTTCATACTGCATCAATCAAGTTACATACAAACCATTATATTCTCCATATAAAATTATCGACACATAATAACTCCAAAATATATAAAATGTATGAAACATATTCCTTATCACAACATCATTGGGTACTAGTCCATTGTCATTTGTGAAGAGGAATAAACCTTCGCTAATGTTTCAAACATGCCCAAAGGCCATTCAGACCAAAACAACATTATTTCACATAATAATATCATCATCAATCATAAGAGTTATGGCATTTCCATGAGTAACATCACAGAGTTCCCTTAAGCATTATGTATGTATCCATCAACATTTCATCATAAAAAAGGTAGAATTATTAAACCATCATCAATTAATCATTACACAAATGGATCACTGGCATGGATTAGATTTGTATCACTAAACCAACATACATAGTTAAACCATCAGTTCATTTATGACATAAAGACAAACCATCAGTTCATTCATGGGCTTTGCAAAATAGCAATTCATTGATTTATCATAACCATTAGTTCATTGATAGACAACAAAAACCATCGGTTATTTCATTGACATAGTAGAAAACATCAATTCATATACCTAGCATACTCATTGGTTTATGTTGTCAAGTAAAGCCATTGGTCCATTCACCAAGTGAGACCATCAGTGCATGTGCTATATAAAACCATCATATCTTAGACTTACTAAAATCATCAGTTCATAGACTAAGTAAAGCCATCGGTTTACACACCAAGTAAAATTATCAATTTCAACACTAAGTAAAACCATCGATTTCTACACTTGGGGAAACCAGTTCTTTACACTAAGTAAAATTCTTTGTGTCATGCCTTCAAAACCAAGGTAGTCCATTAGAGAAGAAGGAACGTTCATATGTTCTAAGGATAGTGTAACAACACACAAGTATCACACATATATGCAAAATAGAGTACAAAAGATCATCTTTCTTCATAAAACTAAGTTTCTAGGATAAGGTCTATATAGAACAATTTAAAGGTAGGTAAGAAATGGGTTGAAAGTTATATAGCTCACCTCAAGATAATGATCAACACCAAAAAGTAAGGTATCTCAAGAAGAGAAGTTTAAACCCTATCTTTGCACTTCCAAAGATCCAAGGTAGCTCCTATCTTCAATAACAAGGTAGATCTAAGGCTAAAGAGAGAAGAAAATGGGTTCTTCAGCCACATGCACGAGTTCTCATCAAGAACACTAGGGTTTCACCCATGGATGAATAGGGAAGAAAGAAAATAGCAGGAAAATTAGATTAGGAAACAAGATCTTACATGTATAAGGAAAGAAACTAGGTTTGAACGCTCTAATCAAACCTAGAAATGATTCATCCAAGACCTAAATGTTGGCTAAACTGGACATTTATATACCCTTTCTTTTGATGATGACAAACATTTCACACTTCTAGATCTATTATTTGAGCATTTTAGGGTTCAACAAAATAAGGAAATTCTACCAAGTGGGAAGATGAAGATCAATGTGAATTGAAGATCAAATGTGCTTAATTATATAAATGTTCATGATTGTACTCAAATGTAAACACTTGTATAAAACTATAATGTAAAAGTACTTAGACATCATGTAAATCAAGTGTTAGATCTTCCCTACCCACTTATAACCTTTAGATAGATTTCCCTCAAAAGTTAGAGTCACCATCACACACATTGAAACACACACTTAGTAGGTGATTCAAAAGTTTAAAATAGGGACACCCTCAGTTGAAGAACTTATCGGCTGAGACATTATTGGTCAAAGTTCTTGTCTATTGAGAACCACCTCGGTCAAACTTGAGAGCATTGTTCAACAACTTACACAATTGTGCTCTAAAATAGTCTTCGTTCGAAAATAATCTCGACCGAGTAAGCTTCAGTCTGAAGCTTGTGACTGTCAGACTGAGTGGTTGGTAGTTGGGAGTTTGAAATAGTCGTTGTAATACTTTTTCCTTAAACCTAGGCTTGGTCAAACAAAATCTCAACCGAGACACGGTTCGGTCGTCCAAATTGTCAACCGAGCAAGGTTTTGGATTGTTCATTTCAAGAACGAACAAATTAACAATTGCTAGCCAACTAATGTACACCTAACGGCTAGTTAATAACTAAGAACACTCTAGACAATCCCTAGAACGTCCCTAGACACTTGAAAACCATTCCTATAAATAGGAGATACCTTAGGACACCTAAAACACCTAAGCTACACTTGAGAAGTAACTATTGAGAGCAATCAAGCTAAGATTCACTTGTTGTCTTCCTCCTTGTACTCTAGAAGGTGTCCTATAGCTACAATCTCCTAGCCACCACACATATCCATGCTCATCTTAAGTGGAAGGAGATTCTAACGCTTGATATAGGATTAAAGAATTGTACTTCATTGTTGTATTCCCTTCTTCCAATCCCCCTTCATAGGTACAAGTTTTCTTTCCTCCTTGACTACTCAAAGATCGTGGAGGCTGCTTGAGGGAGCACATGTGAAGCTACTTCTTGGTGGATAAGGCTGCTTTGAGAGGAGCTTGAGATTACTTCAAGAAAGGCTACTTCAAGGGTGGTTGGATCTACTTCCAAAGGAAGTCTATCTCAAGGTAGTGGAGTTACTTCTAGGAGGAGAAGGCTACTCCAAGGATTGAAGTTACTTCAAAGAAGGCTACCACAATGAGGATTGAGGCTACTCCTAGGTGAAGGCTACTTCAAGGAAGGTGATTGTATTTTATGTAACATCCTTTCCAGGTAATAAAATTAATCACTTTCAAAATCCCAATTGGAAACAATTGGGTAGTGGACTGACAACCTTTGTATTCAAAGGTTGGAACCACTCTAAACACACATGTCTTCCTTGTTTCCTCCTCCTTCTTTGGTTGAGTGCTTTAATTGTTTTAAGTATGTTAATTTAACTTTAAATTATCCAAAAATCTCTATTCACCCCCCTCTAGATGTTTCAAATGGTATCAAAGCATGTCTTCAAGGAGTCCTAATAGGTCTTGCAGAATGGGGGACAACATGCTTAGCAACCTCAACCTAGAAGGAACTCACATAACTTGGCCACCACCCTTTTATGGAAGCAAATACACCTACTGGAAAAGAAGAATGCAATTCTGATTCCAAGGACTCAACTTGGAGTTATGGAGGATGGTGTCTACTCCCTATGTGCTTCCCATAACTGAATATGCAACGTGGGATCCCAACACGGTAAAACAAGTTAAATTAAATCCCAAAGTGGTAAGCATATTATATTGTTCTATTTTAGTAAGTGAATTAAATTGAATATCCACATGTGATACAGCTTATGATATATGACATAAACTCTCCATAACACATGAATGAACTACCCAAGTTAAAAATACAAAAATTAATATGCTTAAGCAAAAGTTTGAACAATTTTGCATCCAACCTAATGAATATATTAGTAAAATGTATGCAAGATTTTCTTCCATTGTTAACATCTTAAGTGCATTAGGAAAATATATAAGTGAAGAAGATCAAGTGTCCAAAATTTTCAGGTCTTTGTCTCCAAAATACAAACCAAAGGTGATGGATATTGAAGAAGCAAATGATCTCACCACAACGAGGATGGAGCAGCTCATTAGCAACCTAGAAACTCATGAGGTTACACTTGAAGAAGAAGAAAGAGTGGAGGCTAAGCTTCAAAAGGGATAAAGGAAGGACATGGCCTTAAAAGCTACAACAAAGATTTAATCAAAAGTCATCACTTAAGAAAGTGACGAAACAAGTGAAGGAGATGATGAAGAAGATGCACTCATTGTGAATGGTAAGAAATATAGAAGGTATAAATCTAATAAGAATTCTAGTGCTTCTTCCTCTTCTTCCCTTAGGTGTTTTGAATGTGACAAGAAAGGACATGTGAAGAATGAATGTCCTAAAATCAAGAAAGGAAAGAAGTCTTCCTTCAAGAAAAAGGACAAAGGAGATAAATCTTACAAAGCTACTTGGGGGCAAATCAAGTGATGAAAGTGAAAGCGGGGAGGAGGAAGTTGAATGTCTTATGGCCAAAGAAGATGAAAATGAGGACTCAAGTGAGGTAAGCCTTCTTGAATTATCTAAAGAAGAGCTAGTCACTAGTCTCCAACAGATACATGACAAATATATTGATTGTAAAAATAAATTAAAGAAGCTTACAAAAACTAATTATGATTTGCATGCTAAGCTATATACTCTCTCTTATGAAAATGAAAGTCTCATATTTGAAAGAGATACCTTAAAATCTTCCATTAATGAGCATAATATCAAGTTTCTTGCTTTAGAAACAAACTATAACTTTCTTTTCCAAGAAAAGGTTGAATTGCTTGCTAAAATAAACGATCTTCAAACTCAACCTATTTTATGCAATCATTTGGATTATGATGATATTGTCAAAGAAAGTGATAGTTTTCTATCTAATCTAGATCAAGAAAAGTTAGATACTAAAAGAAAAAAAGTACGATGGCGGCAACTACGGTTTTAGGGGGCTCTGGCGATCGGGGGGAGGGGGCGAAGGGGAGAAGATGATGGCAACCTGTAGGGGGGAGGGCCTAGAGGGGGAAAGGGGCATTGGGAGGGAAGGAGCACATAGAGAACCATCTTGTGTACATGGATATGGATGGTAGCCTGAGGAAATGACATGGCATACCAAAGGAACCAAGAGGGAGTTCCAACATAGGATTCAAAGTCTCAATCCCAAGTGTTGGCCTTGAATTCTAGTTTGCTGGCATGAGGAGTGATAACCGGTAGAATGATCGAGGAGTTCTAGAGGGCATGGATCACTAGATGGGGGGTCACGTAGATTTGTTTCATCCATTAAGAAACAACAGTAACCAGGCCGTCCATGGTGCTTCAGGAGGGGGAAAATGGAACACTTCAAGAGTAGAAGGAGACAAGGGAAAGAATCAGTACTATGAAGATTACATTGCCCCAACGTCATGAGCCTCTTTGAATGGTGTTGAACCCCCAGACGACTCAAACTACTTCTTAGAGAGCCTTTATGAGAGCATACTCTTTGTATCTGATGTTACTCTGAAAGTGGTCAGAGGACAACCAAAGCTAGAAATTAATCCAGACACTGAGGAGGACCTAGCTAGGCCGTGGAAATATATGGTGGTGACAAAGCTCATTGGCTCCAATGTGGGATACATGAAAATGAGGGACCGGTTGAAAACCTTGTGGAGCCCTATTGGCATATACAATATATATGAAGTCGATCTCGATCACTACATAGTTCAATTCTCCTACATACGTGATTTTGACACTGCACTGATAGGAGGACCATGGAAGCTATATGGAAAGTGCTTAGTCGTCTGGCAGTGCAACCCCACTTTCCGCCCCTCAGTTGACCTCCCGAGATTCCTTGTCACTTGGGTCCGGATACTTGATTTTCCACTCCATATTTATGTTTCAACCATGTTCAACTATATATGCATGACCTTAGGAAGCTTAATCAAGGTGGACTCACATACTATGGCCAGATCCAGAAGCAAATTCGCTAGACTAGTTACTAAAGTCGACACATCAAAACCACTCATAAATACCATTTGTATCAATAATGAAGTTTATCAAGTTGAATATGAAGTGTTCCCCGATTCATGTGACTTCTGTGGGAAACTAGGACATTCATTAGGCAAATGTCCGTCCAATACCATGGCTTCAAGCCACAAAGAGAACCAGGAAAACTAGAACAAGGATCAAGGAAATGTTGCTTCTAATCAAAATGACAATAATGAATCCAAATGGCAAACACAACGGAGAAAAGCCACAGTGCACAGATCAAAGCTGAAACTCCAAGCTACCAGTAATAGTAATGGGTCCAGCAATCAGAATATGTCTGCTAAACTCACAGACCAAGATGAGGGTGAAAGTCAAGAAACTACAACTAAAGGCACATAGAAGACGACGGCTGAGAAAGAAGATACTATAAAGACTACTACAAAGACTACCACATCAGCTAAGACATGGAAGAAGAAGACTGTAGACACAGTGGATGAAAAAAGAGAGGTCTTGAGGGAAATAAACAAGACAAAGAATGTTGATCTAAACAAAAACAAAGATCACATCGCTATTAACCCTGATGTAGACAAGGTTATCAACCTTGAAGATACCGAAACCAACAATGTCGTAGCTGAGGAAATTGAGAGAAACAAGGAGACAACCGCTGATGTGAATGAGGAGATGAGCATGGAAGATACCATTGAAACAAACCTGGATAAGGAAGATAAGGAATTAAACAAAGAGAACATAGACAAGGCTGTTATGGAGGAACTAGATCCATTAACTGACTCAGACCCCAACGTTGTATCGACTTAGTTACCCTCGAGCAGGAAACTAAAAGGATCAGGCTCGAAGATGAAGGCAGCAAGACCCAAACCTCCCTATGAGCAAAGATGAAAGATTCCTAGATTACATCAGGAGGTCAGTGGGGGTGAGGTGGCTACTGAGGTCATATAGAAAGAGAATTATGTGGAAGCATAGAGAGCTCTCTACCCAAAATTACACTCACTTTTTACCTCTGTGTTTTATGTTAGATACAATCTATTGGAATACTAGGGGAATTGGCAACCTGGATACTTGTCATGTCCTTAGAGATATAGTCTCTCAGAAGAAATCAAAACTAGTGGGGATAATAGAACCTCACATTATTAGTAGGGATGCCGCCAAGACCATTAGAGAGCTTGGCTTCAACAAACCCTTTCGATGTGAGGTTTGGGGCTTCTTCGGAGGTATATGTATATGCTGGAAAGAAGGTGACTGTGACATCCAAATTATAAATTGCCATCGCCAATTTATTACTTGCAAAGTGAACAATGTTGTTTTTATCACTTTTTTCTATGTTAATCCTCACATAACTACCCAGAAACGGTTATGAAAGCATCTCATTGTTATGAGTAAACCATTCAATCTCCCATGGGTGGTTGTTGGCGATTTCAACACCACCTTACTACTAGAGGAAAAGTCTGATAGAAAACACTACAAATTCAATGAAGCCACCATGTTCAACAACACTTTGATGGAAGTTGGTTTATCAGACCTTGGTTTCAGTGGTTCAAGATTCACATACATACATGGTAGGCTACAAGAATGCCTAGATAGGGACGTGGAGAACACAACATTCATCAATGCATATCCTCAATACGTTGTGGAACACCTTCCTAGAGCATTCTCAGGCCATTGTGCTATTTTTTACAGAACACTCTAAGGTATCAAACTCCTCAGAGGTTCTTCATCAGGGAATCGTGGTCCCAAGCAAGTGACTTCCAAAATCTTATTAGGTAGATTTGGAATGAGGATTCCAACTTTCATGAAGCACTTAAGCTCTCCAAAGAAAAGATCAATAAGTGGGTAGTGTCTCATCACAAACAACATTTTTAGAAGAAGAAGAGCATACAATGGAACCTTGATATCTTGCAAAAGAGCTTGGCTGACAATTATGGCAACACTACCACTAGCATGATAGCTAGTATGGAAAATCAATACAATGAGATATTAAAGTGTGAGGGGGAGGATCTAAAGCAAAAAAAAGTCATAATAACTAGCTCACCATGGATGACTCGAACACCAAGTTCTATAATGCCTACGTCAAATAGTGACACAAACAAAACATTGTTACTATGTTGAAGGATACTAAGGGGAACTAGGTGATGGAAGAGGAGGTCGTGCACAATCTTGTATTTGAACACTTTAAATCCATGTTCACTAAACGTGTACATTAGAATGAGAGGGAGATCAGGGAGTTTGTCGGTGACTTTAGTAGCATGGACAAGGAAGCTCAACAAGCTTTGATCACTACCCTGACGCTACAAGAGATACATATAATTCTAACAAGAACCAACCCCCACAAAGCCCCAGGTCCCGATGGAGTAGATGGAAGATTCATCCTCAAAAAGTGGCACACTGTGAAACATTCTTTACTGAAGACAATAAGCAATGCCTTACAAGGAGGTCCTCTTAATAATAGCATGTGTGACGCAAGTATAGTCCTTATCCCCAAGAATTCTAAATTGGAGGTGTGTGAACAATTTAGGCCCATTTCTCTAAACAACATTAGCCTAAAACTTGCTTCCAAAGTGATTGTTGAGAGGTTGAAGTGCTACCTTTCTCGGCGGGTCTCCCCTACCCAGAGTGCTTTTGTTCCCAGAAGAAGAATCTCACATAACATCACTGTTGCTCAGGAAATCCTACACATCATGAAGAGGAAATCATCAAAGAAGATTATGGAAATCAAGATAGACCTTTCTAAAGCGTATGACAAAATGACATGGCCATTTATCTCAGATACTTTTGAAAAACTGAACATTCCTTTCTCTATTCAGAACTACAGTCTCAACTCCATATCCAGTGGTGACGTATCCATTCTTTGGAATGGTAAATCAATGGGCTCCTTTAAAGATACTCGGGGTCTAGAACATGGAGATCCTCTCTCCCCCACCTCTTCGTACTATGTCTGGAAAGAATATGTCAGTCTATTGAAGGTTTAGTAGCTGAGAAGAAATGGCATCCTTTCAAGTTGTACAACAATGGCCCAAGCATTTCACACCTATGTTTTGCAGACGACATGCTGCTATTTGGAAAGGTAGAGGTTAAAGAAATGTAGACTATTCTAAACTACTTTGAATGTTTTGCAGATGAAATGATGTTATTTGGAAAGGAATAGGTTAAAGAAATGAAGACTATTCTAAACTACGTTGAAAATTTTGGGCGCGTCTGTGGGCAAGCCATCTCAGTCAATAAGTCATCCATCTTCTTTTCTAAGAGTGTCCCTAAAAGAATTCGTAACAGGATAGGAAGAGTAAGCGGGTTCACTGTTACAGAGAACTTGGGTAAATACTTGGGAGTTCCACTCATTCACGACAAAGTGAAACTTGACACATACATCAACACCATTGATAGAGTGTCTTCATCCATTAACTCATGGTCGGCCAGAAGTCTGAGCCTGGTGGGAAGAGTATTTCTGGTTAAGGTAACTCTAACTACTATACCTAGCTATGTGATGCAAACAGATGTGATCCCTATGAAGGTTTGTGACCGCATTGATAGTAGCATCCGTGCTTTTATTTTTTTTTTGGGGGGGACCATAAGAGCCATCCCTTGTCTCTTGTGGCTTGGAACAAATTAACCTGCAACAAGGAACATGGTGGATTGGGTCTTAGTTCTATGTACGAGCTTAACTCAGCTCTTATAGCCAAACACGCTTGGGAGATTGCTATAGGCAGAAAGTCCACTTGGAATACGAGTCTATCTCCCAAGTATGTGAAGTACACAGAAGGTAGCAAGCTAGGAGTGTCCATACTTGGATGTTCTATGTTGAACTGTAAGAACTTCATTGCTGAGAACTCAATATTCATACAAGTTAGTGGTCATGATGTAAATGCCTGGACAGACAAGTGGTGGAGTATAGATAGCACGCTAGCAGAGCATGCTTTCAGACCCATTCTGGATGATCTACAAGATTTGAAAGTGGCAAACCTTATTAATATAAACAACATCTGGGATACTGACTTCTTGAATGAATGTATACCTCATGACATCACCCAAAAGATCACTATGATGGATGTTACCAACGCTGAGGAAGAGGGTGATATGTTGACTTGGATCCATACTGATACAGGTAAGTTCACAACCAAGAGTGCTTATGACATCCTACGACGTGAGAAGGAGATTGGAGTACCCGGTAAATGGGAAATTATCTAGAAAGTGAAAGTAGCTATGAAAGTGAGGTACTTTCTATGGCTAGTGGGCCATAATGCTATTCTAACCAACTACAGGAGGGTAGTTGGACAAATGACTACAGATGATTCATGCCCAATATGTGGAATATAGGATGAAATGGTGCTTCATGCCCTCAGAGACTGCTCGAGAGCTTCTGAAATCTAGAAAGTCCTCTTGGATAGGCAAACCTGGAACAAGTTCTTTTCTACCACTGATGTATGGCCGTGGTTATGCGAGAACATCAACCCTGGCAATGATGATAGCATAAAATTCATGATAGGATGTTGGCAAGTTTAGAAAATTAGGAACCAACATGTTTTTGAGGGTATCAAGCACTCCTGCAATTACCTGATCTGCCTTATTAATAAGGAATGGACAGTCACCATTCAAGCTTGGGCCAAGGACGACAATATTAAAGGTAGAAATATGTGAGGTAGTGTGAGGTGGGAGACACCAGATCCAGACTGTCTGAAGCCAAACATGGATGCTACATTTAGTAACATAGCTACACCATCCTCTATTATTGTCGTATGTCGAGATTGCAATGGAAGATGGATAAGTGGATGGGGCAAGAAGGTGAGAGCCAACAGTGTACTTGAACTTGAGCTACGTGCAATTGATTTGGATGTGGAAGTGGGGCAATCCCTTGTCTATGACTAGATCGTCATTGAGATTGACTCAAAATGAGTAAAGGAGGCCATTGCAAGTGATGTAGAAGACTATCCAAAAATGGTGAAGTGGTTATCCAACATCAGATGTAGGTGGAAACATGCATGGTCATGCAGTAACATCCTGAGAGAGGGGAATAAGGCGGCAGATATGCTAGCCAAATCACATCGAAAAACCTAGGGTAGTTTCTATGTTTATAAAAGTCCACCTAGTTGTCTAGTTGATTTAATCAACCTAGAGTCTTGTAATGGTCGTAGTACTACCATGTTTAATTCAGTTAACATTAATGGGAATTGTAATGATAGAAATGGTTTAGCTTTCATGAGAGGGGTGAGATGAATAAAAATCCCTCTGACTTCCCCCCAAAAAAAGATATTAAAAGAAAAATAGATGAAATTGGTAAGTTGCAAAAAGATATTTGTAGTTTGAAAAATAAAGATATTCTTGATAAAATCCTAAAGGACTCTTCTAGTGAAATTGGGAGGAGAGGTCTAGGCTATGTTCCCAAATAAAAATCCTATCAAAAACCAAGAACTAAAAAGACATAAGCACCCAAGACCAAGGTCATGTATGTACCTAAAAACACTCCTACCCATGACCACAATGGTAAAAAGAGAAATGAAATTGATTTTATCTGTTGTCATTATTGTTTACGTCTCGGTCATTATTTATTTTCATGCCCTTACAAGAGAAATAAAGATAAGGATCTAGCTTGGGTTCCAAAACCACAAACTTAGAAATATGGGGATACCTAGTTGAGGTTTGACCCAAAACTAAATTTGAAAATATGATTGTCTTATCTCAACTAAACATAGCTTTAACTTTTATATTTTTTTATGATTAGAGATAGTAAGATGTTTTGTTTGAAATTGAGACAAAACCAATTTTTGTCGACAAAGTACTCGACTGAGGGTCTCTGCGGTAAAAAAACTGTCAACCAAAGATTATTCTGTTTAAAATCATATTTGCTAGCAAATCATTCCGACCTACATATATCTCGACTTAGAAATCTTCCGGTTGAATAAATCTTCGACCGAGTATTATTTTGTAAAGAGTGTGTTACTGAATTAATCAACTTGTGACTCGACTCAATCCTGTTGCTCAAAAATCTTCAAAACATCTTCCAAATTAGTTATTCTAAAATACAAAATGCTTTAGTAAACATCCCTAACCAAAAGGACCATCGCATGGGTACCAAAACCAATCTATTTTGCAGGATTGGGTGGTTGATAGTGGTTGCTCCAAACATATGACTGGAAACAAAGAAGCTTTTCAAACTTTTGAAGAAAAGAAGAGTGGTACAATCACATTTGGAGACAATGCCAAAGGTAAAATTATTGGAATATGTAATGTTTGTACAAATCTTCAAGTTAAAAATGTCCTACTCGTTGATGGATTACATCACAACTTGATTAGTGTTAGTCAATTATGTGATAGTGTCTATGATATTGTTTTTAACAAATCTTGCTGCAAGCTACTCATAGAAAACACAAATAATGTTGTTTATGAAGGAAAAAGATTAGGAAATTTGTATATACTTGGACCTAATTCTATGCAATCAATTGTTGGAAAATGTCTTATTACAAATTATGAATCTTTACAACTATGGCATAAAAAACTAGGTCATGCAAGTTCACATGTTATCAAAAATTTGATTAAATATGATCTTGTTTGTGGTTTACCTAAACTCTCTTTTAAAAAACCTAAAAATTGTGAACCATGTACTTTAGGTAAGAGAAGTAAAACTTCTTTCAAATCTAAAACATTACTTAGAACTACTAGATCATTAGAACTCATTCACATGGACTTATTTGTTCCTATGAGGACTCAATCTATTGGTGGTAAAAGGTATTGCTTTGTTATTGTCGATGATTATAATAGATACACTTGGGTTCATTTCCTCTCAACTAAAGATGATACAATTAGAATATTCATTCAATTTTGTTCTAAAATTGAAAATCAACTACAAAACAAAATATGTACCATTAGGAGTGATCATGGTGGGTAATTTGAAAATCACATCTTTGAAGAATTTTGTACATCTCAAGGGCACACTCATAATTTTTCAGCTCCACGCACCCCACAACAAAATGAAGTAGTAGAAAGGAAAAATCGATCTTTACAAGAAATGGATAGAACTATGTTACTTGAACACAATACACCTAAAACATTTTGGGATGAAGTAGTTAATACAACATGTTATGTATTGAATTGTGTAACAATTCACTCCCATCTTAAGAAAACTCCTTATGAACTTATTTTCAACAAGAAACCAAGAGTTGATTATTTTTATATTTTTGGTACACCCTATTACATCTTAAATACAAAGGATGATAAAGATAAATATGACCCTAAATCACATAAAGGATTCTTCTTGGGATACTCAACTTCTAGAAAGACATTTATAATCTATAATACCATCTCTAGAAAAGTTGAAGAATCAATTCATATCACATTTCATGAAATAACAACACACAGTGCTGAAAATGAAATTGAAAACTTAAAAGGCGTAACTCATCAAATTGATGACTTAACCATATCTACTAAAGATGATCAAAATACAGAAAATGAGCAACAAAACAAGACACAACAACCCATTCCTAGATTAATCAAGGACATCCTCAAGGCTTAATCATAGGAAACCCTTTTGATAAAGTAAAAACCCAATCATCAGTTAGAGATGTTGCAAACATGACATTTGTATCAATCGTTGAACCTAAAAAGGTAAATGAAGATTTAAAGGATGAATATTGGATAATGGCTTTGCAAGAAGAGCTCAGTCAATTTACAAAAAATAATGTATGAGACTTAGTACCTAAACCACAAGATAAAATCATTATTGGAACTAAGTGGGTTTTTTGTAACAAACTTAATGAAGTCGGGGAAGTAATTAGAAACAAAGCTAGGTTGGTAGCTCATGTATATAATTAATAAGGAATAAATTTTGATGAAACATATGCTCTCATGGCTAGACTTGAAGCTATTAGAATGTTATTGGCTCTAGCAGCCCACAAAGACATCAAACTATTCCAAATGGATGTAAAAAGTGCCTTCCTAAATGGAATTATAGAAGAGGAAGTATATGTTGCTCAACCATCTGATTTTGAGATTCTTGAAAAAATTGACCATGTATATAAAATTAATAAATCTCTATATGGTCTTAAATAAGAACCATGTAATTGGTATGAAAGACTTAAAAATGACCTATTTGATAATGGCTTTTCGATAGGAAAATCATATTCTACACTATTTTTCAAAAGATACGAATAAGACTTTCTTGTTGTTCAAATATGTGGATGACATCATTTTTGGTGCTTCAAATGATTCCTTATCTAATCAATTTAGTGATATTATGCAAAAAGAGTTTGAAATGAGTCTCATGGGAGAATTAACATTTTTCCTTAGTTTTCAAATAAAACAAACGCCTACTCGAATTTTTCTAAGCCAAGAGAAATACACCAAAGAACTCTTAAAATAGTTTGGCATGGAAAATTGGAAACATGATACCACTCTCATGGCTACCTCTACCAAAATTGACAAGCATGAAGATGGTGAACCCATTGATGATTCCTTGTATAGGGCCATGATTGGTAGTTTTCTATATTTGACTGCTTCTAGACCGGATATCACGTTCTCCATTGGGATTTGTGCTAGATTTCAATCAAAACCAACGCACTCTCATTTTCAAGCTGTCAAAAGGATTTTAAGATATCTCGCTGGTACTATTGACTATGGTTTGTGGTATCCTAAAGGATAATCTCTAGACCTAAAATCTTACACCTGCTGATTATGCTGGTTGTCGACTTGATCGTAAGAGTACAAGTGGTAGTTGCTTCTTACTAGGAAGAGCCTTTGTATCCTGGTTAGTAAGAAACAAAATACAGTTGCTCTATCCATCACTGAAGCCGAATATGTGGTTGCTGGTTCATGTTGTGCTCAAGTACTCTATATACAACAAGGTTTGAATGACTATGGCTTTGCTTTCTCTTCTACGCCGATTTTTTGTGATAATACTAGTGCTATAAACTTGGCCCATAATCCTATTTTATATAGTCGTGCCAAGCATATTGAAATAGGACATCATTTCTTAAGAGATCATATTTCTAAAAATAATATATCTCTCCATCATATTGAAACTGAAGAGAAATTAGCGGATATCTTTACCAAACCTCTTCCTCTTGATCAATTTCAATTTATTAGAAAGAGGTTACTTATTACTCTATTAGAAGATGTATTCTTTGATATATGTGCTCAAAATTCTAATTAAATTTTATGTTATTTTTATTGCACAAGATTCTAGTAATGTTTCTTTGATTAGTCCCAATAATTTATTACCATGCACAAGTACATAAACAAGCTCAAAATAATTCACCAAAACTAATCACAGACCCTTGTTCGGTCGAACATATCTTGGACCAAGATGATTTGCAGTCGACAAAATTGTCGACTGGGTTCCATTCAGTGGAACCCTCGGCCGAAAAGGCATTTTTAAATCAAATTTCTTCTAAAAAATTTGTGAACCGAATTTTTTTTTGCAAAAAAAATCCCTCGTTCGAGCAAATTTTCGACCAAATCCTCCAACTAACAATCATAGAGTTGCAAGGCAAGCAATCAACGTTTAAGGTTAACAGACAGTTATGCAAACTCTACACTGAAGGAGGAAAGATAAAATTTAGATCCTTGTGCTCCCTTGTTGAACCATGTTGAAGAACAATGAAGTCTACTTCTGGTCTCTAAACAAAAGGCCTTTGTGGTAGACGTCCCCACATATAGATAGTTCCTTTTGTTTTGTTTCTTTTAGGTTTACTTAGTTAGTCGTAAACTTCTGAACAAGACCTCATGATACTAGACTAGTGCATTTATGTATGAACATCAAGTAATCATTAGTATTTTTACAGGTGGAGACTATTTCTGTCAGATTGAACCAGGAGACAAAGATATGCAAAAAATCATGCTTCCACACGGCGTGTGAGACGCCCCCACACGACGGTGTAAAAAAATTTGCAAAATCATGAAACTTTACAGAGATCACCTCTTACGGCGTGTCCGCGTTATCTACAGCGTGCACAATGTCAAAGGAAAATTCAAAGATACAGGAATGTCAACAACACGCCATGTCGACCACAGACACGACGCGTTGGATTTATTTGATGGATATCATAGTTTTACAGGAAATCAGTTTACTGCGTGTCTTCACCCCTTACGTCATGTGCATTTTGAGATTAAAAATTGTGAAATTCCACAGTGATTCGTTGTTACGCCATGTGATCTTCATCCACACCGAGTTCCTCTCATGACCAAAAATTTTAGAGAGTGCTTGTTATGGTGTGTGGCTAGACCTGTCAAATAGGTGGGCGGGTTGGGTTTGAATTGGGTCGTCGCGGGTGCAAGTTTGGTGAGTGCGTGTTCAAAAGATACACTTCTGAATGGGTGGGAAAAAAGTACACCAAACCCGACCCAGCGGGTTGCCGGTTGCCCGCGGGTGCCCATATAAAATGTGTCCAATCAACAATAATTGCTAGTTACTTTCTTCAACACTAAACACAATATTTAAAATAGCTTGTAACTATTGTTTTTATGTCAAATATAGTGGAAAGGAACCAACCAACTACTATGTTCAACGTCAAACCATTTGATTAGTTGTTGATATATGTTTGTGCAAATTTAAAGAAAAATAGCAGCTAGTTGTTATATGTCTATATAAAATAGGAAAACTAATGTAGTTTTTATATATAAATATAACAAAAAAACATAATTTTATCAGTACTTGTTATTTCCTATTGTAAAAACAAAATATGGAGAAAATAATTATTATTGGTAAATGTAACGAGTTAACCTGTATGAAACAAGTAACAACTTTTAATAGGTGTATGCATATATTATATTTATAAATATATTTACTTCAGTTAACTTTGGGACACCCACGGGCTGCTAAATAAATGAGTGAGAATGGGTTTGGGTGATTTTCAGTGGGGTGGCAAATTTCGTCACCCAAATCGAACATAAACGGGTCGACCCGTGGACGCCCCCAAATTTTGACCCAATGGCAGGTCCTTAGTCATGTGTATGTGTGCAGGAATTGGGAATTCCATTCGAGCCTTATGCCGTGTGGCTCTTACTTATATCATGTTGTGGTACAACTTAAGAAATTGAACCCTAACTTCAGTTCATTCTATCCTAACCCTATGCCATGGAGCCGCATCCTACTCATCTCCAGCTTCTAGCCCTCATGTTGTGGTGCCGCCCTTCACCAACCACCACCGTGTAACATGATCGCTGCAGCTTAAGCAACAACAGTAGCAAGGAAACTGTCGACCGTTGCCACATGCCGTACGCCCTCACCATCTCGTGAAGGAAATCTGCCTCTGCCACTCTCTACAACTAGCTCCATAGATCGAAGCCCAGCCATGCTAAGGTCAATAGTTAGAGATCCAAGTCGGAACAACACCACCATCACTTCCCTCAAGACCCTCTCACTTCGCCATAGTAGGACATCCAGATCTACTGTTCCACATCCACGACATGACATAAATCTGAACCTTATGATGGTGCGTCCTTCTCAATAAAAGGTTGAAGACAAACGATAGGTCTTACGGCGTGCGGGTCCCATCTACGTCATGTCTCTCTTAGCATAATGTTGAAGAAGAATTACATCAACACGCCAGGTGTTCCCACCTCTTTATGGCGTGTGGATTCATCCAGCAGCTCAAATATGCCTAGAATGAAGATTTTTGCAAATCGCTCCCATCCAAACCCCAAGGCATCATCTTCTGATGCTCCCTACGTATCCCTGATGCACTTTATACTAAATGATGAGGAGGACTTCATCTGCTGCCATCTTTCCTCCCTTCAGGTAGTGCTGACCAGGTTTGCATGTGATAGTGATATGGAAAGGCTAGGCATTTTGAATGAGGCTAAAGACTATATGGATTTTCTTGATCTGGGTTTCTGTTGTTTCAATTATGTTTCCACTTACCCCCACCTGACTTATGAATTTATCACAACTCTCAAAGTGGCAGAAGACCTGTCTGATGAGCATGATTTGTTCCGTCTGATTTCTTATTGTTTGATGAACAAACCTTTCAAGCTGAAATTCAAACGATTTTGCGACTTGCTTGAATTTCATTATGACGGCAACATTATCATGCCAGAACATTTTGAGGTTCTCCCCTTCTCGAGCCAAATTACTGAGGAAACCTTCTATGATGCTGCTAAAGCTAGAGTGTCTCATGTTCACAACCTAATATTTCAATATGTTCATCACGTTCTCAGCATGAATATTTTTGCAAGAAAGGAAACACAAGGTGCAGTGGGAAAACTTGATTTTTTTTCCTATGGGAAATGGTAAATAATTATGATGTGAAGATCGGGTACTATTTCATGTCGAGAGTTGTAAAGATCCAGAAGGAACCAAAAGGCAATATCATGATAGGAGGAATTATCACTAAACTTGCTATTGCTTTAGATGTTGATCTATCTACTTTTGATCCCCTAGATGGAGGGGAATATGTTGATTGTGATTGTCTCCTCTCCTCCAGCCTGGTGGGTAAGGATAAGAATGGAAAACTCTTCCATAAGGTTCACAAGAAGTCATATGTCATCAAGTTGCCCAATACTACCCTCACCACTCTCAAAGATAAAGCAAACTGGAAGTATTTTCATAATGAAGGACCTTCTATAGTTGTACAGGCCAAGTCTTCCTCTGCTAGGGCTGACATTCCACCACCTCCTTCTACATGAACACAGAATGACTACACTTGGAGGTACCAAGACATGAGGTAGTTATATGGATATGTTCAACACAGATTTGATGACTAGGACACCTGCATCTCTCAACTCCATTAGCAGTATATTGGTCTTTCCCAGAATGTCATTGACATCCAAACCATGGTGACCAAAATTGATTCTTGGCACATCTCTTAGGGTCGTTGTGGCTATCATCCATAGACACCTCTGCTTGAAGGACCCTCCTTCATGGACATCATTGATCCCACCCTCTTCCCTAAGCATCTCCACCCTCCCCCCCGGGGGGTTCACCCATCATTCTGGCACACCTAAGGTACCCAATTGTACATATCTTGAGTTTGTTATGAGTAGAGAGGGCACTGCAAGTTTCAAGCTTAGGGGGGTGCAACCGACCTGTGACGTCCCACGTCATACAAAGCGAGATTACTCAAAACTAAATCGCGAAAGAAAGATTTCAAGCATATTATCAGAAAACACTATAAATTAAAATCTTTTTCATAAAACTGCCAAACAACAAGAACTTTCACATATACGTCCTTTCATGCCTCAAAGCATATAAAAGGCATGATGTCAACATGTAACCAAAGAACTTTTCCAAGACATATATACATGATTCCACCATAACTGTACATAATAGGTATATAAGCCAACCACATAAAGAAACATGTTCGCAAAACATCTACGAAACATTCCCAAAGACCTGAGTGTACATGGATGACTCCATGACTCTATCAGTAAAAGACATCCAACAACAATTCCAGCCTTATCAGCTACTGCTCCTCAACCTTCATTACACGATCTCCACCTCTTCGTGCTCGTCCACCTAAAAAGGGTGTGGGAAACCCACAGGGTGAGATTCTAAATCTCAGCGGGAGATATAACTCACCACCAACTCTATTATTATCACAGATAAGATAAACATGGCAGAGGTATAATTATAATTATGTGAAGTAGGTATTCATTATTGAAAAAGGAAAATACTATTGAATTTATGAAACATCTTAAAACTTTAAAAGGAATATAAAGAAAATGTATATTTCCTATCAACAACATTGTATAAAGATCAAGCAAGGCCTCAACTAATGTTTTCATATTTGATCCTATACAATTATACTACATGGGCTGATTATGTATTTCATTATGCCCCGAGGATTTGAGTCATACCACCCAAATCCAATCAACCACTTGATGAATTGAAATGAGTGCTATATAAGGTCTAATGGAAGAGATGAATCCACGACCTCACTACACCTCTTGGTCAACACAAGAGAAAACACTACAGAGACATATCAGTCAACTGCAACAATGACAAATAGTAAAATTTAGGGATTGACTCGTGCATGGCCATCTGAATAGATATATAATCATGTCTATCCCACCTTGGTATAGGTATGACGCTAGAAGAACAGACTCACACATGACCGTTCTGACAAGAAGGAGTGGCTCACGCATGACCATCCATATCACAATGAGGTCAGATCATGCATGGTCGTCTCACATAACTTGTATTTAAGGATACACAGAATTATTTGGCTTGTACCCCGCATATTCAAAAATATGCACTCCAAGTTAAACCTGTTTCACCATTCAGCAAATGTTGACACTGAATGGATCTATTACACATGGTAAACTACACTATTAAATTCCAATTGATTAATTAGACCAATTTAAGCATCTTTCAGCCTCAATCAAGACACAACGTACAACCTCTAAACAAGATCTACATAACAAGGGCACAACTCATTACCAAAAGATGCTAAAACATATAAGGTGTGATCTCATCACATCATCACTTTATGCCTATTATTCATCATATGTCCATTACAAGGACCAATTTCCATCACAAGGACTAATGTCCATCACAAGGACCATGTATCTTGGGGTAATAACCCCTCCTGTCATCATTGAGGGTTAGGTCATAAGACCCTATACCTTATCCTCCTGTATCACCATATCACATGTGCCTCACAAGGCCTATTCAAATAGATCATAACCACCATAACTCATAACTGGCTATGTACATTAATTGGTACTGCCTGTATGGTTAGAAACATATAATAAGAAAGCAATACATCATCAACACCATCATCTCATAGGATTCATGCCATACATTTCACATTATTACAATTAGGGTTTCACTTTATCTGATTAGGGTTTACAAGGTTGGATCAACAACTACCCTTAGATTATCATTTTCATCACCGTTATGAGGTGATATTAAGGGATATACAAAAATCTTTCTCATCATCATATGTAAAACTACTCCATAGGGTATCACATCATACCATGTAACCCTAGCATCGACATGGTATATCTCAAACACTACCACAAGGTATCGACTAGGGTTCCAACATAGGGTATCAAATTGTCCTTCAAAGGTATCAAACATCTATACAAAGGTAGGGTATCAGTCTACCTGCCCAAGGTGTGTATCGATTAAGGTATCATTGTATGTGTATCGGGCACAACACCTCAAGGAGAGGGGTTCGGCCAACCCCCTTATCAAGCAATACTACCTAGAGGTGCAAGGGCATCGAGGGAATAATAGGCATCGTTGGTGTATCGGGCAACCCCTAAGATGACAAGGTGATTAGGGCTTCCACATAGCATCAACCGTGATAGCTATCAGGGTGTCAGACAACGCACATCAAAACAATTCTCCCATGGTTGCACTACAAATTTGTGACGGCCACAGGCATATCAGGCATTAAAACCCAAAGAGGGGTGTCGCAAGGTATCGAGTAACACTCATCTCTCAACACAGCATGATCAAAATGTCAATTCATGACGGGAAGAGCCCTAAAGAGCAATGTTCATCACTCAAAGAAACATACCCAGGGTTGCAACACCAAGATATGATGACTACACTCCTCATCACATGTCGTCCAGCAGTGTTATGTTGGGTAACAACCAAGAAGGAAGGCCCAATAACTTATGGATAAACAGGGCATGACAACCATCAGTAAGGCAAGTCATCAAAGGTCGTGACGACCTATCACAAAGGGTGATGGCCAGGTGCGTCATAGGTCATGACAGCCACCTAAAGCCTAACAGTCTAACCTACATGTTGATAATCGTCGTTTTGCACTATCAATCACTAAGATGATTAATCCTAGAGTTTAAACCTTTTTTACTTCCGGTTTTAAGGGTAGTATAAAGGGTTGATCCCACAGGACAACTTTAGAGATTGTTTCTTTATTCCCAATTATTTTTGAAGGATTATTTTGTTATTTTTTTTGTATTTTTAGAACAGAAAATAAAAGTCGGGTTTGGGGGTTGATGATTACACTAAGGAATGAAAGAAAAAATGCACTAACAAGAATTAACATGCACAAGGAAAAAATAAAAAGATTGTAAACACAAGCAAATTAAATGAATGGAAGACTAAGAATTAAAGGAAACAAAGGCAAACAAGAATTCGGTGATTGAAATCAAGAGAAGGGAATCGAGGCTCGTAGGGGTTTTCACCACCTTAGCCTAGGTGATAACAACTAAATCTTAACGGACGATTCGATGAAGGCTTGCGAATTTTAAACTCACAAAAGAGAAACTCCACATGAGCCCATTGGTCCTGGTACTCATGCTTCCTAGTTTATCATCCTAAGAGACGAAAATCCACGGTCATATCAAAACGTCTATGTAATCGATTTTATTGTTCTAAATCCGGATTTCCATGGTCATATCCATCCGGATTAACATACGATCCGAAGATCAATCAAGTAAAATCGATTACCATCTAATCGTACGAGATTAATTTGCTAAAACCATGGATAAGGGGTTATTCCCCTTGCCCCGATAAGAAACTACTCACACATGGAAAAATAGGAGACGGAGGAAGAAAGTTCAAAAGTCATAGTCTAGCCCAAAAATCAGGAGATGAATCCTTATGCTAGAGTCAATGAAATGGCTTAGCCCTTTGTTCCTTGCTCCAAAAATAAGTGTGAAGAAAAGAAGATTAAGGAAAAGCGAGAAGATGAGACAAGAACAAGGTTGGAAGAATGTGCTTGAAGTAAAACTATTTTATTGCATAAAAGAAAAGGATTACACTATTGCTTGCTGCAGAATTCCGAAAAATACAAGAAAATCCAAGATGCCTTGAGGAGGAGGAAGTGCCCCTCCTTTTATAGGAGAAGGAGGGGGGTATACATTAGGTTTAGGGAAAAAGAAATGGCCGCCGGCGGCTGCCAACTTTCTAGATCTAGTCAATAGAGGAAACAATTGATTTCTTTGCATCCCTTTTGCATTAATTTCCCGCAACAGCAGTTTCGAGCGTATTTTTGGGTCAGTCAAATATTCAGAAGCGGCCCGAAAATATATTTTTCCTGTAGATAATTGAATTATCTTTCCAACGCATACTTGCACAATAAATTCCGCCTTGGGATGTGGGAGTTATACCAATTTTGGTGAAAGGTATATACTGAAATCAGATTCTGCGGGAAAACGTAGTGCTACTTTCACTGGTTAATTGCGCAGCCAAATAAACACCAAAATTGCCGCAAAATATGTCTTTTGTGTAGCCAATAAAATTCTCTTTTCATTCCATACTTTATCTTAAAATTTCTCCTTTAGACGCAAAAGATATGGCTATTTTGGTGACGAGTATCTCAGGCACTGCGGGAATATTTGAAAGCCTCGTATCTTCATCTTTTATTTTCTCAATTTAATTACTGAGATAATTCCTGAAAATTAAGAAAAATATCATACAAATTCAGGAAAAAATATCAAGAAGATAAAAGTGCTATTTATTTTTGAATTAACTAAAATTAACAAAAAAGTCCTAATTAATTATTCTAAATGAAGCAAAAATAAGAGATGAATATGCATTCATCAAAATACCCCAAACTTAAACTTTGCTCGTCCCGAGCAACATTAAAATCAAGAAATACTTTCAAGATATACTCTCAAACTATCATCCTCACTCTCCTAATAACCACTTGATTCCTTCCACCAAATATGGCCAAGCGACCCTGACTTCCTGAATTCACGAAAAGTGACTTTTACATTTCTACTTCACAAACTTGCATTTATTCAAGACCTGCAATAAAACAGATTTTCATTTCACCTTTGCATTTGGTACTCTATTTTTTTTTTTAATTTTACACAAGAACAGGGCTGATTTGGATAGTTGGGGTTTTTTTAGTTTTCCCCTGGGTAGAAAATTGGAGTGAAGGAGGTATGGAAGAAGGACAGTCTCTCCTCTATTCGACTCGAGACTTTTTTATTTAGTGGACATGCAGTTACATTGACCGCATTTTTTTCTTTGATTTTTGGTGATACACCCAATTGCGTGGGTATGGAAGAAGCGAAAGGGGGGGAAGGGGTGCCACCCCAAACTTAGCCTTTTTGGCATTATTGGCTTTTTTTTTTGACGAATGGAAAGATTTGGAAGTGGTAGAAGAAGAGTAGAAGAGGCTGTTCTTGTGTAACTTTTTTTTTTTCATCTCTTTTTTTTTTAGGAGTACCATGCATTGGTTCAACTATTACCGAATCATGCAAAAAATCAAGAAAATTTATACAAGTTGTACATGATAAGAAAGCATCACTCTTGAATCCTATCAGTCCTCTATGGCTTGCCATCATTTCCAAGGAGTGATTATTATTTGAGGTCCTAAGTGACAGGAGGATTTCTAGTCATGAAAGTTTCAAAATTTTAGTTGCAAGGAAGTTACATCATTAAGGGGAGTATTTTGACAAATGATCATATCAAGGCCGACTAGATATGGGCCAATTGTACTATGAAAAGAAAGAAAGAAAAAACTACATGCAAAAAGTAAAAGAAAAGATACTAAAAGGTGAAGAAAAAAAGGGGTGGAAACGTACCACCCATCCCCACCCCGAACTTAAGACGTTGCTCGTCCCGAGCAAAATCAAAATCCGAGATGGGGGAAAAGAATCGTTGTGGTGCAGGATGAAGGACGATGACAGCAACTCCCCAAAAGAGAAGAACACAAAACAAAACAAAAAACAAGGGTGACGATATTAGAAAAGAAGGAAAAAAATGCAAAATTTATTTGGGTTGCCTCCCAAAAAGCGCCAAGTTTTACGTCATGGCCTGACAAGAGATGGATCAGTCTATTGGGATTCTGGGGAAGTTGTGGGGTCAAATAGGTTAAGGTCTTTCAAAGATGAAAAATTGTTTGAATCTGAAGCGACAAGGTCTTCAGTGGTGATGTATCTTTTAAGTCGGTGGCCATTAACCTTAAACTCACCCAAAACTTTATCCCAGAGAAGAAAAGAGCCATGAGGATAAGCACACTTGACAATGTAGGGGCCATACCATCTCGACTTGAGTTTTCCAGGGAAAAGTCATAATCTGGAATTAAAAATTAAAACTTGATCCCCTTCTCGGATGTCTTTGCGCTTGATGTGACCATCATGCCACATTTTGGTTCGGTCTTTGTATATTCTTGCGTTTTCATAGGCACTCATCCTAAGTTCGTCAAGCTCATTCATTTGGAGAAAACGTTTCTCTCCAGCCATGGAAAGGTCAAAATTCAAACTTTTGATGGCCCAGCTTGCTTTGTGCTCTAGTTCTATTGGTAAGTGACATGACTTACCGTTGATCAGTCTGAAAGGGGTGGTGCCAATGGGTGTTTTATAGGCAGTACGATATGCCCACAGGGCATCATTGATTTTTAACGCCCAATCTTTCCTAGTGCGACCAACAGTTTTTTCTAAAATTGATTTTATTTGTCTGTTGGATACTTCTACCTGCCCACTGGTCTGAGGATGGTAAGGAGTGGCAACCTTGTGATAAACCCCGTATTTTTTCAAAAGAGCCTCAAAACTTTTTTCCAAAAAATGGGATCCCCCGTCAGAAATGACGGTGCGAGGTACTCCAAATCTAGGAAAAATAACATCTTTAAAAAGTTTCTTAACGGGTTTAGAATCACAAGTTTTAGTAGGTATGGCTTCAACCCACTTTGACACATAATCGACTGCGACTAAAATGTAAGTAAACCCATAAGAAGAAGGAAATGGGCCCATATAGTCGATCCCCCAAACATCAAAAATCTCTAATTCTTGCCAAGAGGTAAGAGGCATTTGGTCACGTTTGGAAATATTACCCGTCCTTTGACATTGGTCACATGAAAGAACATAATCATATGAATCTTTGAAGATGGTGGGCCAAAAGAATCCGCATTGTAGGACTTTTCTAGCCGTCTTTTGGGAACTCATGTGACCACCATAGGGGCCAGAGTGACATTATTCCAGAATGGCAATGCTTTCTTCATGGGACACACAACGACGATATAGACCATCGGCGCAAAGTCGAAACAAATAAGGTTCAACCCAATAATAGTTTTTAACATCATGTAAAAATTTAGCTTTAGAATGTCCCGTATACTCGGGATGCAATACACCTGCAGCTAAATAATTTACAAAATCAGCAAACCAAGGAAATTGGGAGTCAAGTTTGAGCAATTGGTCATCGGGTAAGGAGTCATTTATTGGAGATTCATCAATGGGGCTATAGCTAAGTCTGCTCAAGTGGTCAGCCACAACATTTTCAGATCCCTTTTTGTCTAGGATCTCAAGATCGAATTCCTGCAACAACAAAATCCATCTAATGAGTCTAGGCTTGGCATCTTTTTTGGTCATGAGGTAACGAATAGCTGCATGATCAGTGTAAACAACAACCTTTGAACCAACAAGATATGAGCGAAATTTATCGAATGCATAGACAATGGCTAGCATTTCTTTTTCGGTTACTGTGTAATTTCGCTGAGCCTCATCTAAGGTCTTAGATGCATAATAAATGACATGGTGTTTTTTGTCAATTCTTTGTCCTAAAATGGCCCCTACAGCAAAGTCACTAGCATCACACATGACTTCAAAGGGTAAGGCCCAGTCGGGAGCACGAATGATGGGGGTGGTGGTGAGAGCCTTTTTCAAACATAAGAAACTCTCCATGCATGCTGTATCAAAATGGAAAGGCACCTCCTTTTGAAGAAGATTAGTGAGTGGTTTTGTAATTTTGGAAAAATCACGAATGAATCGCCGATAAAAACCGGCATGTCCTAAGAAGGCTCGGATGTCTTTGACTGAAGTGGGAGGGGGAAGCTTGGTGATGACCTCAATCTTGGCTTGGTCAACTTCAATGCCTTGATTGCTCACCTTATGGCCCAGAACAATACCCTCTTTGACCATGAAGTGACATTTTTCCCAATTAAGGACTAAATGTGACTCGATGCACCTATCGAGAACAAGAGAGAGGTTCCCAAGGCAAGAAGTGAAACTATCTCCATAGACAGAGAAATCGTCCATGAACACCTCCATGACAGTCTCAGTTAACCCTGAAAAAATGGCCGACATACATCTTTGAAAAGTGGTTGGTGCATTGCACAAGCCAAAGGGCATTCGTCTAAAAGCGTATGTGCCAAAAGGGCATATGAAGGTGGTTTTCTCTTGGTCTTCTGGATGAATGGGGATTCGGTAAAAACCCGAGTAGCCATCTAAATAACAAAAGTATTGTTGATGAGCTAAACGTTCAAGAACTTGATCAAGGAAGGGAAGAGGGAAGTGGTCTTTCCTAGTTTCTTTGTTGAGTTTCCTGTAGTCAATGCACATCCTCCACCCTGTGACTGTACGGGTGGGGATAAGCTCATTCTTCTCATTCCTAACGACTGTGGTCCCACCCTTTTTGGGGACGACCTGGACCGGGCTGACCCAAGGAGAGTCAGAGATGGGGTAGATGATTCCTGCAGTCAAAAGTTTAATCACTTCAAGACGGACGACTTCCTTCATGTTTGGGTTGAGTTTCCTTTGTGGGTCTCGGGAAGGTTTACTGTTTTCAATCATTGGGATTTTGTGAATGCAAATGGATTGATCTATCCCAACCAAGTCCGTCATTTTGTACCCTAAGGCTGTTCTCCTTTTCCTAATTTCTCCCATAAGCATGGTTTCCTGTTCAATGGTAAGATCAGAATTGATAATAACCGGGCATAATTGTCGTTCATCCAAAAACACATATTTCAAACCTATGGGAAGAGCCTTCATTTCTGGGGCTTTAGGTGGTTCAGGTTGTTCTTCTATGGTGGAGATCATCTTAAGGTCTTCAA
The DNA here is from genome assembly GCA_963693085.1 of Alisma plantago-aquatica. Taxonomy (NCBI): domain Eukaryota; kingdom Viridiplantae; phylum Streptophyta; class Magnoliopsida; order Alismatales; family Alismataceae; genus Alisma; species Alisma plantago-aquatica. Next base: position 1,988,293,461 of record OY856409.1, read on the forward strand.
TCTCAGCATTTGGAATTTCCTCAAAGTTGTCCAAGTGAATCTTAAGTTGATTTGATGGTTCATTGTCAAAATCACATTCGGCGGGGATGGTGAGAGCAGTGCATAGGGGGTCATCAACTAATTCCCATTCTTGCCTTAATTGGTTTAATTCATCAATGCAATCAAGGAGGTAGACTTCTTCCTCAAGGCTAGGTCCCTTCATACTTTCAAACACCCTAAACTCTAGGTTTTGTTTCCCTAGTCTTAACACAATGGTACCAGCCTCAACATCAATTAAGGCACGAGCAGTGGCTAAGAAGGGACGTCCGAAAATGAGGGGATAGCGTAAATCTTCCTTGATATCCATGATCACAAAATCACAAGGGACATAAGCATCATTCCCAACTTTAACCGGAATGTCTTCTATGATCCCCATGGGCTTGGTTGTGGATGAGTCTGCCAGTTGGATGGTCATGGCTGTGGGTAACATATCATTGAATCCCAACCTTTTGCAAAGACTATATGGCATGATGGATATACTAGCTCCTAAATCTGCTAGGCCTTTCCTACAAGCATTGTCACCTAAGTAACATCCTATTCCAAAAGAACCTGGATCCTTCTATTTTTTAGGCATCTTACTTAGGATAATGTCAGAGGTAGTTCTAGCAAGTTTAACAGTCTCGTATTCTTTTGTAACATACTTCCTAGTCAAGAGGGATTTCATATACTTGGACCAGGCGGGCATGTCAGCCAAAGCATCAAGGAAGGGAATGTTGACATGTATTTTTTTCATAGCTTCCCTAAACTTCATGAAGCGGGCATCAAGTCTTGTTTGTTTGAGGCGGTCTTGATAGGGAGGTCTGGGTTTGTAAACTGGTTCTTCATCTTCCACTTGAGGGGTTTCAGGGATGGATGGTGTAGGTGTGACTTCGGGTTCAACAACCACCATGTCCTCATCCTCGAATTCTAGAGGTGGGTTTGAAGGTTTTTCTGAAGGGGAAGGGGTGTGCATTTTTCCCGAACGAGTAGAGACTACCTTGAGTTGTTCAGGATGTTTGGGATTGTTTTCAGGTTGTCCCGCAAAAGTCCCGACAGGAGGTTTTTGTTGGGCAAACAAACGGGCTAACTGTGCGTCAGTTGCCTTTTGATGGGCTTGAATGGACACGAGGGTTTGTGTTATGCTTGCCCAGTCGGGTTGACTAGGGGGAGGAGGAGGGACGACATTTTGAGGTGGTTGGGGGGGTTGAGGTTGGTTTGGATTTTGGGGTGGAAGGTTTAGGTTTTGGAATTGTTGGTAGGGTTGTCGATTTTGGTGATTTCCAAAGTTTCTTTGATTGTTGTATGGGAATCCAGGTGGCGGTCGGTTGTGACTTTGAGGGTAGGGAGGCCTTTGTTGAAGTTGGGTGGAGTTCTCGGCGCCTGAAGGGTTCCCATACTGAAAACCAGGATGATTTCTAGGTTGGTTGGGATTGTAGTAACCTTGGCCTGGTATTGTATGGATCGAATTAAGGTCTTCTGGTTGTTGACCTACTTCAGGTTGCGTGGGCATGTTGTAGAGGTATTGACAGTGGAGGGTGGTATGGTCGTATCCTTGGCAAATACCGCAAAGGGAATCCATGGCTTTTAGTTGTTGGGGTGACTCCCTAAGGGTGACTAAGGATGACTCTAACCGATCTTGTTTTAAGGCAATTAATTTTAGGCTTTCCGCTATACTTTGGATATCATTGTTAACTTCTGCCTTGGCTACCTTAAGGATTCCTCCAATCCCTCTTCTAGCCCTTGTTTCAGAAGCCCGTTTAACGACCTCCCATGCGCTAGTTAAACTTTGATGCATGAAATTTCCTCCAGAGGAGGAGTCAAGAAAAAATTTGGTATCATCATCAACACCACGATAGAAAATCTCTATGAGTTGGGCTTGAGAGATGTCATGGTGGGGACACTTCCTAAGTAAATCCTTGAATCTTTTCCAGGCTTCACCTAAAGTTTCTCCTGGGTCCATAGAAAAATGAGTTATTTGACCCCTAAGTTCATAGGTGAGAGATGGGGGGTAGAATTTTTCAAGGAACTTGTTTTGCAGAATCTCCCAAGTTGTGACATGTTCCTCACTCTCCATGGTGTTGTACCAACTACTGGCTTGGCCGGAGAGGGAATACTTAAACAACCTAAGGCGGATGGCATCTTCAGAGACACCTGGGATTTTGTTCAAAGAGCAAAGGTCAATGAACTTCTGAAGGTGATCTTGACAACTTTCCCCATTGTTGCCAGAGAAAGGGTGAGTTTGCAGCATGGTGATCCATTGTGTTCGGATTTCGAATTGTGGAGCCATGATATCAGGGGGTATGACAGGATGTTGTGCATAGGCCGTTTTAGGAACAGAAAAGTCTTTTAACTGTTTTTGTCTTTCGGCTTCCCTCCTATTGGCTTCTATGGTTTCTTGTTCGGCCCTAAAAGTTGCTCGCAAAGCGGCTTCTCTTTCCGCTTGTTCGGCTTGGATGAGCTCTCTTTGAGCGGCGAGAGCTTGGTCGATTCTACGGGCGACCTCTTCTTCATTCATTGTTATTTTTGCTAGATTTTGACGGTTTAGATGATGAAAGGTCCTTTCTATTTCCGGATCGAATGGTTGAAAACCGTTGTTCGGGCGTCGCATGCACAAATAAAGCAGTTAATCGTGTGCAGAAAAAACAGACTGCCGGAATGGAAACTCGGCAGAAAGAGGAGTACACTTCCGGAATGTTACTCGGAAGGTATGAAAAAAGAAAAAAAAGTTTTTCAAAAAATTTTTGGGGGTTCGAAGAAAACAATCCGTTGTCCCCGGCAACGGCGCCAAATTGATAATCGTCGTTTTGCACTATCAATCACTAAGATGATTAATCCTAGAGTTTAAACCTTTTTTACTTCCGGTTTTAAGGGTAGTATAAAGGGTCGATCCCACAGGACAACTTTAGAGATTGTTTCTTTATTCCCAATTATTTTTGAAGGATTATTTTGTTATTTTTTTTGTATTTTTAGAACAGAAAATAAAAGTCGGGTTTGGGGGTTGATGATTACACTAAGGAATGAAAGAAAAAATGCACTAACAAGAATTAACATGCACAAGGAAAAAATAAAAAGATTGTAAACACAAGCAAATTAAATGAATGGAAGACTAAGAATTAAAGGAAACAAAGGCAAACAAGAATTCGGTGATTGAAATCAAGAGAAGGGAATCGAGGCTCGTAGGGGTTTTCACCACCTTAGCCTAGGTGATAGCAACTAAATCTTAACGGACGATTCGATGAAGGCTTGCGAATTTTAAACTCACAAAAGAGAAACTCCACATGAGCCCATTGGTCCTGGTACTCATGCTTCCTAGTTTATCATCCTAAGAGACGAAAATCCACGGTCATATCAAAACGTCTATGTAATCGATTTTATTGTTCTAAATCCGGATTTCCATGGTCATATCCATCCGGATTAACATACGATCCGAAGATCAATCAAGTAAAATCGATTACCATCTAATCGTACGAGATTAAGTTGTTAAAACCATGGCTAAGGGGTTATTCCCCTTGCCCCGATAAGAAACTACTCACACATGGAAAAATAGGAGACGGAGGAAGAAAGTTCAAAAGTCATAGTCTAGCCCAAAAATCAGGAGATGAATCCTTATGCTAGAGTCAATGAAATGGCTTAGCCCTTTGTTCCTTGCTCTAAAAATAAGTGTGAAGAAAAGAAGATTAAGGAAAAGCGAGAAGATGAGACAAGAACAAGGTTGGAAGAATGTGCTTGAAGTAAAACTATTTTATTGCATAAAAGAAAAGGATTACACTATTGCTTGCTGCAGAATTCCGAAAAATACAAGAAAATCCAAGATGCCTTGAGGAGGAGGAAGTGCCCCTCCTTTTATAGGAGAAGGAGGGGGGTATACATTAGGTTTAGGGAAAAAGAAATGGCCGCCGGCGGCTGCCAACTTTCTAGATCTAGTCAATAGAGGAAACAATTGATTTCTTTGCATCCCTTTTGCATTAATTTCCCGCAACAGCAGTTTCGAGCGTATTTTTGGGTCAGTCAAATATTCAGAAGCGGCCCGAAAATATATTTTTCCTGTAGATAATTGAATTATCTTTCCAACGCATACTTGCACAATAAATTCCGCCTTGGGATGTGGGAGTTATACCAATTTTGGTGAAAGGTATATACTGAAATCAGATTCTGCGGGAAAACGTAGTGCTACTTTCACTGGTTAATTGCGCAGCCAAATAAACACCAAAATTGCCGCAAAATATGTCTTTTGTGTAGCCAATAAAATTCTCTTTTCATTCCATACTTTATCTTAAAATTTCTCCTTTAGACGCAAAAGATATGGCTATTTTGGTGACGAGTATCTCAGGCACTGCGGGAATATTTGAAAGCCTCATATCTTCATCTTTTATTTTCTCAATTTAATTACTGAGATAATTCCTGAAAATTAAGAAAAATATCATACAAATTCAGAAAAAAATATCAAGAAGATAAAAGTGCTATTTATTTTTGAATTAACTAAAATTAACAAAAAAGTCCTAATTAATTATTCTAAATGAAGCAAAAATAAGAGATGAATATGCATTCATCACATGTCTGCCTCTACAAACATATCAACCTCACAAGCATATCGACCACCTCATTTTCAACCTCAAGACAACAATACTAGCAAGGCAAAATAAAGTGAAACACAAAGCAGCAACTAAGGAAAGTTCATTTTCCAAAATAGAATGTTAAACTACCCAAAAGAGTTACTAGCATGCAAGTAATAACGAGCTAAGAATGAAGAATAACATAATCAGTAGAGGTGATAATAACAAAGAGGTTTCAGAGTAATATCACCTGCCAGAAGGATCACCACTAAGATCTAAGATCCAAGGTATAAGAATATCCTCCATGCTCGATCACCACAACACCTCTAAGAGAGAAGAAAGGACTGAGGTTAAGAGAGCATGAAAGGGAAAAAGAAGATACCAAGGCCCATGGCCGAGAAGAAGGAAGAAAGAGAGAAAGGAAGCTAAGGATTATGGTTTACTAAGGTAGAGGATGAAAATAGAACACTACAAGCTTAGGCTCGTCCACCAAGCTCTAAGGGAGAGTACTCCTCAAGCACAAGATCTCCCACCAATGAGAGAATGCAAAGATAACCAAATGGTTTCTCTTGCATGGAGAGAAAGAGATATATATACAAGAGAGATGAAAGAGAAAATAAAGGAAAGGTGCCACCAACAAAGGACCCTAGATGAAACATGTCCACAAAGAAAGGCTACATGCAACACCATGCAACAAGGTGATAAGATCCTTATCTCACCCACTAGGTCTCCTTCCTAGGTCAAGACCGATACACACACCCAATCCCTTCACAAACCGATACAGATGACACCTTAGAGCCAAAAACTGATATGGTGCATCTCTAGTCACCACAAAATGATAGGAGGTTTCCTCAAGACCTCCACAGACCGATACAAGGCCTCTCCAAGGCTCTCAATCCCGAGACAACACTTCTAGGTGTAAGATACATCTCAAACACACCTCAAACATGTGTCCAAAACACTACTAAGGATGTCACCACTCATCCAAGGCTTAAAAAAGATGTTCATCTCTTTCGCTTTCCTATAAATGATGCCAAGAGAGAGAAGGAACACACTGGAGGTGGAAAACTTACACATTAACTGCTATCATGGGTAAATTGCAAGTTACACCAAACCTCTCCACAAAACACAAACATCAAGATCAAACAAGGAACTCAAGCTTCCAACATGACCTAATTAATCTTAGATGATTAGAGCAAGGAGCTAAGAAACATACTTCAGCAAAACAAATAGGGTTATCCAAAAACATGGGTCAGGGTCCTTACAAGCCATAAATCCCTAACAGGGATTTCACTCCCAAAATCCTAAGAGAAAAGGGAAGGGTACTTCCTCCTCATCTCTTCCTTGAGCTCCCAACACCACGATGATGCCAAAGAACCTTCACAAGCACATGGTCCTTTCTCTTCAACTTCTTTACTATCCAATCAAGGAGAAACACTAGACCTTCTACATAGGTCACATCCTCATCAAGATCTACCTCCACTGGTTGTAACACCGACTCTGTATCTGGATGACACTTTCTCAATATACTCACATGAAACACTGGATGCAACCTGTGCAGCTCAGGTGGAAACTTCAATAGGTAAGCCACCTTTCCAACATGTGCCATAACTGGGTAAGGTCCCATATATTTGGGAGCCAACTTACCCTTCTTCCCAAACCTCAGAACACCCTTCCAAGGAGAGACCTTTAGATATACCTTGTCTCCCACTTGGAACTCCAAGAGTCTATGACGATTATCTACATACGACTTATGTATGTCATGTGCTTCTTTCAACTGTTGTTGTATCACTTTGATCTTTTCTGTTGTCTATTACACAAGATCAGGACCAAGAAGTTAATATTCACCTATCTCATACCAACACAATGGAGATCTGCAATGTCTCCCATACAATTCCTCATATGGTGCCATGCCAATGTTACTCGATAGCTGTTGTTGTAGGCGAACTCTATCAAACTGAGATGTACATCCCAACTTCTTGGAAATTGAAGAACACAAGCCCTCAATAGATCCTCCAAGATCTAGATGGTCCTCTCAGATTGACCATCTATCTACGGGTGGAAAGAAGTGCTAAACTTTAACTACGTACCCAAAGTTGTGTGGAGTCATTCCTAAAAGCGACTCATGAACTGAGGACCTCTATCAGACACAATAGTAGTAGGAACATTGTGTACTATCTCATCCACATAGACTTGGGCAAGCTTCTCTGTTTGAATGTTGTCATTATAGGAAGGAAATGCATTGACTTGGTCAACCTATCAATGATCATCCAAATGGAATCATAACCTTTTGCTATCCTAGGTAGACCAACCACAAATCCCATATTCACATGATCCCATTTCCACTGTGGTATAGGCAACGATTGCAATGTTCTTGTAGGATTCTGATGCTCAGCTTTGACTTGTTGACATACTGCACATCTTGCAACGAACTCAACTACATCTTTGTTCAAGCCTAGCCACCAATACATATTCTTTAGATTGTGGTACATCTTGGTACTACCTAGATGCATAGCATACATGGATGAATGAGCCTCTTCCAACACCATCTTCCTCAGGTTATCAGCATCAAGAACCACTATCCTATAATGATAACAAATTGTCCCATCATCTGAATCATGGAATCCCTCACACTTCTCGCTGTTGAACTTTGATCTAATTTGCTGTATTACAATATCAGTCTATTGTGCCTCTCTAATTTGCTATCTCAGCGTAGGCTTCACTTGCAACTATGCCAACAAACTGGCTAATAAGGAGACTTCCAACTTGACATTCATTTGAAGCAAGGAGACCAACATGTCTCACTTGTGTCACATCAAAGAACTCAACTGGCCTTTATCCATGGATGAGGATGAAGACTTCCTACTCAATGCATCTTCTACAACGTTCGCCTTTCCCAGATGATAATCAATCATGCAGTTATAGTCTTTGATCAACTCCTTCCAATGATGTTGTCTCATATTCAACTCCTACTGTGAAAAGATGTACAAATAGTGTCTTCAAATCTTCAAGGCATGAACCATTATAGCTAACTCCAAATCATGGATTGTGTAATTCTCCTCGTGTTTCTTTAGCTATCGAGAAGCAAAAGAAACCACTTGCTTGTCTTGCATCAACACCCAACCCAGACCATTCTTGGATGCATCACAGAAGACTATGTATCCTTTTCCTTACTCAGGCAAAATCAAAACCGGTGCACTTGTCAACTTCTCCTTCAATGTCTGAAAAGCATGTTGACATCTGTCATCCCAAATGAATGGCACATCCTTCCTCATCAACTTAGTTAGGGGTAGGGTGATAGAATTGAAGTCCTTGATGAACCTCATGTAGTAGCCTACCAATCTTAGAAAACTACACACTTCTGTCAGCATCTTAGGCTATTCCCACTCTGTCACAGACTCTACCTTCTTAGGATCCACTCACACTCCTTTGACAGATATAACATGCTCCAAGAAAGCTACCTCCCTCAACCAGAACTCGCACTTGCTAAGTTTAGCATGAAGCTGGTGTTGTCTCAGCACTGTCAATGCCTGACGTAGATGTTGCTCATGTTGTTGACTATCATGACTATATATCAAGATGTCACCTATAAATACCACCACAATCTGATCAAGGAACGGTCAGAACACCCTGTTCATCAAATCCATGAATGCTACTGGTGCATTGATCAGTCCAAACGGCATAAACACAAACTCGTAGTAACCATACCTCATCCTAAAGGTAGACTTGTGTACGTCATCCTCCTTGATCCTCAATTGATGATATCCTGCTCTCAGATCTATCTTTGAGAACACCATCACACCACGCAACTAGTCAAACAGATCATATATCCTTGACAAGGGATACTTGTTCTTTATCGTAACCTTGTTCAAATGTCTATAGTCTATACACAACCTCATTGATCCATCACTCTTCTCCACAAATAGCACCGGAGCACCCCAAGGTGATGTACTTGGCCTGATGAAACCTTTGTCAAGTAGTTCTTGCAACTGTCTCTTCAATTCTACCATCTATGTCGGTGCCATCCTATATGGTGTCTGAGCTATATGTTGCATTCTGGGGACTAGATTGATCTCAAAATCAATCTCTCAAGGTGGTGGAACACCTTGAAACTCCTTAGGAAACACATCCTAAAACTCCCTAACCACTGGAACCTCCTGAATACTAGGACTCCTAGCCTCAGTATACATCATGTGTGCCAAAAACGTCTCACAGCCCTATCTTAGAAACTTCCTTGCTACCATGGATGATACAAGACACATCGGAAGAATCTTCGTATCTCCTTGGATGATCCACGTCTCACTACCATCTATAAATGTCTCTTTCTTGGAACTACAGTCCAAGACCACTCTATACTTCTCCAGGGTATCCATTCCAAGGATCACATCAAATTCATGCATGTCAAGTGGTATGAGATCTACTTGAATGATGTGTCCCAAAAAAGAGAGAACACAGGAAGGACACTCATCTAACAACACTGTAGAACCAACCAATAGGGTTTCTAGCAACAAATTATTATTCTTACGACATAACAGGCAAAGGACAACTACTAAGCACTTCACGTGTGATAAAAGAGTGTGTAGCACCTGGGTCAACCAAAACAAATATAAAGTAAGAAGAAGACAAATCAAAATGAAATAAATACATTTGACCTGTCACCACTTATAGGTTGACCACTGCCTCCGGCTGACTTAAAGCATAGAATCTAGTCATTGCATGTTGTCGTCCCCATCCTCTACTTCCCTGAGCAAACGATCCAACTTATGATGATTGGCTACGTCCTCATCCTCCTACATTTTTTCTCTGCTATCTCTACGAACCCTATTGGCTTTGCCTTAGTTGCTAGGTCACTTCATCCTCTTTCACTACAGAATAGTTTGGTATGCCCAACTTTTCCACACTTGTAACACATCTTGTCCCCATACTAAGGCCTAGGTGGTCCTATCACTGATGCTGATGCAACACTATGGGCTCCTGAGGGTGGAAAACTATGGCCTCTTCCCTTGCTCGATGACCACTGTGTTGAAGCACTAAACCTCTGTGACGCTGGTTGTGCAAAAAACCTCTACTTCTTGAAGCCACCTAAAAACTACCCTTGAAACTATTCAGACCTCTTCTTGGCACTTACCTCTCTCTCCTCCTTCATAGACCATTCTATCCTTCGAATAGACTCCACAAACATGGCAAACGTCTCTCAATTCACCAAAGCAGCAGCTGGGGTAGACAACTCAGCATTCAACCCCTTCTCAAAATGATGAATTCTTACATCATCTGTCGCTGCCATGTGAGGATAGAACCTCAACAACTCCATAAACCTTACCTCACACTCGTTGATCATCATGGATCCCTATCAAATCTTCTCAAATTGGTTGATCTTCTCATTAAGATACATCTGAGGAATGTATCGACTAACAAACTCACATCAAAACTCCTCCCAACCAACCACAGCATTGAGTCTCTTCTATTCCTCTATGGACCACTAATGGCCAACACTCCCTTTTAGAAGGTACACAACATATTTCACCTTATCCTCTTAAGGGATACTCAAGATCTTAAAGGCCTTCTCAAGCTCAGTCAGCCACAGATCCGTGTCTACTAGGTCAGCTATCCCCGCATACTCAACCGCTCCAACATGGAAAAGCCACTCAAAACACTTCCCAGTACCTGAAGATTCAATATGGGGAACCAGTTCCCTAGGCTAAGGTCCAGACATCCTGTCCTCCATATGATTCATTGTTTCCATAAACTACCCAAAAAGTGATTGAAAGGTATGGTTTTCTATCATGGTCGGGTCAAACTAGGGGACATTAGGTACCTGATATTCTCATTCTTGGTTCCTTGCACCACCACCTGGTGTAGAAACACTGCTCTCAGCAACATGTTCTTCATATTCTCCGGACATCTTTAAGATTTCTCTTCTTCTTCTTCTTCTACATTAGAATAAGTGACTATAAGACAGACTGGAGGATACTAGAATAGACACAAATCCTAGTCCTAAGTCCTTGTAGACATAGCAAACCTAAAGCTCTGATACCAAATCTGTCATGAAGGTGACGCCCCGCGCCACACAAAGTGAGATTACTCAAAACAAAATCGCGGAAGAAAGATTACAAGCATATTATCAGAAAATACAATAAATCAAAACCTTTTTCATAAAACTATCAAATAGCAAGAACCTTCACATATAAGTCCTTTCATGCCTCAAACAATATATAAGGCATGTTTTCAACATATAACCAAAGAACTATTCCAGGACATATATACATGATTCCACCATAACTGTACATCATAGGTATATAAGCCAACCACATATTTAAACACGTTTGCAAAACATCTACAAAACGTTCCCAAAGACCCAAGTGTATAGGGATGACTCTAGGACTCTATTAGCAAAAGACAACCAACAACACTTCCAACCTTATCAACTACTGCTCCTCTTGCTGCTCCTCAACCTCCGTTGCACGATCTCTACCTATTCATGTTCGTCCACCTAAAAAGGGTGTGGGAAACCCACGAGGTGAGATTCTAAATCTCAGCGGGAGATATAACTCACCACCAACTCTATTATTATCACAAATAAATAAGGAAGAAATATAATTACAATTATGTGAAGCAGATATTCATTTTTGAAAAAGGCAATTACTATTGAATTTATGAAATATCTTAAAAATTTAAAAGGAATATAAAGAACATGTATATTTCTTATCAACAACATTATATAAAGCTCCAGCAAGGCCTCAACCAATGTTTTCATATTGGATCCTATACAATTATACTACATGGTTGATTATGTATTTCATTATGCCCCAAGGATTAGAGTCGTACCACCCAAATCCAACCGACCACTTAATAAGTTGAAATCAGTGACATACAAGGTCTAATGGAAGAGCCAAAATCCACAACCTCACCACACCTCTTGGTCAGCACAAGAGAAAACACTACAAAGACATATCAGTCAACAACAACAATGGCATATAGTCAAATTTAGGGATTGGCTCATGCATGGCCATCTGTATAGATATATAATATTGTCTATCCCACCTTGGTACATGTATGAAACTAGAAGAACATGCTCATGCATGGCCGTTCTAACAAGAAGGAGTGGCTCATGCATGGCCATCCATATCACAACGAGATCGACTCACACATGGTCATCTCACACATCCTATATTTAAGTATACAAGGAATTATTTGACTTATACTCTGCATATTCAAAAATATGCACTCTGAGTTAAACTCATTTCACCATTTAGAAAATGCTAACACTGAATGGATCTATGGCACAGAGCAAACCACACTATTAAATTCTAATTGATTAATTAGATCAATTTAAGTAGCTTTCACCCTCAATCAAGGTACAATGTACAACCTCTAAATTAACAAGATCTACATAACAAGGGCACAACTCATTAACTGAACACGCTAAAACATATAAGGTGTGATCTCATCACATCATCACTTTATGCCCATTATTCATCAAATGTCCATTACAAGGACCAATGTCCATCACAAGGACTAATGTCCATCACAAGGACCACATATCTTGGGGTAATGACTCCTCCTCTCATCATTGAGGGAAAACAACTCATGCAAGGCAATAAGCCATCATCAGGTCATAAGACCCTTTACCTTATCCTCCTGTATCACCATATCACATGTGCCTCACAAGGCCTATTCAAATATATCATAACCACCATATCTCATACCTGGCTATGTATATTAATTGGTACTTCCTGCATGGTTAGAAACATATAACAAGAAAGCAATACATCATCAACACCATCATCTCATAGGATTCATGCCATACATTTCACATTATTACAATTAGGGTTTCACTTTACCCGATTAGGGTTTACAAGGTTGGATCAACAACTTGTCGGTATAGTATGCCCAAAGAGCCAATCATATGATGATTTCAATGAGGCATATGATTTGATAATGATAAAGGTAATTCCATCTATTATGTTTGTCTCACTCTTGAGATGATGACACATTCATGATAGATGTCTAAAGAATGATGTGACTCGATGACATATGTCTTCAGGTTAAGGACCTAAACAATGAGACCATATGTATGATAAGAGTACATATATTCTTGTTATGTCCCTAGTCAGATATTACTATGGAAGAAAAATAGACAACAATAATACATAAGACTAGAGTGCGTGTTGAATGATGACAAAGTCTCATTAGTCATGTTATATGATATCAAGTCAAGCACACAAATATATGTTAGAGAATAGTATATTGGATAGACCCATCGTGAGAGTGATACATGGATACCATGGAATGGTAGTCACAATTGTCTCTCATAGTGATGGTGGTGATTGTGGTTCTTAGGCCTGAAATCACTGCACTCATCACATGTGATTGGGTACACTTTGACATCATCAAACACAGTCCTAAAACATGGGTTGTTATAACGGTGATGATTGGGTGACTTTGACACATGGGGACTTGACTGTGAGTGATATATATGGGATTTGTCCCTCCGACAAGGAGTATGATATCCAAGGCCCCTTGATAAGTGAGATTGAGAATTTTATGGCCATACTCATTTGATTCAATATATATGATATGTGAATTCATATGCATCTTAGACAGTTTGCTCTAGGTCAAGGAAAGTGGATTGAATGTTGAAGAGGATGACGTTCCATGCCTCGAGTTCAATCTGGATGTCAGTGACAAAGGAACTGTATGATCATGGTAACACTAATCACAAATTATAGGTTGAAGTTGTTCTCCAACTTTTTGAGTTACTTGGGTAGCAATGATGAGTTACTAGATTCTACTCATTGCTTGTGATGTCATAGGTTGTTACTAGACTGTCCATGTAATGATGAGTTACTAGATTCACTGCCAATGTAAATTGGAACCTGTAGGGTCACACACATAGGATACCCTTGGAAGAGGATATTGTCCATGAATGGTGTTTAGATTGAGACTAAAGGTGTTTAGGTACTCAATTAAACATACAATTGACTGACTGGACTCACAACTTTCAAGTTCAACTATTGAACTGGCTGGTTAGAGTGTCAGGTCGATTGGAGACTGCATTGGCAATGTTAGGACAGCCAACCGACCGGTTCACCCTTGTGAGCCGATCGGCTGGTGTGAGCCAACCGACTAGTTCACTTGGTAAACTGGGCGACTCACAGTCTTGCCAACTGAGGAAATAAGGATTTTCCTGATTGGAAAAAAACTTTCACATTTCACTTGTTCAATTCTATTGGAATAAGGATTAATCTTTGCATTAATTGGAAATGATTAAGGAAAGTCAATTGCAGGAAAGTCTGGGAAGTGAAATGACCGGTTCACTGGGTGAACCAATCAGCTAACCTGCCTAAACAACCGGTTCAGTTATGAACCGATCAGCTCACCTGCCCAAATGATCAGTTCAATTGTGAATCGATCGGTTCACCTGCCGCAGTACAAACTATTCATAGAATTTCTGGATCCTTCTTCTCCCGAACAGGATGGGAACCCTGACCCTGTCCTCTACTATTTTTAGATGGGTATTGGGGGCTTCTTAGAACATCAATTTCTCTATGAAGTTGTTGTCCTCTCTGGTTTTGGTAATCGAGAGAACACGAGTAAGTGCTACCTGACTAGGGAGGTACAGTGAGGGAAAGACAACTGCAAAAAAGTAGTCTGAGTTCAGGAGAGCAGGTTGGTGCTAGTACACCAAAAGGAGGGTCATCTCCTTCTTGCCAATTTTTCTAGAATAGTAGGAGTTCCAAGTGATCCGTGTGGACTATCTGTAGAGGCAGGAGATGTCTACCGCTCAGGAAGACATGTCAGCCACAGTACATGGTGGAGGCCAGAATCCGTGGCAAAGACCAGGAGCTGCACAGACACTGTCCAAGACATGGTGTTGAAGACTGCACATGGCTGTGAGGTATTGTCATTGGGCAAGCCCCAGGGCCATGTATATCTCACTAAAACTGTCTATCCCATTACATAGTCATTGATGTGATCTCATATTATGGGTTAATGGCTAGTAAATTTTTTTGTTTTCGTTGCCTACTCTGAGGCCATAAAACCTAACAGTGATATCAGAGTCATGGCAACATACTATTTTTTGGGATAAATTGATATGATCAGATTTTGGTTTTATCATCATTTATTTATTGCATACGATGCAAATATTTAAAATGACTAATGTGCATATCCGACTAAATACCACATGCGATCACAAACTAATATATATATATATATATATATATATATATATGATATGGTATATCTAAAATTGATATGTGTCTCCCTAAAATAGTGTTGATGGTGGATGTGTAGCATGGTTATGGCCTATAAACCCTATGTGTGTTTGGTTGGTTATGGTTGTTTGCATCTCAGTTTGCATACCGAGCCTCTACCTTCTATTCCACATGTAACTTGAGATAACTCGAGATCCTTTCTCTTCTACCTTTGCTCCCCTCGAAAGTAACTCGGGGTTTCCCAAAGATTATATAAAGTAGAATAGTTTATTTTCTGTTACATCAAAGAAGAAGACATTCAGCATCAGACGAGCCAACCGTCTGGAGGACCGAGGAGGATTGTGAAGGTGGAGCCGGATCGACCGGATGATGGCCCAACTGCTTGTTGGAGGTGTCCAAACATTAGAGGTCAGACCGACCAACCAACCAACCAGGAGGCAGGCCAATCGTGTCATAAGATGAGCCGATCAACCCAGAATGGTTTAAGAACAAATATTTTCATCAACAATAGGTTGCATATGATGTAGACCATAGATGAACATAATTCCTTGTGGCTTCAAGGAATTACAATAGGATAGCCATAATCATTGCTTTTATCATTATTGCATGTTTCTCATTCTGGTTATAGCATTTATATGATACGTACTATAAATATGTGGTGATTGGATATGTATATGTACTTATATATAATTCCTCAAATACAATATTAAAGTCTTAGATGCCTTCCATAAGAGGCACACATGAAAAGCTTGATCGACCACAAGTGTAGATTTGCATAAAGCATGGTACGCCGCCCATCTCGTAGAAGTGCGATGGTAGATATGTAGATTTGCACAAAACATGGTGCATATCTATCGTGTCGGCTTTTAGGTCAAACTTAACTGGTGATTCTTAGAGAGTCTAACCTCTAGAGGCATGCATATGATCATGGAAAAGAGGTGTGCATGTCATCTACCCAAGAGTTGCATATGATGCAATTGGCATGATGTCCTACCTAAATAGTCAAGTTGTGGGTGATCAGCCAAAGCTTACTCATAATTTGATGAAATATGGATCTTGGCCACTAGAAGATTGTACGCTGCAATCTTCCAAATTCATACAAGAGGGTTATCAATTTGAACAAAATAGTGGGAGTGATAATTAATTAAAGACCTAATTAATATGGTCAACTTTATCAACTCAAACAAATTAAAAATGTTTTGAAAAGTTGCAAAATTCTTTTGTAGAATCCAAATGACAAACACAAATACATTATCTTTGCAATCAGTTCATAAACAAGATAAACTTCAAATCTGGATTGGGACCTTTGAGAAGTGTTCTCAATGGTGAGTGTAAACTCTAAAGTCCTTGAAAGACCAGAGCCAGCTGAACCACCAAATGTGCCTAAGGCTAAAATTGGATGCTTACTTGAAGTATGCCAATGATGCCTAAGACATCAAGAACCTTATGATGAGCTATATGAACTATGAGTTGCATAAATAGCTTGAAGCATGGACATTCTTGAGATAGTTATACATATTAAGAATCATGTAAAGTGTGAAAGGTATACTTTCTTCAAAGTGATGTTTGAGTATAATCAGATAGATGGAGATCAAGTATAATTTCATATGCTCAATATAATTGTGCATATAGATTAACTGTGATTTTTGATAGGTTAAGAGTTGACCAAACATATGATTCTACAAATCGTTGTGTGAATCATATAGCCAGCTTATCAAATGTTGAGAAACTTGGCCAAACCACTGTCTAAAATGCTTGGAATGTTGATGCCAAAGCATGAATGAAGAAAGGACAAAACCTATGATAATGATCCGTAGAGTGAATTCCATAGACTAAAGAAAGATAAAGAAGTGTTCTGAAGCCAAGCTTAGGTCTAAGTCTTCATCAGTCAAGATATGGAGAGGGGTAAGTAGGAAAGGGAAATAACCTCTTTATAGAGGATCTCGGGAAGATGATAGAGATCTCTACTTTAAGACATGAGAGGAAGTAAGCTAGAAACTATGTGGAGCAAGAGTTTCTACCATTATAATTACATTATGACATTCATGGGCATGTAATGTAATAGAATTAGTGAATTACTATTATATACCTGCCATCAATGAAAAACATCATACATCTTGTATGGGCAAGAGTGTTATGGACTGATGTTTCATTTTAAAGATATGATCTTTGATGGAAATGCCTATGTCTCACTAACTATACTTGATAGTTAAAGAGAAAAATGTGTGTGACACATGTAATGAATGACATGATAACTCAAACTTGAATGCCTATAGCGATGTCATCTAGAGCACATAAATGGGATTGAATTTTTGGAATCCATATGATGGATATCTAGACTCTTTTAGTTTTTGAACCAATAGAGACATGCTAATCTCATTTGTTGTGCAATATGACAAAGGTTCTTCACTAGATGTAGTAGGAGGACAATTATTCTATTAAGGATTATACATATTGATGTATATAGACCTTTTAGGATAAATGCTAAAGGTAATTACTAGTACTTCAATGTATTTACTGATGACCTCAGTAGATATGATAGTTTGTATTTAATAATATACAAACATGAATCTCTTGAAGTGTTCAAGGAGATCACAAATTAAGTACATAACAAACTTGGTATAAGTATTACATTTCTATATGTTCGATATGGAAATACTTTGAACCAAGAGTTTGAGAACCTTCTGGAAGATCATGATAATGTATCATGATGGACTCCATTTGAAACACAATGATAGTGTATCATGAGAAGTGTATCAAAAGAAGGAATCCCACCTTGATACTAGCTAAAACTTCAAATTTCCTTTTGGGCTCCTTCTTTTGATACACTTCTCATGATACACTATCATTGTGTTTCAAATGGAGTCCATCATGATACATTATCATGATCTTCCAGAAGGTTCTCAAACTCTTGGTTCAAAGTATTTCCATATCGAACATATAGAAATGAACATGCTTTACATTGGGAATAAAGTGAATCACAAAATGTTGTGTATCAAATTTCCTTTTGGGCACATGCTTTACATTGGGAATAAAGTGAATCAAAAAATGTTGTGGAATCTCAAAGTTCCTTAAGTAACACACAAAACTCATGGTTCTGATAGAGCATGCCTAGATCTTGAATGATATATGATATATTGTGGACAAGAAGGTTGTGAGTTGATCATATGATGAGTCAACACTCTACCTAAAAGCTAATGTGAGCCAGAAACTGAGATATCGCTTGAAGCCATGAAATCCAAGATGGACTCCATATACATCAACAAAGTATGACCTTGGTTGATCCACCTGAAGGGGTAAAACCCATAGGGTACTTTTGGGTCTTTCAGAAGAAGACTGACATGGAGGGTAAGTTGGTTGAAAAGAGTTTCTAAAAAGTTCAAGTTGTTGAACATGGTGAAATCTTTTCAGCAGTTACCATGGATAATTCCATCTGGATAATGCTTGCCATTGTAGCTTAATATGACTATGAGATTTTCCATATTGATGTTAAAACCACATTCCTTAAATGGAATATTGTGCATGATGTGTACATAACACAGCCTAAAGGTTTTATAAATCTAGAAATGCAAATAAAGTTTGTAAAGCTTCTTAGATCAATCTTTAGATTGAAGCAAGCACCACAAAACTAGATCTTCAATTTGACAAGATAGTCAAAGAGTTTGACATGAGTCAAAATAAAGATGTAATGTATGATTACAAGAATTTAGTGGGAGCACACACACACACAGATATATATATATATATATATATATATATATATATATATATATTGATGGGGAGTATCATCCTTATACTACAAAATCTGGCAACGAAGTGCATTCTAAAAGGTTTTAGAGAAGCATCCTATATGATAGGAATCAAGATCTATAGAGATAGATCAAGAGGGCTTCTTGTCCTAGGAAAGAGAACATACTTTGGCTAGATGCTGAATGAGTTCAGTATGGTGAGAGAAAACTTGTCCATGTTCTATGGAGTTCGTCTCTCAAGAGCCAAGTATCCCAATTCATATGAAGAATAAGGAACACATGGATAGATGCCATATGCATTCCCATTTGGATCTATCACGTATGAACTCATCTCGTTATCTTGTATGTATTGGACATGACAAGAAAATATGAACTAATTATCTTGTATGTATTGGACATGACAAGAATATATGAACTCTTCCTCTTGTATGTATTGGACATGACAAGAAGATATGGAATCATCATCTTGTATGACAAGATGATATAAATATCCAGTTATCTCATATGTATTGGACATGACGAATGGATATCTGTCGAACTCCAGTAAGAGTTACTAGAATATCGTGAAGGACATCTTTGTGTACTTCTAAAGTATTAAAATGATTAGTTCTTTAATTATGGTAATAAGGAAGAGTTGGGTGTAAAGAGTTATACCGATTCAAGCTTCTGAAATGACAAAATTGTGTTTGACCATGGAATAAGAATTGTTAGTTGGAAATGTTCCAACATAAAACAATTGATTAATTCTACAACAAGAAGTTGAGTACCTTAGTGTTGTGAACACTATAAAGGATATTGTATGGATCTAGAAGTTCATATGAATGAACTTATGGGAGTTTCTGACCAGTGGTGACTCAATAGTAATATTGTGACAACAATAGAGCTACTGATTAGGCAAAGGAATTTCAGATAGCGTACTACGATACTTCCATCTCATACGAGTTGTCGTACAAAAAGGGGATGTGAAACATGTAATATACTGACTTGAAGCAAATGTTGCTTACCTGCTATAACATCACTTATACAATAGAAACATGATTGAAATGTTAAGATCACTTGGAATATGGTTCATGGGTGATTGACTCTAAGTGCAAGTGGGAGTCTGTTGGTATAGTATGCCCAGAGAGATAGTCATATGATGATTACAATGAGGCATCTGATTTGATAATGATAAAGGTAATTTTGTCTATTATGTTTTCCTCACTCATGCGATGATGAAACATACATGATATATGTCTAAATAATGATGTGACTTGATGATATATGTCTTCAGGTTAAGGACCTAAAGAATGAGACCATATGTATGATAAGAATACATACATTCTTATTATGTCCCTAGTCGAATATTATTGTGGAAGAAAAATAGACAACAATAATACATAAGACTAGAGCGTGTGTTAATTAATGATAGAGTCCAATTAGTCATGATATATG
Source organism: Alisma plantago-aquatica (assembly GCA_963693085.1). Classification (NCBI taxonomy): domain Eukaryota; kingdom Viridiplantae; phylum Streptophyta; class Magnoliopsida; order Alismatales; family Alismataceae; genus Alisma; species Alisma plantago-aquatica. The sequence goes on from OY856409.1 coordinate 1,988,313,432, forward strand.
ATATCAAGTCAAGCACACAAATATGTGTTAGAGAACAATATATCGGCCAGACCCACTGTGAGAGTGATACATGGATACCATGGAATGGTAGTCACAATTCTCTCATAGTGATGGTGGTGATTGTGGTTTTTAGACCTAAAATCACTGCACTCGTCACATGTGATTGGGTACACATTGACATCATCAAACACAATCCTAAAACATGGGTTGTTATAACGGTGATGATTGGGTGACTTTGACACATGGGGACTTGACTGTGAGTGATAGATATGAGATTTGTCCCTCCTACAAGGAGTATGATATACATGGCCCATTGATAAGTGAGATTGAGAATTGTATGGCCATACTCATGTGAATCAATATATATGATATGTGAATTTACATGCATCTCAGACAGTCTGCTCTAGGTCAAGGAACATGGATTTAATGTTGAAGAGGATGACGTTCCATGTCTTGAGTTCAATCTGGATGTCAGTGACAAAGGAACTATACGATCACGGTAACACTAATCACAGATTGTAGGTTGAAGTTGTTCTCCAACTTTCTGAGTTACTTGGGTGGCAATAATGAGTTACTAGATTTTTCTCATTGCTTGTGATGTCATAAGTGATTATGAACATTCTCTGCCAACGTAAATTGGAACCTACAGGGTCACACACATAGAATACCCCTGGAAGAGGAGATTGTCCATGAATGATGTTTACATTGAAACTAAATGTGTTTAGGTACTCAATTAAACATACAATTTACTGACTCGACTCAGAACTATCAAGTTCAAGTGTTGAGCTAGCTGGTTAGAGTGTCAGGTTGATTGGAGACTGCATTGGCAATGTCAGGATAGCCAACTGATCGATTCACCCTTGTGAGCCGATCGGCTGGTGTGAGCCAACCGAAGGTTCACTTGGTAAACTAGGTGGCTCACAGTCCTGCCAACTGAGGAAATAAGGATTTTCCAAGTTGAAAGAAAACTTTCAAGTTTCACTTGTTCAATTTGATTGGAATAAGGATTAACCTTTGCATTAATTAGAAATGAGTGAGGAAAGTCAATTGTCGGCAAGTCTGGGAAGTGAAACGACCACTTCAGTGGGTGAACCGATTGGCTCACCTACCCAAATGATCGGTTCAATTATGAACCGAATGGCTCACATGCCCAAACGATCAGTTTAGTTGTGAACCAATTAATTCGTCTACCGTAGTACAAACTATTCATGGAATTTCCAGAACCTTCTACTCTCGAACAGATTGGGAACCCTGACCCTACCCTCTACTATAAATATAGGGGTACTAGGGGCTTCTCAGAACATACAACTCAGAGCATCAGTTTCTCTGCAAAGTTGTTATCCTCTCTAGTTTTGGTAACCGAGAGAGCCTGAGAAAGTGCTACCCGACTAGGGAGGCACTATGAGGGAAAGACAACTGTAGAAAAGCAGTCTGAGTTCGGGAGAGTAGGTCAGTGCTAGTACACCAACAGGAGGGTCATCTTCTTCCTGTAAGTTCTTCTAGAATGGTAGGAGTTCTAGGTGGTCTGTGTAGACTATCTATAGAGGCGGGAGATGTATGCCGCTCAGGAGGACACATCAAACGCAGTATGTGGTGGAGGCCGGAGTCCATGGCAAAGACCACGAGCTGCACAGACACTGTCCAAGACATAACATTGAAGACCACACATGGCTGCAAGGTATTGTCACTGGTCAAGCCCCAGGACCATGTATATCTTTCTAAAACCACTCTTCCCATTAATAGTCGTTGATGCGATCTCCTGTTATGGGTTAATGGCTAGTAAACTTTTTTTTCCGCTTCCTACTCTGAGGCCATAAAACCCAACACAACTACCCTTAGATTATCACTTTCATAACCGTTATGAGGTATGTTAAGGGATATGGAAACATATTTCTCATCATCATACGTACAACTACTCTGTAGGGTATCACATCATACCATGTGACCCTAACATCAACATGGTATATCCCAAACACTACCACAAGGTATCGACTAGGGTTCCAAAATAGGGTCTCAGTTTGTCCTTCAAAGGTATCGGGCATCCATACCAAGGTAGGGTATCAGTCTACCTGCCCAAGGTGTGTATTGATTTAGGTATCACTATATGTGTATGGGAACAACACCTCAAGGAGAGGGGTGTCAGCCAACCCCCTTATTGGGCAACACTACCTAGAGGTGTGACAAGTGTCAAGGGAATAATGAGCATCGTTGGTGTATCGAGCAATGCCCAAAATGATAGGGTGATTAGGGTTTCCACATAGCATCAACTGTGATGGTTGTCAGGGTGTCGAGCAATGCATGTCAAAACAACTCTCCCATGGTCGCACCACCAATTTGTGATGGCCACATGCATATCGTGCAGCAACACCCAAAGAGGGGTGTCACAAGATATCATGAAACTCTCATCTCTCAACACAACATGATCAAAACTCCAAGTCATGAAGGGCAGAGCCCTGACAAGAAACATTCATCACTCAAATCAATGTACCCAGGGTCGCAACACAAGATATGATGACTACACTCCTCATCACATGTCGGCCAGCAATGTTATGCTAGGTAACAACCAAGAACGAAGGCCCAACGACTCATGGATGAACAAGGCATGACGGCCATAAGCAAGGCAAGTCATTAAAGGTCATGAAAACATGTCAAAAAGGGTGACAGCCAGGGGCATCACATGTTGTGATGGACACGGGCATCACAGGTCATGATGGCCACCCAAAACCTAATATTCTAACTTACATGTCAGCCTCCACATACATATCAGCCTCACAAGCATATCAGCCACCTCATCTTCAACCTCAAGACAACGTTACTAGCAAGGCAAAAGAAAGTGCAATGTAAAGTAGCAACTAAGAAAAGTTCATTTTCCAAAATAGAATGTTAAATTACCCAAAAGAGTTACTAGCATGCAAGCAATAACGAGCCAAGAATGAAGAACAACATAACCAATAGAGGTGATAATAACAAAGAGGGTTTGGAGTTATATAACCCACCTCAAGGATCACCACCAAGCTCTAAGCTCCAAGGTAGAAGAAGATCCTCCAAGATCGATCACCACAACACCTCCAAGAGATAAGATAGGACCAAGGTTAAGATAGCATTAAAGGTAGAAAGAAGATACCAAGGCCCATGATCGAGAAGAAGGAAGAAAGAGAGAAAGGAAGCTAAGGATCGTGGCTTACCAAGGTAGAGGATGAAAAGAGAACACCACAAGCTTAGGCTCGTCCACCAAGCTCTAAGGGAGATTACTCCTCAGGCACAAGATCAGCCACCAAGGAGAGAATGCAAAGATAGCAAAAAGGTTTCTCTTACATGGAGAGAAAGAGATATATATACAAGAGAGATGAAAGATAAAACAAAGGAAAGGTGTCACCACCAAAGGACCCTAGATGACACATGTCCATGAAGAAAGGACACATGCAACACCATGCAACAAGGTGATAAGATCCATTTCTCACCCGCTAGGTCTCCTTCCTAGGTCAAGGCCGATACACACACCCACTCCCTTCACAAACCGATAGGGATGAAACCCTAGAGCCACAAACTAATATGGTGCATCGCTAGTCACCACAAAATGATAGTAGGTTTTTCCTCAAGACATCCACTGTGATGGAGTGGACTTTTGGAGTCCTTAATCATCCAATGACGTAAGTGAAATCATAAGGTTGAATAATATTAAGAGTTTCAAGTGTTTTAGTAAAGTTGGAATGTTGATCGAGATTTATATAATGATTAAGATCTCTCTTTTTATGCCTTCTTGAGGAATTTAATTGAATGGTCCAATAGTTGAGTTTTGTCACCAAATTTGAATATAAGGTATCTCGAGAGGTAAGGAAGCTATGGTTAAAATTTGGTGGCAATCAGATGTCCCTAGATGAAGTTATGAAGGTTTGAAATTAGTGAAATAATGTGCATATTGATGTTTATAGACCTAAGTTGTGGCTTATATTCAGTGTCACTTGTCCTATACTTTGGCTGGGTCTGTGCGGCTCGTTCCTGACCCTAGATCTATGATCTAATGGCCACACCAAACAACCTTTAGATGCCACAGATTGGCCTCTTCTTAGCTGCAATCTAGGCAGTAGATTTAGGATCTGAGGGATGTGTGCTTGTCCTCAACCTCCAGCGGACCGGGTCTGAGACGTGGGGAGGACGAGGCCACATTTGCCTCCACCACTTCACAGATCGTGGGAGTGAGTGAGATCCTCAACTGGACAGTTGCCTTCGGACTGGGACAAGCTCCCATTTGACCCCTCACAAGGGTAGAGAGGCGGTGTATTCAGGGAGAGCAAGCCCTCTGTTCCCATCAGTTCTCCACTGCTAGAGAACAGGTGGTGTTCGAGAGTGCAGAAAAGAGGTGTGGGGCTCACGGAGGAGAACCGAGAAGGGGAAAACAAAGCTCGGTGTCAGGGGAGTCCAACCCAGCTTCTCCCACAGACCCTCATGGTGGACCTGATGGTGGACGAAGCCGACTTTGCTGGAGGACACGACAAAGTGCAGAGGCTCACGAGCGGTGCTCCTCGCTGTAATAAAGGACATGGACGAGTTGAAGGAGGGACTGTGGTGCTTTAGGGAAGGTTTCCGGATGGTTTTATGCCCGGGCATGTTTTTCCCCCTTTCCTGACGTCGTGGTGGCTGCCATCTCTGGTGACCTCGTGGTCATGGATCTACAGAGGACAACCTGGAAGCTTCACTAGTCGTGGAGATCCAGTGGTTGACGCTGAAGCTGGTTGTGGTCTTAGTAACAGATGGGGACCCCTACACCTCAGTTTATCGCTCACCAGAGGGGAGGATCACAGTGGCGGCCCTGCTCCAGACGCACGCGAATGGATCACGTGGAATCAGATGAGAGACAGAAGGGTTGGTGGTCCAGCCATCGAACCAAGGAAACCCAGACCAAGGCTGGCCGGCTCATAGTTAAACCATGCGGGTCCCAGTGAGAAGAGCTGGAGTTGCGCCCAACCCTAGTGGACACATGGCGCAACGTGACTGGCCGTTAAAGGTAAATAATTTAGCAAACTTTCAGATCTTGTATAATTCATAGTAAATAGCTCGATTATCAGAAAAATATGAATAAGGCACCAGAATTCTCAGAAAAATGCTTAGAACAAGATGGAAGCATAATATCCTGCTTTTGATGCATTAATAATAGTGATATCATGTAAGATGTGAAATGCTCATATGATGGATAATAAATATCAAATGATGCCCTAAAATTATGAGAAAATACATGTAAATCGTTTTTCATGTTCATAATGCGTATGATGTCAGTTATGGTCATGATGATGTACGAAATCATGTAATTTGCTTAATATGGCTAATTAGGGCTTTTAACCCTAAATAAAATGCAATAAATGCACACATGCTCAATAAATGATGAAATTCACAGCGTAAGCTCATATCAGTATATGAAACCTCATTTTTAATTATGAGATCATAACGATGAACAGAATCCATGTTATATGAAGATGAATCTTAATACATGTTATAAAACCCTAATCTCAGTTAATGGTGTAACCTAGGGTTAATTAATGTGCACAAAAATTCTATGGAAGATAATGTTCAGATAATGAATAATAATCTGGAATATGACATCAGTATGATAATTCTAAGACAAGAATGGAAGTAATGATGAGAATATCCTAATGAGTTAAGTAAACCCTAAAAATGGATACGAGTAGGGTTCAGATGAGATGATAAGAACCTGATGATACTATATGATCTTGTCTTGATCAGGTTTAACAAAGTTATAGTTGATGTTAGGAATATGTGGTTTAGATTATCTCTTTGGAAGGTACGCCATTACCTCTTACTTGGCTTATTATACAATATGCTTGTATTATACGTGTAGTAAAATACTTGGCATATGGTATTGGATGAAATGAATGTTCTTGTATGATATGTTTCTTGACTTTCCGTATTTATGGCTATGAACACATGAAACATAAGATATCTGATCCATTATATGATAGCACTAAATCTCTTTGGTAGAATAGTGCATTGATGGAAGTACTAAATCTCTTTGGCAGAATAGTACATGTGAGCACTAAATCTCTTTGGCAGAATAGTACGTGTGAGCACTAAATCTCTTTGGTAGAATAGTGCATGTGGTTGATCGACTTTACATATAATGGAAAGTCATGCTAAAATATGTGTTCTATGTTGCTAATGAATATCTTTGTGCAAGTATACACTTTTCTTATATTCTTCTGTTACTGTCAAGTATTAGTTTTATCTTTTTGCCAAGATATGATGAGAGGTAAATAAAAGACACGTAGGCGTACTCAGTACAATATTCTTGAATATTGTGTTGACGTGTACCGCAATGAATCTTTTGTTTAGGTTGTGGTTATGCTCTTGAAGATCCAAGATAGTGAGAGTTGTGTGGCGAGCTGATGTACAGGTGGACCTGTTGTCTTAAGATCCTGTTGTTTTAGAATGTAGTACATGTATATGTTTAAGTTTGCTATTCAATATGTAATATCAAATGTTGTAACAATTCATATTGTAATTATATGTTGAATGGTGAACATGTGTGTATGGTTTTATTATTGTTCATGTGCATGTGCTACTGATGGCTTCCTTCTGACTCCCTTGATTTTCTTCTTCTTAGCCTAGTGTGTGGTGTTTAAATTGTGATTCTCGCTGAGGTGAGGTTTCAATTTGGACGTCACACATCAGATTAAGTTTTAGAAAATCTGGGGACATCACATCCACAAACTTATACAAGGAATCTCCAAGGCTCTCAATCTCGAGACATCACTTCTAGGTGTAAGATACATCTCAAACACACTTCAAACATGTGTCCAAAACACCACTAAGGATGTCACCACTCATACAAGACTTAAACAAGATTTCAATCTCTTTCTCTTTCCTCTAAATGATACCAAGAGAGATAAGGAACACACTAGAGGTGACAAACTTGCACATCAACCCCTATCCTGGGTAAATTGCAAGTTGCACCAAACCTCTCCATAAAATACAAGCATTCAAGCTTAAACAAGGAACTCAAGCTTCCAACATGCCCTAATTATATATTAGATGATTAGAGCAAGGAGATAAGCAATATACTTAAGCAAAACAAATAGGGTTATCCCAAAACATGGGTTGGGGTCCTTACACGGCCAATAGTTTTAGTTTTACTTTTCATGTCATTTGTTTTCAATCATTTTCTTATGTCATTTAGTTGTTGCTTACATTCTTGGTATTTCTTCTCACATCATTGCATGAATATTGAGTGAAATTTTTTGATCAATCAGCCCTACTACTTGAACCACCTGATTGCACAAAGAACATGGCTATGTGATTAAAAAATGGGCATAAATCATCCTAATTGAAAATTTTTGAAATTTTTGGCTATTCATCTCCATATTTAGGTGTTTGGCTAAACATCATTTCCAATTCTCTCACTCATGATCTTAAACTGTGTAATTATTCAAATGTCTTGAAATTTTTCAACTTTAGAGCTTTCCGTAATGACAAAGATGACTTTGCCAATCTTATAATGTATTTTCACTACTTTACGTGAAAATTATGGCAACATAAAAATCTCCCTGCATTATTAAAATAATGAAGGGTGGATAGCATAGAACTACATTGTTCCAAAGTAGAGCCCAAATTACATAAAAAGGGGAAATCTTATCTTCAATTAAAAATTAAAACCCCAAAAAAGGTGGCTAAGTCGCCCACGTTTCCACCAACCCAATGATGGTTGGGGATAATGCCTGAAAGAGGGAAATTAATCCCTAAATAGCCCTCCACATGTTCTTAAACCTATATTAGCAGTTGAGTATCATACACTGAAATTTGATTGGAATTTTTTTCTTGAAATAACAACGTAATTGCAAGAAGATAGATATTTTCATTTCATTGAGATTTATGGCAAATCGTTATATTTTTTGCTATGTCATCTTGTTTTTACTAATTGCTCTCTATTTGTTTTTTTCAAAGAAAACTTAATATATGTTTGAACTTAAAATCTTATCTTGAGAGTTAGAATTGACTTCATGTTCAGTCACACATCTAAATGATGAATTTTTTTATTTTGAGATCTATTAATTCATATTCAATAGGATATGATTTTTGCCCATCCGTATATTCTAGCCATTTTATCCAGTTCTTTTTTCATAAGGACAATCAATGGTCACACTTAGGGAGATTTGATGTGCTCAAATCATATCATATTTTCATGCCATTTTAGTTGCACATTTCACTCAATTTAGACACATTTATGCTCCAATTCATGCTAAGATGTTTGTTTCTTGTTGAGCTTACTCATGTCATGATTTGAACTGTAGGTACATCACATTCCATTCACAGTCAAAGAAAAATGCCCAAAGTATGAACTTTTGGCATTTACGGAGTTGCCCCAAGGTTTGGAGCTCAAAACTCAACAGAAAAGTAGCCTTCCACCATGTGGATCACAAACACTGCATGTGACTCACAGTCAGGCATCCCTTGATTCAGTCACGACGAGCGTACTTAAGACACATCGTAACCCAGTAAAGCCATAATTTGATAGAAACTTCATCTTAAATCATGTGGTGTATCATACATCATGTTACTTGTGATCGTGACCCAACTTATTTGGATAAATAGATCTGACACGGCGTGTGGGATCCAAAGACGGCGTGTCATGTTTATTTTCTACAATATTTAAAAGAACAATTGCTCATTTTTGTTAGCTATAACGAACTGCTTTACTTGGGATGTGTACTACATATCATTTTAGGCAGTTAGATGCCAGAGACAAGTACAGAGTTGTGGAGGGGCGATTTTGGAGAGAAACTAACGTTTCTCAGGAGAGAGCCCATTCTTGGCTCATTTTCTCTTCTCATTTCCCTTGCAAAGATGTAGAGAGGAGGTTGCTAAAGCAAGGAGCATTTCTCGAGATAGATCTCCACCTTTGGGTCAAAGATCTTCATCTATTCTTCACTATAATGGATCAATTTGTTATTCCTCTCTCTTTACTCATGTTTCTTTCATTTGCATATCATTTGTACCTGTGTTTCCTCACCATGAGTGAGCAAACTCATTTTCTTGGACATGGGAGAGTATCTCCCATGCCATTACTCATGTGATATGAATTTCATATTTAAGTATTGGTTAATATTCTATTTAAAAACAATTTATGGTGCTTATCTTCTTGTATGCATGGTTGGCCACCATATTTACATGCTTTATGCATTTTGTTATTTCTGGGAAGATATATTAAAAGGTAGGGAATAACCGTTTTGACAACATGTCCTTGATCATGGGAATGGCTAGGATCATGATGAGGGTTCTAAGTTGTAGTCTAAAATCATGTATATACATGGGAATGTTATACATGATTAGGAATATCTCTTATCATTTGGATATGTATTAGATGAAATCAACCTACCCTACGAAGATTGACTAATACAAGTGAGTTTGTGGTTTTTATTTGAGTTATGATGTGGAGGTTAAATTCCATATCTAAGATCCTCTAGATTTGATCTTTAATCATTCTTAAAGTGATTAGTAGTTTTAATTTTCTTGTTTAACATTCAGAATTGATTTGATTCAACCAACATTTTAGTTGAAACTGACTAAGGTTGTTGAAAGTTTGTAGTTTTTGCCTAACTAGCCTAGCCCCCTGTGGTTCATCCTTGACTACAATTGAACTTGTATACTTGTAGGTGATTGATGAGTTGGGACAAATATTATTTAAAACTTGCTTGCCTTAAGAAATAAATGCAAGATTAGATTGTACACCATACTCCAACAACATAACATGCAATTAGTTACATTGCCAACAAAAAGATCTGAAGTAGTGGTCCACCATAGGTTAAGAGAATTGGACATGCAATAGCAGTCCATAAAGAGCAAATCAATAAAACCCAAATACTATTAGTAGAAAAAGAACAACTAAAAATAGGGAAATTCTACTAGAGAAGTGGTTTGTAGATCTGACCACCAAAAATTATAACAAAATATTCTTGAAGATGCAAAGCGATCTTGACGAGTTGCATGACAACTTGGACAAGATACTCACTAAAAACATGGAATTATAAAAAAAAGACTCTAGAGACATACGACTACTCATGTTTGTCAAAAAAGACATATGACTACTCCCCATCACTCTCAGAGCACTAGACAATGCACACAGAGAGAAATAATTAAAAGTTGATTGCATAGAATGAAGAGTCTTTACAACAAAAGTAGCAACATAAAGAAGAAAGTCAACACTACTTAAAAATGCAACCACAACAAAAAGATACAACTATCTGTCCAATGGGAAAAGTAGGTTCCAATTATCTCCATTTGCACTGACTTATTATCTTTATTCACCAACTTGATATCTTTTTCCATCTACTTTTTATGTTTTGGAGCCTACTTCTCTACTTCTTTATTTTTTTTGTACATTTTCTCAAACATCTCATGGGGGGAAAATGAAAAAGGATAAATAACCAACATTATTCCCATTGAGAAATGAAGGTCCACTCTCTTCTTTGATAGATGAACAACCACCAATTGGAGACAATATTGGTGGAGCAACGTGAGAAGATGATGAAATAGTAGGTATTTATGCATGTTTCTATAAACTAGGTGCCTAATTCTCTTAGCAAGGTGCAAGTGATATTGTGTCTATACCATTTTCTAGATTAACATCTTTATACTTTTTGTTCTAAGACTACAAGGAATGTTCGTCAGTTTCATAATTGAAAAAGTGTGTTTTGTCATTTCCAATTTTATAACTAAATATGCCTATTTTTCGCTTCACATGTTTATAATAAATGTGCATATTTTGTAGTATTGTCATACTCAGTGCACATACATTGGGTACATCTAGTTTTCACTAACTTGGTGCATGTTTAGATCTTCAATATACATGTATTATCAGTGAACACACCAATTACTTTCCTAGGTTGTGAAGCAAACTGTAGGGGGTCAACACATAAAAATGAAAGTAATTTGTTTATGGGGGTCGACCTATTAGAGAACTTACAACATTACAATATAAGTGATGACAATCTAAAAACAAATCATTTGATCTAACAAAAGAATCTCCCACTATGGTACTGATCTATCTAATTCATTTTCAAAATTTGATCCTAGTTGTATACATGTGATTAAAACTAACACATTTGGCCAATGTGAAGACTAAGACACAAAACCCAATTAAGATCAAGTTAGACAAAATAGATGTGGAGAATCTTATGGACAAATAGAAAAACTAACTGGATTGCATATGTTCAACATATCCAAGGGGGGAAATATTGTGCGATAAAGATACTAGAGTATTTGGAGAGTACAATTTTTTTCCAACCCTTATATATCGGGGACTTGTTTGGAAGTGATACACAATTTTGACATTACCAAATACCAAATTTGAGTAAGAAATTTGACATTTCTACCACTGTATTTTGTGTATACAAGTATATGCGATCCATATGTCAAATTTACAAGGACAATTACATAAAAAACGAAGACCTTCCAGTGCCAATTATACTTCATGTGAATTCTTTCTGATCTATAGAGAGAAACAACAAAAATCTCATTAAAAATACTTGATGGTATGATTGGATGAACTCAAACAAATAGACAAAAAACTTATGGCCCTTCACTCGAAGTACCACTAGCATTTGATAGAGATTTGCATGTGCACAGAGAACATGAATTACTATGACAATATTGGCTTTTGCTATTCTACAAAAAAGAACCTAAGACCATATCTTTCAAAGAATAAACATGAGAAGCTATCCTCTGATACATTAATCACCTCAACAACTTGATCTAATACATATAAGAATTGCATTCCTATTGTAGTAACTAAACTTGTATGGTAAGTGGTTGAAAGAGTTTTCCACACCCATTTAGAACACGACCTCAAGGAATGGATGATTTGGTTCTTTAAGAAATGTCCACATCAACCAGTTAGAATTAATGCTTGTAGTTCATTCACGCTTCATTCGATCAAGAAAATATTGGATGGAGAGAAGATTTAAGGTGATATGACTACAAGTTACTCTAGCATAGGTTGGACATATATGTTGTAGATCCTAAAAGACAAGAGGAGCCTTGTGCTGAAGAATGATCAATGATCTAGTTGATAACATTTAAATAAATGTAATATTTTGTTGACAACGGTGATGCAATAATTTATATTTTGTCAACAACATTGACATAACATTGATGTACATAAGTGATATGTTGCCACAACATATACGACTAGCACAGGGAGGTCCATGTCCTCCTTGAGTAATTTGATGGAGGATCCATCCATAATTGAGTCATCTCCTTTAAACACCCCTTCCTAGCCTTGGCCACCCAGGTTCTTTGTAGGGTTTCTTACCTCTAGCAATCCATCTGGATTACCCATCAATTCCCACTGCTACCCATAGTTCCTTAACACTCCATAATTCTATACAAAAACACTACATACACATAGCTTACTTCCCTCAATACATTTGATCCCTCATATATACAAAACATGCATATTGTTAATCATATCTACTTTTTGGGTTGTACAACAATTAGTTTATTTTGTCTACGAGGATCGTTCTAATAGAGTCATTACACATTGACTTGAGCTATTGGTTCTGATCCTTCACATATTTGCCTGCAAATCTATTACCTCTAACATTGTTTTTGAGTTTCCACCCCAACCACTACAATGACCCTTTCCATGGTGAGTGTGATGGAGGATATAAAGGAAAGGAAGAGAGAGAAAGAGAGAGCATGAGAAGAGAGATAAAACATGAAGAGGGACTATGAGAAGAAATATAGAGATGATGTGTATTAGTTCAATCTATTCTGATCTTCATGGAGATTCTTTTTTTTGCACATGCATCTTTTGATGTCATTATAGTATTTCATTACCACTAAGCATTGTGCTTCTAGTTCATCGTTAGTGTATCTCTTTCCCAATGACATTGTGCTTTGTTACTGTGACAAAGTGGATTTTAGCAAAATAATGAGATAATTACTCTTTTGACCTCATTATATTCTCTCATGGTCTCAAATTATTTTTTTCTTGTCTTCATAATCATTATTGAGACTCAAATCCAAGATATGGTGAACAATGTGGATTTTATACACATTATAACACTTCAAATTGGATTCATTCATCACTTTGTCCAAAGAATCAAATTGGTCAATCAAACTTTGTCTTTTTATTCTCAAACATTTTCTAGATATTCTCCACATTATTTTGAAGCTTTGATCCAAATTTGAGAACAATTGGACATTCCTGCTATTTACTATGATTTCTTGAAGTTTATATGTTAAAAATCCTTTTATTCCCCTTTTATTTGCCCTTTTCTTGACTTTCCAAGTCAGAGATCCGTGGCAAGGGATCGGGGATGCCTCTCCACCCTTGGATATCCTTCCCACGGATCAGGGATAGATCCAGTGGCTACGGTATCATCTTCTACCTCCGCAATCAGCGGGAGGAGTAAATGAGGACCCGATTGAGAGATCTTGTGCCATTGACTACGATTCGAAATTTGAAGCGAGCCAAAATGACCCTCTCGCAATTTCGAACTCACCAAGCCCTATTTTGACCAGATTTCAGGAACCTTTGTGCCGCCAAAATGCTTTCCCCTCTTGGCCCTCTCTTCTCGGCGGCCATGACTGCAACTAGACCTCGAATTAGCCCTAAACCTAAGTCCTAGTACTATATAAATCCCTCCCAAGGATCGCATACACTTCACCATGCTCAGAGACTCGCCCTTGCTCACCCCTCAGCCCTGAGTGCACCCCGTTTGCCTCCCCGACCTCCTTGCTGCTGGTGCGGCGCCGCCGCCTAGCCCAGTTGGGTGTCCTACCTCCTCGCTCCCTCTCCTCTCTCTCTGGCCACCAATGACTCCGCAAGAGCTCGCCGAAGCCAAACGGAAACTCAGCCGCCTCCCTCGCCCACTCCTTCTTTCAAAGCTGCTCTACACCGGCGAGCCCCTCCACCCTGTTCTTGGGCTCGCGGGAGGCTCTGTGTGGGCAGGATACAGAGCCCTGAACCACCAGCTCGGCGCAAGATCGGCCGGCCCAAATGACCAGGCTGAACCGCTGATTGAACCAAGAAATTGAGCATTGAATCAAGATCGAACCAGGGCACCTCAACTAGCAAGTCGCCCTGCCTATGTGGCACAATCCTGGCCATCCTTTGTGCATCCAATAGTCTTTGTTTACCACTTTTTAAGGTATTTATATCCCTGTCTACTCGAAATTGCAATTAATACTCAGATCTTGATTAAATCATAGAAATTTCATCGTAACTCCAAAAATGACAAATAAGTAGTCCATTTTGATCATAAAAATCCAATGGGTCATTTAAAAATACTTTTGAGACCATATTATGAATGTTTCTCACTAATATCTCTAGATCTGTGATCCTTTGCATATTTAAATTGTCAAATGACTCATAATCATGATTAATCTTCAGAAACCTTAGATTTGGACTCTAATGATTATATTGTAACCTATATCTGATATATTTGAATCATCTACTCTTGAAAATGAATCATTAATGATCTAGATCTTTTTACTGGATTCAATCTTGGTTATAATCTTTATAATGAAGTAATCTTGATCTAAATCTTGCAAAACCTTGGTATATTCTTGAACCATCAATATGATCATGAATTCCAACTATACTAAGTATCATGATGATGATTTAGAAATTTGATGATGACTTGGATAATGATAATAAATTAGGGTTAACACATATGATCCTAGAAAACCTAGGTAAGTCATTCACACTTGGATATATTGTATACTTGAAATAATGTTGGACATGTTGAAATATTGATTATAAGTGAATGACCCAACCCTAAGGTTGACATAGGAAAAGTGTAACCCTAATCTCAAATATTAAAACACAATTTTCCGAACATCATGATCTTGACCCTTGATCCAATCTTGATGATTTAGGATCTGACTCGAAGGGTTGACCTATTGATCGGATATTGATTATACTCGAAATCTCGGTGAAAGGTATGCTATTACATAATTCCTCCTTGATTGTATTGAAGATACTTTTATGTATCTCTTGACTGTATACTTGGCTATTTACTTGGATGAGCTATTGTTCCCTATGATTAGTCTTCCATTTTTCTATACTATATTTTGAAAAACATGAAAACATAAATTGCATGCCCATTATGACTGCCCGTATATTGATAATGATGATGATATTGATAATGTTGATAATGTGGATATTGAGTACAACGACCCCCTCATTTGGAGGTGGGACTTGTACATTGGCTTCCTATGTTCCTATGGTGAGAAGGAGCCTAGTGACCTTCCCCATCGCGTTGGGGTAATAGAGTCACAAAATATATAAGCATGCTTCTTGAATTACAGTATAATGGGAACTCGTAATAAAATTCGAATTGTTTGAAAAACTTGTCGAATAAATGTTGGTTTTGCAAATTGCTTGTTATTTTTTGAATATAAGTCCTGCCAAACATACTATTTTGTTATAAATCGTTTTACTTGATTTTGATAGCGTACCGTGCAATTGCATGATTGTGTCTTGATTTTTTTTATTGATTTTAGGCAAATACAATGGAATACTGAATAAGATCGCTTCCGCACACATACACTCTGATGACAAAGATAAATCGGGTATATCTCCATATTGGGTTAGTATGTATTTTATTTATCCAGTTTTTGAGTTATTTATTTCTTATTGTATATGCCAGTGTGATAGATCATATTGGGCCACTCAGGGACGGGCGCTTCAATCCTTTTACCACTGTCTAGGCAGTGGGATTGGGATTGGGGTAAGAACGGTTCCGTGACAGTTACGATCCTACCAAAATATACATGTGTGTTTCCTATTTGTGGTTATTCCAGTTGGCACCATTTTCATGTGATCTTGAAGGATCTTAGTTGTAACATTGACACCTTGGGTTAGAGCTTCCTACACTTATTCCAACATCTAATTTCCTTTGGTGTTAGTATTATGGAAATCTTGTTGAATTTTCAAGAGATGAATAGTTGGAGACAACTAGGTAGCAGACTGACGTCAAAACCAATCTACTTCTTATGTCTCTTATGGTTTACTTGCTTTAATCTTTCCATTGTAGTATCTTCTTAAGCAAGTTGCATTTAACTGACCTTGTATTTAAGTTATAAAATATATTTTTTCTCTATTCACCTCCACTTTGAGCTTTTCAAATTCACCTTATGTTTGATCTCTTCCTTGCCCATCCTATTTTCAAAAGCTCAGTTTAAGCGGTGGAAATTCCTATCAATCTATGGATCAAACTCAGGGTGTGCGAAATCAATGAGCATCACATGTACCTCTAAGACATGAAAAGTGGATTGAAAATATTAAATTAAAGGAAGGATTAATTCAAGTAGACTTACATGAATAATAACATAAGAAGAAACATCCTAATTTTTCATAACAACGGGGTTTGCAGGTTATTATGATGTCCCCCAGCAAAAACACCAAACTTTGATGCAATTTTACTACACAGATAAATTCCCTAATATGGATTATCTTATATTTAAACCTTTTTTGCAATTGCAACTAACTCATCCATGAGAGGATGGAACAATTATGGAATAGCATAGGTTCCAACCCAAAGGACAACATTTTCAAGACATATCCAAGAACAAGTGGTTGAGAACAATATTTAAAAACTAATTGTTTGGGAATGATTATAAACTAATGATTTAACTAAAATATTGTAATGCATGAGAATGGATTAAAAGTGGGTTGAAATCAATACTATATATTGTTGGGATGTTTGGATTTTACCACTATCACCTATGTACTTTTCCTAATCATTAGATCTTAGTAATCACAACAATCAAGAGTAGACCATGTGAATTCACCCAATTCCAGAATGAGAATTAGACAAGGACTGAACTCCATGTGGGTTTGAGGTCTCATTACCTATGGATCATGACTCATTAACCTTGTAATATCTCATCCATGATACCATCCAGAATCCACATCCATTTAGGGATCTAATCCTAAGTTTTTTTGTCTCTACACTCAGGATTATATCAAACATGCTAACTGACAGATCAATTAAATAATCAAGAATAAATTAAATATAGAGAGATATGATATATTGGAAAAATGAGTTTGATGACAATTAAGATAGAGTATGAACAGTGGGGACACTTCCCATGCCCAAGCAAGAAGTTCTACTCTCTCATAGTCATTGAAGAAACACAAATACAAGGGAAGAGAGAAGATAGCCTACCACTATAGAAGAAGAGAGCAGCCAAAGGTCTCTACTTGCAGTAATCCACTCTGATAGCAATAAGTCCAAGGATCTCCACAAAGATGATCTTCTTCCTTTATCTTCTCCTCTAGTTCCTTCCTCTAAAATTTTGCTCTAGATTAAAATTAAATGAATTGTTTTAAAATTAGGTCATAACATATTTTATTCAAATAGCCTCCTATTCCCATGTAGTTGGCAGTTGTGTACTTTTGCTTCGTCTGCCGCATTAATCAGACAACCAGGTAGGCTGGTCGGTTGATCAACCACTTGGTGGTGCGACTGATGAGCTTCTATCACATGTTCATCCAGTGGGATCAACCGACCATATTTTTTGATAGCCTTCTAAAGAGAAAGTGAGTTGATTGATCCTTGGGGTGGATCAACCAATCAATTCAGTGCTCGAATTTTCTATCAGAAATTGACTTGGAAGGTACATATTCTGGTTGTCCGACCAACGAAGTGGATCAGCCAATTAGACTCATCATTGAGGCCCTCTTCTACAAGTAGATCTGTTGACCAAGAAGGTTGATCAACAAACATAAATGATTCTAAAATTCATTAGGCTTTACTAATCTTGAAATTAGCCTCCTAATTGAATGATCAGTGAGTGATATCGGACATTCCTTTTCTTGCTACAGAGATGTCTTGAATAGGTAGGGAGATCACCTAATCATGGAGTATGGTCGCCTGATCAACTTTCCTAATTTGTGTTGCAAAGCTCTAATTTTAGTTTTGGTTTATTCTGAATTTGAATTATGAATCCAAGGAGGTAACTTAGTCATTCTCTTGAGATTAATTGTTCATTTCTATGTATAATAGAAATAGTTCATATCAAAATTCATATTATTTAGCAATAAAAGAAAAATAATGAATTAGGCCAAACTATAAGAAAAAGCTAATGGAATTGAACAAAACTAAGCTAGAACATGCAAAAAAAACTTTATGAATACACATTTTATCATCCTTCTTATCCATGTTCTTAAAAATTTGGACACCTTGTTGGGATTTTTCTGGTGAGAGTAGACATATGAAAGTTGATGCCACATGGATTTGACAGTGTAGAGATGAAGCATATACTGGCTGATTTTCAATTCCTCACTATTAACCATCTAGGTCTTGACACCAGAGTCTTCCTTAATCCATGCATCATACACCTGTTTGGTTTTATCATTAGTAGTTGTTTCTGGCCCATGTGGAGTTGTAGTGGTGAGGTGTGAGTAACACCATTGGGACTTGACGTATAACTCAAAGGAGGAAGACCAACTATGATAGTTGGAACCATCCAACTTAGCAATCGTGACATATAGAATGCAGATGGGATCGGTCGATGCCATGAGGGCCAACAAAGATAAAAAGGATGTGTATGGATACACGTATCATAAGTAGCAATAGGATGTCAGTTAAGTATGTAAGTAATAGCAAAGAGATCACCAAAACCCTACACATGGGCAGTATCATAGGTAGTGAAAAGAACCTACTTTATTGTATAACTAATGCACTGTGTAAGTAGGTAGTAGTAACAGTGACACGTACCCTAAAAATAAGGACTGGAGAATGAGGTTTTACATGGAGGTTGTTGGAATCGACAAGGTAGAGACTTATGGCAGTAGGAGGGGAGTAGATGGGTGTGTTATTAGCAAAGTAGAGGTGTGTGTGCCGCATCATCATGTGGCTTCGCAGCTGGCAATAGAAAGGGAAGGAGGCACATGTTGAGTTGGTTCTAGGTAGAAGGAGGGTTAGGCAGTGGTACTATGACATGAAGAGAAGGTTAGCGAAGAATAAGCAGTGGCACAGGTCTTGGTGGTGGTCATCAAGTTCTCAATGTCATGGGGCGTGCATGTTTGCAGTGGGAAGGCACAAATGATGGCAGGGAGAGATACAGGGGATTGGAAACAACATGTCGAGGAGAGGGATGAGAGGTTTTATTATGATGATGATGAATTATAAAAGGGGGTTTGGAACTCTCTCTTGATACCATGGTCAAGTAGAAAAGTATATATTGATAATTCAAATAAAGTACATATTTTTCCTTTTTATAAGACATGAGAGTAAAGAAAAACAAAAACATAGACTCATACAAGAAAAGTAAAAAACATACTTATACAAGAAAATGAAAAACACAGACTCATACATGGAAAGGAAATAACCAAAAAAAATGGAAAAGGAATGATACTTTAACACTTTGTTACTTCTCCCCTAAGACTTCTCAAGAATGCTCAACTTGAAAGCATTCCTTACTCAAACAAATTTTGATCCTTAAGACTGTAGAGATTTGGAATTTAGGTCCTGATGGTATTTAAGAACTCCTCACCTAAATCCTAACCACCATCATCTTATTATGCATGAAAAGTTTAAGTCTCAAGTTTTCCACACCAATTTTAAGATTAAGGATGTTCAATGTACAACTTCCATCCAAGTTATCTCCTACTATGGTGTTTACCTATCCAACTCCATTTCAAATTTGGATAAAGAAATCAAACTCCCCCAACCTGCATTACAAATGTTGTTGCTCTCCCTTTCCCACTTCTTCATCTATGTTTGAAGTGAAAATCTTATCCTTCATGCACAACATCTTATTGACACTAGGTGTGGAACAACAAGAATCGTTATAGATGAATTTTTGAATGCAGACTCTGCCATGGTCATCTTTGGCTTGTTGGTCATTGTATTGCCTCTCTAGAACCTTATGTATCTAGTTCTCCTTTGACTCCTCTTCTCAAGTCAAACAATGGCATTTGGCATATTACTGTGAAAATGATTTGGGATTGCCTGGTCTCTAAAATTGTGATAAAGGTTATTTTTTATATGCAATTACTTGTCTTAAAGATCATCAGTTTGGTGTTGGTATATTTTAGGAGGTGTTGACTGGTATATTTTAAGAGGTGTTGACACCTTCCTACATGCACCCACCCCTTTTTCATGACGTACAACATTGTACCACCCCCACAATGGACTTTTTTCCACAGTAGTGTGTTTCTCTATGGGTATTCTTAGGGAATGCATAGCCAAACTGCTTATACAGATGGACCACTCGCCTTTGGTTGATGATCCATAATGTGAGCTTCTTCATCTCTAGTCCTGTGTTGGGATGCCCAAGATGTTATTTTCTCTTTTAACTACACCCTCAACTTCTATTGTCTCAACATTGGACAATTTTGATCATGGGATCTGCCAATGATGTAATGTCTGGTCCCACTACCTAAGGCTCTAGTAGAGTTTTAGTAATGATGACTGGCCCAAAAAACCACCACTAAACTTATCTGTGCAAATTTTCCTCACTCGCACACAAGTTGCGACCAACTTCTCAACTGGTCACTCCTAGTACTACTATGGGTTGAGCACACTTAACCACAAAGTTCTTTAGTGACAAGTTTCTTGAAAAGGAGATGTACCTTGGTTATATGGGTAGTCTGATCATTCCTTTTATGATTTTATCTAAGACCTCAAATCCTAGGATGTTACAACCTCCCTCACTTAGACTCTTGACGTCCTCATCAAGGTTTAACTATATGGCCTCATAATATTTCCCCATTTCAGGGAAGACCCATAACGTCCCATGGAAACCAGCTCCAGATCACAGCTACTAGTGTAAGGGTGGCTACATCACCATAGATACCCTTTCCAACATGCTTGGATTGCACGACTCAAGACTAAAATACCACATGCCCATGTGGGCCCCACCCACTTGAGGGGTTACTACTCTAAAACCATTTGTAATGCCCGAGTCCATTACCCAAGGGTTTATTAGAGTTTCAAGAATGATGACTGACCCCACAGACTACTGGTCTTAACTATATACTTTGTCCTCATTCACACACAAGTCGAGATCAACTTCTTGACTGGTCACCCATTCTAGCACTACTCCAAGCTGAGCACGCTTAACTTTGGAGTTTGTAGTGACAGGCTCTCTAAAAAGGAGGTGCACCTTGATGATATGGATAGTCAAATCATTCCTTTTAGGATTTTTTATCTGAGGCCTTAATCTTGGGACGTTACAATCTTCCCCACTTAGACTCTTGATGTTTTCTTCAAGGCTCAACTATATAAACTTAAAATATTGCTCCAAATTAGTGCAGACCCAGAATGGCCCATGGACACCTAGCTCCCAATCATGGAATACCAGCATAAGGGTGGCTCACCATGGATAACCCTTCCCAACTACTGGAGGGGCCCACCTACTAGATTGGCCTTGTCTCTGATGCAAATTGTAACACCTGGGCCCACTACCCAAGGCTCTAGTAGAGTTTTAGAAATTACAACTAGCCTCACAGACCACCACTATCCTTATTTGTGCGCTTTGTCCTCACTCATGGGCAAACTGGGATCAACTTCTAGATTGGTTGACCATCCTAGTATTACTCTGGGCTAAGCATGCTTAACTACAAAGTTGTTTAGTGACGGGCTCTCTGAAAAGGAGATGCACCTTGGTGACATGGGTAGTCCAATTATTCCTTTAGAGATCATTAATCCAATGTCTCAAATTCTAGGACGTTACAAATAGATAGCACATTTTATTATTGGTGATGGCTCATAATTTGGTGGTCTACAATGGTGTTTAACCACACTTCCTATGCATTTTGGTGGGTTGGTCATCAAGTGTTTGCATGATGTCAGCATGCCTATATTTCCTCTCACATGACCCAGGAACTCAAGATCATATTTTAAAAGAGGTCAACTCTGTGCCTATTGGATCATCTTTTGTCATTGCACATGTCCCAATCTATAATACCTTGTCATCCATTTTCTGGTTCAAGTTGTCGCATAAGCCTCAAGATCCAGTGTATATTGATAGACACTTACTATAGAACAACCGTCTAACAGTTCCCTACAAGTGCTCTCCCATTGACAACTAGTTATTCTCTCTTCTCTATAAATTGACCATGCACAACACTTCCTACTTACTATTCCCATTGACGAACTAGGTTTGTCCATGTCAGATGTTGAGTATCAAGCTATCATTTGGTATTGCCTCATGATCTCCTTATTCCCTAGTGATGAATGGTGTCCACTCTATAACATTCCACACCTCGACGCCTTTGGTAAATATGCTTTGCATTGTCGCGTAAGATGTGGCTATAAGTTTTGTCATGATGTTACTATATTTTACTTTGTCTCCCATGTTGGGTCAAAGGTCTTCAAAGAAACTCTTTTAGCCATCCTTGATACACTGTGTGATGGTTTCACTCTGTCATGTTGATATCTTTGGTATTTCATTGGACGTATGAAAAAAGCACCTGTGTTGACTTTCCTATAAGAGACGTTCTTTCAAGTAACTTCATAATTGGGCAAACAATCTCTAACACCACTTACAAAAATATAAGAAGTGCAGAACAACATGTTTGACAAATCATCATCATTTTTGTCCTTTGTGTTTGATTATTAAGAGTGTTGGATGATGACATGACCTCTCATGCTCGACGTATTCAACGTGTAACATGTAGGATACCTCCATCCACCTTTAATAGTTTTTAGTTTATTTTTATTGACTTTGCCATCTAGAAATTTTGACATCTTACTATATTGTCCATTCTTCTCATTTTCATAATACTCACATTTAGATAATTTTAAATATCTATCCTCTTCATTGTGGACAAAAAGAATTATGCATGATGTAGGAATTTTGCGAACACATACCATGTGATAGTGGTTGTTCCTATTCATGATGTGGATTTTAGCATCCAAAACATATTGGCAGATTACTTTGCAGACACACATATGCCAAGGTGTTTTTGAACACATTTGCGTATTTTGATTTTATTATATACTCTTTTCATATTGTTGTGGATGATTGTTTTTAACCGTTATGTGTGAGTATCTTCATCTCCTAGTCATTAGATGGTCTCTTTGAGGAATGAGAGATGGTAAGAAAGGAGTTTTCTTAATCACATATTGAGAAGTGACAAAATAACAACACATGTAGGGACCTTATATTATCTTCATCTACATCTAATAATTTGTTTTAAATTCTGCTGGCTTTGTCGTCCAGAAAGGTTTGATAGATAACGAGTTGTTCAAAATTTTGTGAAGCGATCCTTGTTACACTCATGGTTAGATGATGTTAAAATATCTATCCTTCTTATTGTAAATAAAAAGAACTATATATAATGTAGAAATTTTGTAAGCTCATATCATGTCATAGTGGTTGTGGCTGTTAGCGTCGTGGGTTTTAGCATTCAAAAGATATCGATAGCTTAGTTTGTAGATATGCCTAATGCCCATGTGAGGGTGTTTCATTACATTCTTTATTTTGATATTGTTATGTACTCTCCTCATAGTCAGATTTTGCTACTTTTACCACAAACCTAAACATCTAGCATACAACTGCTTCTATCATAACACCCCTTCACTAGAAAACAACAGACACTTTTCCAGGGAGACGACTTTACCCCATGCAAAAACCACATTTTCCAACATATTACATCATCCTTCTAGATTTGACAAATCAAATCACAGACCTAACCCCAATGGAAAAGAGATTAACACCCATAACTCATTCTCTTGTCTCTTCCCAATCGAGCTTTCTACAACTCCTCCACACTCTTCACAATCACACGTCCACTACCATTTAAAACATACTATAAAACCTTATAGAGACCCTCATCCACCACCACCCGTTGCACCACAGATCATACCTCACGCTAGCATCCCACTGAAACCCTCAACACCTGAGAAACCTAGCTTCTCTTCACCTTTCCTTATGGCTCCATCCTTGCATCTGGAAAAAGAGTTCCCCTTCAACCTTCCTGCAAACTCTATGAGGCTTTTGAAAGTCTTCACCAACCGTAGCATCCTCATCTCCATCACAAACAACATAAAAAACAACACCGTTAATATCCTTTATGTTACTCGGGCCATTGCTTTGCTTCTCCCCGATCACATATTCTTGAAACCAAAAATCCTTTCACCATCCCAACTCCTCTATTCAGTCCAAGAAGGCACTAAACTTGACCATCTCTTCGGACAGGTTATGACTATACCATGTGGAACTAGCTTTGTCTAAGCAAATATTACATGATGGACACCTAAACAATGCTCATCACTAGCTGGATCTGGTGGTTCTGGATGGTTTGCAATTACTGATCTTCCTCCACACCTTTGGGAGGTCGATGTTTTAAAGCCATAGCCCACTCCATAGGAGCTACACTACATTTCGTAATCTAGGACACACTACAACCTACACAATACATTCAAGCCTTTTGTGTTTTCTCTATCAAATAGGCTATCACTCTCCCTACATCTCTCAAAATCTGTCTGGGTGAACAAATTTATAGAATCAAACTTTCTGCTAAGAACCCTACTATCATTAAGACTACTTTCTCAAACTTTAGTGTCCACCACCCCTCTTGGTACTGCCCAACCAACAAAAAAAATCCTTCACCAATATCAAAAAACCAAATGAGAGGAATTTGGTTTGGGAAAGAAAGAGTACAACTACCAAGTTCACTGAAGATACCAACCGATCTGTCAACAACAAATGGTCTAGAATATTTTCACCATCGGCAGATAGCACAAAAACACCGTGATAAACTCCTTCAAACCTTTTCTATTTCACAGCAATGACACAAACTCTACTATGAATTTAGATTCTAATATTGTGTAAAAATTAAATACTGCTACCATTGATGAGATCTGATTGTCACAGAGTCTGAAGCCGAAAAGCAATGGAAAGGCAACGGGAGCCATTCAATCCATCAACTACATCTCCACCACACCAGAAGGACTACCTAGAAGAAACTATTTTGCCTCATAAGAACCAGGTATATCTTCACACTCCACTTCTATAGATACTTCTACTGCTAAACATTTACTTTTAGACGCTACATCATCTGAAATTGAAAACAACAATATAGATAATAAAAAAGACATAGCTTCATGGCCTGATATACAATCCTTCACAACATTCACTGATAAACTAGGTATCACCTTTGACGATGATTCATCAACACATCAGGCCCTAGACAACATTGAACAATTTATGATCTGGACAAACCACAGAAAAATTCATGACACATACTCATAGTTAGGTGCATTGCATATCTGCTAATCCCACCCTACAAAGTTTTACAACATACAAAAATCTTTATAAATATGAGGATCACTTCCTAGAATGTCTGTGGAGCATCAAACCTAAATAGAAGAAAAGAAATACATAGACACATATAAAAAAATAACATTAACATCATCACCATCTAGGAAATGAAAACTACTCTGCCACCCTTTTCTCTCAAAATTGTAGGAGGCAAACATATAAACTCTTGGCACCAAATCTCACCACTAGGTTTCAAAGGAGACCTCCTTATAGGTTTAAACAATAGCCTCTTTGATATCACACACTCTGAACCTCAAACTTTCTCCACCACTCTCCATATCACAAGCATCACTGAGAACTTCAGTTGGATTAATACTGGTATATATGGAGAACCCAACTCAAACAAAACAGAATACATGGTAGAAATGATGCACATCATGAGCATTTACCACAAAAAACCCTGGCTTATGGGAGGGGAACTCAACCCCACTACAAAAATTTTTGATAGAACTAACCCCACCTCAACAACAGTCTACATGACCACTTCGGACAAAGCCTTTCTAAAATTGATACAAAACTACAACATGATTGATCTCCCACCTGCAAATGCCTGCTACATTGGGGCTCGAAAACAAACTTGGGCTAGACATGACTACTTCATGTGCTCTATAAAATGGGAAGACCAATACCCCTACTCATTTGCCACTGTGGCACACCGGCCCATCTCTTACCACTTCCCCATCGTCATAAATACAAAACAAGAAAAATGGGGGCATAAAACTTTTTTCTTTGAAAACTTCTGGATTACTGATCCAACCTGTCTAAACCTTTGCAAAAGGAATTGGGCTTTAGCAGACACCCATACCATAAATATAAGCTACCACATTCACAACAACACGAAGAGTGTCAGGAGTATACTGAAAAGTTGGCAAAAAGATACCATTGGAAATCTCTCACAAAAACTTGTTGATCTTGAACATCAACACTTGTTTGTCGATAGTGATCCATCTGCAGACCCAACCCTTGTTCTCACAGTTAAAGCCGAGCTAGATCATATTAAACTTTGCCTAGACACAATGTGGAGGTAACATAGAAAAATCAAATGGGATAAGGAGGGCGATAAAAACACCAAATATTTCCACAAACTTGCAATAATAATACTTGCAAAAATATCATTGCTAAGTTAACCATAAATGGAAGTACTACATCAAACAAGCATATGATCACTACACACATTGTTCAACATTTCAACTGCATTTTCAATACTAAATACAAGCCCATATTTCTCAATTCCATCAACTGGAAGAACTTATGTTGTTGTTATATCACCTCACCACAGATCATCATCATCCCCTTCACCCCTGACGAACTTGACATGGCCATCCACTCACTCAGAAAAAAAAAATCCCCTGGCCCTGATGGATCTAATAATGAATTCTACCTGGAAAATTGGAACCAAATCAAGGGAGACTTTCTGAAAATCCTCAAAGATATATATCACAACACAAACACTCACAATATCCTCAAACACATCAACCACACCAACATAGCCCTTATCAAAAAAGTTAACCATCCCAATCAAATCTCACAATTTAGACCCATTAGAATCATTAACACTTCATATAAGATCATTTCAAAGGTCCTATCAAACCGCATCAAACCCCATCTAGAAAAAATCATCCCCCACAACCAAAATGCTTTTCTCAAAAATCAAAGCATTCATGATGCTTTTATCATGGTGAATGACCCTTCACCTCTGCCACAAAAACAAAACACCACTTCTAGCCATCAAACGAGACTTTGAAAAAGCCTTTGACCACATCAATTGGGATTGCCTCATCAAAGTTATGGCTGGATATGGCTTTCCAGACATTTGGAACAATTGGATCCACGCCTGCATCTCTACTAACTACTTCTCCAGCATCATCAATGGATCACAACACCAACATGCTTAGACAAGGTGACCCTCTCTCTCCATACCTCTTCATCATTGTAACACCCATTCTAACCAACATGATCAAACTTGGCACTACTCACAGTCTTATAGCCTCTCCCCATGAGTTCCATGAAATCATCATACAATTTGCGGATGAAAAAATCATTCTTGTTAAGCTTGAAGACTCCACAATTATTATCACAAGCCGTATCATTGGTCTTTTCTCATACATCTCGAATAAATCTCTCAAAGTCTTCTATCTTTGGTGTAAATACACATTAGAATACCATCAATAGGTACAAAGGCCTCCTCAAGTGTAAAATTGAAAATTTTCCCATCAATTATCTTGAGCTACCAATCACCCCACACTCCATAACTCACTCCATTTGGAACCCCATCATCGATAAGATTCAAAGGAAACCAAACTAAACTTTGGATAAACAAAAACTTGGACATAATCAAGAACCTCATTTGTACCCCCCACATGCACATCAGAATATCAAATTTTGGGGCGACCCTTGGTACCATCACAACAGCATCTAAAATATAAACACTCAGATTCTCATCCCTTCATTTCTGCAAAATTTCAACATTGCCAAATCCCTCAAACTTCTTACCAACAACAGACAAGATTCACTCAAAAGACATCTTCAAAACCATGTTGACAACAACACTATGAGAGACATAATCCATGAACTTGAATATAACAACCGATTAGGGTCTTTAGGGTTTTTTTCAACAACCGAACCCTAATTCATAACTCCTCACATCTAGGAGATTATTTCATTTCTATAAGTATTCAATCATACTTGATTATTATCATCAATTTTCATTAATTGATTACCAACATAAGGTATTTCCTTTCTCATATGAGTACAAGTTTATCTTTCATCCTTACTAAGATATTAGATTCAAATTTAACATGTTGTATTGACTTGACCCTCTTTAGGGTATACTGACATACACTTTTCAAAGTATATCCATTTCATTACCGTATAGTGTATCCATTGATTATATTCAAAGTGTATCAGCCTACACTCATCAAGGGGTGTCATCCTAGGTGTGCCGGCCTAGGTGTATCAGCCTAGGGGTGCCTCCCCCACGTACAATCACCTTGATCTGCATCACCATATTTTTTTAACTTATTGTGGTAGTGGGGCCTCATCTCGATAGATGCCCACCTAGCTTTTTATTTCAGCTTCTTGCTTGCAGATGTTCTGTGTTTGTAAACACTGATTTGCACTTTCTATTAATACATGGACTTTTATAAAAAAAATTATTTTGGATAAAAAGTAGCACATAGCAGCAACAATAATTAATAAATGTTTAAAATACATCGGTGGGGGGGGGGGGGGAGGAGTCAGTACTTGAGTAGTGGTGGCAGAATAATACGGGGCATATTGTACTACTGTGGACACTGTGAACCTCATTTTCTGTTGACGGAAGTTGAGATGTTGTAAGCACAGTGGATATACCGCATCAGAGGCAAATGATGGAAGAACATAGAATCTATGATCGGATCGGCGTTTTATATATATTTACGGACAAGCCACGCACTGCGCATATATTTGCAGCAGGCGCAGTGAGCGATGTCTGGCGACATCCCAAATACACCTGTCGACCGGAATATATTATTTTAAATTGGGTAGCCTCCACGAGTTGACGCGTCCTTAGGAATATATTATTTTAAATTGGGTAGCCCCTTCCGCATTAGGCTTTAGCCTCAACTCCTGTGTCTACCTGCTTTGCTCTCTATTGGACTGCGGATGGTAAGGTAGGAGTCAGCCCAACAGACAAGCAGCTCGGCCCAAATCTTCAGCCGCTTCACGAGAAGGGTCCGCGTATATCAGCTCGGCCCAAATCTTCAGCAGCTTCGCGTTCTCGTCCCACCAACGCCGCTGGTTGGGCACGTTTGCTTCGGTGTAACCAAACTAAAAACTTTGCCTTGCTGTATTAAACAAACCCAGCTGGTAGCCGAAACAGGAATCAACTAAATTCTGTATTCATCATAATCCACTTTTTCACATAAAGCAATATTTTTGTTTGGTTGGTTGTAGAAGAGTAAGAAAAACTCATTGTTCTGTAACGCGCTGCTGGCACCACTTTTTCACATAATTCTTTTTCACATAATTCACGAAGTTGGTACCACGTTTCGGAAGGGCACGATACAAAGTTAGAAAAACTAAAACACCCCGAGACGGACGGATTTCGAGTAGAAGTTCACACCATCTATATCTAACCAAATAATACCAAACAAACTCATCAGGTGGACCTGCAACTAATCAAATACATTACCTATTGATTAAAATTAATCCTTTTAGACATTTTGTTTAATAATTTATATAACTACACCTGAGTACACCTTATCAAATAGGGCCTAGGCCCCGAGGGTTTTACAGGCGGTTTCTATCATGCTGCTTTGGATATTTGTCAATACATGACGTGGTGGGGTTGGCGAAATATTGTCCGGAAGGTAAGCAGGTGTTTCGTGGGCTCAATTGTGTTAGACTATTGTTGATTCCTAAAGTTGATAAACATGTTTTGCTATCACACTTCAAGCCTACCATTGTGTGCAACTTCATACTTCGTCTTGTTTCCAAAGTTATTTCTAACGGGTTTGCAGTCCTTGTTTCCAAAGTTATTTCTAACGAGTTTGCAGTCCTTCTCCTGAATATTATCAACTTGGAGCAGAACGTCTTTATTATGGGAAGAGACATCAATAGCAACATTCGTCTAGCCCAAGAACTTGTTCATGACTCAGATCAAGGCAGAGATGGGGAGAATATTATCTATAAGATAGACATGTCAAAGGCTTTTGATAGTGTTGGTATATTTGATTAGTTTGGCTTAGACTTATTGTAATTTTTCCCCAGTTATGTTTATCCCATGATCTCTGGCTCCTATATATAGGAGACTCAGTTCTCTTAGTTTACTTACTGAAAGAAAGCCCTTGTCTTTGTGAGTAAAAATCTTCATTTACTTGACATTACACACTCTCTTTTCACTCATGCCAATTTGCTTAAGCATTTTTTATCTTATGCCATCCTCATTTCTTGTTTTTCTTATCAATCGCCAACCTTCCTCTATTCTTAGGAAGCAAACTCCCTTTTCCATTGTTTACCCTCAATCCACACCATTTCATCTACCACCTCGGGTTTTCAGTTGTGTCATCTTCGTTAATAATTTTGATCCCAAGGCCGATAAACTCTCCCCCCCCCGAGCTATTCAAACAATGTTTCTTGATTATCCTTTTTTGAAAAAGGGTTCTATCAACCCCACCAACATTACCACCAACATCACCACCGTCTCCACCATAAAAAACACAATACCAACACATGGAAGATGAGTCACCAACTGCATCTGGATCATCATCATTAGTTCTGGACCAATCCAATCTAGCCATGGCCCTAGACAAAGGTATACACTCCTACACAATCAAGCATCCATTTAAAATACTTGTTGTCTAGCACGTCTTTCTTCTTCTACCTCATCCTCTGTTACTACCCTGAATACAACATATGTCCCTAAGTGTCTAGTTGCTGCTCTGCATCATCCTTGATAGAAAACTTCCATGATGGAAGAAATGCGGGCTCTCGATGACAAAAAGACATGGGATCTTGTAACCCCACTAATAGGAAAAAATATCATAGGTTAGCGGTGGGTATTCTCTATCGAGCAAAATTCAGATTGCTCCATTGAACGACTCAAGGCACGACTGGTTCCTAAAGGATTCACCTAAACATTTGGCGTGAATTATTTTGAAACATTCTCTCTAGTGATAAAGATTACTTCCATTCACATCCTTGTCTCCCTTGTAGCTCACCTTGACCAGACCCTCTATCAGCTTGATATCAAGAATGTATCTCTTCACAGATATCTCTTAGAGGAAGCTACATGCATCAACCGCCCATGTTTGTTGCTGGGGGGGTGTCTTCTCACAAAGTGTGTTGTCTCTGACGGTCTCTCTACAGCCTCAAGTAGTCTCCATGGCCTTGGTTCAACAAGTTAAGTGATGTCCTTTCACATCTTAACTTTCATAAATCAGCCACAGACCACTCGTTGTTCTTCTCCAAATCTTCCAAAGGCTATGTTCTTGTTGCTATCTATGTTGATGATATGATGGGGATATCTCTGCTAAAGTAATCTCTGTAGGCACATTTCCACATTGAGGACTTGGTCACCCTACGATACTTCCTCAGGATCGAAGTCCTCAGCTCAGCCTCAGGGATCAACCAGTCACAACGATGATATATCTTAGATCTACTTCAAGAGGCCAACATGGAAGAAGCCTAACTAGTCTCTACTCCAATGGACTATCATATAAAGCCTATGCATGAAGGAGAACTTTTTGCTGATCCAAAGAAGTATCATCGTATAGTCAAAAAGCTGATTTACTTGACTATTACTCAACCATATATTACCTATGTTGTTGGGGTAGTCAGCTAGCCGATGAGTGCACCACTCCATGTCCACTCGTCCAATGTTCAACGTATTCTTTGCTATCTCAAGAGTACTCCATGAAGTGGCTTTCTTAGACCAAGGTAATTTTTATCTCAGTATATGTGAATGCAGATTGGGCTAGTAATTATAAAAGAACACCAATCCACTTTTGGCTATTGTGATATGATTGGCACTCACCTAGTTTCCTAGAGGAGTAAAAAATAGGTTGTGATATCTCACTCCAGCATCGAGGCAAAATATTAGGCTATAACTCATGCATTTTGTGATCTACAGTGGGTCTGGTCAAGTTTAACTGAAATAGGAATCCCTTTTAAAACTCCAAATACTTTATACTGGGACAATTAGGAGGCTATACACATAGCTAATAATCTAGTCTTCCACAAAAAATGCATTGAACTCGACTATCATTGTGTGTTGAACCATTGTCAAAGCTAAGCAGATCATCACTCCTCACATTAGGATAAGTGATCAAGTTGTGGATATCCTTACCAAACCTCTTCCTATTGCTTTATTCAAATATATGGGCATCGGGTTGGGACTTCACAATGTTCACTCTCCAACATGAGGGGGTATTTCAGTATATTTGATTAGTTGGGCTTAGGCCCATCCTATTTTCCCTTATTATGTTAAGCCCATGTACTCCCTGGATCCTATATATAGGAGACCCACTTCTCTTATTTCACTACCCTTGTTTACATATAGGATTGAATGCTCTTTCTTATATGCGGTTGTGTCAACTTTTGGGTTCAATTATGAGGTGATCCATATTGGGTTTAGTCTCATAGAAACAAACTTAGTTTTCCATCCAAATGAATGGCCTCTATGGTGGTTTATTTCCTTCCATAGGTTGTTCCAATGGGATTCGACCTCACCTACCCTATTTATTCATGGAGAGAAGCTCTGAGTAGGCATACTACTAATGGATTGATATGTAGGTTCAACACTGGATGAGGCGTCCTAGCTCCCACACATATCCTTTTCATTGATGTAATCATATTTTTTCTCAACACTTCTGAGAATTCAATAAATCATGTTCTTCGTTCTCTTCACTTATTCATAGGATTGGGTTAGAGGGTCAATCATACTAAATCCCCCTTCCTTACATGAAGTATTATTGAATAGAGAATTAGTAAACTAAACCATTATCTTAGCTGCACCCATAAGTAGGGATTCATCCTTTTTCTAGGAATTCCACTAGTTAAAGGAAGAGTTCATGTTTATCATTATGAGTCCCTTATTGAAAAGATCTCAAGGCACAATGGATCATGGGCAGGCAAACTCTTGAATTTTGTTGGTAGAATCATGTGTGTGCACTTGGTCCTTTATTTTTTCCCTCTTTACTCTATCATGGTCAGTAGAGTTTCCAAAAAAAATCTTGAGAAGAATCAAACTTTGCCTTATCCCCTTGTTATGGGAATCACAAGACAGTCATAAACTCAGAGCACGAGTTTTCTTGGAAACAAATATGCTCTTCTACTAACAAAGGGGGTTTGGGCAATCATAAGTTCACAGATATACAGAGAGCTTGTGCCACTAAGACAGTGTGGAAGGTTCTTTCTAATTCATCCCTTTATGCATCTTATTTCTTAGCCAAACATTATAAACACATTTGTAATATGGGGAATGACCAACCATGGTTTCTCAAAAAAAGATATATATATATGGCTCAGTCTACTAGAGACATATATGGAGCTCTTTCACACAAATTTTGAATAGCTCATACTAGGAAGTCAAGGGAGGTCACATATCTTTCTAGTTTGCTAAATGGCTAGGGTCACCTCTTTTAACGAGGCCATCTAGGGAATCACCATTAATCTTATGCTATAGGTGAAAGATTTTTATCATGATCTAGTAGGTCGAGACATGCATACCATATCTTTTACTTCTGTCTCAATAGATGGTTCAATGGATCCTGGACATCAAGTGCAAAGTTACTATAGGACTCGACTTCCTTGTCTGGGAAACCAATAGATCAGGTCATTTTCTCTTGCATGTAGCAAGGTTTCCCTTTGTCTTAAGTATAACAACTAATGGTCTCAACAAAAATATATTTGGTCCAATCTTCTCCCCTTTAAGGTAGCCTCCACAATTTGGACACTCTTACATGACACGCTTCGGTAGACTCCCACATTATTTCTTTCAGTATTCTCATCATCTCTTGCTATGAGTGTTTCATAATGCATCAACATGAGAGTGTGGATCATCTCTTTCTTTATAGTGAGCAAGCTATATCTCATTGGTCCAAGTTGGCCGAGGTACTGCATATGTGAGTTCCCTCTCCCAATGTGAGCACTACACATACGCTTCATAGATGCTGGGAAAAAGTAGATTCATGCACTTTTTGTGGGACTTAGGGGTCTTCTTCCTTCAATATCTAGGAGGTTCTTAAGGAAAAAAAATATGTTCGAGACGTTGCAAGGGGTCCATGATGAGTGAGTCCTGCATTTGGTCACAAGCTTTCCATCTCTTCTCGACCTAGGGTTGTAAATGGGTAGGGTATTACCCATTTACCCAAGATCCATAGCTTGTAGGGTAGCGTAAGGGTAAGCATATTTTTTACCCACCACCCATTTACCCTTCACCCGCTTTACCCGTATCTAAAGAGGGTAGGGAGAATCTTTACCCTACCCGCTTTACCCATTTACTCATTAGTATAAGTTTGAATTTATAATTTTAGATTTGAATATATGTATTAATGCCTACCAAAACCCCCAACAAGAAACACGCTACCTTCTCAATTTATACTATTATAATATCCAAAATTTTAATAGGAAATGGGTAGCATGATACTACCTTTTATATTGATATATTTGAGAGATAAATGGACTTTCCAGAAAATAAATAATATATTAAAAATTCCAGGCCTTGTCTTTAAAAAATACCAAGTTAAATATTACTATTTTTTGTTGTATATCACAAAAACCATAATTATTAATATCAAAAAATAGCATTAAGACTGTCTTGTGCTTGATGTAGGGGATATTATATGAAAATTTTTCCAAAAATATATTATATTATCATCATGTTGTTTGTACCCATTTCACCCTTACCTTACCCATTTACCCTATGGGGAAAATGGTGCGGGTAAGGGTAGGGTAAAGGTTTCAGGCAAAGGGTAATTACCCTACCCACTGCCCGCATCTTTGATGCTGGAAAGGGTAAGGGTAAGCCTTTACCCTACCCTATCCTACCCATTTACCCTAGCCTCAACCTAGATTCATTTTTCTTCCTTCGATTCTATGGGAGCTAATGATTCTTTGGATTATACTTAGAAATGGATGTATATTCCCAAACCACATTTGTTTTCCTTCATCTATCGTTAGGTGTTGTGGGCTAGGCCATCCCCTCATGAGTTCTCACTCAACGTGGCTGTTAAGGCATGGAAGAACAGAGGATCATGTGCTTGTAACCTTTTCTTGGGGGGGGCGTTCTTATGGATCATAGGGCTCTGGTCCAGTGGGGCTTCTACGAATCTGGTGTTTCCACCATAATAACCTTGAAGCTATTTTTATAAGATGAATCTTTGCAAGGTACTAAACTTTATTCCCAATATTATTGAATCTGATAGCATGGTCACAATGGATCTAGTTATGGGGCATTTCATGGTCCATAGAAAATCAAGAGTTTAGTGAAGGAAATCAAAGAGCTTATTCATATAGTAAGAGTTTGGTTCACCTTTATCCACAAGGAGATTAACATTGTGGCTAATGAACTAGAAAAATATGGGTGTGATCTCCAGGATGGTTACATCTTCCACAGAATACATCAAATGCCACCTCTGGCTAGGGTCCACTATTTTTTTAATGTATAAGGTGGCAATTATCCCATAGAGCAGAAGAGTTTATAGTTTTTGGGTTTGGGTGATGTTGAGTTAATACCATTTTTTTCTACTTTATAGAGGAAGGGGATCTCTCTTTGTATCATGTTATCCTTAAAAAACAATCAATGCATTGTGCACCCTACCTACTTTGTCTTCACAACTGTATAGATTCATCGGGTGCCCACTTTTAGCCTGCCCAACACATAGTCAGAAAAATGTTGACAACTTCATTTGTCTACTTTTGATATTGGGAATACACACAAGTTTTTATCCTCAACTGCAACCTATGTATTAATGGTTATCTCCATTAAAATTTTATCTAAAAATGAGTTTCTAAAAATGAGTTTTGCACATGCAAAATCTTTTTTCACCATTCTGAATGCCTCTACTTCATACAATACTAGATTCTTTCTATAAAAATGAGGAAATGAGGGAAGTGGAAAAGAAATGTAATAATGTATTCATACTATATCCTTTTATTTTGACAACATTAGGAATGTTTTTGAGCTATTTGTATAACAATAGCAAAAATTACACATAGACAATTTCAAATTTTATACTTGACAATACCAATTGTTATACTCGAAAGTATCATTAAAGAGAGGAGAAAAAAGAGAAGAAAAAATATTTTTTCTCTTCGTATCATTTGATTTTTTGGTACAATGGTAAATGCTTTGGCATTATTTACAAATAGTACTAAGAACATACTAGGAGAAGAGATACTATAAAATAAAGTACAAACACTTTGGTTCCATAGGCTTCATCAAATTATATTAAATAATTGACATATGCTTTCAATACTAATTTTTACAAATATCAATTTGTTATAGTTTTAATGTCAAAATCAAAGAGTTGTTGGTATTGTGTGGGTGATGCTTCCAACAACTTATACTTAGGACTCAGGCATATTGTTTATGAGTAGGCGGGAAATTTTATTTGATTCCTACAAAAATAGGTAGAAAAGTAGATGGATAAGAGACATTGTGTAGCTTTACTATTACACAAAGTCCACATTTATGGGTTAAATAGACGGTTTCTTTAAATAGTTAAGAAGGTGGAGGATTTGGTTATCCCATGGATTCTGAAGGAGTGCATTGATTCTAAAGGAACAAAGAAGAGGACTGGATTAGTCAAACTAGGTCAAAAGTCACATACACCCACAAGTCTATCCGTTTTAGTAGGCTTTAGGTGATGAAACTTGCCAACCACTATGAGACCCCTGACATAGATTTCTTATTGATCTTACTTACTTAGCATAATAAGATGCTTAAGACCTTAATCTAATCATGTGATGTGTCTTAATAACATGTGAAATGTTTATGTTTTCAGTTTGGTCCAGTTTAGATGTTGTTTGAGCTAGTTATGCCTTTATGTGCTTATTTTGGACCTAATTACAATTTAACCATGTTTAGGGTTTATCTTGCAATTTTTGGACTCTTGTTGTGTCTCACATGTTTTGTAATCATGTTCGAGAGAGTGGTGCATGTAAGGAGGTGGGATCACCCACTTACTAAAAATTAATTTGAAGAATAAAACATCCATTCCAAACACACTCAAAGGTATTCTGGAATAGGTGTAACATTTTTAAACTTCAATAAATAGTATTCAAAACAACCAAAGTATAGAAGCATAATAAAAATAATGACTATATTCAATTTTCACAAAAGATTGCAAAAGTACATCATAATACTCCATAAAGGTTTACATGTATGATACAACATAAGGATCTAAGTAGAGAGAAATCTAAACCATAACAACTTTGTCTCCAAGATTTAACTCCTTAAGCTAGTCCTAAACTTCATGCCTTATCATCCAAGTCCTTCACCTAGGGTTGGATGCATACCCCAGTAAGAAGAGAAAATTGATGACATCAGTAAAGGTTGGTATGTGCATACTAAATAGGAAATTGAGCAATATATGGAATAAAGGACATCAAATATAAAAGGCTTCCCATAGAAAGGATAAGGACCATCCAAATGGGTATCAAGAGAAATGATTTTCAATAAAAAAAGAGATACTTGCCATAATTAAAACAATAAAGTTGTCCCATACTAGCACATGTAAAGAAAGTAGGGCACACACCCCTACAATCATCATCAACCTGCATGCATGTGAGACAAGCATAGCCCTAGAACAATATAAACATAAAGGCGGCCAAGTCTCATAAACTTGAAACCTGATAGAGAAAGGAATACTGCCAATCTCCCAAATATATAAAACATGGGCCAAGAATCACACATCTTGCCCTGGGTCTAAGGTTCCTTTCCATCCCAAAAGAGTAGGAAATATCACATCTGCTCGGAAGGAAATAACACGTCTGCCATAAAAACCAATGCAATTACACTACTCTAGTGCTATTGAATCACATAGCATGTTAAATGTAGAGGCAAGTAGAAAGTATAGTCAGAATATATAAAATAACACCATATAAGTGATCAACATATACATCCACCTCATAAGTGGGCAAAAGACATCACATGTCATCTTTTAGAGTTCCATCACGAACAAAGCATAAGATAAGATTTCAAAAGAATATCCATGATCACATGATCAATATCAAATAAGGTAGTTCACATGAACCATGATTTTCAAAAGAAAAGACATTGTGTATAGGCTAATGTCCATAGGACAAAGAGAATGAATAAGCATAGGTGAATTGCTTGACATAGAAGAATATGGGATACATCATACCTCAACTTCAGAGTCTAAACAGTCCAATTCAGTCCTAGATCCAAGACTAGACCTCCAAAGAACCTCTAGGGAAGGTGGACAGGTCCAATAAGTAAGGTTCCCAAGTTTAGAGAGGTTGTTTTCTCCAACAAAGCTCCTATCTCGAGCAAGAAGCACCTTCTCCACTTTAGATGTGAAAAACCCTAACAAAAGAACATGGAGACGAGGTATTTATGGGTTCTAGGAGGAGTTTTACCATGGAAGATCAGGGTTTTGACCTAAAGGAAGGTGGAAGGAAGACTAACAGCATGAAAATAGGGAAGGAAACGAGGAAAGTTACTATTTTTGGTCGAAATCACAAAGAATGAGCTTTAGAAATCCTAAATTGAGCAAATTTGGAACCCTAGGAACCTTCTTGACTAAGTTAAGCACTCTCTTTTACCTTGGGACAGAACCTTCATGGCTAAATAGAGTAGGAATGATGCTCTAAGAAAGAGGAAATAAAGGAGAGCAAGAGTTTTTGAATTTGGAGTTGGGAAGGGGTAGATATGGCTATATAAAGAAAGAGGTCAAGTATGAGGTGTCTATGAGACTTTCCAAGTGTCATGTATAATGGTGTCCATGGACATGCAAGCCCTTTTAGATAATGAATAAGTCAAGCACGAGGTGTCAAGTTACTTTCCATGTGTCCAATGCTAAGGATACATATGGACATGCAAACCTTTATGGATAAGGAAGAAGTCAAGCATGAGGTGTCCATGGAGCTTTCCATGTGTCCTTAGCCTAGGGATTTCATGGTCATGCACGAGGACAACTCATAGAGGCTTATTGAATAACAAATGTCAGTTTATGGACACTTATAGGCCATCCCAACCGACCTCCAATCAAATAAACAACTCCATTGGTTGATAGATTCTAAAGATAAGCTCATTTATAAAGAGAGTAATCCCTAAAATGCCCTTGGAAAGAAACACCTTCAAACCAAGGTGCAACTAGGGATCCTATGGTTCAAAAAATCGAGAATGGTAAGGGAATATATAAGTATTATAATGCATGTGACAATTTGCAAAGAAAATCCCCCAATTGGGTAAATTCTGGAAAAGTCCAGAATGTACCTAAAATTGCATAACTTGCACAAACAACATCCAAATTGGACCAAACTTCATCCACAAGTTATATTTGATGTATTGAATTTGAATTTGCCATTATTACCATATATTAAAGTTATATAATCACATTATTCATTACTTATGCCTTTTACTCATTTTCTCTCTTCTAAACTTATCCTAATATTTCAAGGTAGTCCAAATTAGATAAATTTTGACATGTAGGCTAATTTTGATATGTAGATTTCGAGTTTGAAGTTTGTTTCCACTTTTGAGACTTCTTTTTATGAGATATGTCATATGGCCCATTAACGGCCCATTATCTAAATTATTCATCCAATTAAGTTTCTTATCTTCATATTACCACCAAAATGAGTTATGTGGCATATTTTATGTATCCATTCTAAACCTAAGATTAATGTTAGAACATTAGGTTACATTAAGGTGATATATACGTGCATTAGCTCATTGGGGTTATACTAAACATATATTTAGGTCTAACCTTCAACCTTGTTTGGCTAAGTCTAAAATGTCAACTTCCAATGTAGGGCCTGAGATCTAGTATGTTACAACACACCACCCCTTAAAGGGATTTCATCCTCAAAATAAAACATCCACATATAAGAAAACAACTTATTCACCACCCCTTAAAGCTTTTAACCTACCAAGCCAAACAAATCTAGAGGCAAAAGGGTGAGTTTAACTAGACCATATACCAGATCCATCACGCTTCAGTACACACTCTGATTGCTTACTAAACACCAAACTTCAATGTCTAGGTTCTAGGGATAACTATCCCAACATGTGATTCTATGGGTCATAAGGGAACTATATTGGGTATCCATCCTCAAACAAGTCATTACACATGGGAGACTAGTTCAACATATTAGGGTCCCTAAAGATAAATATTTATAGATGTTTAAGGATACTATTGCCTAAAAGCATGCTATTTTGAACAATTCATATCAGCTCAGGCCAGACCGATATCATATGGATTCGAGAGTCCTTGTAAACTAAGCTAGTGGTGCGGAGGAAACTCTTTCCAGCCCCCGAACCCTAATCCTTTCTAGACACCATTGCTTTCAACTTCATGTCCTAGTAGCCGCCTAAAGGCCAAGCTAAACAACCTCAAGTTACTATTGTTATTTATGCATCTTTTTGTTGTAAGTATTTTAGGGATCTATTCATCATTATTCTAATGTGAAACTATAGGATCCTAAATCAACCCTTCATCATCTATTGATCAAGTCTAGGGAAAACATGTCACTTAAAGGTAAGGCAAGTATTCTAACTAGGGAGACAAAATTGAAACAATCAGATTCCGACTACCATGGGCTCTGAAACCATGCTATAAGGAGGCGGAATCACCCCCTTACTAAAAATTAATTTGAAGAATAAAACATCCATTCCAAACACACTCAAAGGCACGCTGGAATAGCTGTAACGTTTTCAAACTTTAGTAAATGGTATTCAAAACAACCAAAGTATAGCAGCGGAATAAAAATAATGACTATATTCAATTTTCACAAAATATTACAAAAGTACATCATAATACCCCACAAGGGTTTACATGTATGATACAACATAAGGATCTAAGTAGAGGGAAATATAAACCATAACAACTTTGTCTCCAAGCTTTAACTCCATAAGCTAGTCTAAAACTTCATGCCTTATCATCCAAGTCCTTCACCTAGGGTTGTAAGCATACCCCAGTAAGAAGAGATTATAGATGGCATCAGCAAAGGCTGGTATGTGCATACTAAATTGGAAATTGAACAATATATGGAATAAAGGACATCAAATATAAAAGGCTTCCATAGAAAGGATAAGGACCACCCAAATGGGTATCAAAGGAATTGAAATCATATGATAATAAAAGAATACTTGCCATTAATAAAACATAAAGATTGTGCCACACAAGCACATGTAAAGAATTAGGGCACACATCCCATATCATCAACATGCATGCATGTGAGATAAACATAGCCCTAGGACAATATAAACACAAAGGCTGCCAAGTCTCATAAACTTGAAACCTGATAGAGAAAGGAATACTTCCAATATCCCAAATATATAAAACATGGGCCAAGAATCACACATCTTTCCCTAGGTATGAGGTTCCTTTCCATCCTAAAAGAGTAGGAAATATTACATCTGCTTGGCAGGAAATAACACATCTTCCATGAAAACCAATGCAATTACACTACTCTAGTGCTATTGAATCACATAGCATGTTAAATGTAGAGGCAAGTAGAAAGTATAGTCAGAATATATAAACTAGTCACCACATAAGTGACCAACATATACATCCACATCATAAGTGGGCAAAAGACATATCATGTCATCTTTTAGAGTTCCATCATGAACAAATCATAAGATAAGAGTTCAAAAGAATATCCATGATCACATGATAAATATCAAATAAGGTAGTTCACATGAACCATGATTTTCAAAAGAAAACACATTGTGTATAGGATAATGTCCATAGGACAAAGAGAATGAATAAGCATATATTAATTGCTCAACATAGAAGCACAAACGCATCGATCCATCCTTCTTCTTCACGAATAGAACTGGAGCACCCCACGGTGATGTGCTCGGTCTGATGAAACCTTTATCTAGCAACTCATGTAACTACTTCTTCAGCTCTTCCATCTCAGCTAGAACCATCCTGTACGGTGTTTGAGCAATTGGTTGTATCCCTGGCACTATATTGATCTCAAAGTCAATCTCTCGAGGTAGGGGAACACTGGGAAACTCATCGGGAAACACATCCTCAAACTCTCTGATAACTGTCACGTCCTGAAGACTTAGACCTTTTGCCTCTGTATCTAAAACATGAGCCAAGAACACTCTACAACCTTGCCTCAACAACTTCTGATACATCATACCTCACCTTCAAAGTTTAAACAGTCCAAGTCATACCTAGATCCAAGACTAGGCCTCCAAAGAACCTCTAGCGAAGGTGTACAGGTCTAATAAGTAAGGTTTCCAATCTTAGAGAGGTTGGTTTCTCCAACAAAGCTCCTATCTTGAGCAAGAAGCACCTTCTCCACTTTAAAGGTGAAAAACCCTAACAAAAGAACATGGAGATGAGGTGTTTATGGGTTCTAGGTGGAGTTTCACCATGGAAGACCAGGGTTCTGACCTAAAGGAAGGTGAAAGGAAGACTAACAACATGAAAATAGGGAAGGAAATGAGGAAAGTTACTATTTCTGGTCGAAATCACCAAGAATGAGCTTTAGAAATCCTAAATAGAGAAAATTTGGAACCCTAAGAGCCTTCTTCACCAAGGTAAGGACTCTCTTTTACCTTGGGATAGAACCTTCATGAATAAACAGAGTAGGAATGATGCTCTAAGCTAAAGGAAATAAAGGAGAGCAATAGTTTTCAAATTTGGAGTTGGAAAGGGGTAGATATGGCTATATAAAGATAGATGTCAAGTATGAGGTGTCTATGAGACTTTCCATGTGTCATGTATAAGGGTGTCCATGGACATGAAATCCCTTTTGGATAATGAAGAAGTCAAGCACGAGGTGTCAAGTTACTTTCCATGTGTCTAATGCTAATGGTGCCTATGGACATGCAAACCATTATGGATAAGGAAGAAGTCAAGCATGAGGTGTCCATGGAGCTTTCCATGTGTCCTTAGCCTAGGGATTTTATGGCCATGTAAGAGGACAGCTCATAGAGGCTTATTGAATAAAAAATTTTGATTTATGGACACTTATAGGCCATCCCAACCGACCTCCAATCAAAGAAATAACCCCATTAATTGGTTGATAGCTTCTAAAGATATGCTCATTTATAAAGAGAGTAATCCCTAAAATGAATTTGGAAAGAAATACCTTCAAACCAAGGTGCAAATAGGCACCCTATGGTTCAAAAACTTGAGAATGATGAGGTAATATATAAGGATTATAATGCATGTGACAATTTTCAAAGAAAACTCCCCAATTGGGTAAATTGCA
Source organism: Alisma plantago-aquatica (assembly GCA_963693085.1). Taxonomy (NCBI): domain Eukaryota; kingdom Viridiplantae; phylum Streptophyta; class Magnoliopsida; order Alismatales; family Alismataceae; genus Alisma; species Alisma plantago-aquatica. The sequence continues at coordinate 1,988,356,632 of OY856409.1, forward strand.
GAAAAGTCCAAAATGTACCTAAAATTGCATAACTTACACAAACAAAATCCAAATTGGACCAAACTTCATCCACATGTTATCTTTGATGGTTTGAATATCAATTTGACATTATTTCCATACCCGAAATTTATATAATCATATTATTTATTACTTATTCCTTTTACTCATTTTCTCTCTCCTAAACTTATCCTAATATTTCAAGGTAGTCCAAATTAGATAAAATTTGACATGTAGGCTAATTTTGATATGTAGATTTATAATTTGAAGTTGGTTTCCACTTTTGAGACTTCTTTGTATGAGATATGTCATATGGGCCATTATCTAAATTATTCATCCAATTAAGTTTCTTATCTTCATATTACCACCAAAATGAGTTATGTGACATATTTTATGTATCAGTTATAAACCTAAGATTAATGTTAGAACATTAGGTTTCATTAAGGTGATCTATACATGCATTAGCTCGTTGGGGTTATACTAAACATCTATTTAGGTCTAACCTTCAACCTTGTTTGGCTAGGTCCAAAATGTCAACTTCTAGGATAGAGTCTGAGATCTAGTATGTTACAGTGCCCTTGGGCACTTTGTGGTACCTTGGTTTGATGAGGAGAGATGTGGTGACATCTTGAGTGTTGATGTTTGTAGGGTTTTCTTGGGTGTCCTAGTTTGGTGTTGACCATGTATGTTGTGTTAGATCCTAGATGGGTGATTATATGCTCTAGAGGGGGAGTGAAAAGAGTTGAATGCACTTAAACAAAATTCATTAGACCTTCAAGATATATCACAAGATAAGGTTGCTAAATAAAAAATTTGAGTGCAACTAAAACATGCATAGAAAGGGAGAGAGATATTGAACATACACCAAGTGACAAGCTATGTAGAGTGGTTCCACATTTCAAACTAGAAGTGAGTCAGTCCACTACCTAGAGAGGTCAACCTCTAGGATTTCTTAACCATTGCACTCTTATATTCATTCATAAGACTTACAATACATGACCACCAAAGGACTTACCCATCCAATCACCAAGAGTATTCCACCTTACTAAGGACTTACCCACTTTGCCAAGAGTCTTCAGCCTTCTCCAAGGTCTTACCCACTCTAGCACAAGTCTTCCTCCTTCAAGGACTTTTCTACTCTTCTTGGATCTTCAGCCTTTGCCTTCACCTTCACTCAGAGAAGCTTCCACCAAGGACTTACCCACTTGAGCAAGGAGTCTTCTGCCTTTTCCAAGGTCTTACCCACTCTTGCTCCAAGTCTTCAGCCTTGATCTTCACCAAGGGACTCCTTCCCTTGTTCTTCTTCACCTCTCTTAGATAAGAGAGAGAACCTTCATGTTCATGGTTGAAAGGAGATATAGGGAGTTGGTGGAAGTGAGAGCCTCATAAGATATACATGTAGGACTAGCTCTCTTATAGATTACCTACTCACTCTAATGAATGTAGCAAGTGATTAAACTTAGAGAGAGACGAGGCTGTAGGAGGCACTCAACTATAGAGTAGGAAATTCATATAGACTTTTACATTGAATGCTCAACCTTGGAATGAAGCCCAAGGGGTCCTATTTATATCTGGGGATGCCTCTTAGCCTTTGGGAACACTTAAGAATGAAAACTAGTCGTTTTGTGGCTTGCAACAGATATATTTTCACTTGTTGCAACTCCACAATAGCTAGAAACACTTTTCTACACTTTTCCATACAGTGCAATCAGTCGAGTTTCTATAAAGGTAACTCGACCGATCCTACTAAGAGATAAGACCAATTTAGGCCATCGGTCGAGTTTGTCCTGGGGTAACTTAACCGATTCACTTAAAGTAGTTTTGGTCTGCAGAGGGATCGGTTGAGTTTTGTGAAGTGTAAATTTGACTGATTAAAAATCATTTTCAAGATCCAATCAGGATCGTTCGAGTTTGCAACTCGATCGATGAACAGACTGATGTGAATTTCAGAAAGTGACTTTTGAGTGCTTAAATATTCGATCTATGTGCTCCTGATTTTTTCTAAGCTTAATTACAAGTCATACAATCATTACATGTGATTTACAACATGATTCTAATGGATTTACATCATATTCCAAAAATGTGCACTTGTATTGACTTTGACTTGACTTTTCTTCAATTTGAGATGTGCAAGTTAGGGCATTTGGAGTGTGTCTATACCTAATATGAAATCACTCAAGTAGAGACATTAGACACAAATAAGTGGAATGGTTTAGTCATCATCAAAACAAGGGTTTAGTCAATTTAAACCTTGAGTCAACATGTTGACCATTGAGTTTTTTTATTTTCAACGACCACCTTGTTGTTCCTTGATCATGTCTCTTTGGTTTAAGAGGTTTTCAAGTGTGCCATGTGTTCTTTGTGGTCGAACAACCTTTTCCCTCTCTCTTTGTTCGGTGAAGATCTAGGGTTTTGGATGCTATGCAACCGTTTGGTTTTGGTGTGTTTGGTCACCGATAATCCATGTGACCGATGGGTTTTGCTGGACAAGTAGGTAGATGGCCTTCCTTGGTTTTAATGACTTTGGTTGCATGAATGATCTTAGTCCTTGCATGGATTTTAGCTGGTGGACTAGTGGCACATGTGGCATGACATGTAACCTCCTTCACCTTTCTCCTAACCTTCGATATATATACCCCTCTCTTTGCATGCAAGTGATCCTTTTGATCTCAATTCTTTCTCTATTCTCCTTATAGATCGTCCCTTATGTTCATGGTGGATAAGGAGGTGCTCAACCTTGGAGTGGTGGTCGAACCCTTGCATGTGTTGAGCTAAGGTTGTGGAGAAACTCTTCTTTGGCGATCCTTTGGTGATCTTTGACTGTGTTAAGTGATATAGATATCTTGATCTTGTTTTCTTGCAACCCTACCTCCCTTTCTTCTCTTGAATGAATCAATGGTTCTCTATGGTCATGCTTCTTGAGGAATTTCTCTCTTCTTGAACGAATCCACAATTTTCCATGGTAGTGCCTAAGTTGAGATGAAGGTATCCTCTCTTTCCTTCTTTTTGGCCTAGGGTTTGTGCTCTCCTTCTTGAGCTTTCTTTAACCTATGGTTGTTCTTCTTCCTCTGAGGTGATGCTAGCTTGGATGTTGAGTGGAACAATCTAGGGTATTCTTCTCTCTCTTGGAGCATCCTTGCTTTTGGAGTTGTTCTTCACATCCAAGCAAGTTATATAACTTCGTCCTCAATTATTGCACTTAATCTTACATGTAAGAAATCTATCTCTAAAATGTGGCTTTAAGTTGTATGATGATGATATCTTGAACTAGGGTTTATCATTATTATTATTTTTGATTGGAAAAGTGTGTTGCCCCTATTTATATATTTTTGAAACTTTTGTACAAAATTGAGTGAAAAATAGGAAGAGGAAAAAGATGAAACCCTATACAAGGATATCTATGTCTTTCTTTAGACTAAACCACATTCTATCTGCACAAACCCTACAACTAAGAAAAATTCTATGATTCCTCTCTTCCCACAAGCCATGGAAAATCTCCAAAATTACCACTCTCTCCTTCTTTGACAAGAAAGAGAAAACCTCAGTGAAGGAACCTGGAACACTAGGTAAGTAATGTATATCAATAACTTTTCTCCACACCTGTAGAGAATACTCACATCCAAACAAGATATGAGCCAAATCCTCAGTATCACATTCACAAAGAACACACCTAGACGGGAACTGGAAGCCCCTACTATGCATATGGTCCAGAGTGAGCAACTTATTCAAAAAGCACCTCCACCCATGAACCTTATGCCTCATCGAGGCCTTAGACTTCCGTAGCCAACCTGACCAGAAAGGAATAGGTGCTGATGATCTAATGATCTCCCAGGTATCCTTGACCCCATTTGGTTCCTTGCCATTTAGTAACACAAAGTCATCTTTCTTCATAATAGAAACCCCAGCATCACAGATAACTTTGATAATAGAAGAGACATGTCTAGACTTAGCCTTAACCCAATCACCATTCGAAATCAGAGAACTTAGAAAAGCAAATTTACCAATTCCACTTCTCATAATACAGCATGCATCCAGGACCTCCTCCAAGTACCCTCTTTTAAACCAAGGGTCTCTCCAGAGTTTAATGATGTTGACATTACCCACAGAGAAAGAAACATGATCAATAACACTCTCTCTATGGTAGAGACAATGCTTCCACACCCACGAGGCATTAGACGCAATGGTACACCTCTATGTCAAGTCTCCCTTCAAGTATCTAACATGGATCCACCTGAACCACAACCTATCCTTCTTCACAACTACATTCCAAAGGTTAAGAGTAATACAAGCATCAACAATATCTCTAGCTTTTCTCAAACCAAGATCACCTTCTTCTTTGGGAAAATAGACTTGGCTCCAAGCCACAAGATGGTTTTTCCTCTTTAAATCCAGACCACCCCAAAGAAAGTCCCTGCAAAATCTATCAATTTCATCCGTGACAGTCACATGTAGGGGAAAAGATGACGCCCGGTAGAGTTGGAAAGAAGAAAGTGTGGACTTAATAAGTTCCAATCTACCTGCAAAGGATAAGTGCCTCAACTTCCAACCTTCTAAACGACCCTTAATCTTGTCAATAATTAATGAGCAAAGACTCCAAGAGAGTCTCCCCACAAACAGAGGTAGGACAAGGTACTTTACAAGTAACTCCTCGTGCTTGATATTCAGTAAACCTTCAACCATAATAACATCAACTAGCTTATTTGAGAAGAAAGATGACTTCAGGCTACTGATATTCAGACATGATGCATTACCAAATGCCTCAATAACAACAACAATTGATCTAATTGAATCTTCATTACCATCAAAAAAGAAGACCACATCATCAACAAAAAGAACATGAGACACCTTCATGTCACCTGTCTTCAGAGGATGGATAGCTTTATTTCTGACAACACACGACATCATGGCCGATAGACCTTCCATAGCAATAACAAAAAGGTAGGGGCCAAAGGATCCCCTTGCCTAATACCATTACTCGGGTAGAAATAATCAGAAGGTTGACCATTAATTAAGATCTGAAAGCTAATGGTGTGAAAGATCTCGAAGATCCATTCAATCTAACATCTAGGAAACCTCATCTCAGACAGAACAAAGTGCAAGTACTCCCATCTAACTGAGTCATATGCCTTCATGAGATCAGCCTTCACACAGACTTTGGGGAAAGAGCTCTTCTTGATCATGTTCATGAGCTCATTCACAAGCAATGTAGCATCATAAACAGATCTCCCCTTTATAAATGCACATTGTGCCTTATCAATGACTTCCGAAAGAATCAGTTGCAGTCTATTTGCAAGGATCTTTGAAATAACCTTATATAGCGAGTTACACAAGGAAATTGGCCTCCAATCCTGCACATTAGATGCACTGCTACATTTAGGAATAAGCGTAATAAAGGTTTTGTTAACCTCCCTCAAAAGGCAAACACTTCTGAAGAAGTTCTGGACTGCCTTCACCACATCATCACCCACGATGTTCCAACACACTTTGTAGAAAGTGAAGTTGAAACCATCAGGCCCCGGGGCCTTATCTCCATCACTCCCCATAATGACTTTCTTGATCTCCTCTTTGGTAACAGTAGCACAAAGAGCATTAATATGTTCATCAGAAAGCTTCACAACTTCCATTCATCAACCCAATTCAAAACACCCCCATCATTAGAATTGAAAAGGTCTTTATAGAACCGAACAAATTCATCATGGATAACTTGCTCATATGACACTTCAAAACCATTAACCAACACATTTCTAATAGATTTGTTCATCCTTCTAGTACCAATCAAAGAGTAGAAGAACTTGGAGTTCCTATCTCCCAACTTCAACCAGCTGACTCTAGACTACTGTTTCAGAAGGGATTGATTTTCAGCATTATAGGCCATCAACTCTTCTTTTCTTTTTTCAGTAGCTATATGAACACCCACAACATCATTAGGATTGTGATCTACATAATTTTGAGCTACACATGCTTCATACTCCTTCATATGTCTGATTTCAGTGAGATCACCAACAACTGTCTTATTCCACTTTGAGAGTTCAAACCTAACATTTTCCAATTTTCTACAAACCTGATACATAGGATTGCCCTCAATCTCCACACTCTAGGCCTCCTTAACCACCAAAAGAAATTCATCCCATTGACACCATGCATTAACAAAAAAGAAAGGTGCTTTCTTCCTATTGTTCTTCTTATCCATATACATTAAGATTAGTCTGTGATCACTATGAATAGAAGTAACAACCTCACCCCAAAAATTGGGAAAGCTATCCAAAAAATCCAAGTTGTAGAAAACTCTGTCCAACTTGGAAATCACAAGCTTTTCACCCTTTTGTCTATTATCCCAAGTATATTTCGATCCTCTTAAGTCCAACTCTACCAAGGCATAATGATGAACACAATCATTAAAGCTCACCTTGGAACTGTAATGGATCACTGGCACCAAACTTTTCATGAGCAAAGCGAACTGTGTTGAAGTCACCACAGACTAACCATGGACCTCTAACAGAGCTATTAAGGTCTTTTATAGCATTCCATAAGAGATTTCTTTTATTGAGGTTGTTGTCAGCATAAGTAGCAGTAAGATAGAACCTACCAATAGGCGTCGAGACAAGAACATGAATAAATTGATCAGATTCACATATACTGGTAAAAATGATGTCCTCCTTCAACTTGACCCGGATAATCCTACCCAGAACATGGCTATCATGATTAGAAATCCATGAGCCAGCCCCAAACATCTTGTCCATGACCTTGCAGACTTTCTTCCTCTGCAACTTAGTTTCAAGAACACACCCTATAGATACATCATTCTTAACTATACACTCCTGGAGTGCAGACTGCCTTCCCAAGAAATTCAGTCCCCTCACGTTCTAGGAGGCAATAGTTAGGGTACTAACCATTGGAAATGTGGTTACCTGGAAAGCCTGCCAGCCTCAGTAATCTCTAGCTCACCCTCATTAATGAACAAATGTTGAAACGAGTTAGGCGTAATGTTTACCCCCAACCTGAAAGCAACCTCTAGTGATTTTGAGGGACCCTTTGGAGGAGAGGAATTTTTCCTTCTATTCTTCCTTAGACCATTAGAGACTAGAATGAATCCATCGCTTCTATTAATACTATTCTTCGAGGTGATGAGTTCAACTTTAGTAACAATTGGAGAACTGACAACCACCTCCACCTCAATCTCCTTCGCAGGGATGTTTGATGCATCTTCAAAATGTTCTACTTCAGATACAGGTTCAACCTCTACTGTCTTCTCTTTCTCATTAACATTCGACAACACCTTCTTAAGAACCCACACCTTCAGCTTCTTTCCCTTCTCCACTACCTTCTCGCAGCCCGCATTTTCATGGACAAAAGTCCCACAGGTCTCACACCTATTCGGGACCCATTCATACTGAAAAGAGACATTATCCTCTATACCGTCATCACTCACCAGCGGAATGGATGTTAAGAAACTAGACGACGCAAGAATCAACACCAGCATCTTTGCAAATTCCAGTCTTATGAACTCTAATGTAGCTTTGTCAACCTTCAAAGGAGTACCAAAGTACAAACCTATCATATCAAAGATATCCTCATCCCACAACTCCAATGGTAAATCAAAGATCCTCACCCAAATGGGAACCTCCATTAATTTTAGTTTGTCCAACGAGCATCCTCTTGCCCATTTCTTCATGATGAGAGGCTTCCCCGCCACAAACCATGACCCTCCATCAATGGTAGTCTCCATATTACCTGCATCAAAGAAATTCACTATGAAGTAGCCATTACCTCTCAAGATGATCTCGATAGTCCCCTTGATCTTCCACCACCCCTGAAGGTATGATTGCAGGGACGACCAGTGAGGTTTCAGGTCCACGATATAGCCTACCGCCGAGAGCTTCCACCTTGTAGCATTCCTCTCTGGGATCGCTTTCGAGTACACTATCGCCACATCCTTGATCTCTAGCTCCTTAGTCGATAAGACGCCCAAATCTACTTCCTTTGATGGCCTCTTAAACAGATCTAACCACTGTCAAGGTTCCTTCTCTACTCCGATGTGGATGTTTCTTCTAAGTGCAGGAGCCTGAACTCGACGAGGATTGGGAGGAGGAGGTCTAGCATCACACCTAATAGCAACACCTCCCCCCGAACTACCTCTGCCACCTCCCTGGGAAGCATCGTCACCCCCTCCCTGGGAATCACCTCCACCATCGCCAAAGCCTCCCAACATTTCTGGGGTTTACCATTATGCGGTGATCTTGTATAGATTAACTCTTTTTCTTGAACCTTAATTCTTGTATCTGAAATGGTGTTTATGGTGGAGATGTTGGTTTTTACATGCACATGTTTAATGATAGTTTTTCTCCTCATTATCATAATTATTTTTTCTTTCTTGATGATGGAGGTTTTGGATACTTTTGATGATTGAAACATTAGTTCTCTCTTCCTTGAATCTTGGTTCAGTTTTCTTGTATGTTGATGATTGGATTTCAGGGTTTTGGATGATGTTTTCCTTGACACACCTCACTCCTTGATGGGTTTTGGTTTCATGGTGTTAATCAACTTGTTGATCTTGTAATTGTATTGTTTTTCTCTCTCTTGATGGCTTCAAGTGGTGCCTTGTGTGGTCGTTGAGTTTTGGGTGCCTCTTGGGTCACTAATGATGGATTCTTTATGTGGTCGAAGAGATGACCATGCTTTCTTTGGTCACAAGGTTTTGGATTCTTGAGAGTGTTGATGGTTGAACATCTCTTCGGTTGATGAGAGTGTGTGATTGTCTTCAGTCACAAGGTTTTCTTTGACCTAATCTCTTCTGACGAACGCATGGTTCTTTCTCTTTGGTCGCTAGGGTGATGATTTGTCTTTGATCATGTGGGCTTTGTTTCTCTTTAGTCACATAAGTATGTGACCTAGGTTTCCTTCGATCGATGAGAGTCTCTAAACACTTGTTGGCTTTGAGTTGTTGCCTAATAATGATGATATTTGACCTTATATATTCCAAGAATGTTGGAGATAATGATATCTAGGGTTGAATGATAATTATTGTTTTGAAACCCTAATTCAGTTACAATGTTGAAACCTAACCCTGATTTTAGTACATAGTGTTAATTCTTAGCTTGCTTGACTAATTAACATGTTTATGAAGTACTTTCTCTCTCCTAATGTAGTAACCCTAATTTTCTAATTGAACAAGCATCATTTATGAGATACATGTGTGGTGATTATGAGCCTTGATGAGGCATGGAGAGATAATAATGTTCTTACAGGGAACTATGTGAATGGTCTTATGACCTTGGCATGGCTTTGTGATCTATTGAGGTGATATCCACTAGTAATGTGAGAAGGGATTGGTATCCCATGGTAAGGAGATAATGGTGATGGCCTTGTGTATGGAAGTGATACAATATTATGTAGTGATGTGATCAACTTTATGTTTTATACATTTTATATCTTCTAAAGTTACAACTTACCTTATATTTTGTAGAATATGTTTAGGGTTTTATTGTAACTTGATTGATGTTGTAAAAGACACTAAATTGGCTTAACTAATCAAGTTGAACCCTAATCATGTAATTGCCCTGGTCATAGATCCATTCCAATGTCAGATCTTGCTGGATTGTAAAGTATTCCTAAGGGAAACTTAGAGAACATATTGTTGACTATGTGGGGTGCTTGGAGAGTACATCCTTGTCATCTAGATCCCAAGTGATTAGGGAGGATGGTTGCGGCCTTACCTAGCCCTTAGTTTAAGAATGACTATGGTCGTGTCTTAATGATTATATATGTGATGTGATTGGAGGATGGGTGTGGTTGTACCTCGATGATTGGGTCGTTTACCTTGGTTTCTAGTGTTGTGAACTGTACCAAGCGGGCTAGGCATTTTCACCTTGACTATATGTTTTTGGTGGTACTTTGACTGAGATGTCACTGCGGTGCAGACTCGTACTGACCGAGTAGTGTAGAGAAGATCTTGGAGTCTGGATCTTCCTAGATATTGTATGGCACTAATTTCAACTTAGCATCGGCCAGTTAGGTTAGGGTGGTACGACTAAAATCCTCAAGATATTAATTAATAAAAGATGTAATATAGACGTGTAGTATATCTACTTACGGTGAAACACAATTCACATTAGATGTTTACCCTTGCCTTTTTCATTATTGCTTAGTTGTTATATGATGTAGTAAGAGAAATCAATTTTTGTACATGTTCTTCATATTCCTTCTAAAAGTATATGATGATCTTCTTATCTGCTAGAGCTATTACATTTTCCTAACTTGTGTAATCAGTTTAAATTATTCAATTAACTGAATCTGCTTATCCTGCTTAATAACATTATATCAAGTTCTTGTAATAATCGTTGGTTGAGAGTTGTATCTCTCGCTGAAACATAGGTCTCACCCTTGTGGTTCACCACATGTTTTTAGGTGGTCATTAGTGATGTAGGCAAGATCGAGCTATTGAGGAAGAGTAGCTTGGGGATCATTAGATGCAGAAGGTTGAAAAGTTTCTAGTCTTGTAGTAGAGTCCTATGTGTCATCCATGTACTCTCAGGTCCAGGAGGGATGTGTTTTGTAGATGATATGTACATCGATACATGTTTTTGGCAGTATGCCTTGGTTGTACATAAGGCTGGTATAAGTGGTTTGTATATGTGAACATATATTTTGTAACAGGTGTGTGGTAGATGACCACTGTACATATAAATGTACATGGTATGATATGTGATAAGTTACAAGTTGTGGACCTTTTTGTAATATGTTTTCACTTGGTGGTGGTTATTAAGATTGGTTTTCATTTACCTATTCTTTTGGTAATGTGGTTTCTTAATAGTTGATCATGCGCTTTGTTTTGAGTCATCTCGCTCATGTGGCATCAGCATGTCACAACCACTAAAATAATACAAACCTATATCCCATTGTTTAGTTTGTGGGTTTTGTAGGTGATTCGTGGGAAGCCGCATATGACCTATTTAACTAAAGTTGGCATATTAATATATATATAATGTATATATTATTATTAAGAAATGCTGCCAATTTAGCACAAGTTAATGTTTACACTGAAATACTAAAATTATTTTTCTTCATTTTGCGTTGTTTGATAGACAACCTAAAGTTCTTCTAATAATTAAAATGTTTAATGTTATATGATAAATTTAGTATATTTAAAATTTTTATTCCTAAAATATCCCTCTTTTTTATCTAAATTCTAGAAAGTCCCCTTTCCTTTACCTAATTCCAACTAGCCTCTCTCTCTTTCTCATAATTGTGTATGTCCCCTTCCATCCCCTTTCTGTCACAAAATGTGACAAAATAGAATATTAATTTTTCCATAACGTCATTAACTCTACTAAATGTTTTATTTATTCAATTAACATGTAATATTAATAATTTATAACTTATTAAATTATGCATTTTACAATAATTATTTAGATGTATGTGATCTTGAAAAATTAGTACCTAAGTTATTTTTAATAATTGGGAACCAACCTAGATGAGAAGTCACTTAGCTAACCAAAATCGACAATGCAAACTGTGGTGGGGGGCACCACTTGACCCAAACACACACATGGCCCTTGACTTCAGGTAGATGCTAAATTGTGCTAAAGTGAAAAATTTTGATGGGATCTAGAGTCAACCCCCTTCTCATCCTCTTTCAATCACAAGCCATGATAAAGGAGGTTGGATTTTTTTTATCATCTTCCTCTCAATTTAGTGTGCTTTGTTTAATTAAAATGTGACACAAATAACTTGTAATATATTATATCATACATTATATTATATATATTTTGATGTACATTGAATACTAGATAGAGAAAAAAAGAATTCAACCTGACTAGAGTAATAAGAAATTATAGATACTTATGGGTCTTTTTGGGTTCAGACCAGTTCCTACAGGGAGAAATTTAGTTTGGGTCAAAATGGGGGGGGGGGAGTTCTAGTCCTCTTGGATGGTTCTAGTTTGGTAGGGGGATTGGATAGAATTTTTGGCATTTCATATTTGTATTATTTTATCTTAATCTTTGTAATAAAACATTTTATAATGTTTATTTAGGCTGGGCAAGATAGAGTTCGATAAGAAAAAAAATAAATGCTCACCTGAAAAAATTTCTTTATTTTTTATCAATGCTAAATTGTCCCCTTATAACCCGAACTCGATCCTACCTATCCAGATCCAAAAACTATATAAAGATATTTTATTATATATATTATATAAAAAGAAAAGAAAAGTTGTGGCAAACACAAGATCCAACCCAACACGTCCCGAATTTGACACAACATGACCATACACGAACTAGAACTGACTCGATCAAAGATTACATAACTAAAAGTATGTCTAACAGCCTAAATTTTCTGGGTTGGGTCATGTCAGTCAAACTTTTTATTTTTTTCATCGATCCCTACTAACACGTGTATATAATTAATAATCTAAAATATACCTGGTAAGGTAGTTTGAGTGGTGCTACTTAGAAATATAAAATTTAAGTATCAGAGTTTGACTCTGGCTCCCATTAGAATTTATTCATCCATACCGTAGTGAATCTAGCCTCCAAATGTGGTTAGGGACCCCACATGTGTGTAGGTAAAGAGGTGCCCCTCTCCAGATTTGCAATGTGGGGTTGGGTCACCAAAGTGGTCCTCCTCAACATTGATTCCCAAATACCAAAAACCCTAAATCTAACTTCTATTTTTGAATCCCAAATGTGTACAAATAGTTATAATACAATGCTTAAGATAATATACTAGAAGTTATTAATGTCACGTGCTAATTAGGTAAGTTATATATTTAATGGAGCACAAGATGCTGGAAAAAAACCAACTAACTCCTCCCTCAAGACATATAAAGAAAGTGGATGCGGGGTAGATGGAAGTAGAAGAAAGAGAGAGAGTTTGTGAAAAGGTAAAGGAGGAGGGAATTATACAACTAAAAGAAAAGTGAGGGAGATTTTGGGATTTTTTTTGTACTTTAATTATAATAGTTAACAATATTTTCCTATCTTACATCAAAATGCAACAACTAGATGCTCTCTTTTTTCTTTCAATATCATATAAAACAAGTCATCAACTAATATATTATGTTTGACATCAAACATTAGTTAGTTGCTTTTTAACTATATACGACATAAAATATATTATCAAACTATATTTTATTTGTGTTTTCCACTAAGAGATGCAACTAACGACTTATTTTTAATGAATGTATTTTATATATACAACTGTTCATCCACCCACAACTTAAAAATTCAGATACGAGTGTACTTTTGTTTCACCATTTTGTACTGAATACATTTCAGGTGTACTTGCAACAGCCATACTCACAAAAACCCAATCCTAATTAATAGACTTAAAGATGATGAAAATAAGAGCACTGAGACGTCGATTTGTATCTATATATGGGAATGTATGGTGTCTCATGCCCTTTTTCTTGATGAAGGGGCAAAGAATATTAACACATGTGGGAATACAATCAATTTTTGGTTATTGTTCGAAGAGCCCAACAATTATTGACATCACAAGTGAAGAAATGCATCAACTTTCCTGTTTAGCTTAAGAGTTTGTGGTTTGGATGTAGGCACAAAAATTTGGTTTTACTTCAAAATCTTATACAACAAAAATTCTTTATTCTAATATACTTAAGATTCAAAACCAATTAATCACATCTAATACATCTTTAAAAGCTCTATGGAGATGAGGAAATACTTTCATGTATGAAGTTGCTTACTTTTTTACATAGATCCTGGTGTATCCACTCCATGCTATAAAAAATTACAGAAAACAAAATGTCCCACCAAGATACTCATTCTTTTATGTCTCATTGGACACAATAAAATCTTAATCGTATAAGATTGGAATAAAAAAGGATACCATGGTCCTACCATACGACAATGTTTTGAAAATGCAAAACATCTTGCCTTCACTGGAAAATTGGAACATCCCATCTAGAACTATTACTAAACTACACCCCAGATATACATAGATCTAAACTAAAAATAACCAAACATATGAAATGCAACACCAGGTTAAATGATTTGGAGAGTCTTCCATTCTTGTAGGTTGTACATTTTAGAGTATATGGAGATAAAGAAATAAGAGATTATTTTAAAACAACATTTTCTTGACTGAGAAACACTAACATCGAACAATTATATCATGATATGTATTCAACTTTCAAGGTACTATAACTATGGCCTCTAATCCAAGGATCCTGCACGTTGTGCAAATGAGGGAATATGACATATGTCACAACTTCTATACAATGGAGAAATTTTTGGAAGACAATGAGGAATAATAGTGTTGTGGACCCACTATATAAACCACCAACAAGAAAACTCCACCACAAAATTATCCTATGTGTGTCTTAACTGTTTATTTTTAGCTTTTAAGTAAGGCTATTAATGGGGTGCCTCACTCACTATGAAAAATTATGGTTTTGGGCATGCCACTTCCTAAATAACATATGTATTTTAGTATAACCCTTGTGTCTATATGCACATGAATAAGATCTTTTTTTCTCCTAACTATCTTCTAATTTTTCACCAATGATATAGTAAAAATGTCCTATTTCAATATATATATATATATATATATATATATATATATATATATATGAACTTCCATCATATAAATATATATATATATATATATATATATATATATAGAGAGAGAGAGTCAGGCTAGAATACACTCGAGTGTATTCTGAGCAGAATACACTCAAGTAGTTTTTCATTATGAATTTTTTTTTTCAAAAATCTAATCTGTTGATCTTCTTAAACATGTTGTGAATAGCTCATATGCAAAATTTGAGCACATTTGGACATTTATATGTCATGTTATAAATACCGCAAAAATTATACATTTCAAATTAGTTTCAGGTGTTAATTTTGTTGCCCTTGGACGAGTGACTTACACTCATCCAAATGGGCTCAAAATTTGTATATGGTCTAGTTATAGTATGACAGTGAAGATCAATGGTTTACATTTTGCAAAAAATAGTCTTGATATGCAAACACATTTGAGTATATTCATGCGATCTTTACACTCGAGTGTATTCTATCCTGACTCTCTCTCTCTCTCTCTCTCTCTCTCTCTATATATATATATATATATATATATATATATATATGAATTTACATCATATAAGTTCTAACTTTTAATTTTTGTTACTGACAACCACTCCCTTCTTTGTCTATTCTAGAAACCTATGATACAAGTATTGGTAGGTTACATGTTGTTGGTGTGGTCTGTACTTATCAACTAATATTAGAGACAAGGACACGACCACATCTTGAGTCACCATAAATTGAAATATTTTCCACACCCTAACCCTCACCCCAACTTGCCTACTTGGACCTTGGAAATGGACGATGTTGTTCTACAAGATGGTTCTGAGTGCAACAATGCATTTTACACTAGATGGAGTAGAAAATTAAAGTTGTGTTAGGAAGGGGTTAGAAAATTGAAAGGAGAGAGGTAGAAAAGAGAAATGAGGGAGTTAGAAAAAGGTGGAGGGAAGTATATAATATGTATGAGAGAAGTAAAAAAATAATAAGGAATTATAAAAATAAAAAATATGATGGAAGTTTGTACCAACATAAATAAATGTTGTTGATCCTCTGATGAAATCACTTTTGTAGCAAAACCATGATGGTCATGTTAGATCACTTTGAATTAGATTTGTGAGTGATTCGATCTTGTACAAGTGGGATATTATTGATAGTATGTCCTAAGAACCAATCATATGATGGTTGTAGTGGCATACTTTGTGATTTGATTATTGATAAAGGCAATTCCAACAATTGTGATTGTTTTAATATAAGATAATGAACAAATAGAATAATGATCTACGAATGAATGACTTAATGGAATGTGATTTCAGGTTGAATACCTAAATATGTAATCACGTTGTATGAAAAGAGTATCCATTCTTGTCTAGGTCCTTAGTAAGATATTATTGGGAAAATTAAGGACATAAGACTAGTATGCATGTTGATTGATGCTACATCTCATTAGTCATGATATTAGATATTAAGTCAAACACATATGTACTTGTTATAAAGAAGCATAATCGATAAACCCAACTTGAGTATGATACATGGAAGACATAAATGGTAGTCAGAGTCATATGTCTATGTGATAGTGGTGATTGTGGTCCTTAGACATGGAGCCACTACAATGATCACATGTTGTTCGATGTATTTTAACACTACTCAACATGACCTTAAATAAGGGTTTCTATATAGATAGTGCTCAAGTACACTGTGACACATGTAGATTATTGTGAGTTATGTAAATAGAATTTGTTGATTATATTGGAATGATATCCCAACCATTTGATGAATGATGCTTGAAATGCATGTCCATGTTATGTGAGTCAATTTATGATGTTCAGCTCATATGCATCTCAAGTCATCAACTCAAGATCAAAGAACTAAGATAGAAATGACATTCCCATGCATCATATTAAATCTGGATATCGAAGTCAAAGGGATACATGATCACTGTGACATTGGTCATAAAATAAGGTTGAATTGTTTCTCAAACATTTACATCTACTTGGATGGCAATAAAGTCTTGGTAGTACCAATACTTGTCTGTGAGATCATAATATGATTGTAGATATCACTACCAATGTAATTTGGAGCTTATAGGGTTACACACATAGGATTCATAGGGAAGAGGAGTATAATGTGCACATGATGAATTAGTTACTAAAATATTTTGGTAATTGATTAAATCATTGATGAATTGATATGAAACCCGTTCTATTGACTAGAAAGTCCATGTTGTTGTCTGGATAGACAAGTCAATTGACTAGAAGGTCTAATTAATTGAACCATCTGAGATCCACCCTATCGATTGACCAACTAGCCCACTCAACTGTCTAGACAAAATCAGCCAATTGGTTGACTAGGCTGGATCAATGAATTGGCCGATTGGATCCAATAAGTCCTGACCCACCCCGGTCAATCGAGTGAGCCAAGCCAGTCAATCAACTGATTGTTCTTGAGAAGGATATTAAAAGGCAAACTTTGTGTTTTTATTTCCAAGAGTTTATTAGAAATCCTACTTCCATGCCTCTCCTATATAAAGGGGCATGATCGGTAGGGTTTTGGCTACACACCTTTAAACTAGTCGTCAACCCACAAGAGGGGGGAGATAGAATATGAGATTGTGTAATGCTAGCATGTTTCCAATAAGAAGGTTGCTCCATTCTCTCTATCTTTGGAGTGTGATGTGAATTTCCCCTTATCCACATCAATGATATAGAGACACTAACTCTTTTTTGACCGCATTCAAAGAATTCTTTCATAATCTATTCTTTTTGAGCGACATCGGTGGATCGACTATGGGAAAATGTATATATGACAACCTTATTTCATAATATATTGTTTTTTATGAGATCTACTTGTGGGAATATGGATTATATAAAATTTTCTTTCTTTTGATACTCCAGTCACATCCATAAAACCCTACATGTTATCCTTCTTTATAACTAGATGTCTAAATGAATTAGGTCAATTGTGAAGACATGTGTAACGACCGTCTCGTGAAAATAGGATTAACTAATGCGGAAGCGAATTATTTGCAGCGGATTACTGAAAATCACTGAAAATTTAAAACTTTTTGCAAAGAGATCCATTCACTGGAAAACTCTTTAACCATGAACCAAAGTATTCCAAATTCATCCTGGTTCACAAGTACACAACATGTACCATTCCTTTTCAAGGATTACAACATTGACTGCCCTGTTAACAAATATACACAGGCAGTATAAAAACTTCGAGGCACCAAGCCAAAACTCAGATTGATACATCAAAAACACAGACTAAAAACTCCGAGGACCTGAGAGTACAGAGACGACACATAGGAGTTCTAAACTATATGACTTGACAGACAATATCTCCACCTGAGATCTCACTGCTGTCCCGGATGTTGCTGATGTTCTTCCTCTGCAAGGTGTTCTCACTCTCTTCCGTGCTTGTTCACCTAAAAACATTGGATCCCACGGGGGTGAGACAATTGTAAATTGCCCCAGCGGGAGATATAACTCTCCGCCAAAACATTGTTATTGCAGTTTAATCATATAAAACTAGGCAGAGGATAAACAGTTTAAAGCATTCTCGTCTTAAAGTATTGTAACTATTCATGATAGAACAATAGATCAACTATTCTCTTAATAAGGAATAGGAAGAACATGTATATCATTTATCCTTCATATTATACCATCATGTCAAACTTCTCTTGTGACACTCATTATCTTGATATGTCACCCATGAGACATTCTTGTTTCAACTTATTGGCCTTAGCCAATCTGCTAAACAGATTTTTGGTTATTTTGGACATGAGAGTGTACATCATCATGTCTTATTCAGGCATTGGTCTATACCAATCCTATATAAATATTCCAGGCATTGGATTGCACCAATCCTATGCAACTAGTACAAGCATTAGACTTATATTATTCAAGTGTATCCATTCCAGGTATTGAACTATGTCAATCCTGTGTAACCATTCTAGGTATTGATCTATGTCAATCCTGTACAACTATTCCAGGTATTGGGATTTAGCCAATCCTGTGCATTCCAGGTATTGGGAGTTAGCCAATCCTGTGTTATTATTCCATGTATTGGGAGTTAGCCAATCCTGTGTTATCATTCCAGGTATTGGGAGTTAGCCAATCCTGTGTTATCATTCCAGGTAATGGGAGTTAGCCAATCCTGTGCATTCCAGGTGTTGGGAGTTAGCCAATCCTGTGTTATCATTCCAGGTATTGGGAGTTAGCCAATCCTGTGCATTCCAGGTATTGGGAGTTAGCCAATCCTTTGTTATCATTCCAGGTATTGGGAGTTAGCCAATCCTGTGCATTCTAGGTATTGGGAGTTAGCCAATCTTGTGTTATCATTCCAGGTATTGGGAGTTAGCCAATCCTGTGCATTCCAGGTATTGGGAGTTAGCCAATCCTGTGTTATCATTCCAGGTATTGGGAGTTAGCCAATCCTGTACAGATGTTATTCCGGGTATTAGACTATGCTAATCCTGTGCAACTATTCCAGGTATTGAACTATATCAATCGTGTAATGCTAAAAGTGATATTTATCACATATTGATATATCACTTTCCTCATCACTTTCAACTTCCTTAAGTTATCAGCTTATCTTGGATTAAGGTATTTCCCATCTTAATCCTTTAATCCATTAACCTATCACCCTTACCATGAAGTGCATAGGTCACACATAATAATGGTCCAACTATCTTTAATGATATGGACTCATCTCAAGTTAAAGCATTACTTGCTATAAGGGTATCCACAATCAATCACTTTAGGCATTTCCCCCATTAGTATATTAGTAACCATTCCATTATTAGGATTAGGGTTTCCCATACTATCATACTTCATTAGGGTGAGGATTGCATATAACATCACCCTTCATTAGGCTTTCTCATCATATTGCCTAAAATTAGGGTTTACTATTCATCCCAACATGGGTTTCTCATGGCATCACCCTCAATTAGGGTTTACATGGAATCAACCTCAATTAGGGTTCACATGATCTCTTTATTAAGGATCATACCCTATTCATCACATGATCAATACTCATGTATGAATTCCTTTCCATCATCCTATCAACTTGATTAGGTTACATCAACCCTTCAATCAAGTATATACAACTATGGTTAACATAGTGTACTAAGACATTGTTCTTATAAGCAATTAGGGTTCATTCCTTAATTGGCACTAATCACTTAGGTACTATTAGGGTTTCAACCTTTGTACCTTCATTGATTATCATTACTAATCATCATTGGATCAATGGATGATTCATCATCTCTATTCTCAAGAGATTCAATCACATTGAACCTCCATTACATAAGGTATCCAATTGAATTAGGGTTTTCAATGTTGATTCCTTCAATCATTGAATTCATGGAACCAATCATCAATTGGACCTACCCTCATACTTCAATTGAGTTTAATAGGTCAACCTTCAACTGATTTGACTCTCAATTGACCCTCAATTGATCATTAATTAGGGTTTGATTCAATTGAATTAGGGTTTGGAATCGATGATTCAACAACACTAATCAATGTAAGACTAGTTGCTTTGAAACCATTGAACCATCATCCAAATTGGGTATGACCTGACCCCAAACGGTCTTGAGGTCGTTTGGATGACCTCCAAACGGTCTTGAGACCGTTTTCCCATCATATCACTCAAATATAAACAATCCAATTAGGGTTTGGTTCATTGGATTGATCACCAAATCCGCATTACATTGTTTAACAGCTTGGTACCTTTAGACCTTCAAACACCTAACCATACTCAACCCTAGACCTCCAAACGGTCTTGGGTGACCACCAAACGGTCTTGAGACCGTTTGGATGAGCTCCAAACGGTCTTGAGACCGTTTGCCCATCCAACCTTTGGACTCTAGTGAAAATTCATCAAGGATTGGTCTATCGAGTTGATCAACAAATCAGCACTACATTGCAATATGATTAGTACCTTTGGACCTTCAATTGGTAAACTATACTTGACCCCAGACCTCCAAACGGTCTTGGGGTGATCCCCAAACGGTCTTGAGACCGTTTGGATGATTCCCCAAACGGTCTTGAGACCGTTTGGGCTAATCAACCCAAAATCTCAAATTAGCTCATTGTGATTTCAGCACTGATTTCAATTAGGGTTTGCCCTAGTAATCAACCTTCAACTCTTAACTCGTTTGTAATTAGTCCATCAAATTTGGTGAGTCATTAATTAACATCATTATGAACAGTAATCGCATACGTTCAACGCTTAGTCAACCATCTTATACGGTCTTGAGACCGTTTGCCCAAAAAGTTCAATTAAATCAGATTGATAATCAGCACTTAGTCCAATTAGGTATTCCTAATTGATTAGCCTTCAACTCACGATTCCTTGGGAGTTAATCCCTCAAATTTGGTGAGTCATCAACCAACATAATTATGAACAGTAATCACAAATGGTCAACGCTTGGTCAACTCACTCAAACGGTCTTGAAACCGTTTTCCCAAACAGGTTAAGTTAATCAGGTTGAAAATCAGCACATAATTCAATTCGATTGCCTAATTGATTGGCCTTCAACTCTCGATTCCTTTGGAGTTAATCCCTAAAATTTGGAGGGTTATCAGCCTACATAATTAGGAACAAAATTCCCAAACGGTCAACGCTTGGTCAACCATCTCAAATGGGTTTTAAACCGTTTTATCCCAAACGGTTTCAAACCGTTTGCCCTTAAACGGTTTGCTGAAACCGCATAGCCATTCAAATTAAAATGATTTGGAGTAGCTATCAAAACGGTTTTGCTTGGTAATTTTCTTTGGATAAGAATCTAGGATGATGTCATCATCCCCTTCCTTCGAACAACCAAGAACAGGAACCGTTCTTGATGGAAATTGCAGCAAAGAAACAAGAGTGTATCAAATTGAAGAAATCAATCAACAGAGCATAGACAATTGATGCAATAGCAATGTTTAAGGGTTTGAGTTATAAAACCCGCCTCCAATTGAGCTCCAAAGCTCCAAGATCACGCCATTAATGGTGGATGAAGCTCTTGCAACTCCCCCTAGGCTCGTCCTCAAGCTTTTGATTGCAAAAGTTGGCTAGGGTTGAAGAGGAGATCGAAATAAGAAGGAATCCATAATTTATTTTCGATTTCCACCATGAAATCATGGAGAACGAAGGTCAAGGGCTTACCCACAGTTTGGGGACGTGCTCCCTGCTCCTCCCTAGCTCCTTGGTCGGTTTTTCAAGCAAGGGGAAGAAGAAAATCCGAAAAGGCCTTGGTTTGGGCTTAGAAATGACTCTTTTATAAGGAAATTGATGAGAGAGAAAATGCCTTATAAAAATCCAATTAATCCCAATAAAGTGGCCGCCTCTTCCCCCTCAACTACCTTGGGTACGAGGCACCTTCCTTGCCTTCATTAGCCTTCATTATCCTCAATTTAAAGAAAAGCAAATTAAGCACCTTAATGCTTATAATATAATATCCCACATGTGAGTGGATATTACTTTTCTTTATAAAAAGGTGAGTGGAATTTCACCTACTTAAGATATTTTCGTTCCTTATCTTGTTAAAGGAACGTCCATCCTTATTCAAAATCAACCCAAAACATTTTGGTTGAAAGCCCTTCAATTATTTTTATTCATTTTTTCCCTAAATCGAATTAGGGTTTCAATTAGGCATTATTCTTGATTATTTTAATGTCAAGATTCTCTCTCCTACAACTTAATTCAAATGAGGAGTCCCTCTCATTTTCTTTGATCTAAATGATGATAAGAAACATTAAGGACCTTGTTGAAGTGGTAATTTGCATATTGAACCCTATATTTTGGGTGAATTGCACATTACACAAAAACTAGGTTTTAATGCACAAGGATTGCTTTACAAGCTTAATCTTGGTGTCCAAGCTTGTGGAAACCATACCACTAAATCATATTCATTCTTATGATGTCTCAACATCATAGGAACATCTTATCATGCAACATTTGCAATTTAACCCCTCAACTTGGTTAATTTGCACTTTAGTCCAAAATAAGCAAACATTGCTTCAACATTGTTTAAACAGGACCAAAATTGAAACATAGGTTCCTTTTGAGCCTTAATTACTTTTCACAAGATGAGATTAAGCATATAATAATCTTTCTTAATCAAAACACCTAGGGTTAAAGCATAACCCAGGTCAGGGATGTTACAAATTATAAACCCCTAACAAGGATTTCGTCCCCGAAATCCCAGATAAAGGGAACAGATATCATTCATTCATCATATCATAATGTCTCTTCATAACACCTCATTGTTATGTAGACATCATAGAACTTTGATCAGCACAGAGTTCCTTCACACAATATTCTCATAGAGCCAAATGAGAACTTATCTTAAAGACATATTTAGTTGTTATGTTTATGCAAAGCATAAACCCCTAACATATGATGTTCATATCATTTTATATAATCAGACTGATTTCATAGTTGACCATTCCAGGTAGCCAATCTAAACCATCTGATAATTCTCAGATACCAGAATCTCTTACCTTGGTATCAGTCGCATGTGTTGAAAACACATTATATTCTCATCTTTCTTTTATCATATTTACAGCTTTATAGAACAGGGATCACCTCCCTTGTTCTCTTTCTCATCATATGAGGGTCATACTTTTACTTCCTCATATACACATATTGATCTGAATTCCTATCAGATCCTTCTTTCTTGTTCTTAAGATATGATACATTTATCCATATCATATTTCCAATTTCATGATACTCTTTAGATTGTATCAGAATGATTGCTTGATCAGGGCAATCAAAAAGATATCAATCTAAGAGTTTCCATACTCACTTTATCATCAATAGTTGTACACCTGATCAGGGTTTACAAGTACTGAGATCAAGTAGTATGCACTTACATGCTATCATATTCCTTTCTTTTCATATTACCATAACATAAGATTTAACATCCCTGGATTTTATCCAGACATCTGTTCTATACCTCTTCCTCTTTCATGGAGGTAAGATCAATATAGAGCATTTAAAATAATACTGAACAGAATTCAAATTCTAGTTCTCATCATTTCTTCCCTATATAGCAACCAATGGGGAAAACAGTATCAACAATCCTCCTTTTTATAACAAAAAGGGTTTAGTGTTCTCAACATGTACACATTTATAACATATCTTTTCCTCACATCATGGTCTTATTAGTCTTATTACTGAAGCATAAACTAAGACATGGAATCTTACAGGTGAAAGGTTAAGACCTTTGCACTTACTTAGTGGCTACTTCCCTGGTACACTAGGCATTTATTGCACTATTAGTACCAAAAACTTGGCTGTTTAAAACCATTAGGCAAATGTATCTAGAATTATAGAGACCATTCCCTACTTCTCAGCTTATTGCCCCTTCTTGGGCACTACCATCACATATTTATTATCTGTCTGAACTCATGGCAGAGTCCACTTTCTTGCTATAAGTTAATCTTTTCCATATTTTCCCTTGTTCCAACATGACTAAGTCATTTAGGAACTCATTTTAAGATCAAGCTTTCTGTATTAAGGACTGATTACCTAGGTTATAATCCTAGCATCCAGTCCACGCATATGCATTATTGTCGCCCTAATCTTCCCAACAAGAGCATGATCATAGGATTCTCTATCCTGATCAGGTCTTAATGGGGATTCTCAGGCACTCATTCTATTCTTGCATGATCCCTTGCACCTCTTCTTGGTGCAACAACATTGCCCTAAGCAATGTGTTCATTGTGCTCTCCAGTCATTTTAAACTTTACCCTTTCTCTGCACAAGCAGAAATCATTATAGGGTATACTGGAGGACACTAACACAGACTCAACAACTTAGTCCTATGTCTCTGTAGACTCAACGAACCTAGAGCTCTGATACCACTACTTGTAACGACCGTCTCGCGAAAATAGGATTAACTAATGCAGAAGCAAATTATTTGCAGCGGATTACAGAAAATCACTGAAAATTTAAAACTTTTTTCAAAGAGATCCATTCACAGGAAAACTCTTTAACCATGAACCAAAGTATTCCAAATTCATCCTGGTTCACAAGTACACAACTTGTACCATTCCTTTTCAAGGATTACAACATTGACTGCCCTGTTAACAAATATACACAGGCAGTATAAAAACTTCGAGGCACCAAGCCAAAACTCAGATTGATACATCAAAAACACAGACTAAAAACTCCGAGGACCTGAGAGTACAGAGACGACACATAGGACTTCTAAACTATATGACTTGACAGACAGTATCTCCACCTGAGATCTCACTGTTGTCCCGGATGTTGCTGATGCTCTTCCTCTGCAAGATGTTCTCACTCTCTTCCGTTCTTGTTCACCTAAAAACATTGGATCCCATGGGGGTGAGACAATTGTAAATTGCCCCAGCGGGAGATATAACTCTCCGCCAAAACATTGTTATTGCAGTTTAATCATATAAAACTAGGCAGAGGATAGACAGTTTAAAGCATTCTCGTCTTAAAGTATTGTAACTATTCATGATAGAACAATAGATCAACTATTCTCTTAATAAGGAATAGGAAGAACATGTATATAATTTATCCTCCATATTATACCATCATGTCAAACTTCTCTTGTGACACTCATTATCTTGATATGTCACCCATGAGACATTCTTGTTTCAACTTATTGGCCTTAGCCAATCTGCTAAACAGATTTTTGGTTATTTTGGGCAGGAGAGTGTACATCATCATGTCTTATTCAGGCATTGGTCTATACCAATCCTATATAAATATTCCAGGCATTGGATTGCACCAATCCTATGCAACTAGTACAAGCATTAGACTTATATTATTCAAGTGTATCCATTCCAGGTATTGAACTATGTCAATCCTGTGTAACCATTCCAGGTATTGATCTATGTCAATCCTGTGCAACTATTCCAAGTATTGGGATTTAGCCAATCCTGTGCATTCCCGGTATTGGGAGTTAGCCAATCCTGTGTTATTATTCCAGGTATTGGGAGTTAGCCAATCATGTGTTATCATTCCAGGTATTGGGAGTTAGCCAATCCTGTGTTATCATTCCAGGTAATGGGAGTTAGCCAATCATGTGCATTCCAGGTATTGGGAGTTAGCCAATCTTGTGTTATCATTCCAGGTATTGGGAGTTAGCCAATCATGTGCATTCCAGGTATTGGGAGTTAGCCAATCCTATGTTATCATTCCAAGTATTGGGAGTTAGCCAATCCTGTGCATTCCAGGTATTGGGAGTTAGCCAATCTTGTGTTATCATTCCAGGTATTGGGAGTTAGCCAATCCTGTGCATTCCAGGTATTGGGAGTTAGCCAATCCTGTGTTATCATTCCAGGTATTGGGAGTTAGCCAATCCTGTGCAGATGTTATTCCAGGTATTAGACTATGCTAATCCTGTGCAACTATTCCAGGTATTGAACTATATCAATCGTGTAATGCTAAAAGTGATATTTATCACATATTGATATATCACTTTCCTCATCACTTTCAACTTCCTTAAGTTATCAGCTTATCTTGGATTAAGGTATTTCCCATCTTAATCCTTTAATCCATTAACCTATCACCCTTACCACGAAGTGCATATGTCACACATAAGAATGGTCCAACTATCTTTAATGATATGGACTCATCTCAAGTTAAAGCATTACTTGCTATAAGGGTATCCACAATCAATCACTTTAGGCATTTCCCCCATTAGTATATTAGTAACCATTCCATTATTAGGATTAGGGTTTCCCATACTATCATACTTCATTAGGGTGAGGATTGCATATAACATCACCCTTCATTAGGCTTTCTCATCATATTGCCTAAAATTAGGGTTTACTATTCATCCCAACATGGGTTTCTCATGGCATCACCCTCAATTAGGGTTTACATGGAATCAACCTCAATTAGGGTTCACATGATCTCTTTATTAAGGATCATACCCTATTCATCACATGATCAATACTCATGTATGAATTCCTTTCCATCATCCTATCAACTTGATTAGGTTACATCAACCCTTCAATCAAGTATATACAACTATGGTTAACATAGTGTACTAAGACATTGTTCTTATAAGCAATTAGGGTTCATTCCTTAATTGGCACTAATCACTTAGGTACTATTAGGGTTTCAACCTTTGTACCTTCATTGATTATCATTACTAATCATCATTGGATCAATGGATGATTCATCATCTCTATTCTCAAGAGATTCAATCACATTGAACCTCCATTACATAAGGTATCCAATTGAATTAGGGTTTTCAATGTTGATTCCTTCAATCATTGAATTCATGGAACCAATCATCAATTGGACCTACCCTCATACTTCAATTGAGTTTAATAGGTCAACCTTCAACTGATTTGACTCTCAATTGACCCTCAATTGATCATCAATTAGGGTTTGATTCAATTGAATTAGGGTTTGGAATCGATGATTCAACAACACTAATCAATGTAAGACTAGTTGCTTTGAAACCATTGAACCATCATACAAATTGGGTATGACCTGACCCCAAACGGTCTTGAGGTCCTTTGGATGACCTCCAAACGGTCTTGAGACCGTTTTCCCATCATATCACTCAAATCTAAGCAATCCAATTAGGGTTTGGTTCATTGGATTGATCACCAAATCAGCATTACATTGTTTAACAGCTTGGTACCTTTAGACCTTCAAACACCTAACCATACTCAATCCTAGACCTACAAACGGTCTTGGGTGACCACCAAACGGTCTTGAGACCGTTTGGATGAGCTCCAAACGGTCTTGAGACCGT
The DNA here is from genome assembly GCA_963693085.1 of Alisma plantago-aquatica. NCBI lineage: Eukaryota > Viridiplantae > Streptophyta > Magnoliopsida > Alismatales > Alismataceae > Alisma > Alisma plantago-aquatica. The sequence continues at coordinate 1,988,383,908 of OY856409.1, forward strand.
TTGCCCATCCAACCTTTGGACTCTAGTGAAAATTCATCATGGATTGGTCTATCGAGTTGATCAACAAATCAGCACTACATTGCATTATGATTAGTACCTTTTGACCTTCAATTGGTCAACTATACTTGACCCCAGACCTCCAAACGGTCTTGGGGTGATCCCCAAACGGTCTTGAGACCGTTTGGATGATTCCCCAAACGGTCTTGAGACCGTTTGGGCTAATCAACCCAAAATCTCAAATTACTCATTGTGATTTCAGCACTGATTTCAATTAGGGTTTGCCCTAGTAATCAACCTTCAACTCTTAACTCGTTTGGAATTAGTCCATCAAATTTGGTGAGTCATTAATTAACATCATTATAAACAGTAATATCATACGGTCAACACTTATTCAACCATCTTATACGGTCTTGAGACCGTTTGCCCAAAACGTTCAATTAAATCAGATTGATAATCAGCACTTAGTCCAATTAGGTTTTCCTAATTGATTAGCCTTCAACTCACAATTCCTTGGGCGTTAATCCCTCAAATTTGGTGAGTCATCAACCAACATAATTAGGAACAGTAATACCAAACGGTAAACACTTGGTCAACTCACTCAAACGGTCTTGAAACCGTTTTCCCAAACAGGTTAAGTTAATCAGGTTGAAAATCAGCACATAATTCAATTCGATTGCCTAATTGATTGGCCTTCAACTCTCGATTCCTTTGGAGTTAATCCCTAAATTTTGGAGGGTTATCAGCCTACATAATTAGGAACAAAATTACCAAAAGGTCAACGCTTGTTCAACCATCTAAAACGGTCTTGAAACCGTTTGCTCCCAAACGGTTTCAAACCGTTTGCCCTTAAACGGTTTGCTGAAACCGCATAGCCAATCAAATTAAAACGATTTGGAGTAGCTATCAAAACGGTTTTGCTTGGTAATTTTCTTTGGATAAGAATCTAGGATGATGTCATCATCCCCTTCCTTCTAACAACCAAGAACAGCAACCGTTCTTGATGGAAATTGCAGCAAAGAAACAAGAGTGTATCAAATTGAAGAAATCAATCAACAAAGCATAGAGAATTGATGCAATAGCAATGTTTAAGGGTTTGAGTTATAAAACCCGCCTCCAATTGAGCTCTAAAGATCCAAGCTCACGCCATGAATGGTGGATGAAGCTCTTGAAACTCCCCCTAGGCTCGTCCTCAAGCTTTTGATTGCAAAAGTTGGCTAGGGTTGAAGAGGAGATCGAAATAAGAAGGAATCCATAATTTATTTTCGATTTCCACCATGAAATCATGGAGAACGAAGGTCAAGGGCTTACCCACAGGTTGGGGACGTGCTCCCTGATCCTCCCTAGCTCCTTGGTCGGTTTTTCAAGCAAGGGGAAGAAGAAAATCCGTAAAGGCCTTGGTTTGGGCTTAGAAATGGCACTTTTATAAGGAAATTGATGAGAGAGACAATGCCTTATAAAAATCCAATTAATCCCAATAAAGTGGCCGCCTCTTCCCCTCAACTACCTTGGGTACGAGGCACCTTCCTTGCCTTTAATTCTCCTTCATTATCCTCAATTTAAAGAAAAGCAAATTAAGCACCTTAATGCTTATAATATAATATCCCACATGTGAGTGGATATTACTTTTCTTTATAAAAAGGTGAGTGGAATTTCACCTACTTAAGATATTTTCGTTCCTTATCTTGTTAAAGGAACGTCCATCCTTATTCAAAATCAACCCAAAACATTTTGGTTGAAATCCCTTCAATTATTTTTATTCATTTTTGCCCTAAATCGAATTAGGGTTTCAATTAGGCATTATTCTTGATTATTTTAATGTCAAGATTCGCTCTCCTACAACTTAATTCAAATGAGGAGTCCCTCTCATTTTATTTGCTCTAAATGATTCTAAGAAACATTAAGGACCTTGTTGAAGTGGTAATTTGCATATTGAACCCTAGATTTTGGGTAAATTGCACATTACACCAAAACTAGGTTTTAATGCACAAGGATTGCTTTACAAGCTTAATTTTGGTGTCCAAGCTTGTGGAAACCATACCACTACATCATATTCATTCTTATGATGTCTCAACATCAGAGGAACATCTTATCATGCAACATTTGCAATTTAACCCCTCAACTTGGGTAATTTGCACTTTAGTCCAAAATAAGCAAACATTGCTTCAACATTGTTCAAACAGGACCAAAATTGAAACATAGGTTCCTTTTGAGCCTTAATTACTTTTCACAAGATGAGATTAAGCATATAATAATCTTTCTTAATCAAAACACCTAGGGTTAAAGCATAACCCAGGTCAGGGATGTTACAACATGGTGGATGGACCAAGTTATACTTTGAGTCATTGTCATGACCTCTCTTTTGATTAGCACAAATGCCAACCATTAGAGATAGTCCCTAAACCTAAACCCAGATTATGAAACAAAAAAAAACTAATTCTTGACAAAGACAATTAAACAATATACGAAAATCAGATGTAATTTTTCCCTTTTTCTTCCTCATAAAATCGTCTGAAACAAATCCACATCACAAACATCACATTCAGATATCAAAAATTATATTCAATTCTATAAAGTCTAAAATAAAATCTTATGGCTCACATGCAGTTCAGTTTACATCAATTACATGTACATGAAACAACAAACACAATATACTATCCATCCTGGGAACAAGAGTGTACAGGGACAATATACTCTATCTAGATTATTTTATTTATATCTTCTTTGTCACAGCCTCTCTGCCGGATAGCATTATACCTAAAAAACATTTGAAACAATCTCATGAGACTCATATAGAGCCCCAGTGAGTGGATACCTCCCACTCAAGCTAGTTACATGCATCAACATCGGATTAAGTATAATGAACTTAAAAGAAACTGACAGATAATGAAAAGCCTAGCAGATAGTTCTAACATCTAGTCAAATTCAATAGACGATGGTAGACTAATCAAACAGATAAGGTAATCACTTAAACCAAGTCCAACTTTAAAATATATTTTAGAGCGTGTCTATGAACAAATCAGTAGATTGGCGATCCTTCAATATGAATATCAAGTCAAGATATAAACATTCTAAATCAACAGATAACAATAACATCATCTTTGTGACACCCCACCAGCCGGACCAGGAACGCATCCTTTAAAACTAAAACTGAAGTACACATAAGACATGTCTATCAAACAATACTATCAAATGAAAAGCAATCCAAGTCATCTTCAGAGTGGATATTTAAATCCAAAGATTTACTACTTGTCAACAAGACAGATCATAATATGTTACAAATAATCTCTACAATAGTATGATTATTTTCCGCAACATGAAACATAATCAACAATGGCAAATCATCAACTAGCAGTACAAGGAATGTAATAAACATTCAAATCATATTCTACACGACTTGTCATCTTTTATTCATTTGCCCTGAAACTACTTAGCTTGTACCTCACTAAATAGAGACACGCCTAATTCTCGTTTCAACAACTCATGGTCACTATCGATGATTCAACAACACTAATCAATGTAAGACTAGTTGCTTTGAAACCATTGAACCATCATCCAAATTGGGTATGCCCTGACCCCAAACGGTCTTGAGGTCGTTTGGATGACCTCCAAACGGTCTTGAGACCGTTTTCCCATCATATCACTCAAATCTAAGCAATCCAATTAGGGTTTGGTTCATTGGATTGATCACCAAATCAGCATTACATTGTTTAACAACTTGGTACCTTTAGACCTTCAAACACCTAACCATACTCAATCCTAGACCTCCAAACGGTCTTGGGTGACCACCAAACGGTCTTGAGACCGTTTGGATGAGCTCCAAACGGTCTTGAGACCGTTTGCCCATCCAACCTTTGGACTCTAGTGAAAATTCATCATGGATTGGTCTATCGAGTTGATCAACAAATCAGCACTACATTGCAATATGATTAGTACCTTTGGACCTTCAATTGGTCAACTATACTTGACCCCAGACCTCCAAACGGTCTTGGGGTGATCCCCAAACGGTCTTGAGACCGTTTGGATGATTCCCCAAACGGTCTTGAGACCGTTTGGGCTAATCAACCCAAAATCTCAAATTAGCTCATTGTGATTTCAGCACTGATTTCAATTAGGGTTTGCCCTAGTAATCAACCTTCAACTCTTAACTCGTTTGGAATTAGTCCATCAAATTTGGTGAGTCATTACTTAACATAATTATGAACAGTAATCTCATACGGTCAACACTTATTCAACCATCTTATATGGTCTTGAGACCGTTTGCCCAAAAAGTTCTATTAAATCAGATTGATAATCAGCACTTAGTCCAATTAGGTTTTCCTAATTGATTAGCCTTCAACTCACGATTCCTTGGGAGTTAATCCCTCAAATTTGGTTAGTCATCAAACAACATAATTATGAACAGTAATACCAAACGGTAAATACTTGGTCAACTCACTCAAACGGTCTTGAAACCGTTTTCCCAAACAGGTTAAGTTAATCAGGTTGAAAATCAGCACATAATTCAATTCGATTGCCTAATTAATTGGCCTTCAACTCTCGATTCCTTTGGAGTTAATCCCTCAAATTTGGAGGGTTATCAGACTACATAATTAGGAACAAAATTACCAAACGGTCAACGCTTGGTCAACCATCTCAAACGGTCTTGAAACCGTTTGCTCCCAAACGGTTTCAAACCGTTTGCCCTTAAACGGTTTGCTGAAACCGCATAGCCAATCAAATTAAAACGATTTGGAGTAGCTATCAAAACGGTTTTGCTTGGTAATTTTCTTTGGATAAGCATCTAGGATGATGTCATCATCCCCTTCCTTCTAACAACCAAGAACAGCAACCGTTCTTGATGGAAATTGCAGCAAAGAAATAAGAGTGTATCAAATTGAAGAAATCAATCAACAAAGCATAGAGAATTGATGCAATAGCAATGTTTAAGGGTTTGAGTTATAAAACCCGCCTCCAATTGAGCTCCAAAGCTCCAAGCTCACGCCATGAATGGTGGATGAAGCTCTTGAAACTCCCCCTAGGCTCGTCCTCAAGCTTTTGATTGCAAAAGTTGGCTAGGGTTGAAGAGGAGATCGAAATAAGAAGGAATCCATAATTTATTTTCGATTTCCACCATGAAATCATGGAGAACGAAGGTCAAGGGCTTACCCACAGGTTGGGGACGTGCTCCCTGCTCCTCCCTAGCTCCTTGGTCGGGTTTTCAAGCAAGGTGAAGAAGAAAATCCATAAAGGCCTTGGTTTGGGCTTAGAAATGGCACTTTTATAAGGAAATTGATGAGAGAGACAATGCCTTATAAAAATCCAATTAATCCCAATAAAGTGGCCGCCTCTTCCCCCTCAACTACCTTGGGTACGAGGCACCTTCCTTGCCTTTAATTCTCCTTCATTATCCTCAATTTAAAGAAAAGCAAATCAAGCACCTTAATGCTTATAATATAATATCCCACATGTGAGTGGATATTACTTTTCTTTATAAAAAGGTGAGTGGAATTTCACCTACTTAAGATATTTTCGTTCCTTATCTTGTTAAAGGAACGTCCATCCTTATTCAAAATCAACCCAAAACATTTTGGTTGAAAGCCCTTCAATTATTTTTATTCATTTTTGCCCTAAATCGAATTAGGGTTTCAATTAGGCATTATTCTTGATTATTTTAATGTCAAGATTCGCTCTCCTACAACTTAATTCAAATGAGGAGTCCCTCTCATTTTATTTGCTCTAAATGATTCTAAGAAACATTAAGGACCTTGTTGAAGTGGTAATTTGCATATTGAACCCTAGATTTTGGGTAAATTGCACATTACACCAAAACTAGGTTTTAATGCACAAGGATTGCTTTACAAGCTTAATTTTGGTGTCCAAGCTTGTGGAAACCATACCACTACATCATATTCATTCTTATGATGTCTCAACATCAGAGGAACATCTTATCATGAAACATTTGCAATTTAACCCCTCAACTTGGGTAATTTGCACTTTAGTCCAAAATAAGAAAACATTGCTTCAACATTGTTCAAACAGGACCAAAATTGAAACATAGGTTCCTTTTGAGCCTTAATTACTTTTCACAAGATGATATTAAGCATATAATAATCTTTCTTAATCAAAACACCTAGGTTTAAAGCATAACCCAGGTCAGGGATGTTACAACATGGTGGATGGACCAAGTTATACTTTGAGTCATTGTCATGACCTCTCTTTTGATTAGCACAAATGCCAACCATTAGAGATAGTCCCTAAACCTAAACCCAGATTATGAAACAAAAAAAAACTAATTCTTGACAAAGACAATTAAACAATATACAAAAATCAGATGTAATTTTTCCCTTTTTCTTCCTCATAAAATCGTCTGAAACAAATCCACATCACAAACATCACATTCAGATATCAAAAATTATATTCAATTCTATAAAGTCTAAAATAAAATCTTATGGCTCACATGCAGTTCAGTTTACATCAATTACATGTACATGAAACAACAAACACAATATACTATCCATCCTGGGAACAAGAGTGTACAGGGACAATATAATCTATCTAGATTATTTTATTTATATCTTCTTTGTCACAACCTCTCTGCCGGATAGCATTATACCTAAAAAACATTTGAAACAATCTCATGAGACTCATATAGAGCCCCAGTGAGGGGATACCTCCCACTCAAGCTAGTTACATGCATCAACATCGGATTAAGTATAATGAACTTAAAAGAAACTGACAGATAATGAAAAGCCTAGCAGATAGTTCTAACATCTAGTCAAATTCAATAGACGATGGTAGACTAATCAAACAGATAAGGTAATCACTTAAACCAAGTCCAACTTTAAAATATATTTTAGAGCATGTCTATGAACAAATCAGTAGATTGGCGATCCTTCAATATGAATATCAAGTCAAGATATAAACATTCTAAATCAACAGATAACAATAACATCATCTTTGTGACACCCCACCAGCCGGACCAGGAACGCATCCTTTAAAACTAAAACTGAAGTACACATAAGACATGTCTATCAAACAATACTATCAAATGAAAAGCAATCCAAGTCATCTTCAGAGTGGATATTTAAATCCAAAGATTTACTACTTATCAACAAGACAGATCATAATATGTTACAAATAATCTCTACAATAGTATGATTATTTTCCGCAACATGAAACATAATCAACAATGGAAAATCATCAACTAGCAGTACAAGGAATGTAATAAACATTCAAATCATATTCTACACGACTTTTCATCTTTTATTCATTTGCCCTGAAACTACTTAGCTTGTACCTCACTAAATAGAGACACGCCTAATTCTCGTTTCAACAACTCATGGTCACTATCTTAGGGTTTAGAAAAACACCCTAAGATATCAACAACAGACGTAGGCCACCTCAGGGTTGCCTAAAGAGGCTCACATCCTCATCTTGGGTACACGAGATAGGAACCAGCAAAATAATATACAACATATCACAACATTTCATGTATTTTTACATTTCACATACTTCATTTCATCAGAGTCTATTCCATCTGGACATAAACTTTCATAGCAAGGACTTAGGTCTAGAGCCACTCCAGATGACTCACTCCTAATTCCTGGTGGTCTAACCTTTAAGGTCTCGATCCACACTATAGAAATCCTTCTCATAATTCATCGATTACTACAAGGAGATCCATTTTGTTTCCCCAGTGTGGTCCTCAGGGGAAACTCACCGTGTTCAGGGCACCTAACAAGATGTTCCATCATTTCACTTGTTATTAATATCTTTATATCCTATTAAAAGAATTCAAAACATCATATATCATATATGTGTATTCTCATGTAACTAGAATAACATGAAATAGATTAAGCTTATCAAGAAAGACAATGATTAAAGCAAGAAGCATAATAAATCTATAGATTACATCACATATGATTATTTCTATTTTCTACATTCATTTCATAACAATTATCAATAGTGGGTCTTTAGACAGAGACATAATCTTATTTTCCAACATTTACCCCATCAAGGCTTTATCATCATCAGTGGGATTTCATCCCTAGTCATTATCACATTATGTAATATTTACCCTCATCAGGTTTCTCAAATGTAAGCAGTGCATGTTAAATTCAATCTCAACATATTTCTTATCAGTTCATTTTGTTCTCAAAGAATATTCATAGAGACATTAGAGCTAGCAACAATAAAAGCATATAGGTATCTTGTATCATTTGTCATACTCAGAATAGATTTATCATACAACATATACTTATTCCATCCAATTTCAGTAGATGCAAATATATTTCATGCATAAACGTGCATAACACACTTAATTCTCTTCTTCTTTTATTTCACATTCTTCAACTAGGGTTACTAATCAACACATGTTGGTTATCATTTGAAGCCCATCAAAATAGTTCATTCTCATAGTATGAGTATTCTATCAAACAATCATAATACAAGAATACATTCTTGTAAATCAATTCAAATGCTTGAACCTCATCTTTTAATTGAATTCAACTACAGTTATGTACATTCTTTAATCCCTCATTTGAGATTATTATTCATTAGCATCATCTAGCTCATCATTTTAGGGTTAGAGTTTTTTTTTGGAAATAGGTAAATATATTGCCAAAAGAGTCAAACAGTAGAGCTACACTATACAAGCCAACCTACAAAAAGTATACGGGGCAGTCTCTACAAAATGCCCCAGTATCGTTTAGCTATGGGATGTAGTCCCTTTTCTATGCCTTTAGCCTTCACGGCATTACAAACATCTCTAGTAATTGAAAGAAAAACATTGTTGCACGGCGCGAACCCATGGTTGATGTTTTTCCTCTCTTTCCATATGTTGAAGCATATGTTGGATAGACAAATCCCAACAAATGCCATGTCGTTCTTGTTCAGACATCTAACACTGAGGTGCTCTATCATTTCTTTGAAACTTCCAGCCGAGAGCACCCCCAGCCATTCTTAAGCCACATCAGAGCCCAAAGACGAACAACTTTGTCACACCCATAGAATAAATGTTCAAGGGTTTCATTCTCATCACAAAAGGAGCATCTGGGGTTGACATGGAGCCCCCAGTGGATCAGTCTATCTTTAGTGAGGTGTTTACCAAGAAATACCTTGTACCCAGCTATACTCCATTTAGGAATGTGCCCTTTTCCCCAAAGCAGTTCATACCAGGGAGCATCGTCCCTTGTTGGAGTGTGGATCCATGGTTTCTGCCTGTGCAACACGAAAATACCGTCGAGATCCACACCATACAGCTGATGCACCTGGTTCCAGCAGCTACACAAAGCAGTCCAAGTTCTGGAAGAACTGGTATGGCTGATGGGAATGGACCTGTAGCGCAGCCTCAACCATCTCGTCCAAACATTGTCCTTCTCCATGAGAAACATGTCCAACCACTTCAGCAGGCTAGCATGAACTAAGTCCTCCACTTTAGTCACATTGAGGCCTCCTTTTCTGTAGGTTGTTAGATTCATCTACTAATTCTCATCTTTTTCCTTCATTTCATATTCATTCGTCTCAACTTCTTTTGTGTCATGTTAATTACATTATTTGTGATAGAGTGGGTTTTTACTTATATTTTCTCTCTCTTATAATTTATTATTTCCAATAATACCCCCAACATTTTCCATTGCTTAATTGATTAAAAATGATTATTAATTTCATAAAAATCCAAACCCATATTTCATAGTAGATCAAATCCATGTATTAGGGTACATAGTCAATTTATATAAAAAAAACATTTGAGTTTGACCCTCAATTTGATACCAGGGTTGGATAATGATATCTGATGCGTGCTATTTTAGCACATCTTTTCTGTGAATTATTAAGCTTGTCACATAGAAATACTCCATTCATCTCTTGAAATTGAACAAATTGATATTTTCTCTTTTTTTATCACAAATCTGATAATCATGTGCATTTTATTGCAGTTTCAGGACCTGAGTCGATCGACTGGTATTATCAACCGATCATCTCACCTTATCGACCCGATCGTATGACCAAGTGAAATGCTCGATTTACCTTCAAACGTCGATCATCACTCTCATCAGACGACTGGCCGAGATCGCCCGATTCGTAAACCAAACGCTCGGCTGATGCCCATTACATAGAACGATTTCAACTGCGCCACCACCCTAATTAGGGTTGGCAGCCGATCGATTGGATGCCACATTTCAGAACCTTCCAACCGATCGGTTGGTTCCTGAACCGGTCGGTTGGCGGCGCGCAGACAACAAAAGTCCCCAGCCGCCAGCCCTAAAAAACCCCTAAACCTAATGTATCCCCCCCTCCTTTTCCTAATAAAAGGAGGGGCACTTCCTCCTCTTCAGGCATCTTGGATTTCTATTGTATTGGAATTCTGAAGCAATAATTCTTGTAATCATCTTTTTATTATGCAATAAAGTAGATTTTAGTTCAATCATAGTTCTTTCATACTTGCTCTTGTCTCTTCTTTCTGCCTTAGTCTTAATCCTTTTTCTCTGCTCTTTAATTCTGGAGCAAGGAACAAAGAACTAAGCCATTTCATTGTCTCTAGAATAAGGATTAGTCTCTTGATTTTGGGGCTAGACTATGGCTTCAATACTTTCTTCCTCTATCTCCCCTTTCTCCATGAGTGAGTAGACTTCTATCGAGGCAAGGCGAATAACCCCTTAGCCATGGTTTTAACGACTTCTTCTTAAACGACTAGATGGTAATCGATTTTAAATAACGGTTGATCTTCGGGTCGCATGTTAATCCAGATGGAAATGATCATGGAAATCTGGATTTAGAACAATAAAATCGATTACATAGATGTTTTGATATGACCGTGGATTTTCGTCTTTTTGGATGATAAACTAGGAAGCATGAGCACCAAGACCAATGGGCTCATGTGGAGTTTATCTCTTGTGAGTTTTTAAATTCACAAACCTTCATCGAATCGTCATTTAAGAATTAGTTGTTATCACCTAGGCTAAGGTGGTGAAAACCCCTACGAGCCTCGATTTCCATCTCTTGATTTAATCACCGCATCCTTTGTTTTCTTTAATTCTTAGTCTTTCATTCATATAGTTCTGCTTGTGTTAACAATCATCTTATTTTTTCCTTGTGCATGTTTATTCTTGTTGAGTGCATTTCTTCTTGCATTAGCGTAATCAATCAAACCCCCAACTTGACTTTTACTTTCTGCTTTAATCTAAAGAAAAATACAAAAAACAAATAATAAAGTTCTTCAAACTTTGGGTTCTAAGAACAATCTCTAAAAAGTTGTCCTGTGGGATTGACCCTTCTATACTACCCTTAAAACTGGAAGTAAAAAAGGTTTAAACTCTAGAATTAACCATCTTAGTGATTGATATTGCAAACGACAATTATCAATTTGGCGCCGTTGCCGGGGACAACGAATTGTTTTCTCAAACCCCAAAACAATTTTGAAAAACTTTTTTCCCTTTTTCATGCCTTCCGAGTAACATTCTGGAAGTGTACTCCTCTTTCTGCCGAGTTTCCATTCCGGCAGTACGTTTTTTCTGCACATGAATAACTGCTTTAATTGTGCATGCGACGCCTGAACGACGATTTTCAACCGTTTGATCCGGAAATAGAAAGGACCTTTCATCGTATAAACCGTCAAAATCTAGTGAGAATGAATAAAGACGAAGTTGCCCGTAGGATCGACCAAGCTCTCACAGCTCAAAGAGAGCTCATCCAAGCCGAACAAGCGGAAAGAGAAGCCGCTTTGCGTGCAGCCTTTAGGGACGAGCAAGCAACCATAGAAGCCGATAGGACGGAAGCTGAAAGGCAAAAACAATTAAAAGACTTTTCTGTTCCCAAAACGGCCTATGCGCAACATCCAGTTATAACCCCCAATATTATTGCTCCACAATTCGAAATCTGAACACAATGGATCACCATGATGCAAGCCAACCCCTTCTCAGGCAACAATGGGGAAAGTTGCCAAAATCATCTTCAAAGGTTCATTGACCTTTGTTCTTTGAAAAAACTCCCGGATGTCTCTGAAGATGCCATCCGCCTTAGGTTGTTTAAGTATTCCCCCTCCGGCCAAGCTAGTAGCTATTACAACACCATGGAGAGCAAAGAACATGTCACAACATGGGAAGTTCTACAAAGCAAGTTCCTTGAGAAATTTTACCCCCCGTCTCTCACCTATGAACTTAGGGGTCAAATAACTCATTTTTCTATGTCCCCAGGAGAGTCCTTAGGTGAATCCTGGAAAAGATTCAAATACTTACTTAGGAAGTGCCCCCACCATGATATCTCTCAAGCCCAACTCATAGAGATTTTCTATCGTGGTGTTGATGATGATACCAAATTCTTTCTCGATTCCTCATCTGGAGGAAATTTCATGCATCAAAGTTTGACTAGCGCATGGGAGGTAGTCAAACGGGCTTCCAAAACATGGGCTAGAAGAGGGATTGGCAGAATCCTTAAGGTAGCCAAGGCAGAAGTTAATAATGATATCCAAAGCATAGAGGAAAGCCTAAAATTAATTGCCTTAAAACAAGATCAGTTAGAGTCATCCTTGATCACCCTTAGGGAGTCACCCCAACAACTAAAAGCCATGGATTCCCTTTGTGGTATTTGCCAAGGATACGACCATACCACTCTCCACTGTCAATATCTCTACAACATGCCCATGCAACCCGAAGTAGGACAACAATCAGGAAGACCTCAATTCGATTCATACAATACCAGGCCAAGGTTACTACAATCCCAACCAACCTAGAAACCACCCTGGTTTTCAATATGGGAACCCTTCAGGTGCCGAGAACTCTAACCAACTTCAACAAAGGCCTCCCTACCCTCAAAGTAACAATCGACCACCACCTGGATTCCCATACAACAATCAAAGAAATTTTGGAAATCACCAAAATCGACAACACTACCAACAATTCCAAAACCTAAACCTTCCACCCCAAAATCTAAACCAACCTCAACCTCTCCAGCCACCTCAAATTGCCCCCCTCCTCCTCCCCCAAGTCATCCTAGCCTGGAAAGCATAGAACAAACCCTCGTGGCCATACAAGCCCATCAAAAGGCAACTGATGCACAGTTGGCCCGTCTGTTTGCCCAACAAAAACCTCCTACTGGGACCTTTACAGGGCAGCCTGAAAACAACCCCAAACATCCTGAACAACTCAAGGTTGTCTCTACTCATTCAAGAAAGGTGCACTCCCCTCCCCCTCCAAAAAATTCTTCAGACCCACCTCTAGAATTCGAGGATGAAGACATGGTAGTTGTCGAACCCGAAGCCACACCCAAACCATCCGTTCCCGAAACCCCTCAAGTGGAAGATGAAGAACCAGTTTACAAACCCCGACCTCCCTATCAAGCCCGCCTCAAACAAACAAGACTTGATGCCCGCTTCATGAAATTTAGGGATGCTATGAAAAAAATACATGTCGATATTCCCTTCCTTGATGCTTTGGCAGACATGCCCACCTGGTCCAAGTACATGAAATCTCTCTTGACTAGGAAGTATGTTACTGAAGAATACAAGACTGTTAAACTTGCAAGGACCACATCAGACATTATCCTAAGTAAGATGCATAAAAAATAGAAGGATCCAGGTTCTTTTAGAATAGGATGCTACTTGGGTGACAATGCTTGTAGAAAAGGCCTAGCAGATTTAGGAACCAATATATCTATAATGCCATATAGTCTTTACAAAAGACTAGGATTCAATGACATGTTACCCACGACCATGACCATCCAACTGGCAGATTCATCCACAACTAAACCCATGGGAATCATAGAAGACATTCCGGTTAAAGTTGGAAATGATGCATACGTCCCTTGTGATTTTGTGATCATGGATATCAAGGAAGATTTATGCTACCCTCTCATTTTCAGACGTCCCTTCTTAGCCACTGCTCGTGCCTTAATTGATGTTGAGGCTGGTACCATTTTGTTAAGGCTAGGGAAGCAAACCCTACAGTTTAGGGTGTTTGAAAGTATGAGGGGACCTAGTCTTGAGGAAGAAGTCTACCTCCTTGATTGCATTGATGAATTATCCCAACTAAGGCAAGAATGGGAATTAGTTGATGATCCCCTACGCACTACTCTCACCATCCCCACCGAATGTGATTTTGATAATGAACCATCAAATCAACTCAAGATTCATTTGGACAGCTTTGAGAAAATCCCATGTGCTGAGATTGAAGACCTTAAAATGATCTCCACCATAGAAGAACGACTTGAACCGCCAAAGGCCCTGGAAATGAAGACTCTCCCCATAGGCATGAAATATGTCTTTCTAGATGAACAATAATTATGCCCTGTCATTATCAATTCTGACCTTACCATTGAACAAGAAAACATGCTTATGAGAGAACTTAGGAAACAGAAAATAGCTTTAGGGTACAAAATGATGGATTTAGTTGGGATAGATCAATCCATTTGCATCCACAAAATCCCAATGATTAAAAATAGTAAACCTTCTCAAGACCCGCAAAGGAAACTCAACCCAAACATGAAGGAAGTTGTCTGACTTGAAGTAATTAAACTTTTGACTGCAGGAATCATCTACCCCATCTCTGACTCTCCTTGGTTCATCCCTGTCCAGGTCGTCCCCAAAAAAGGTGGGACTACAGTCATTAGGAATGAGAAGAATGAGCTCATCCCCACCCGTACCGTTACAGGGTGGAGGATGTGCATTGACTATAGGAAACTCAACAAAGAAACTAGGAAAGACCACTTCCCTCATCCCTTCCTCGATCAAGTTCTTGAACGTTTAGCTCATCAATAATACTTTTGCTATTTAGATGGCTACTCAGGTTTTTATCAGATTCCCATTCATCCTGAAGACCAAGAGAAGACCACTTTCATATGCCCTTTTGGTACATACGCTTTTAGACGAATGCCCTTTGGCCTGTGCAATGCACCAACCACTTTTCAAAGATGTATGTGTGCCATTTTTTCAGGGTTAACTGAAACTGTCATGGAAGTGTTCATGGACGATTTCTCTGTCTATGGAGACAGTTTTGATTCATGCCTTCGAAACCTCTCCCTTGTCCTTGATAGATGTATTGAATCACACTTAGTCCTTAATTGGGAGAAGTGTCACTTCATGGTCAAGGAGGGTATTGTTCTAGGCCATAAGGCGAGCAACCAGGGCATTGAAGTTGACCAAGCTAATATTGAGGTCATCACCAAGCTACTTCCCCCAACCTCAGTCAAAGACATCCGAGCCTTCTTAGGACATGCCAGTTTCTATCGGCGATTCATCCGTGATTTTTCCAAAATCACAAAACCTCTCACTAATCTTCTTCAAAAGGAGGTGCCCTTCCATTTCGATACGACATGCATGGAGAGTTTTCTATGTTTGAAAAAGGCTCTCACCACCACTCCTGTCATCCGTGCTCCTGACTGGGCCTTACCCTTTGAAATCATGTGCAATGCTAGTGATTTTGCTGTAGGTTCCATTTTAGGACAACGAATTGACAAAAAAACACCATGTTATTTATTATGCATCCAAGACCTTAGATGAGGCTCAACGAAATTACACCGTAACTGAAAAAGAAATGCTAGCCATTGTCTATGCTTTCGATAAATTTCGCTCATATCTTGTTGGTTCAAAGGTAGTTGTTTACACTGATCATGCAGCCATTCGCTACCTCATGACCAAGAAAGATGCCAAGCCTAGACTTATAAGATGGATTTTGTTATTGCAGGAATTTGATCTAGAAATCCTAGACAAAAAGGGATCTGAAAATGTTGTGGCTGACCACCTCAGTAGACTTAGCTATAACCCCATCGGTGAAAATCCAATAAATGAATCCTTACCCGATGACCAATTGCTCAAGGTAGACTCCCAATTTCCTTGGTTTGCTGATTTTGTAAACTATTTAGCTATAGGTGTATTGCACCCTGAGTATACGGGACACTCTAAAGTTAAGTTTTTACATGATGTAAAAAATTATTATTGGGATGAACCTTATTTGTTTTGACTTTGCACCTATGGTTTATATCGTCGTTGTGTATCCCATGAAGAAAGCATCACTATTTTGGAACAATGTCACTCTGGCCCCTATGGTGGTCACATGAGTTCCCAAAAAATGGCTAGAAAGGTCCTACAATGCAGATTCTTTGGCCCACCATCTTCAAAGACTCGTATGATTATGTGCTTTCATGTGACCAATATCAAAGGACGGGTAATATTTCCAAGCGTGACCAAATGCCCCTCACCTCTTGGTAGGAATTAGAGATTTTTGATGTCTAGGGAATCGACTATATGGGCCCATTTCCTTCTTCTTATGGGTTTGCTTACATTTTCTTCGCAGTCGATTACGTATCAAAGTGGGTTGAAGCCATACCTACTAAAACATGTGACTCTAAACCCGTTAAGAAACTTTTTAAAGATATCATTTTTCCTAGATTTGGAGTCCCTCGCACCGTCATTTCTGACGGGGGATCCCATTTTTTGGAGAAAAGTTTTGAGGCTCTTTTGAAAAAATATGGGGTTTATCACAAAGTCGCCACTCCTTACCATCCTCAAACCAGTGGGCAGGTAGAAGTATCCAATAGACAAATAAAATCAATTTTAGAAAAAACTGTTGGACGCACTAGGAAAGATTGGGCGTTAAAAATCAAGGACGCTCTGTTGGCATATCGTACTTCCTACAAAACACCCATTGGCACTACCCCTTTCAGACTGATCTACAGTAAGTCATGTCACTTACCAATAGAACTAGAGCACAAAGCAAGCTGGGCCTTCAAAACTTTGAATTTTGACCTTTCCATGGCCGGAGAGAAACATTTTCTCCAAATAAGCGAGCTTGATGAACTTAGGATGAGTGCCTATGAAAATGCAAGAATCTACAAAGACCGCACCAAAAAGTGGCATGGTGGTCACATCAAGCGCAAAGACATTAGCGAAGGGGATCAAGTTTTAGTTTTTAATTCAAGATTATGACTTTTTCCTAGAAAACTCAAGTCGAGGTGGTATGGCCCCTACATTGTAAAATGTGCTTACCCACATGGTGTCTTTCTCCTATGGGATAAAGTTCTGGGCGAGTTTAAGGTCAATGGGCACCATCTTAAAATATATATCACCACTGAAGATGTTGTCGCTTCAGACTCAACCAAATTTCCACCCTTGCAGGATCTGAACCTCACTGACCCTTCACCTCCTCCAGATTCCAATTAATCTGATCTTGGTCGAGCCATGACGTAAAATAAGGCACTAGTTTGGAGGCAACCAAACACTATCTTCCCTTCTCGTTTGTTTTCTTATTTTTGTTCTTTTCGTTCTGTTTTTCCTTGTTCCTGTTGTTGAGCCGATCGGTTCGCATTACCAGACGCTCGGTTCAACACCGCTAAATGAAAGGTTGGATTTCCAGACGTTCGACTCGTCCGCTGACCGTTCCGCAAACCATGTATGCATCCTCTTTCCTTTACAGTTTTATGTTGGCGCCCGAGGCAGACCAGCCGATCGGCTTGCTTTCCAACCGATCGGCTCATGGATCCATTGATCTATATAACACACCAGACACAAGGTCATTCTCCCATCTCCTCGCAAACCCTAGCCGCCCCCCTTCGATGTTCACTCGATCGCTCATAGCTCTTCCTGTTCTTCAGCCACCCGCCTTGATCCTCAGCCGGACGACCAAGGTCCGCTCTTCGGCCGACCGGTTTTCCCTCAGTCGGCCATTTGGCCTTCCCGCAACAGCTGGTTACGCTGCACGTCTGCTGTTTCAGCCGCCCGCCTGACAGCAACACCGCCCGTCTCGATCGGCAGACGACCGACGGAGCCTCCATCGCCGTGGCCTCAACAAGACGATCGAAGCCAGATCCGTCGAGTGCTCAGTCGACCGCCTGGTGCTTCAGCCGCCCGCCTGGCTGGAACGTCGTCCGTTTCGATCCACAGACGACCGGTGAGTAGGTTCTGCATCGCCACCTCCTCAGCTTCCTCTACAAGATGGACATCAGCTAGGTCCGCTGAGTGCTCAGATCCAGACTCATCCGACCGTTTGGTCACTCCAGTCGCCCGTCTCAGACGCCGAAACACCCATTTCAGCTCTCCAGACGATCGGTTTGCTCTTCAGACGACCGGTTGGCTTCTCCAGACGATCGGTTTCTCCCCACAACAGTGATGTTCAGCCGCTTCCACAAGGGCAAGGGCAAGGCCCCTACATCCTCTTCCAGGGATCCTCCTCGCCATTCCAGTTCTCATCCCGTAATCCATTTCCGCACACCCTCTCCTACGGGTGAGTCTTCTCCCGAGTTAGTCGAGGAGATGCTTCGGGACATCAAAGAGGCGGATGAGCTTCTCTGCGAGATGGAGGGAACTCAGAAGGCAGCCAATGATCTAGATTCGACCACCCCCCGTTCACCCCGTATAGCACCTATTCCGGGTAGCTACGACCAGTTCACTAGCGCTGACCACCACCAACATTATGACGATATGTTCGCAATTGGTGTTTCCTTGCCTCGTTGGGCATGCGACACAACCCTTGATGCTTTGGGCATCCGCGATGCCGTCAACGATATCCTCCGCAGAAACCACATCCTTAGCTTTCCCTACCATGTCACCTCTATTTACTGTGATCTTACCCTCGAGTTTTTGAGCACTTTCCACAGGTTACATTGTTCTTTCAGAAACTCGAGTTGTAAATACCGGATTTTTGGGGAAAATCTAGAATCATCTGCCAAGCAAATCACTTCTTTCATCCTCGAAGGCAGGGATGACTATTGGCTAGACAAATGTATGGCGCGGTCTCATGACTCCTACCCAGACCATTACGACAGAGATAAGTTTTGGGCAGAGATTACCGGGCTTCTTCCCCGTCTTCCTAGTGGGCCCAAGGCCTCCTGCATTCACAACCCGATGGTCTGTTACCTTCACTGTATTTTGGCTTGCACCATTTTCAGTCGGGAAGGTACTCAGGGCACAATTACTCAGGTAGAGCTTTATGCCCTTTGGTGTCTTTTACATGAAGAACCTTTCAACTGGGGCAATGCTATCATTGAGCATTTTAGTACCCAAGCTAGCCGAGCCACTTCCTCTTCTTTTCGCATTGGCCACTATGTTACCCAACTCGCCATCTTTTTGGGCTACACCCACATCACCTTTCCTCCACTTGAGCTCAAAAATCACCTCATCAACACCCACTATTTGAAGAATAGTAGGTTTATCCATTTTGGCACCGAGGGTGTTTATTACCTTTTGTTCAAAGACACTCAGGTGGTCCTCCAGCTCCCGTTACATTTACGGTTTGCAGCAGCAAACTACATCTATGAGTTGACTGATTTACCATGCCATATCCAGAGATTCTACCTGGAGCATCCAGATCCAGATACCTTCCCCGAGCCACAACCTCATAGGAGGAGCCTCTCTTTAGAGGCACACGATGATGACACTGGACCGCCACCGCCACCTTCCAGACGTCACACCAGGCGGAAACCAGATGACGACTCTGGTCCTTACGGCTTCTACGAGATCCAGACTCAGCTGGATGAGATTCAGCAAGAGCAGTAGAGACAGGGCCACCAGCTCAATCACATGTACCTGATGCAGCATTCGCAGGTGTCTTGGCATGTGGATTGCGGTCACTATGCCCCTAGTCGACCAGCTTATGATGAGTACGGAGCACACCAAAGTTATCCAGGCCCTGATTCTTCTTATTGGGCAAACTACTACTCCTCCCACCAGCAGCACCCTCCACCGCAGTGACTCTTCCCTCCATCTCGCTCTTAGAGTTTGCTCGGGTCGAGCAAACTTCTAAGTCCGGGGTGGGGGTGGGTGGTACATGATCCACCCTTTATCTTCCCTTTTCAACATTTCCTTCTGCATTTTTATTTGTTTGCGTTGTTTACTTTCAAACATAAGGCCTTTATCTAGTCGACCGAATGTTGTACTTTATCTTCAAAAATCAATTGCATTATCAAATTTATTTCAAAAAACTTTGCAATATCAAGTTCCCTATGATCATTATAACAATTTTTGGAAACGGTGGAAAGCCTTAGAGTATCAAATAGAATCAAATGTAGATTTTCTTAATTTTAGCATTAGATTAACTTATTTGTTTTTACTCTTATATAATGTAGCTACATGTCTCTTCTATCTTATGCAACGACAACTCAAGTTTAAAAAAAAAGGTTTTTTGTTGCACGGGGAAAATAAATCGCATGCCAAACCCTAAGTCCGGGGTGGCATGCCTTTCTTCCATACCCCACAAAGGGGTGTACCATCACAAGATGCCAAAAAGAGCACACAAAAAAATTTTGTGGTCAATGTAATCACAAGTCCATGAAAAAAATTATATCCCAAGTCGAATAGAGGAGGGATTTTTCCGTCACACCTCAAATGCTCTATTCCTGTGCAACAATCAACCCAATAAAAAAATGAATGATGAGTGTCGAAGCGTAAGTTAGATCAAGACTGTCTTTACAAAGTATGGGTTTAAAAAAAATTAAGTTATGAAAAATGTTTTCTTAAGAAACATAGTGCTTGCAATTTGTGGTTCTAGGAGATGGGTCGCTTGGCCATGAAAAGGATAGAAGAATTGATAATCTAGGGAGGATGAACTTGTTATTCCAAAATTTTTGAATCATTTTGATTTTTCAATTTCTTGAGGACAAGCAAAACTTTAAGTCCGTGGTATTTTGATGTGTGCTATTTCAGCACATCTTTTCTACGAATTATTAAGCTTGTCACATAGAAATACTCCATTCATCTCTTGAAATTGCACAAATTGATATTTTCTCATTTTTTATCACAAATCTGATAATCATGTGCATTTTATTACAGTTTCAGGACCTGAGCCGATCGACTGGTATTGTCAACCGATCGTCTCACCTTATCGACCTGATCGTCTGACCAAGTGAAACGCTCGATTTACCTTCAAGCGTAGATCATCGCTCTCATCAGACGACTGATCGAGATTGCCCGACTCGTAAACCAAACGCTCGGCTGATGCCCATTACACAGAACAATTTCAACTGCGCCGCCACCCTAATTAGGGTTGGCAGCCGATCGATTGGCTTCCGCATTCCAGAACCTTCCAACCGATCGGTTATTTCCTAAACCGGTCGGTTGGCGGCACACAGACAGCAAAAGTCCCCATCCGCCAGCCCTAAAAAACCCCTAAACCTAATGTATCCCCCCCTCCTTCTCCTATAAAAGGAGGGGCACTCCCTCCTCTTTAGGCATCTTGGATTTCTATTGTATTGGGATTTTGAAGCAATAATTCTTGTAATCATCTTTTTATTATGCAATAAAGTAGATTTTAGTTCAATCATAGTTCTTTCATACTTGCTCTTGTCTCTTCTTTCTGCCTTAGTCATAATATTTTCTCTCTGTTCTTTAATTCTAGAGCAAGTAACAAAGAACTAAGCCATTTCATTGTCTCTAGCATAAGGATTAATCTCCTGATTTTTGGGCTAGACTATGGCTTCAATACTTTCTTCCTTCATCTCCCCTTTCTCCATGAGTGAGTAGACTTATATCGAGGCAAGGGGAATAACCCCTTAGCCATGGTTTTAACGACTTCTTCTTAAACGATTAGATGAAATTGATTTTAATTAACGGTTGATCTTCGGGTCGCATGTTAATCTGGATGGAAATGACCATGGAAATCTGGATTTAGAACAATAAAATCGATTACATAGACGTTTTGATATGACCGTGGATTTTTGTCTTTTAGGATGATAAACTAGGAAGCATGAGCACCAAGACCAATGGGCTCATGTGGAGTTTATCTCTTGTGAGTTTTTAAATCCGCAAACCTTCATCGAATCGTCGTTTAAGAATTAGTTGTTATCGCCTAGGCTAAGGTGGTGAAAACCCCTACGAGCCTCGATTTCCATCTCTTGATTTAATCACTGCATCCTTTGTTTTCTTTAATTCTTAGTCTTTCATTCATATAGTTCTGCTTGTGTTAGCTATCATATTATTTTTTCCTTGTGCATGTTTATTCTTGTTGAGTGCATTTCTTCTTGCATTAGTGTAATCAATCAAACCCCCAACTTCACTTTTACTTTCTTCTTTAATCTAAAGAAAAATACCAAAAACAAATGATAAAGTTCTTCAAACTTTGGGTTCTAAGAACAATCTCTAAAAAGTTGTCCTATGGGATCGACCCTTCTATACTACCCTTAAAACCAGAAGTAAAAAAGGTTTAAACTCTAGGATTAACCATCTTAGTGATTGATATTGCAAATGACAATTATTAATATCATGAAGATCCACCTAAAATTTTGTTGCAATTGGATAAATTAATTAGGAGTTATGAGTTTTTTAAATTATGCACATTATAACATTTATTCAAACCTAGGACCTAAGTTTTTGGGTTATTTGATCAAATGTGTGACATATAAATGTCACACACCCCCTGGGCATGGGCCTTTAGTATTGGCCCTACATTTCTAGTCGTCTAATCTCCTTGATTGTGGATTAGCAAGGACCCAACGAAAGTAAACTTGTCACCTACCTCCCATAAAGGGCGGGGAGGTGAGATCAGACCCAAGCTCCAGCAAGCTTCCACCTCGCTCCTAATCTTAAAGATTCTTCCAACTAGATAATGCTATCTCACAAAAATGAGCTCAACAAACCCTATCTTGAGCCCCCTCTCCTTAGTAGAAGGGAGAACCAACTCCCTTATCTTCCTCTTTCTCACTTCGGCGGCGGCCAACGAACCTAGGACCCGACCTAGCCCTAAACCTAACCCCGACCATATATAAGAACCCTATTGGAGTCTTCACCACCCCTTCACCTTGACCCTGTACTACAAAGCCTACTTGTGATGGTAGCACCTCCCTATTGCATCCATGTGTCATAGAGACACTACCACACAACTTCTTTTAAGGCTTTAGATCTCGACGCTTCTCCCTCTCAATCACCCCCACACAAACCTCCAACAATGGTCGAGCTCTGGCGGGATCTTTCCACTGGAGCTAGGGGCTTGCTGCTCCCTTTCCCCTCCACCACCAGCGAGCACTCCGCCGTGTTCTTATGCTCTGAAGGAGGCTCACACAAGGAGAGGAGGGACTCATGGGGTCAGCTGGGCCTATCAACAGACTCCACCTCAGCAAGCTTAGGTGTGAGTCAACAGAAGTCAGTGGAGCTGCATGCTTGCTTGGGGCCAATCCATGAGAACCAACTCAGCATTCTACGATCCATTTCACGAGACCTAGGATCAACATGAGCCGTCGATCCAGTCAGATTCGGCCGTTGATTAAGGTAGCACCTTTTTTTCATTTCTTGTTAAATATCAAAGAAAATGGGTTATCTTAGAAAAATCATAGAAATTAGTAGGAATATCAGATAGTATTAAAATTATATACCATTTCCATTATAAAAATTCAAGAAATTCAAATAAAATATCATCAAGATCTAGATACGACTCCTTTTTCAAAGGTACTAGCTTAGATCCTAATGACTATACTTATGTAATTTAATTATGCAATAATGGTTGTTAATTAATGTAACCTGGTTAATTGTACAACCTAACCCTAAAGGAGTCCCTAAATCTCACTTGGCTCAAAACCCTAGACAAATAGAGACCTTCCACTCTAGACTTATAGTAAAGCCTAAAATTTTGGTTCTTCTCTACATATGAATACCTCCATGCACTTTTATGCCTAACCCTAAATAATTATTGACCCTTTTGATCATGGACGACCCTGATAACCCTAGATTCAACCTTGACCTATTGGATTTATGGGAATCCTAAAAATAAATCACTAATGATTTAACCCACAGTAGAAACCCTAATTTTGGACATTTCTTTTCTTGAACATAAATATGTATCAATAAATAATGCAAACCCTAAAATAAAGACCTGATCTTGTGACTCCAAAACAAGGAATAAGGAATGAAGAAACCGTAATCTAATCATAGAAAAGTGAAAATAATCCTAAGTAAAGGACAATCCCTAGTTTGGGATCATATGGACTCATAGTGGCCCACACCCTTTCTTTCTTTCCAGGGTGATCTTTTTACTATCTTTCTAGACTCTTGGAATTTAGATCTAATCAAATCAGGTACGTGGTTTTTATTAAGTATAAGACTAGTTTTCCATGGTTGTGTAAGATATGATGTACCTTGGGTGAACTTATTTGCCTATACTTTGTTGGATGATTACTAGTATTTATGCTTCACCAAATTTTAATGGAACATAAATGAACTATTGATGAGTTGTAGCTACTAAGATAAGCAAAAATCAGAGATGGCCCAATATGGATGTATGATATATTGCTTAATATGGATGTAAGATGAATTGCCCATGCTAAATGTACGATAAAGTAGTCTGCCCATAGGGGATGTATGATAAAGTGCTGATAGAATAGTAGTACAATTTCATCTAATGATATGTCTAAAAGATGTGTTTACATGATTTTCCACCTTAAATAATGGTTTTCCTTTCTTTCTTTTGTTCTTCAAGTATTTGAATTATGCAATCATAGTATTGTATTTTGAACCACATACCAACATTGTGTTGATGATTTTTGTTTCTCGTACTTTCTAGGTACAAGGAACAAATAATGTATCTCAAGTACCAGAAGCTACTAAGTAAATGCTCATGGAGGATTGCAAGATAGATGGTTGCTCCTTATCTCTATTTTCTTTAGATAGCTATTTCTTTTCCCTAGATGATGTAAAGGATGTTCTATATCCTATGTACTTTCATTCTGTAGAACCATTTTCTTCCTTTTCTGAATAATATGTGTGACTTTATTCTCAATGGATGTTGTTTCATGTGACTATTTTAATGATGCCTGTGAACAAAGATCTGGATCCTTTTCATAATTTTGTTGACTACCACAATCTCTTAAATTTTCCTATTTGACATCTTTAGATATGATTGCACGCATATCTAGGAATGTCATTAAGGAAAGCATAGAGAAATTGGGGTCGTCACATTATTGGAACAATCATTCTTAATTCACTTGATATACAATTCTTCTCTTCTCATCAACATCCATCAAATCCCAAATTAATATATTTTTTCAATCTAGACAAGCCACATGTAATTAAAATAAAAGATTAAAGACTTCATCATAATAAATTCATTAGTGTCATCTTTAACTTGCCATCACCATTCAATACATTTTTCTTCATATTGTTTCTTATATTTAGATGAGTGTACCATGTCAGTGACTTCTAATGTCATTCTCATAATCAACAATGATCATTCTTTATTATACAACTCATTTTAGCTTAAAAGAATGGTTTATGTTACATCTTCTTACACCATAATCTCTAATCACCCTTCACGATTCATTGTTATGTAGCTTGTATAAAAGGACCCAGATTCATGTGAGAGCTACTCATTATTGCATAAATTATATTAAAACAGATTGTTTAGGATTAGATAATATTAGTAAGGATCATCATCTTCAACTGAATTATTAGAGCTTACACTTCTGCATTTCATCACATTTTCAACATTATATACAAGTTCTAACTTTATCACTCATACTCGTCTTAATACTAAACATCTAGGGTTGCAAGAAGTCACCTGAGTTCAACACATCATAAGAATCATATCACTAAGTAATTTCATCATGATGCATAGGGGTTCATTTGGGCTATTCACACACATGGAAACCCTAGTTTCCATTTTCACATATTCATTCATCAATCATAAGTATACATTGATTAATTTACTCATTTGATACACTTCCTCAACACAAACCCTAATAAGGAAAAGTGGTCACCTCATACTGATCCTTATACGTATATCATATTCAATTCCATTAACATTAAACAATACACTTGTATAATACATTCTAGTACAATTCAAATATGATTCTATACTTGTCAATTCAATTTCAAGCATATCGACCATTGGACTGATTTTTAGGAAAAATTCACATAAAATAGCATATTCATCTATCCATAGGATTCTCGATGGATTCTCAATCAATATATCAGGAACTAATAAAGTTCCAATCAATGAGAAATAATCAAAATCAGTAGAAGTTGATCCCCTAATATCTTTCTCAAATCAATATCCAATCACATACATATACAAGCAAGATTTCTGAATATTTTAGCTGGATAGAATTAGGATTTCAACATGATTAGGAGGGATAAAAACACTCACCTCGGGTTCCAAGCACCTTAAATTCATAGGTCCAACTTTGAATTTTCAGAAGACCAATCAAACTCTAGCAATTGAATCCAGTTCTTCCTCCTCTCAACATGGAAACCCTATAAATGGGGATTAGAAGAGAGAGAGAGTGATAAAAGAGGGAGATTTGATGTGATTTTGAATCAAATTAGAAGAGGGATGGAATATGGACATGTGAGAGACAATTCACCTTGAAATTCTATGCAAAGAAGCTAAACCTACTTAATTTCATCATATCTCAGATAGAGAAACCCTAGGTCAACATCTCCACCACTTTCTCTTCTCAAAACCCTAGCTCTCCTCTCTATCTAAAATTTCATTTATTTGATAGTAATGATGAGTTATGAGATCTCCTTGTATGTTAGGTTAGTCTTATAGATGAATTGAAGTTCTTAGAACAATTACAAACAAGCCCTCCATTGTATTTTTATTTTGCTCAGATTGTAGGTCGATTGAGTTATAAACTTGACCAACACCACACTCTTCAGAACTCAAACATCATTAAAAAATTATGAAAATTTAACATAATATTTAAAATCGAGTTTTTCAAATACAATTAATATTTTAGATCATTTGGAATTACTAACAAATAAATAAAAATCAAATACTAGACTGCTATACTACAGACTGTAGCATGGTCGGTCGAGTTTTTCTTGGGCAGAACTCGACTGACACCCATTTCTAGAGATAAAACATCATCCAAAAATTATGAAAAAAAATAAAAGTATATAAATAAAAGAGTTTTCCAGCTGCAGTTAAAATTTGAGATCAATTTAATGACTAGTAAAAATATACAATTAAAATACCAGACTTCTATATTTCAATCTGAATACATGATCGACTAAGTTTCTCTTGGGGAAAATCGATCGACAAATAGGTCAAAGAATTATTCAAAAATTCTGATATTTTTCAAAAGTGATCATATTTGAGATATATAAATCATATCCAAATTTCAACAAAATCAAATTTGTAGATAAAATACAAAAAATCATTTAGTATCCCAATATACTTATCAAATTCTGTATTCATATGCCATCAAAAACTAATTTTGGTCAATTAGGGTTTTCAATTCTTGAACCCTAACTATGCGAATCAAAGTATGATTAAAGCTTCTCATTTAATTTAAACATCAAAATTAATCTACTATCATTAATCAAGCTTTAAACAATGATCGACATGGTTGAGCATGCAATCAATAAAGTAAACCCTAATTGGATGACTAATTTGAAAACATGTCATTACAGTCATAATCCAAAAATGTGGGGAGTCACATATGCATGATAGAAATTTGAAATGAAAAGTGCCTATTTAGGATAGTTTTGAAATGAATCTAGGATGCCTACCAAGAGTAGGGATCTAAATGAAAAAAAAAGTTATGAGGTTCCTACTCATGGTAGGATTTCAACTCAAAGATTAGTTGCCTACCTGATGTAGGATATATTGCAAAATCATTTTCTTATGGAGATAGGTCTTGAATGTAGAATTTTTTTCTAATCAGTGTAGGCATTTGATGCAAAGAGGAAACAAAGTTTTTTTTACTTGAGGTAGGGATTGAATGACCACTATATAGTGAAGTTTTTACTACTCATTGTAGGGATTGAATGCCAATGTAAAAACAAGCTTAACTACTCAGGGTAGGGCTTTATGCATGTAGGTGACATTGTTAATGGACATGATCCTAGATCTAGACCTATAAATGGATATTCAGAATTCATGCATTCGATTTGGTACCGAGTCCAAAATTTTGAAAAAAAATTCGACATTTGCCAAATTTGCATTGAGTTTTGGATATCAAATTCTAGATTCAAAATTTTCAGATCGTATATCGGATATTGCTATATCCACTGCAAAAAAAATCCAAATTCGACAACTATATACATATATGACTAATTTATATTTATATATAAAAATATAAAAATATAGACAAACTATGATATATATTTAATATAATATCAATATTTCATGTATATGATATATTTATTTACATTAAAAATTTAATTTTTCATTCGAATCACATATTTATCTAAATTTGGATTTTTTTATCCGATTTCAGATTTTATCCATTCGTATCGGATTTATATGTTGACATATCATATTCGTCGAATACCGGAACAAATATTAGATCAAACATTTTTTTTCATATTCAGATGTTGAATATAGCAATATTCACTCTGTATTCAATCTATTTATAGGTCTACATGGACTCAAACTAAATCACCTTATGATAAAAAATTATCAAATGTAAGGTGTCTATGTATGCTAGTGCTTTATTATTAAGTGTGTGTGGTCTAGTTTAATGTCTTAGTCTAGGACCCTTTGGTGGTACATACCAGATGTTGCGTTTTGAAATATTTGATGCCTATTTAGAGTAGGGCTACTAGTCTAGCTTAAGGTCTTAGTAAATGACCCAATGAGTGGTAATGCCTACCTATAATAGGGATCTGCATTTCAAATGACTTGGGTGAGGATCTATTTATGAGATTTGAAAAGATTGGGCATAGAGCCTACTCAAAATAAAAAGATTTGAGTTTTGTGGACTATGTCCAAAGTTCAAGATCTGAAAAGTGATTATGCCTTAGGGGAGATTAGAGGATTTTATTTGTCTTTCAAGAGTGTTTTTTTAAAAGATTTTATATGTGAGATCTTTGTATTATTATGATTTTTTTGGTATCAAATTTATAACACCCAAATTCATGTAATATTGCTAGGTATTTTACGTCAATTTTTATATCCAAAGTATCCCTAGTATGCCTTTACTATTTTAAATTCTAAATTTTCCATAGTTATCCTTATTCAATATATATGCACTTAATTATCTATTCTTTACTTGAAGAAATTGGCAAGGAGAAGCTATCAAATCCTGGTTATTGCGACAAACACTCCAAGCATTAGAAACCCATTGGCCCATTAAGGCACCTGGGCCCATCGATGATCCTTGAACCATTAAGAATCCTAAATCTATGGACACATCCAACTCCCCTAAATTGTGGACATCTTCACATCAACCAAGGGGATAGATATAGAGGGAATGTGATTGACATCCAATCCTCCACACACACCTCTGTTGATAGCCTCCTTTTCATAGGACACGCCTGCTAACCGCTTAAGTTATAGCCACACCAAGCCAACAAACCTCATCTATACAGGTTGGTGAGAGACATCTGTCAACATATAGATATCAAACCCCCTCCCCCTGAAGTAGCATACAACCCGTCGAGGGTCTTCACACAAATGTAAATACCACATTATTTTTAATCTTAAAATTGACTTCTTAAGAAATTGTGACTTGGCCTCTCTAGCAAAAACACATTTGATTATGATAATATTTTATTGTACTCTAATAAGTTGTGCATCAATGAACACACATCGGGATACTTCCTACTCCAAAAGAAAGAAAAAAGCATATAATTGTAGGTAAAAATAATGCATTTGTATCCATGTTATCACATCACATCACTTGACATTCTCAGTTCTAAGTTTCATTTTAACAAGTCCTTATACTTTGTTCAAGTTACAATTCATGTTGTTTTGTGCTTTTTTATGCAAAACACTACTCACACAATCCTCTCAGGAATGCTTGTATCCTCTAGACTCCAACATCCTCAAACAATGGCATGTGAGAATAAAGTTATAGTAACACATACATGTTCATGGAGTGTTGAGGATTTTAAATTATAGGCCTCCCAAACAAGGGATCTCATGGTGATCTTCTGCACATAGTTGTTCAACAACCATTTAGAACACTGTCCAATGTAGTACGTTGCAAGAACTCATTCCTTGTGTCCTACTCTGTTAAGAGTTCCACATATTTAATTAGACTGTAGGAATCTTTCAACTGGAAAGATGCCACACAACAAACCCACTATAAACAAAGCAACCACCTCTTCTGCGTTCTTCTCCATAATGAAGGATCAAGATGAAGTCACTTACCTAGACATAACTTTAAGCCTTTATTTTTTTACTTTCAAAGTAGATAAACACAATTATAGTAGTTAGTGATGTATTAACATATTATTTGTCCTTCAACCACAAATCCTCAAACAAACAACAATGATATTTTTAAAAAATCACATTGTTGAAGCATGATGTAAATAATCAATGTGTATGTCGATGTAAACATGTTACAAACATAAAAGCTACTACCACACAACTAGAAAATTTCAACCAAAAAAATGATTCAACATATAAACACCTCATTGTTAGTAAGAAGATGATGCATGATGAGATGCACTTTTTTCCAATCTAATGTTTTATATGAAATTTGTATGGAGCTAGACTTTTCTTCATGGCCAAAAAGACTCCACTTTTCAAAGATCATTAAAAGAATTTAAAGTGACCAAAAAGGCAATCCAACCATGTAGATATAAATATAAAAGCATTATATTTTCGAGAGATATCTAGTCAACTATATGTATAGTTCATAGGTATGCTCTTTTAAAAAGATTTATTTGTTGTAATAGTTGATGCACATGATAGACTATATTTTGTAATATACTAAGTGCTTAGGAATCTACGAACAATGTCCACTTAAGGATCTTTTACATTTTAAGATTAATCATCTACTAAGTAGAACTCTAATGTTATAAATATATAAAGCGTTTTGATGTGCTCCATTTTATGAGATTATAGCTTGCAACATATGCTAACATATACAACCATTCAAAAATAAGTTTGATGTTCTCTTTAAAGGAATACAATGTAAGTTGATTTATAAATATTTTTCCCTTAAATTATGATATCTGTAAACTTAATTCAAATTGCATAAATTTGGTACTATATTGTGCCTGAAAAAATAAATGATTGCACTACTTTTTGCATTCATACTTTATCTAAAGATATCTTCGGGTGTATCACACAACTTTTGCAATCCTATCAAAAGTAAAACATTTTATGTAATTAATAATATTGTTTTTATGTATATAATATATGTGTTAGTTTGACATGCATGATATTGGATAGTGCAAACTCAATTAGACTTCACGGCTTAGCACTTGCACAATGCTAGTTTGTTTGAAAACACCATGCTTTTTATGCTATTTGGGTTGAGCGGGTATATTTTTATTATGTTGGTAGTGTAAGGATTGATATTTTCAAACATTAGCTGGGCTTATAGCTGACCCAGAACTTGTTTAACGAGCAGGATTTAGGATTGGGAATGGACTTGCCAAAACCCAGTCATGCATACCCGATGCTTTTCCCTAGGATCGGTGTATCTATGAGCTAACCCGCAAGGCTTGTACAAATGGGTTATGCAGGTCCACACACCCACAAGGCTCGCACAAACGGATGGGTCGCTTGAAGGTATCCGTGAACCTGCCCACAAGGATCGCACAAACAGATTGGGCCAAGTACCAATCAGAGTTTTAAGTCAATATAAACGACTTTCCATAAAAACTCAATGTACTTGTGAGTAAACAAGCCTGTGTAACCGATCTAAAGGAAGCAGTAGCTGCTGCCTTTACTGTCATCTAGTAATTCGTATCTGTGATTCGGCAGCTCTGCAAAAGTGATTTGTCTGGATGGGCTATTTACTTCTTTCTCCACCTATTTCGCTGCAGTTGGGTTACCAGACATGAAATGGAAGTTCTAAAACTGGTGTGCCAATGGGTCTCATCAGTCCACTAGCGCAGTTAACATCAAAATTTCAAAATAAAGAATGGCAAGCCCTACGGCCGAACCCCCGAACCCAGTTTTTTCAGATAAATTAGTGGTGCAGCTGGGCCTGTGGCTCTTAGCCCAGAAACTATTAGTGATAAAGGGGAAAATATGGGGAGTTGGACCACGTGGCTGGGTTCCTTTAACACATTACAAAGCTCTATCGGGCATGGAGATTGTAGCCCAGTGAAGAGGATCCTCTAGGAAGATACACGATAGTTTTTGGCAACTCATTAATCTAAGAATATGACTTCATAAGTACTTATTGCCAAACTAAAAACTACCGAGAACGTAAATATTGATCTTGTTTAGCCTTCTTAACTAACTTAAGGGACAATATATAAAAGACGATATAATGACAAAAATTCAACGTTTTAAGAACCTTGCTCACTAATATAAATAAAACACTCCTCGACTAGGTCCATAATAGGTATTTGAATCTTACTAAAAAAACCCAACTTTTGTTCCTTAGATATAGGTATAAGCGCCTCAAATCGGTTGCACATGCTCTTAACTACATTCCATGTACAAGAGTCCCACTTGTTGGGAGTGTGTGTGTGTGGCGTGGGGTGGGGAGGACGCCTCCATGGTCCGAATGTCCTTAGAGTTCATTTGGGTTGTTGTATTTTGTTCCAAAATGATTGGAAAACCTCACTTGAACATACATATGTCATTTTATGCAACATACCAACATGTGAAGGCGCAACTCCCATTATTTAATTAGAATCACATAGTTGATTAAGAACTTAGCATAACCACTCCCTTGATGTCCAAAAGAAAAGTCAGACTACAATTGTTAATACCTCATATTTGATCATTCAATTTACAATCAAGACTAAATTTTCTCATTGATGAATGACATAATATCCAATTTATTTCATATTAATGCATACTTTCTTCACTAGGTTAATCCATCCATTCACATATTTTCCATCTAGAGAGTTGATGGACATAAAATCCTTTTCTCTAGGCAAAAGCATAGTTTGACCTTTATTCAAGCTTTTGACAAGACTTTTTCATAAGTTTACCTGTTGAATTCCTCATGAATAAAATATCAAATCTGACTGAAATTAGAAGTTTAGTTTCTCATTTTATCTCTTTTAAAAAACCAATGACATTTCTAAAATAAAGAAGACACTTAACTGAATTTTATATTTTTTTGACAAAGAAAGAGAAAAAGAGAAGACTTTCCCCTCAAGTTTTCATCTCTCATCTTCCCTTTTTTAATTGAATTGTATTTCTAAATGTCAAATTATCACAATTAACAAAATGAAATTCATATCACACTCAAACCTTTCAAAAAGCAAAAAACCTAGAAAAGGAAAGCCTTTTGCTTCCACATCGGGTACACCTCGAGAGAACACCAAATTTTGTCAAGGTTCCACATGGTAGAATGTGGCGTTCTGCCAGTAGTGCACCCCGTAGACACCAACGTTCCACATTGTCTTCTCAGGGCATAGATTCCAAATTTGTTCCCTATTACTAATCTAAATGAAATTCTGCCCGCTAAACTTCTTTCTCAATGCAGGATCCTCGACCCTCACCAATAGGTATAAATGTCTCCTCCCATATCCACCATTAAGCTATGTCCCTTTTGACTCTTTTGAATCCAGAGACCAACTACGCTATCTTGTTTAGAATAGGTCAATGATTGTTTAGAAGCTTCTTGTTCTAGAAAAAAATATTTTGATGCGCATACATGCCACAAAAAGTTTAAGGAGGAACCATGTCCTTTATATTTAAATGCTCATCCTAACTATTAGATCCATGTCATATTAACTACTTATCTATCATCTCATCTTACATAAAAATTGACATATATCTACTTATTAATCTAGATAAACTACTCATGCTAAACATCTGTATGTCTCTTATCCAATATCACGTCATATGATTCACTAGTTGTTTTGACTACATATCTACATGTTTACTTGATCTTCTTAGAAAGTTGCATCTTACTCACAATTTACTTCTCTCTAATGTATCTAAATTAGAATATTGAACTTGTAAAATTAAGATTATTACACACACATATGGATTTATCTTGATCTAATTGATTTGTCCCTTATATTGTTTCTCTCTATTTCCCACATCTCATCCAAATCCACCAGATTCATATCTACCATGGGAAATCTTGAGGCAGATGGGATCCCTTAATCAAAATAAAGTCTTTGTGGATTTTGATAGAAAGTTCCAAACTCATCTTCCCTGAAAACTCACACACCTTAATCATATTTTTTTACATTTCACCTTGTTATTTTTCCTAATCAAACTAAATCAAGTCTTTTTGTGAATTCAATAGTTCATAAATAAAACCATTTTTTCAATCGACATGTCGGTGCCTAACACTTTTCATAGTCATAATAGGATTTCATTAATCAGTTTATGGGACATGCTTTCCACATCTTATCCATCCTTACGGTGGATTCATTTATTGGTATTGTTGGATTTTTTGATGGATTCAGACGTCCATTCGTAGTTTTCCTAATACATAAGGTGGTGATTTTGAATTTGTCATCTTTCATATATTTCCGGTTTTACACTATCCATAGACATTAACTTTCTACAAAATTCTCCCCACATGTAACACATGACCCAGAAGTTTCCACCATATCTGGAGTGTGTACTGAAATGCCAAGCCTTCAATTTAAAAGTTTCACTAACTTCTTGTACACTCTATCACCAATAATATCATAATAGCATGCCCATGGATTAAAATGGGAATATTCATTATTAATGGTGCCACAGACTTACTTGATAGTCATAGGCTGATTGGTACGTTATGTCTAATAAGTCATATGACAATGTAACTCCATTTCATGGTTCATGTCATCGGTTTACAATTATCTGAGTTTAGTTTATCATTATATCTCTTGTACCTGCCCTCATAAGTTATATAAAGAGGCCCACTTTAGGAAGATTTTAAAATTCTAAAATCTTTTAACAAAGTTAGATATCCTTGTAGTTTTACTCCCACATAAAGACAAAAGTTTAATAATGACAACCAGACAAATAGTGGTTACATCATATATAAATTACAAAATCAATGGAGATCCACAGTGAAAAAGATGCTCATATACACGATTATTCTCTATGAAGGTATGATCATGCCAAGGTCATCAAACAAAAACCCATTTTGCATCACAACTAAAATGACACAATGGAAGCCCATCATTAAAAGACATACAATCACAATGAACATCACCTGCTTGATAAGGGAAATCATCACTAGTACATAAATGGGTTATAACGTCACTACATGCAGGGTCGGTTTTACCAAATAACCGACTTTATATGTCTAAAAAAATACGGGAACCACTTAAGACCTCTTAGGTCGGTTTTTTTAAATAAACCAACCTTGTAGTGTAACTCTACAGGGTCAGTTTTCTAAATAACCGACCTTATATGTCTATAAAAAACACGGGCACCACTTAAGACCTCTTGGGTCGCTTTTTTTAAAATAACCGACCTTGTAGTGTATCTCTATAGGGTTGGTTTTCCAAATAACCGACCTTATATGTCTATAAAAAATGCGGGCACCACTTAAGACCTTTTGAGTCACTTTTTTTAAAATAACCGACCTTGTAGTACATCTCTATAGGGCCAGTTTATCTAAAATAAGCGACCTTATAAGAAAATTTTCCGGCAGCAAAAATTTGCTTGATTTTGGTTTCACGCCTCGATCTATAGCGTCGATTTTACCTTATAACCGACCCTAAAGGGCTCCTCGGTCGACAAATTCGTCGACCGAATAAGAGCTGAATTTCACGTATATAAGCACCTATAGGGTCAGTTTTTTCTTTATAACCGACCTTACAGTCCTCCTCGGTTCAACACCTCTAAGGTCGGTTATTCCTACAAAACCGACCTTAAAGGTCTTCTCGGTCGACAAATTCGTCGACTGATATCTATTCTGGATCCAGATAGTTCACGCATGTATAAGCACATCTAGCGTCGGATTTACACTTATAACCGACCTTAGAGCCTTCCTCGGTCGACCAATATTTCGACCGACTCACTCGGTCGACAAATTCGTCGACCGATAAGTACCTCTAAGGTCGGTTTTTCCTTAAAACCGACCGTAGAGGTACTTATGAGAAGGAAATCTGACTCTTTCTCGATCGACAAATTCGTCGACCGATATCTATTATGGATCCAGATAGTTCACACATGTATAAGCACCTCTAGCGTCATATTTGCACTTATAACCGACCTTATAGCATTTCTCGGTCGACAAATTTGTCGACCGATTAGGAGTCAGTTTTCAAGTGTATAAGAAACTTTTAGGGTCGATATTTTCTTTATAACCGACCTTAGAAGTCCATTCGATAAACTAGGATCCAGTTTAGTATTTCACACTTGAATAAGTACCTCTAGGGTCGGTTTTTTTCCTAAAAACTGACCCTAGAGGTACTTAAGCGAATGAAATATGGCTCAATCTCGGTCGACGAATTGTCGACCGAAACATATCGGTCGACGAATTTGTTGACCGAGGAACGGCTAGAAAATCAACCGTCGTAACAGCTAAAAAAATCAACCGTTGTAACGGCTAGAATTTCAACCGTCGTAACGGCTATAAATACGACCGTTGGCCGACCAGGAGAACGGTCCAGAAAACGACCGTTTTGGGCGTCGGTCGACAAATTGTCGACCGAAATTGACTCTGTTTTGCTATAAATAGCACCCAAAATGATTTATTTCTTCACACCTTCACATTCTCACTTCTCTAGCTCCTCTCTAGTATATTCTTGTGAAAATCTTCAGCTTCTCTACATCCAATTCTTGCTTGCTATTTCTCCATTTCAAAGCAACGAAATGGCTTCATCATCTACGCGCGGAAAGAAGCAAGTTGCAGGTAGGAAAGGAAGGATAATCTCTTCAACGCTGCCGTTCATCAACGACGTCCCTTTCATCGACGCAGCTGCAGGCGACCGCTACCTCAGGCTCTCATCAAAAACTCCTCTTCCACGACGGCCAGTCGACGTCATGGACTTCCAAAGCATTGTCGATTTGGAGGAACTTTTCGAGGTGCAACATTTGACTGATTTTCTAAATCCCTCCTTCCATGCCTAATCCTCCAAAGTAGTTAATGAATTCTATGCCAATTTAGCCGAACATCCTGAACATGATTCCTTCTCCTCTATGGTTGGTGGGTATGGATTCCATTTTACTGAGGAGGGTATTCTTGATATGCTTGACATAGATATAGAAGAATATAAAAATTTTATTGATCTCACTAGAGGAAATCCACTCAACAAACTCTCCTAAGATGACACTACAACTAGCCTTAGTGATGTGAAAAGAGCCATCTTTCAATCAAATACGACTTGTCATGAAGATAGGGGTACCTATTATGCCATAAATTTAAAACCTGAAGCTAGGATCATAAATCTCATTATTTCCACCAATATCCATCCTAGAGCAAACAAATCTAAAGTACCCACCTTTCGTATGTACCTTATCTATGTCATTCTCAAAGGTATTCCCATAAACTTTATTCGTATCATCCTTAAGAATATGCTTGAGTTTTCTAGAAATCCACCTTATGCTGACTTTGTATGCCAAATCACTCAATATTTTCTTAAGAAGAATATTGAGGATGACTTAGGTTACACATGGGATAGAAAACCCCAAAAGATAAGTAAAAATACGGTGGAAAAGATGGGAATCGACTTTGGCCACAAAAGGGCTAGGACTGAAGGGGAGACATCCACCCAAGACATACCTCCACCACCTCCTCCTACCAACCTACCCCATGATCCTATTACAAATACCTTGACATACATTGCTGGCTCCCAATATCACCTAAGTAGGCAATTGGATTATAATCACCATGGCATGACTTATTTAAACCAAAGGATGCAAGCTCTCTCTCCTAACCAACCTGACGAATATCCCTATTCCCTTAATCCTGGCATGATAAATCCATACAATCCTTCCTACAACTACTATCAAATTCCACCTCCACCATCTCCTGATCTCACACATACTCAGTTTTCCCCAATTCAACTTCAAGACATTGCTGCCAACTTTCACTTTGATCGTGTTCTCACCTTCTTAGAGGCTTATGCCTTAACCATGAAAGGTGCCTTGGAGTGGCAGACACTGGTCAAATGTTATGGAGCTGAGCCCTTTCTTGGAAAAGACCCAGACATTGATGTAATCCTTTGGTCTTTCCAGTGAGATTATGAGATATCTTTGTAATGATGTAATGTATATCTTTTTATAAAGCAAGTATGTCATGTTTCATCTTATAAAGTGTATGGGCATTAAATTGTTATGAATAAAAGTGTTTTCCATGGCTTCATTTGGACATATACATGTTATATAAGAATATTGTTATTTCAAATGATTAGAAAATAAATTATGGCTAAATTTGACAAAGCATCACTTGGTTAATCTCATACACACACACTTGATACTTAATTTAAAACATTGAAACAGGGTTAATCTCGGTCGAAAATATTATCGATCGAGACAAATTCGGTCGACAATATTGTAGACCGAGGATGACTTTAGGGTCGGTTTTTTCCTTATAACCGACCCTAGAGCTCTTTCGGTCGACAAATAGTTGACCGACAGAATTTTTGAATAGAGTTTAGTACTTTTCAAAAATGTTATAAAGCATTGGGATCTCAATCTTTTGTCTCATTGTTGGGAATTCACATCCCTCAATTACACCATCATCACATTTGCTGATTCTGGGTATTCAAACCCTTAGTTCATCACTAAACATGGTTATCACTTATCAGGTAACTATTACCTTCAGGTCATCTGACCAAGGTATTCAGGATATTTGTTACACAATCATCTCAATTTCATATCAACCATATCAATTTCATATCAACATCATGAAATACAAAAATAACATCTCTATTCCCTCATTAGGGTTAGAGTTTCCCATCTTTATCAATTAGGTTTCACATATCATCATCCCATATTGAAATTTCACATAACATTATCCCATATTAGGGTTTTTACACAACACCACCCTATATTAAGGTTTCACATAACATTTCCATATTAGGGTTTCACATAACATCATTCCATATAAGGGTTTCACATAACATTATCCCATATTAGGGTTTCATACGACATCACCATATATTAAAGTTTCACATAACATCATTATTAGGGTTGTGGAAGCACTTTAGAGCTCCTCGGTCGATGAATTTGTCGACCGAGATAGAGTCAGATTTCACGTGTATAAGCACCTATAGGGTCGGTTTTTCCTTTATAACTGACTCTAAAATGCTCCCCGGTCGACAATTATTGTTGACTGACATGAATTTTTGATCCAGTTTTTCACGCATCTTCGGTCGACAAATTTGTCGACCGACACACATTCGGTCTACGAATTTGTCGACCGAATGAAGCCAGATTTCTTTCTTAGAAGCACCTCTAGGGTCGGTTTTTCTAATAATCGACCCTATAGGGGGTCTCAATCGACAATATTGTCGACCGACAATATCCAGTTTAGTTTTTCACACATGTATAAGCACCTCTAGGGTCGGTTATATAAAAAAACCGACCCTATAGGTACTTGTAAGAAGGAAATCTTGCTCCTTCTCGGTCAACAAATCGTCGACCGAAACGAGCCAGATTTCTTCATATTAGCACTTGTAGCGTCGGGTTTACCTAATAACCGACCCTATATGTGGGCTCTGATCTCCAAACCACGATATAAACACATTTTAATCTTAGCGGAAGTGATTCGATAAACAACGGAAGACAAAAATCACGGGAAATTAAAAGTTTTCGAGACAAGAACTTGAATCCATAAAAGCTTCTTTCATAACAACAGATAAACTGTTTACATCTCATGATAATTACTTCTTGAGTAATTATATACATCAAAATCTCAAGAACACATAACAAAAGACTCCAAGACCTGAGAGTACAGAGGACACATAGGACTGACTCTAACTACACCACATGGCAGGCTAAATCTCCACATGAGATTTCACTGTTGCTCCTGGTGCTACTGCTGCTGAGACTGGTCACCTGTAGACCGGTTCCTCCGTCTCCGACGTCCACCTAAAAAGTTGAAGTCTACGGGGTGAGACAATTTTTACATAATTGTCCCAGCGAGAGTTATAACTCTCCGCCAGAAGCTTTATTATAACATCAAAGAATAACTTAAATAGTAAGGCTCTCAAAGTATTCGATAGCAGTTGCAGCTATAAACAAGAGCTCAACATTTACGAAATATGAAGAAATATAAGCACTATCACAGTGTATCATTAATCAACTAACTCGTAGTTATCTCTAACAGGTATACTACGTGGTTGATTATGTTTTACAAACAACATTATGCCCTGTGGAGATGAGGCATACCACTCATACTCCAACTGATCGCTAAGAAGTCACATCAATATCATACATAGGTCATTAAGAGAGCCAGATTCTCATGACCTTCACCTTCCTCAGTCAGTAAGAGGATCACTTGTAGGACATCTTGTGTCTTTACTAATATAGCTCACCAGGGTAAACTGGTCCTTCGCTATTTTAGAGTTACAGTGGCGTTATGTACTCTCTTCGTCATCAGGAAATTTCATGTTTATCTCCACTGATACGGATATCTATGCTTTCTTCGTCATCAGGAGGTTTCATGTTTACCATCCACTGATACAGTAGAGTTTTGTAGTGAAGGGTTGACAGATTACACATCTACATAAATCACCTACACTAGGATGTAAGGTTCTACACATCCATATACCCCACATACTCAATAGTATGTGATCCAGTAGTTCCCTTAGGAAACCCATTTCACCATCATTTGATTTCTGAAAATGATGGGTCTATGATCAGGGCTCTACATTATACTTGAT
This sequence comes from Alisma plantago-aquatica, assembly GCA_963693085.1. Classification (NCBI taxonomy): domain Eukaryota; kingdom Viridiplantae; phylum Streptophyta; class Magnoliopsida; order Alismatales; family Alismataceae; genus Alisma; species Alisma plantago-aquatica. Next base: position 1,988,424,451 of record OY856409.1, read on the forward strand.
TAGTTAAGTACATTTAGTATTCTTCTAACATCAAACATTGTTCTTCAAACAATAACAGTAGCATAGCATCTATGAAAGGAGAATACTAAATGTAACAAGCCTAACTCACATTAATCATCATTTCTCATTGTACTCATCACAAGTCATCTCTAAAGCATGACCTTGATGGTATTCATGGCTCTCACAGCCCATTAAATCATATGATGCCACTGACAAGGCATCAAGATATCTTTCTTATTCATAAAGCTTATAACATGCTTTTAATGAATACAATATCATCATCCATACCTGGATATGATCACCTTCATATCAGAACCTGCATGGTTAGCTTAACTGATAAAGGTAATTCAAAACAAGGAATACACTTCCCACTCTTGTCATAAGAGCTAAAATCTCTTATTCTCATCAATTAGAGTTTTATACTCATAATGCATGTCATTACCCTTGAATTAGGGTTTACTATTCACATTACATGACATCACCCTTGAATTAGGGTTTACTATTCACATTACATGTCATTACCCTTGAATTAGGGTTTACTATTCACATTAAGGTGAATTGAACTCATATCATCATCTTGTATGAAAAACATCATCATTGATGCTCTCAGATTGGCTTAAGATTCATCATATATCATAATTAGGGTTTCCATGATCTCACATAGGTGAATCATACCCTAATCATGTACATCCATGTGTATTGAGGGTTCTTTACTTAAGTTTCCACCCAAGAAGGGGTACTTTCTCTCTCTTAAAGTACTTTCTCTCTCTAAAGTACTTTCTCTCTCTAAAGTACTAGTAGATGGTGATAACACCACTCTAGATCAGGTTGGGTTAAGTCCTCTTTGGTTAACATAAGCCAACACATCACTATCATGTGATTAGGGTTTGATTTGAACAAGGTTTTACTCAATTGAACCCTTCAGGGGTATTTTGGTAATTTACCCCATTGATCACATAATGGTTCAATTCATTAGTCACTTAATCTCCTAATGTCCTAGGTTATCATTAGGGTTTAGATTTGATCATCATAGCACCATTTACACCTACAAGTGGTTAAGTGAATTCAGCCTTTGAAAACCTCAAACGATTTCAACCCTCATCCTCCAAACGGTTTGAGACCGTTTGGATGGGTTGAACGTTTTCTAGGGTTGACTCCAAGACCATGTGACCTTTAAGGTTGAGAGGGGGTGAAGACCGTTTGGCAACTTTGACTTCAAGGCCGAGAGAGCTCACATGGTTTGAGACCGTTTGGTGTCTCTCGATCTTGAGACCGTTTGAGTCCAAACGGTCTTGAGACCATTTGGCCCCAAACGGTCTTGAGACCGTGAGACCTCACACGGTCTTGAGACCGTGTGACCTCAAATGGTCTTGAGACCGTGAGGTCTCAAACGGTCTTGAGACCGTGAGGCCTCACACGGTCTTGAGACCGTTTGGTCCACTAGGTCTCAAACCGTTTGGTCCTTCAACATGGTTCAAAAGTTCCAATTGTTGATGATTATCAATGTTGAAGCCCCCAAATAGTCAAAGCCATGGTAACCACTTATGGATTGAGTCAATTAGGGTTATCCTTAACCAATTGGTCACTCAATTGTCCCTCAATTGTTATCCAATTAGGGTTGAAGTCGGTTCAATTAAGGTCTATCAATGTTCAACCATCAACACTCAACAATGTAATTCAACACAAGGTTGAACCCTTAAATTGAGCTCCAATTGGGCCCAAACTTGGCCCAAACGGTATTGCGATCGTGTGGATGAACTCCACACGGTCTTGAGACCGTTTGCCCAAGATTTCATCAAAATCTAATATGATTTGATAAGGGTTGAACCTTGATTGAGTCACGAATTAGTATTTTAATTAATTCGATGACCTATTGCAATTGGGCCCTCAATTGATCAAATTAACTTAACCCTAGACCTCCAAACGGTCTTGGGTTGTCAGCACACGGTCTTGAGACCGTTTGGATGGACTCCAAATGGTCTTGAGACCGTTTGCCCATCCAACTTTTGGATTCTAGTGAAAATTCCTCAAGGTTGGATCCATTGAGTTGATGATCATATCAATACTTAATTGCAATGTAATTTGGTATGTTTGTACCTTCAATTGGTTAACTATACTTGACCCCAGACCTCCATACGGTCTTGGGTGATCCCCCACTCGGTCTTGAGACCGTTTGGTTGATCCCCAAACGGTCTTGAGACCGTTTGGGTCAATCAACCCAAAAACACTTAATTAATTCATTGTGATTTCAGTACTGATTTCAATTAGGGTTAGCCCTAGTAATCACCCTTTAACTCTTAGTTAGTTTGGAATTAGTCCATAAAATTTGGTGAGTTGTTAATCAAAATTATTTTGAACAGTAATCTCATACGGTTAACGCATGGTCAACGTCCTTACACGGTCTTGAGACCGTTTGCCCAAAAAGGGCGATTTCAACAGATTGGAGATCAGGACTAAATGCGATTAAAGTTGTTGAGTAAAAAGGTCATATCTCTCGATTACTTTGGAGTTATCTTCTCAAATTTTGAGGGTGATTAGCCTACATAATTTTGTACAGAAATCTTAAACGGTCCACGCTCGGTCAATGGGGTTAAACGGTCTTGAGGACCGTTTGCACTCACTCGGTCTTGAGACCGTTTGCTCACCACACGGTCTTGAGACCGAGAGAGCCAAAGGTGGAGACCATTTGGTAAAGTAAAAAGCGGTGGATTATCCTTGGAAATAACGTCTTCATCTCCTAGCTCAAGAACATCAAGGGTTTCCCACAGATTTTCTTGCAAGGTAGCAAAGAAAAGTAGAGAAGAAGAAGAACTATCATTTACATGCATAATCAAGATGTATATAATAAAGCATGGGTTTAGAGTTATAAAACCCGCCTAAAGCTTTCTCCTTGATCTCCAAGCTTTCGAGCTCTAAGCTTTAATGGCTTCCTTGAGCTTTCACAGGTTGGCCAAGGTGAAAACTCCAGGGAAAGTCGAGAAGGGATGGCTAGAAAGGTAGAGCTATGTAAGCTAGCCATCGATTTGACCTTGAAATCGAGTTCTAACCATGAAATTAGGCAAAAGGAGGGATTCAAACCTACCTTTCTCTCCTTGGTCATCCTCCGGATCTCCAAGGCTGTTCCTTAGTCAGTTTGGTTGAATATAATAGTGAAGGAGACGAAGGGAAAGTTTCCTTGCTTAGAGAGGTGGAGTGCTTATATACTTGGGGTAGGGTTTTTAATATAAGTTCATAAGTTTCCCCAAAAATTTCAACTAAGTCCCTCCATCTTTCTATGCTCGTCCTATCTTCTTACTTTTAAGGATAACTTTCTTTTAAGGTCAAGAAATGAGAGCAAAGAAGATCAACCTATAACTTAAGGTACATACATAAAAGGGCTATTGTACGTACACCCTGATTATTCAATCACAAAGGTGTTTTCATTGCTTGATTAATCAATTGAAGTGACCTCTTCATCATTTCTTCTCTAATGATGATGAGAGTCTTAAAAGATACATTTAGATGATGTATTTTACAATTTGCATCCCTCAAATTGGGTAAATTGCATTTTACCCCAAATTAGGGTTTCAAGTACCAGGATTGCTTCCACAGCTGCACCTTGGTGCCCAAGCTTTGGGAAATCCCACAAACTTTATCAAAAAGATTCTCATGATGTCTCAACATCAGAGGAACATCTCAACATGTGCAAATTGCAAGTTAACCCTTCTAAATGGGTAAATTGCACATAGGTCCCTGTAATATAAAACAATGCTACAACTTTATATAAAAAGGAGCAAAAACTGAAATATATGTTTCTGAGAAACTTAATCACATGCCCAAGGTTATTCACAAGGATTTAATTACATATTTAGGCAAAACATCTAGGGTTAGCTCATAACCCAGGTCAGGGATGTTACAAATTATCCACCCCTTACAAGGATTTCGTCCCCGAAATCGATAAGACATATTAAGAGAAAAGGGTAGGATACTTTCTTCTCATCTCATCCTCTAGTTCCCAAGTGGCTTCTTCAACACCACGGTGGTTCCAGAGGACTTTCACAAGACCTATATCTTTTTTCTTTAACTTTTTAATCCTGTTATCAAGGATCGACACTGGTCCTTCCTCATAAGATATATCATCATTCAATTCTACCTCCATAGGTTGTAGAACTGACTCGGTGTCTGGGTGACATTTCTTCAGCATAGAAATGTGAAACACAGGGTGTAACCTCTGTAACTCTGGGGGCAACTCTAGTCTATATGCTACCTTTCCAATCCGTTCAATGATTGGATAAGGCCCCATAAATCTAGGAGCTAACTTTCCTTTCTTTCCAAAACGAAGGACTCCTTTCCAAGGCGAGACCTTGAGATACACTTTGTCTCCAACCTGGAACTCTAAGGATCTACGACGCTTGTCAGCATAAGATTTTTGCCTATCCTGTGCAGTCTTAATATGTTGTAGTATTACTTTAATCCTCTCTGTAGTCTACTGCACAAGATCAGGACCTAACAACTGATGTTCACCAGTCTCGAACCAACACAGAGGTGATCTACAACGTCTACCATACAAGGCTTCATAAGGTGCCATATCAATGCTATGCTGATAACTATTTTTATAGGCAAACTCTATCAAGCTTAGGTGTAGATCCCAACTTCCGGTAAACTGGAGGACACATGCTCTCAACAGGTCTTCTAAGGTTTGTATGGTCCTTTATGACTGTCCATCAGTCTGTGGGTGAAAGGTCGTACTAAACCTTCGCTTGGTGCCTAGGGCTCTGTGTAACTGTTCCCAAAAATGACTTATAAACTGGGGACCTCTGTCAGAAACTATAGTGACAGGAACTCCGTGCAAACGCACTATCTCTTGAACATACAATTCTGATAACCTTTCAGCAGAAAAGGTTGTTTTGACAGGTAAGAAATGTGCTGTCTTAGTCAACCTATCAACAACTACCCAAATGGAATCATGTCCTTTGCTTGTCCTGGGTAGGCCAACAACAAAGTCCATGGTCACATGGTCCCACTTCCACTGTGGTATGGGTAAAGGTTGCATTGTCCCTGCAGGCTTCTGGTGTTCAGCTTTAACTTGCTGACACACAGGACACCTCAGAACAAATTCTGCAACATCTTTCTTCATTCCAGGCCACCAATATAGATCTTTCAAATTCTGATACATCTTGGTGTTCCCTGGATGCAGAGCATACATGGAAGAATGAGCTTCTTCCAGGACTAACTTCCTTAACTTATCCACATCCGGCACTACCATTCTTCCATTATAACAAGCTACATGATCATCTGAGTCATGGAAACCATCTCGCTTCTCATTACCATACTCCGATCTAATCTGCTGAACTGCAACATCAACTTGTTGTGCTTCCTTAATCTGCTCCCTTAGGGTAGGTTTAATGTGCATCTCAGCCAACAACCCGGCTAACAATGACACCTTCAACTGTACATTGTCTTGCCTTAAAGAGATAAGCATATCTCTCTTAGAGCATACTAAAGATTTTAGTTGTGCTCTATCCATGGTTGATGTTGCTGATTTCCTACTCAAGGCATCTGCAACAACATTGGCCTTTCCCGGATGGTAATCAATTGTACAATCGTAGTCTTTGATTAACTCCATCCAACGACGTTGCCTCATGTTGAGCTCATGCTGAGAGAAGATATACTTAAGGTTCTTGTGGTCTGTGAAAATCTGGAATGTCTCTCTGTAGAGATAATGTCTCCAGATCTTCAGGGCATGAACCACGGCAGCTAACTCCAGATCGTGTGTTGGATAATTCTCCTCATGTTTCTTAAGCTGTCGGGAAGCAAAAGAAATCACTTGTTTATCCTGCATCAACACACATCCAAGTCCATTCTTGGAAGCATCACAGAAGACTACATATCCTTTTCCTTGTTCAGGTAGTACAAGCACATGTGCACTTGTTAATCTCTCCTTCAACAACTAGAAAGACTGTTGACACTTATCACTCCAAGAAAAAGGAACATCTTTCTGGGTCAACTTGGTCAAACGTAAGGCTATAGAACTAAAGTTCTTAATGAACCTTCGATAATAGCCAGCTAACCCCAAGAAACTTCGAATCTCCGTCGGTGTCTTCGATTGTTCCCATTGTAGAACAGATTCTACCTTTGTAGGGTCAACACGAATTCCCGAGGCAGATATCACATGTCCAAGAAAGGATACCTCTGGTACCCAAAACTCACACTTACTAAACTTAGCATACAGCTTATGTTCCCTTAGCAAGGTCAAAGCTTGGCGAAGATGCTGCTCATGCTGCTGAGCATCCTTACTATAGATCAGAATGTCATCTATGAAGACGACGACACATTGATCAAGGAAAGGTCGAAAAACTCTATTCATGAGTTCCATAAATGCAGCTGGTGCATTGGTTAGTCCAAACGACATAACCGTGAACTCATAGTGACCATACCTCGTCCTAAAAGCAGACTTGGATATGTCACTATCCTTGATACGAAGTTGATGATATCCAGACCTCAAATCTATCTTGGAAAAGATGGTTGCACCACGCAACTGGTCAAAGAGATCATCAATCCTCGGCAGAGGGTACTTATTCTTTATTGTCACTTTATTGAGTTGTCTGTAGTCGAAGCACAATCGCATTGACCCATCTTTCTTTTTAACAAACAAGACCGGAGCACCCCAAGGTGAAGTACTCGGTCGGATAAAGCCCTTCTCAAGTAACTCTTGAAGCTGTTTCTTGAGTTCTGCCATCTCGGCAGGCGCCATCCTATACGGAGTCTGGGCTATGGGTTTTGTATCTAGGATTAGATTGATTTCAAAATCAATTTCCCGAGGTGGTGGTATACCAGGAAGTTCTTCAGGAAACACATCCTCGAATTCCCTGACTATGGGAACTTCAGCAGGATTGGAACTTTCCTTGGTAACATCTACCACATGGGCTAAGAATGCGTAACATCCTTGCTTCAACAGCTTATCAGCAACCATAGATGATATAAGACAGGTGGGCAGAATCTTTCTCTCACCTTGAAAGATCCATGTGTTGCTTCCATCAGCAAACACAACCAACTTGGACTCACAATCCAAGACAACTCTATACCTCTCTAAGGTATCCATCCCGAGGATTATATCAAATCCTTGCATATCAAGCGGTATAAGGTCCACTTGAATGCGATGGTCAGAAAAGAAGAGGATGCAAGGAGAGCATACCTCCTGCAAAACGGCAGACCCACTCAACGGAGTCTCCAACAACAAACTATCTGCCCTATGACTAACAGTCACATTGCAGTTATGGATCACTCTTCGAGTGATGAAAGAGTGCGTAGCACCTGGGTCAATCAGAACAGATACGATACAGGATGTAGACATATCAGGATATAAAAGTTCCATCTGACTTGCCACTACCCGTGGATTGACCACTGCTTCAGGTGGGTTCATAGCATAGAACCTCGCTGCTGCCTGGTGTTGAGGTGGTGCTGATGATCCAGCTTGAGACGCTTGTCCACGTCCTCGAGCTGCTCCTTGATGTTGTCTATTTTGAGATCCTTGTTGATTCTGTCTCGGAGGCTGTGTCACACTGACAGGCCTAGAACGACAATCCTTCATCAAGTGTCCCACCTTACCACAGTTGTAGCAACTCCTCTCCTGTTGTTGTGGTCTGGGTGGTCCAGTAACTGATATCGATGCAAAACTGTGAGTCCCTTGAAGCGGTTGACTCCGTCCTCTACCTCTGCTTGGTGACCACTGAGTTTGAGAACTCGATCTGGGTGGTGGAGGGTTAGGTGCAGAGAATCTAGGTTTCTTGAAATCCCTAGATGAAGAACCCTAGAACTGTGGATATCTTTTCTGGGTTTGCCTCTTCTCAACCACAGATCTCTCTATCCTTCGGACTGACTCAACGAAGGTAGAGAATCTCTCTCGGTTTTCTAAGGCAGATACAGGGGTTGACATATCAGCATTCAAACCCTTCTCGAATCTCCTGATTCTTTCCTCATCTGTGGCAGCCATGTGCGGACAAAACCGCAGCAATTCCATGAACTTAGCTTCATACTCGCTAATGTTCATCATGCCCTGCCTCAATCTCTCAAACTGAGAGATCTTCTCATCTAGGAAGGTCTTTCGAAAATATCTATTGATAAATTCCCGACGAAATTCTTCCCACGAGAACTCTATTCCAGGTCTCTTCTGCTCTTCCATGTTCCACCAGTGGCTAGCACTGCCTTTGAGAAGATAGAAAGCATGTCTAACCTTCTCAACCTCCGGGATAATAAGAATCCTGAAAGCCTTTTCCAACTCTGTCAACCATAGGTCAGCATCTGCGGGGTCGACAGTCCCAAAGTACTCGGTAGCTCCGACACGACGAAGTTGCTCGAACGTCTTACCGATACCTTGTCCTTCAGGTTGGGTAGGTGCCCTAGGTGCAGGCATGGGCATCCTGTCGGTTATGTGTGTCATGGCAGTCATGAACTGCCCAAACATCATCTGTAAAGCTGGGTTACCCATGTCAGCTGGGTCAAACTGGGGTGGCTCTCTTGGTGACTCTGGTGCAGGCTGTTCTATTCTTGGAACCCTTGCACCGCCTTGAGGTGTACTAGCACTACTCTCTGCCACGTACTCATCATGTGGTTCAGCCATCCTTAAGTATCTTCTTCTCCTGAGGAGTAGAAGATTCTATTAGATAGGGAAAGAGTACTAAAGATAGACTCAACATCTTAAGTCCTATGCCTCTGTAGACTCAACTGAACCTGAGCTCTGATACCACTAATTGTGGGCTCTGATCTCCAAACCACGATATAAACACATTTTAATCTTAGCGGAAGCGATTCGATAAACAGCGGAAGACAAAAATCACGGGAAATTAAAAGTTTTCGAGACAAGAACTTGAATCCATAAAAGCTTCTTTCATAACAACAGATAAACTATTTACATCTCATGATAATTACTTCTTGAGTAATTATATACATCCAAATCTCAAGAACACATAACAAAAGACTCCAAGACCTGAGAGTACAGAGGACACATAGGACTGACTCTAACTACACCACATGGCAGGCTAAATCTCCACCTGAGATTTCACTGTTGCTCCTGGTGCTACTGCTGGTGAGACTGGTCACCTGTAGACCGGTTCCTCCGTCTCCGACGTCCACCTAAAAAGTTGAAGTCTACGGGGTGGGACAATTTTTACATAATTGTCCCAGCGAGAGTTATAACTCTCCGCCAGAAGCTTTATTATAACATCAAAGAATAACTTAAACAGTAAGGCTCTCAAAGTATTCGATAGCAGTTGCAGCTATAAACAAGAGCTCAACATTTATGAAATATGAAGAAATATAAGCACTATCACAGTGTATCATTAATCAACTAACTCGTAGTTATCTCTAATAGGTATACTACGTGGTTGATTATGTTTTACAAACAACATTATACCCTGTGGAGATGAGGCATACCACTCATACTCCAACTGATCGCTAAGAAGTCACATCAGTATCATACATAGGTCATTAAGAGAGCCGGATTCTCATGACCTTCACCTTCCTCAGTCAGTAAGAGGATCACTTGTAGGACATCTTGTGTCTCTACTAATATAGCTCACCAGGGTAAACTCGTCCTTCGCTATTTTAGAGTTACAGTGGCGTTCTGTACTCTCTTCGTCATCAGGAAATTTCATGTTTATCTCCACTGATACGGATATCTATGTTTTCTTCATCATCAGGAGGTTTCATGTTTACCATCCACTGACACAGTAGAGTTTTGTAGTGAAGGGTTGACGGATTACACATCTACATAAATCACCTACACTAGGATGCAAGGTTCTACACATCCATATACCCCACATACTCAATAGTATGTGATCCAGGAGTTCCCTTAGGAAACCTATTTCACCATCATTTGATTTCTGACAATGATGGGTCTATGATCAGGGCTCTACATTATACTTGATTAGTTAAGTACATTTAGTATTATTTCAACATCAAACATTGTTCTTCAAACAATAACAGTAGCATAGCAGCTATGAAAGGAGAATACTAAATGTAACAAGCCTAACTCACATTAATCATCATTTCTCATTGTACTCATCACAAGTCATCTCTAAAGCATGACCTTGATGGTATTCATGGCTCTCACAGCCCATTAAATCATATGATGCCACTGACAAGGCATCAAGATATCTTTCTTATTCATAAAGCTTATAACATGCTTTTAATGAATACAGTATCATCATCCATACATGGATATGATCACCTTCATATCAGAACCTGCATGGTTAGCTTAACTGATAAAGGTAATTCAAAACAAGGAATACACTTCCCACTCTTGTCATAAGAGCTAAAATCTCTGATTCTCATCAATTAGAGTTTTATACTCATAATGCATGTCATTACCCTTGAATTAGGGTTTACTATTCACATTACATGACATCACCCTTGAATTAGGGTTTACTATTCACATTACATGTCATTACCCTTGAATTAGGGTTTACTATTCACATTAAGGTGAATTGAACTCATATCATCATCTTGTATGAAAAACATCATCATTGATGCTCTCAGATTGGCTTAAGATTCATCATATATCATAATTAGGGTTTCCATGATCTCACATAGGTGAATCATACCCTAATCATGTACATCCATGTGTATTGAGGGTTCTTTACTTAAGTTTCCACCCAAGAAGGGGTACTTTCTCTCTCTTAAAGTACTTTCTCTCTATAAAGTACTTTCTCTCTCTAAAGTACTAGTAGATGGTGATAACACCACTCTATATCAGGTTGGGTTAAGTCCTCTTTGGTTAACATAAGCCAACACATCACTATCATGTGATTAGGGTTTGATTTGAACAAGGTTTTACTCAATTGAACCCTTCAGGGGTATTTTGGTAATTTACCCCATTGATCACATCATGGTTCAATTCATTAGTCACTTAATCTCCTAATGTCCTAGGTTATCATTAGGGTTTATATTTGATCATCATAGCACCATTTACACCTACAAGTGGTTAAGTGAATTCAGCCTTTGAAAACCTCAAACGATTTCAACCCTCATCCTCCAAACGGTTTGAGACCGTTTGGATGGGTTGACCGTTTGCTAGGGTTGACTCCAAGACCATGTGACCTTCAAGGTTGAGAGGGGGTGAAGACCGTTTGGCAACTTTGACTTCAAGGCCGAGAGAGCTCACATGGTTTGAGACCGTTTGGTGTCTCTCGATCTTGAGACCGTTTGAGTCCAAACGGTCTTGAGACCGTTTGGCCCCAAACGGTCTTGAGACCGTGAGACCTCACACGGTCTTGAGACCGTGTGACCTCAAATGGTCTTGAGACCGTGAGGTCTCAAATGGTCTTGAGACCGTGAGGCCTCACACGGTCTTGAGACGGTTTGGTCCACTGGGTCTCAAACCGTTTGGTCCTTCAACATGGTTCAAAAGTTCCAATTGTTGATGATTATCAATGTTGAAGCCCCCAAATAGTCAAATCCATGGTAACCACTTATGTATTGAGTCAATTAGGGTTATCCTTAACCAATTTGTCACTCAATTGTCCCTCAATTGTTATCCAATTAGGGTTGAAGTCGGTTCAATTAAGGTCTATCAATGTTCAACCATCAAGACTCAACAATGTAATTCAACACAAGGTTGAACCCTTCAATTGAGCTCCAATTGGGCCCAAACTTGGCCCAAACGGTCTTGAGATCGTGTGGATGAACTCCACACGGTCAAAATCTAATATGATTTGATAAGGGTTGAACCTTGATTGAGTCACAAATCAGTATTTTAATTAATTCGATGACCTATTGCAATTGGGCCCTCAATTGATCAAATTAACTTAACCCTAGACCTCCAAACGGTCTTGGGTTGTCACAACACGGTCTTGAGACCGTTTGGATGGACTCCAAACAGTCTTGAGACCGTTTGCCCATCCAACTTTTGGATTCTAGTGAAAATTCCTCAAGGTTGGATCCATTGAGTTGATGATCATATCAATACTTAATTGCAATGTAATTTGGTATGTTTGTACCTTCAATTGGTTAACTATACTTGACCCCAGACCTCCATACGGTCTTGGGTGATCCCCCACTCGGTCTTGAGACCGTTTGGTTGATCCCCAAACGGTCTTGAGACCGTTTGGGTCAATCAACCCAAAAACACTTAATTAATTCATTGTGATTTCAGTACTGATTTCAATTAGGGTTAGCCCTAGTAATCACCCTTTAACTCTCAGTTCGTTTGGAATTAGTCCATCAAATTTGGTGAGTTGTTAATCAAAATTATTTTGAACAGTAATCTCATACGGTCAATGCATGGTCAACGTCCTTACACGGTCTTGAGACCGTTTGCCCAAAAAGGGCGATTTCAACAGATTGGAGATCAGGACTAAATTCGATTAAAGTTGTTGAGTAAAAAGGTCATATCTCTCGATTCCTTTGGAGTTATCTTCTCAAATTTTGAGGGTGTTTAGCCTACATAATGTTGTACAGAAATCTTATACGGTCCACGCTCGGTCAACGGGGTTAAATGGTCTTGAGGACCGTTTTCCCTCACTCGGTCTTGAGACCGTTTGCTCACCACACGGTCTTGAGACCGAGAGAGCCAAAGGTGGAGACCATTTGGTAAAGTAAAAAGCGGTGGATTATCCTTGGAAATAACGTCTTCATCTCCTAGCTCAAGAACAGCAAGAGTTTCCCACGGATTTGCTTGCAAGGTAGCAAAGAAAAGTAGAGAAGAAGAAGAACTATCATTTACATGCATAATCAAGATGTATATAATAAAGCATGGGTTTAGAGTTATAAAACCCGCCTAAAGCTTGCTCCTTGAGCTCCAAGCTTTCGAGATCTAAGCTTTAATGGCGTCCTTGAGCTTTCACAGGTTGGCCAAGGTGAAAACTCCAGGGAAAGTCGAGAAGGGATGGCTAGAAAGGTAGAGCTATGTGAGCTAGCCATCGATTTGACCTTGAAATCGAGTTCTAACCATGAAATTAGGCAAAAGGAGGGATTCAAACCTACCTTTCTCTCCTTGGTCGTCCTCCTGAGCTCCAAGGCTGTTCCTTAGTCAGTTTAATTGAATAGAACAGTGAAGGAGACGAAGGGAAAGTTTCCTTGCTTAGAGAGGTGGAGTGCTTATATACTTGGGGTAGGGTTTTTAATATAAGTTCATAAGTTTCCCCAAAAATTTCAATTAAGTCCCTCCATCTTTCTATGCTCGTCCTCTCTTCTTACTTTTAAGGATAACTTTCTTTTAAGGTCAAGAAATGAGAGCAAAGAAGATCAACCTATAACTTAAGGTACATACATAAAAGGGCTATTGTACGTACACCCTGATTATTCAATCCCAAAGGTGTTTTCATTGCTTGATTAATCAATTGAAGTGACCTCTTCATAATTTCTTCTCTAATGATGATGAGAGTCTTAAAAGATACATTTAGATGATGTATTTTACAATTTGCATCCCTCAAATTGGGTAAATTGCATTTTACCCCAAATTAGGGTTTCAAGTACCGGGATTGCTTCCACAGCTGCACCTTGGTGCCCAAGCTTTGGGAAATCCCACAAACTTTATCAAAAAGATTCTCATGATGTCTCAACATCAGAGGAACATCTCAACATGTGCAAATTGCAAGTTAACCCTTCTAAATGGGTAAATTGCACATAGGTCCCTGTAATATAAAACAATGCTACAACTTTATATAAAAAGGAGCAAAAACTGAAATATATGTTTCTGAGAAACTTAATCACATGCCCAAGGTTATTCACAAGGATTTAATTACATATTTAGGCAAAACATCTAGGGTTATCTCATAACCCATGTCAGGGATGTTACACTATAGGTCTTTTCGGTCGACAAATTCATCGACCGAGTTTGCATTTGATTGTTATTAAACAACCCAACACGGGCACTGTTTATCTGTAGAGTCAGTTTTTGGTTGTTAACCGACGCTACAGTTTTTCTCTCCGTGCAAAAAGCCGAAATTTTAGTCTTTCTTCCTCCCACGAAACCCTTTTCTCTTTTTAATCTCTCTCCCGCGGCACCGCAAAACCCCTTTTCACTTTGTCATTCCGCCGTTGCCGCGAACGCTTCTCCGTGAAGCCTTTGCCGCCTCTCCACGCCGCCAAAAAGATCGTGAAGCTCGTCGTCGCCGCGAAGAGGATCGTGAAGCTCATCGTCGCCGCCTTCACTCTTCCTCCACGAAGCCTGTCGTTGCCGTGAAGCTTTTCGTTGCCATGAAGCTCTTCGTTGCCGTGAAGCTCGCCGTCGCCGCCTTCCACTCTTCCACGAAGGTCACCACCTCTCCGTGAAGTTCTTCTCTTCCTCCACGAAGCTCGCTGCCATTTCCAAGTAAGTTCGAGCTTCCTTCGTTCCTTGTTCCCCTTCATTCCCGCCCACCTGAAAATTATTTCTGTTGGAGCTATAAATGTTTTAATCATATTTGCTGTAATGTTCACAAATAATTCTGAAGATTATAATGATTTCAATCTTTGGACTGTTGGAAACGGCCTTACTTTGCTAATTTGTACAAGTATTTTCCATTTTATATGATTTGATAACCCAATAATAAAAACATGCATGTCTTTTTTCATATGTAATCATTATATAAATTTTAGAAATTAATACTAGATTAGACATATGTACTCCTAGATTGACACTTTAGGGTTGATGCATGATGTTTAACTTAATATATAAATATGAAAATAATGCATTTATATATTAACTTAGAAACCCGTTCAAAATTTACTCATTAGGAGTAAACTTTGGATAGTCCCCAGTTTGGGACTGTTTTTGGATATTTTAATCTCACTTAGGATGTACATGTATAATGTATGTTTAGTTTTGTAGATTATTTCAGTAGGATTTCTCCATTTGTTCTCTGGGTACATATGTGAGTGGTTATTTGCCATTTACATCGGTGTACTTGGAGAACTTAGGGGAAATGCTGCTGAAATTTTCTTCAAAACTAAACATACATTATATAGTTACTAGTGAGATTAAATATTCAAAAATGGGATAGGTGGTACACTTTAGTATATAAAATTAACTTTCTATCAATAAAAACTTACAGATTATTATAGTATCAATATTAAACTGTTAGTTTTATAATTAATTTTAATGTGATATAGAAAATGGATCGAAGTTGGATGTCTATCAAGAACCGTTGCAGTCCAGAGTTTGCCAAAGGTCTTGATGAATTTATCAGATTTGCTGAGGAACATAGGAAACTACCTACAGATAGGCTATATTGTCCAGGTAGAAATTGTTGTAACAATTTGAAAGTTGATACTGGTGAGGAAATTAAGAATCATGTCATATGCAATGGGATCATACAAGGTTATAATGAATGGTATTGGCATGGAGAGAAATTGAATTATGGAGCAGAAAATGTCGATACTAATAGTTGTGCCATAGAAGATATAGATAATGATGATAATGTTAATGATGAATCGATTCAAGATGACCAAATTTAGGATGATATGATTGATGAGATGCTATGTAGTTGTCGAGACAATGTCATTGATCCACCTTCTTTATTTGCAAACATTGTCCATGATGCTGAAAAACCATTATATAAGGGTTGTACTAAGTTCACGAGGTTGAGTGATGTGATGCGATTATACACTCTTAAAGCTCAAAACCGGTGGAGCGATAAGAGTTTCACTTCACTGTTGTCTTTGTTAAAGGAAATTCTTCCTGAAGGCAACGAGCTTCCAATTTCAACATATTAAGCAAAGAAAATAATGTGCCCAATGGGAATGGAGGCTAAGAAGATTCATGCATGTCCAAATGATTGTGTGTTATTTCAGAAGGACTATAGTAATTTGATAAATTGTCCAAAATGTGGTGCGTCAAGGTATAAGACTACAAATTCAGCTAACGCTAAAAATGGCTCTCCTGCCAAGGTGATGTGGTATCTACCAATAATACCACGATTTCAATGCTTATTTGCTAATACAGAAGATGCGCAAAATTTGTCTTGGCATGGGGAGTTAAAGGTCAATGATGATGGCGTCCTACGACATGCATCTAATTCACCACAATGGAATAAAATTGATTTATTATACCCTCAATTTGGTAAAGAACCAAGAAACCTAAGACTTGGACTCTGTACAGATGGAATGAATCCCTATGGTACATTAAGCAGCCAACATAGCACGTGGCCTGTTATGATTGTTATATACAATCTTCCTCCTTGGTTGTGTATGAAAAATAAGTATGTGATGTTGTCAACATTGATATCAGGGCCCAAGCAACCTAGAAATGATATTGATGTTTACCTTCAACCTGTAAATGATGACCTAATGAAACTATGGGAAGAAGGTATTATGACATATGATGCTTCATGTAAAGAGATCTTCAGTTTTAGGGGATTAGGAGCTGGCATAGGATTCAAGTCTTATTTTGGCCCTTCTCAATCTAAAAGAGGTCATGTAGGAGGTTTTACAGAAGAGGATCTTGAAGCATTAGTAGCACAAAAAGTAAAAGAAATAATGTCTTCATTTCAGCCTACTCAACCTTCTCAACCTATTCATACTGCACGTCTCTCAAGTGATGAGGTACAAGCCCATGCTACAGTTTTAGAAGGTCATGGGAGCACTCCCGATGAACCACCACAACAATCTGTAGTAAGTTTTTGTTCTATATATGTTGTGTTATTAGTATGATAAATATATGATAATATATATAGTTGTAACATGTATCTGTTCTACTGTTTCTTATATAACTTATATTATTTCAATCTAGGTTGGTATGAACTGTAAACTTGCAGTGGAGGTTCCAAAATATAATGTTGTGGCAGCAGGCAAAGTGTACAACCTTAGTGGTACATTGCATTGCCAACAAATTACTGATGACATCTGCCGTGTGTCCATCCATCTTGTGTATGACGGAATGGGGGAAAAACCACTACCCATACCTAATCCTGAATATAGTACAGTTGAAGAAGATGAGGGTGCTATGGTGGGTTGGCCTAGACACTTGGTTATCAATGACAAGGTATACCTTATTTCTACCATATTTTTCATATTTGACTGCATATATGAACTCATGTAATATAAGTATGTAATTTAATTAACAAGTTTGTAAACCAAAAAGTAAAACTTCTTCTAGTCATCCTCCTATGCCCAAGCCATCTTTCATTCCCGAAACTACATTTGACGAATTGGGAAGTAAATCTAAATGTTTGTGTCGATACTTAGCTAACCAAAGATCAGGATCACATATGATGGTCAAGTTAACAGAAGATGCAGTTGGGAGGGACTTTGAGAATTTATTTTTCTTGATGATATTATAGAGTTGTTCCGGTATGATTGGCTGAACACTTCGATAATAGAAGTATGGATAAGGTAAGGATCTATCAATATATATAGAAAATTCCAATACACATTTTTAGCTTATTTCTACATATGAAAATAATTACAAATGTTTAACAGCCATTTATATACCGAGGTCACCAACTTTGATATAAAGAATATTGCATTCTTAGTTCCTTCGGTCACTAGTCAGGTGGAGACAAATATTGAGGATGTGAATGAGTACTTCTCTGATGCATTCAAATATTTTGCTAGTGAGGGGAAGGAAATTATCCTAATTCCTTTTAACGTCCAGTAAGTATTATTATTCAATATAATTTTAATAATGAATGAAACTATTTATTTTAATGTTTGTTTTATTCTTACTCAGAGCTAGACATTGAGAATTACTGGTGATTGTCCCAAAATTGATGACTCTTTATTATCTTGACCCAATGGGTAAAACAACAAGGAGTCACAAACTGAAATTGTCAGCTATGGAGTAAGCATAAATTTAATCAATTGCTTCAACATGATATTTCTATTTAGAATTTCTATTTTACCAACTATCGTTTAATTGATAAGGGTATAAAGTTTTTCGTGAAGCTGGAGGACAAATACCCACAAAATTAAAGACAGTGACTTTGAAAAATGTCAAGGTAGCTACTTTGACAACTGCTTACTCTTTATGTATTAATTTTCAACTGTAATATGTCAACTCTTATACTCTTATCTCAATTGTTGTTTATAGTAGTTTACTAACATTAAGTATAATTTGTTATTTGTAGTGTCCTATGCAAAATAATGACTGGGCTTATGGCTACTATGTAATGAAATATATGCAAACTATTGTCAAACAAGCATCACATGACATTCAGACTATAAGTCAGGTAATAAAGAATAACATCATAAATTTACAAGTGATTGTAGTCATTTTTATAAAATATTAACATGTGCATTTTCTGTTACAGATCTTTACAACTCAGCCTTACACACATGTAGACTTGAATGAATTCCGAGAAGAGTGGTAAAAGTGTTTTATAAGTGAAGTCGAAATAGCATTGGATTAAATATGTCGGCTCCATTTATGTATGTGGTTTGAGTACGTACTCTTTCATATTTTTACTTTTGTAATATATGTCATCTCAGACTTGCACTCTATCATTTTGTAAATTATGATATTTATTATCATTTTTGTTATGAATGTGTGGTTTTGAATGGTGACGGTTGAGCATCAATGCTCCCCTCTCCCAGAATATATGAATCTTCTTGTTCTTCTGTTCTACATCAATTTCTGCAGAATTTTTTTTAAAAAAATCGTAACTTTTAGCGTCAGTTTTTTAAATAACCAACCCTAAAGATTGAATTCAGTGTACACTCTTCAGTCGAGAAAATTTTCGATCGAAATATAACTTCTAGCGTCGGTTTTTATAAAAAACCGAGTTTAAATGTCCTCTATAAGGTCGGATTTTTGAAATAACTGACCCTAAAGATTGAATAAAACATTTTCAGTGTAAGACTCGGTCGACAAACTTCTCGACCGAATTACTATCGGTCGAGAGGTTTGTCGACCGAGTCTTACACTGAAATGTTTTATTTAATCTTTAGGGTCGGTTATTTCAAAAATCCGACCTTATAGTGAGTTCTCGGTCGAGACCGAAATATTTTCGGTCGACAATTTTCTCGACCGAGTGTTATCACTGAATGTTATTCAATCTTTAGGGTCAGTTATTTCATAAAAACTGACCCTGTAAACGTTCTCGATCGACAATTTTCTCGACCGAGAACGTTTACAGGGTCGGTTTTTATGAAATAACCGACCTTACAGGCTCCTTTTTTCTCGCCTAGGTCAGAATTTTTACAACCTTTTGCGTCGGTGTTTACTCTGTAAGGTCGGTTTTATGTGGTTAAATAATCTGACGCTATAGACCAAATTCTATAGCAACGACCACCTAGGCGTCGGTTAAAAAGTGACGCTGCAGGCTTTAAAAAACCGACGCTACAGACCATTCATGTACTAGTGCATATATCGTACAACAAGTAGTATTCCAAGATGTGTGTATTTGTTATGACAAACCTAGACTGTTCTCATGTGCACTAATGGACATTTGAAAAGACCAAATCCAAGACATGCCTAGTCTTGCCTCATGAGACATAATGCGATTGTGGCGGCCACAAAACTTTCTTCTTTGACCACACATAATGAATATTCTAGGCTACATCAAGTAACACATCATGGATGCACTCTCCAAGTGATCACTTGTCATTTTAGGTGTTAAATTTTCTTGCACACTGCTCACACCAATTTTTTTTTCTTCTTCTAGTTTTTTCTTTCTTTCTTTCATATACTTTCCCTTGGGAATTAGGTTCTAGTAGAAGGGATGAACACCACAAATCTTGCTATCTTGTGTGTGGGTTTGATATGACGACGGTCAAGTCTATTGCAATAATTGATAGATAAGACAATATCCTATTTTTTACCCTAACAAAACCATAACCCCATCCTACTTGTAATTTTATAAATCACACACAATTGGTTGAGATACATATTATAAACACATGTATGGGGTGGAAGTACCTATGTCTTATGAAACACAAAGAAGAAAACCGACACCTTGTGCTTCCATAAGTTTTTATGACCCTTGTTTGCTAGCAAGTATCTCTCCATGATGATCATAGTACATCCACATGATGAAGATGATGGTTGGGGGAGAAAAAGACCCAAGATATCCATAATCATATCTTTCCAATTCTTGGAGATCTAACACCAAACACAAATGAATCATTTGTGCATGTCTAAATATTGATGACATTTTAAAAATGCTTATTTTGTATCTGCATAAAAGAATAAATAAATGTTTAATTAGACGGTAAGTCAATGTACAATTCATGAACATCCTTATACAAATATTATTTTCAATTAGTTTAATGATAATATGTTGAGTCGGTCATGTGTTTGATAAAATTACAATTGTCGTGGATAAGATATGAAAGCAACATATGTGTTCGTTTTTTATAACTAGGCACTCATCCATCACAAGAATGTCGTTTGGATTTCAAAATGAGTGTCATATTTCTACTATGTTAATGGTGTATGTGATCCTAATGCTTAAGATCACCAGGGATCCCAACATGACAAATTGTATATTTTAGTAGTGCTAAGCATTATCCATACAAAGAGAGCTATAAATATAGTATTTGGGTATACATGTCACCACAAAATGAATAATGTCTTTGGGTACTTGCGGGTCGACCTACAGTAACTAGGTGAATGTACAATAACCCAACACGTACCTTACCTACTACCCAATTTAACAAGGTCTACGTCAGACGGACAACCTGAGATCGAGGCATCGAGCACTGGGGTATGATTGTCAAAATGGTTGAGTAGATATGGTATTCGTAGTTGTATCACATACACTCCAACTTGAGGGACAATACACATGCGCAAGCCGTCAGCCGCGTAACCAAATCATATATATAGCAGGCTGATGGCTCGCCTATCTACTAATGGAAAAACTATCGTTGCTTAATTGACCAGCAACTTCTTGTCGCTAATCAACCTTTGTCCTGCTTCAATTTGTGCAGTCAGAAGGTGCATGCCCCGCATAGTCGACAGAACTGATGCTCTACCTAACCCTAAGAGAAAGACCAAGTGATCCCATCCCATCGAATATCGGCCTTAATGTGTTGGCCCCCTGCAAAATTATCTACGTTTAACCCAGGGGCGGATCTGGGGGGGGGGGGGGGGGGGGGGCTACCGGGGCTTCAGCCCCCCTCCCAAAATCTTAAATGTTAATTTATATGTATTTATACATGTTTAGTATTATAAATATAGTATATATACGAGCTCTTTAGATATATGTCAAGGTAAAGTTTTAGCTGGTTTGGTAGAAGTACATTGGTTCTAAACTAGAGACTCAGGTTCAAATCTCACTATAGGCATATTTTTTTAAACTCAGCCCCCCTACCACAACTAATGCCATGTATAGCTAACTCAGTCCCCCCTTATGCAATTTTCTGGTTCCGCCACTGGACTTTAACCAATAGGAGAGAACTAGCCCCTACCATATTAGGATAGATTTGCGTTCACAGGGAGCTGGTTCCTTCCTTCCTTTTACTTGAACTTTTTTTTATTGCTAATCAGTAATTACATTGAGACTCAGACGAATGGATCTTGACGTAACCCTGACGATAAGACACATTAGTTAAAGCCTATTCAGTTATCCCCAGTAAGTACGGAAGAAGCCGGATGCTCCTTTTCTATTGCTTGCTTGTTAGTCGGCATTCATTCTCACCAAGCAACCGCTGAGTTGGTCACGTCTCACCAACCGGTGTTATGTATCGCACAATTATAATTCCTTTAAAACATAGGTATATTCCAACGTCAAACTCTGGCCCGCCTGTTGACACGGTATTCAGTCCCACTGGCCATCCCATGCAATCTCCTTCCTCGTTGACACGTTAAAGAGATAGCTCAGTGCAAGGCTGTAAATGGGAAGGATAGTAACTTTTAATCTGTAATAAACAATACACATTTTATACTTACGTTTACAATATGAAAATCAAATAAATTTTAAGGTGCATATTTTATACACAAACAATACGTATTTATACACAATCAGTTCAAACATTTCGCATATTGGGTGAAAACTTTTTGGGACCGCTAGTAATTGTTATATAGTACAAAAAAGTTGTTATTGAGTTGTCCTATAATAAGAATTTTGTTTTACAGTACACTTTTATACAACGAGCAGTTTAAAATATACTTGTAGAAATTAAAAATATACATGTAATAAATCTTTTTGACCACTAACGATTGTTAATAGCCGATTAAGAGTTGTTAACATGTACATGCCTGTACACAATCTATACATGCTAGTTCTTTTCCCAGAGCAATAGAAATGTGTGAAAGTTAATCTCCATAATTTAAAATTCATAAAATAAAAAAAAGGATTCACACTGTATTATTTTAAGGAAAAAACAACAAAAAAGATAAATAAGCATTTAAATTAGCGGAAAAATACAACAAGGCGTGACTTGACCCGATGAAAAATAACATCTGCAAAGCTTAGCCAATAGACCGAGATCGACAATCCTATTACCAACGAAGAATGTGTTAGACATCTTGCATCTCACTTAAAAATCTCAATTTCATGAGAATCATTTGATTTGAAGTTTTAATAAGAAAAATATGTATCATTAGGGTGTGTGGTCATTGGGAACTTAAGATGATTATATCCCAAAAATTGTTCATTTTTATTTATGGATCCAAACACGTGAGGATTTTTCCATGGAAAAAATTCATCCCTAACGACTGAGATGGGACATGGGATGAAAAACCGAGGGTCAATTAGAGAGAAATTCAGTACGAACAAGATCTGCTTTTGCATATGTGATAAAGAAAAAGGATATAAAAGATGAATAAATTTATATAATAAAAGACTAGTTAAGATATTTGTATTTTTTAGTATTAGTGGTTTATATGGGTAATTTTTCTTAGGCCCCTTGTATTTACATTCTCTATAAGTGAAACATGTTTACCCAACTAAGTGTACCAATATATTGCTGGAGTCTTACATACAAGAGACCCAATGCCTCATTCGTTACTAATCAGATTATTACCTTTTCGTCAAGCATGGTATAATACATAGTTCCCTAATCCCGATCTTCCCCTATCCCTTCTCTTTTCCTTTTCCCAGTGGTCGCCGCTAGTAGCAACACTAGATAGTAGCTCTGCTGCCACCACTGGAGGTAACAGTCTATCTCACCACTGGCTGTAGCATGCAACAACGCCACATCACAATCTCCGCTCATAGCATCCCACACCCGCCAACAACCGCCACACATCAAAACCGATGCACAAAGCCGTCACCACCAACCACCACTCCATAAAATGATTTTCTCTTCTCTCCTTTCATATACAAAAAGTCTCATGCTAGGTATATAAAGCACTAAAAGGTGGGGCTCCATAATATTTGTTCTTCCTCTTCATATGATTTTCTTAACCTACATGGATGAGTACTTTTGTTTAATTAGAGATTTACATGTTTGATATCAACTTCATAAATTCCTATGATTTACCTTTCATCCTACTATTCATTAAGTTTTGGTATTGTTTCTTTCTTTCATATCTTTTCTACCATTCATGCATTCTTCGTAGTGCTTTCTTCTATAGTCCGTAGTTTCTGTCTTGCTTTAAATCTAGTACTAATCTTTTTTTTTTTTCTTTCCATGGATAACAACAAATCTTTTCCCATTATCATCTACATGACATGCCCCATCTGATCACTCTCAAGATAAATGGAGATAATGTCTTATTGTCGATGATATGTGTCAGAATTTTTTAGGAATGACGTATAATTTTGTTATATATCAAAAGTAGTGCACCTGCAACACCCGATGATGCATGGGTCACAAGAAATATCAAGGTTCTTCTTGGCACTGTGAGTGTATGGAGCCCGATGTTGCCCTCAAATACATATGGAACATGAATGCAAAGACCATGTGAGACAAAATGAAGCAATTTTACATGTAGGAAGATAATCATTTGTGCATATACAACATGGACATGATTTTCTCATAGAAGCCATCCTCTTTTGAAGTAATAATATTCAATGGAATCCCTTGAAGCCCTTTCCAAACACCTAATATTTTATGTTGGCTACCAACTTTGTCAAAGTCACCAAAGAGAGGGACACTTTGATTATCGGGTGGTTCCTCTACAGTCTTAATCCATGGTATGTTGTAGTGCATAATTGTAGGGAGTGGGATCCTAGAGGGGATCCACTCCCTACTAAATTAAATAAAAAGGAACATCCCATATGTCGAACACCACTATTTCTTTCACACAATAGATGATAACAAATTTATTTAAAGTATGATTTAAGATACCAAAAATAGCAACGGAAAATAAAATATCTAACTATAATAATGCTTAATATTATCACTATATTTCACCACATAGGGTGATACATATGAAACTAAAACATAGGATCAACAGAGGGTCATCTAATAATCTCAAATCTATCTCCCAAGATGGTTCAACTACTCTTGATGTTGTCTTGGTCAACCTTGATTTTCTCCTCCTTATCCTACACCTAAGATTGAAAGTGTACCCCAAAAGAGAAGAGAAAAGTAAAACTTTATTAGCTTACATGCTAGTATGAGCATATTAATCAAGTATTGAGCATTATAAGGAATAAAGAACGTCAGGTAAACAAGGCTTACCTTAGAAGAGGAAAGAACCACCCAAGTGGGTATGAAAATAATATGAATTTCAAAAGATTATAAATAAGAAGAATACTTGCCATTAAAAAAACATAAAAGTTGTGCCACAAAAGCACACATAAATTTTGGACATAAAACCATCACTATAATACTAACCTGCATGCATGTGATATAAGCATAGCACTAGAATAATATAAATAATAATTGTGGCCAATGCTCAAAACTTTGTAACCTGACATAGTATGGCACACAACGATCTTCTTGATATATATAAAGGAAACAACAAACGAAAGTATAGAGTACACAACCTCCATCCCAAAAATATAATATGAGCACACAACCTAAAAACCAAAGTACTTACACCACTCCAGGGCTATTGAATCACAAGGCATGCATAATGTAGAGGAAAGTACAAAGTTCAGTCCTATTAAATAGAATAAATAATATTGCCATCACATAAATGGACAATATAAACATACAACACAAAAGTAGGAAAAACTAGGGTTCCATGTCACAATAAGGAACAACATGGTTTAAATTTGATAAATAGACTTTCATCAAGAAGCAAAGTATAATTTAAAAGTTGGCATAGATTAGGAGTTCAAGATAATTGAAATCAGACCCAAATAGGTCATCAAATCAAGAAAGAAAAATTTCAACAATAAGATACCTCAAAGAGGCCGAAGAGAGATAAAGAAAATTATTGCTTAATATAATTCATGGGGGATGTAACATACCTCAAGAAGTTTGTCAACTTCTTAAAAGCCAAACTCTGGTTCCAGTCAGGGTCCTTGTTCACCTAACATTGATTTCTATATTCAACCATTAATTAGTATTCATATTAGAAACCATAGATTACCATTTTGATTATACTTGGGTTTAAGTTATGAAACATTTTTATTTTGATAGACAATAATTTTGAATTATGATGAATACTTTTTCTTTAATTTTGGATAACCAGATAATTAATTACATATTTATGAAGTTCTGGCCAATAAAAAAATCGAGAAAATTCCACACAAGTAAATAATGTCGCATGAGATGGGTCCGCTGACATGGTCCAATCATTAGTGGCCAACTCTGATAGGTTAGCGACTAATATGGTGTAGGTTCAAGGATATAAAATGAGGGGGAAAAACCATTTTGCCCCAGAAAGAAAAAGCAAAATAAAAAAAGGAAATGAGGACTATAATCGAGAAATCACAGGGGAAGACATCCCCTTCCCTCGGTCGTTTTCATGGATGCGAGAAGCTACACGAAAGGAAAAAACAAAATTTCTGAAAAACATTGTCAGAGTGTGGAATGAGGATTTGATTTCATAGAATTGAAGAATAAAACCCGTGTAAGCTTACCACGAGACGAATCGAGCAGAGATGTAAAAACAAAGGAGAATTCCTTTTCAGTGTCATGGACTTGTTCCTGGACTGGCAGTGACAAAACATGAGAGAGGATGAAATTGATGTGGGAGGATGCTTATACAAAGACCAAAGGCGGTCCAGGTGTAGATATATATTGATGTGATTAGGTATTAGGGTTCCTAGGACTAGGGTAGGATTCATACCCAACTTATTCTAGGGTTTCTCTATCAAAACTTCTCATATCTCTTCATTGTGACTTAGTTCAAGAAAAACCTCGACACAATCTAGAATCTTTTTCTGTACATATAATGGCATAATGGAAAATAATTTTTGATGATAAGAAACATGTAAAACTAAAATTGGCACCAAAATCGATGTGAAACCAAGTCACAATTTCTACTCAAGATATTCTTATCCTAATACTTCATCATCCTCATAACATGACTCCAACCTCAAGCCTAGCCTCATAATATCCAAAGATATATGCCATAATTAACCTCCATCATAGGATATGATCAACTGAAGTATTGTTAGGTGATCCTTATCTAGTCCTATGTTCAGTTAGTTTTTCCTTTTATCTAACCCTACGTCATGATGGATAGTGATGATAACAAGCTTTGTAATGGTTAGATACATCTTTAAATTCCACTGCTACTTTAGTGTTATGATATATACATGTTGAATAGATTGGTTATCATCCCTTTTGAGAAAAAAATTTACATTGGTGTTTGGTTTGAGATGTTGCCTTTATATTTTAGTAGGGAGTGGATCCTCGTTGGGATCCCACTCCTTATAGAATGGTATCATAGCCAATGGTTGTCAATTATCTAACCATTTCAATCTTGTCTCCTTAGAATGTTTACCTTTTTCATAGGTTGCGTATACATAGTACTCTTGCCTTGTACAGGCAAAACCTCACGGCGGGAGATAACTCAACTATTGACAACCTATACGGATATGAGACACCCCATAACCCTAGGTTTGGGATGCCAAGGATGGATCCACCCTTTACCCCTCCAGTGACTCAGGTACTCATCCAACCAAAAGTGGATCATCAGTAGGTCAGGAAACCCCAGTCTCTACTGTTGCTGATGTAGATGTAGTCATCTCTCCTGAGTAAGAGTTGGCTATGTTTTGACAACTTTTTGCCACAAATATGGAAGGGAAGATGAACAACCCACATGTTCCTAATAAGCCTAAGGAGTATTCAATAATGTAATTCATGAAGATGCAACCACCCTCCTTCAAGGGTGAAGGTTAAATAGAGATGGTCGACAAAGCTGACGGTTGGGTGCTAGCCATAGAGCGGACTTTTGATGGTATGACATGTCCTACACACTAGAAGGTTAGGTTTGCTTCATATGTTCTGGATGGACTTGCTCGACTTTAGTGGAACGAGATAGAAAGGACTCGTGATGTCTCTACCATGACCTAGGAGTAGTTTTCGGTGCTTTTTCGTGGAAAGTACATTTGCACTACTACTCTAAAGAAGAAAGAAGCTGAGTTCTACATCCTGAAGCAATGTTCATTGATTGTTTCCGCTTATGTGCAAAAGTTCATGTTGCTTGAGAGATATGCTTCCGGACTTCGTGAAGAATGTAGAGATGACCTATATTTGAAAGGGCTCAACTACAATGCGGGACGTGCTCTTATCCCACAACTTCCCCTGACTTTTAAGAGGATGGTAGATAGAGCTTTGGCTATGGAGTCTTACCAAGGGTTTTAACCTTGGGAGTTTGACATGAAGAGGAATTCCTCAGGAGATGAATAGAGAAGGGACACGTGTGCTAAGTGCAATGGTTATCATCCTCTAGGGATGTGCTCTCAAGATAAGAATAAAGTAAAATATCAACATGGCTTCTGGATTGTATGCCATCATTGCATTGAACCTGGACATATTTTCCCTAGATGCCCCTGTCTTCATATTAGACAAGCACCAGCAAAACAACAACAACAACCTCAAGTACCTCCTTAGAATAATGGCAAAAGTAATAAAGGAAGACCTGTGGAAAGACATGCTGGAAGAGTTTTTTTTCTATGGATGGTCAAGAAGTCTATGATGATGTTCATGTTGAAGGTAACCCTTAGTCCCGTAGTTAGACTTTAAAGTTATGTTTCCTTTTTGCATTATACCTTAGTAGCTATCCTTTGTACCTATGGAGTGGTTTGACTTTTTAAGATGAATCTTTTAAGGGGTGGTAAACAATTTATGTTTAGATTTCGAGGACGAAATCCCTTTAAGGGGTGGTATGTTGTAGCATATCAAATCCTAGAACTTTATCCTATTCCAAGATTAAGGGGTTAGAGACCTTAGTCTTTAGGTTGAGCCAAACAAGGATAAAGATATATACATTAGTAGCTAATTGAAGCCCTAACATGTTAATACATAAATAAATCACCCTAACCTATAGACATATAAACAAATATGGCTTAAAACTTTCATAAATAATCTTTAGACCAATAAAGGATGCATAGAATATGTCACACAAGGTAATGTTGATTTATATAAATAATGTGCATAAAAGGACAAGGTGTCCACAATTGAGAATAATGATACATAATTCAATCTAAATATAAACTTATGTGAGATAATGATAAGGTAGATTCGTTCTAGATCTTTCCTTAGCCTTTTGGGGCAAGGAAGAGAAAAAGGAATGAATAATAATTCTTTAAACATGTTAATGTGATATTGAAAATAGTGGAAATAATGGATAATGGGATACAATCAATAAAAGGAGAACTAATTGGATAAGAATAACTTCCGATTCATTTTCCTTGGATATGATATGGTTTGGATGCCAAGTTTCACAAATTTAGGATAATAATAACCACGCCTATTTTATTTGGAAAATAAAAAAGTGTTTTTCCTCAAAATATGAAATAAAATATTTAATGACTCTAAAAGTGGAAAATAACCTTAGTTTTGTAATTTAAACAAGCCTTTGGCTGAATTTTCATCCAATTTGGAAAATATTTGATGAAAGGGTGAAGTTAAGAGAGAGAAAGTGTGAAGAACCTTTAGTAACATTAAATAATTTACAAAAAACTTCAACTATGAAATTAATGGTAAATTCATATCCAAAATATCTAATGTGACTTGTGGGTGAAGTTTCATCAAATTTGGAGAATCTTAGAGCCATTAATGTATGAAGAAAGAGAAAATGAGATTTGCCAATTTAATAAATCAAAAGTCTTTAAAAGGGAAATCTGATTGCATATTTGGATTCCTCATGTCCAAAATCGGTTGGGTGACAAATTTCATTTAATTTGGAGTTTGTTTGCACCCTTTTTAGAGGAGAGAGAAAATGAGAAATTAATGTGAATACACTTAATTCGAATCAGAATAGAATTTCATTTATATATCACGCATGCTCTCTTTTTATTTTTATACACAAGATTTCTCCTCAGTCATACGATCTTGGATGTGATGGTCCAGGGGTTGTCTTCTACCCCAAGCTCATTTTGGAAACCAGTAGGTATTTTGTTTTCATGATTTCTCCCTCATCACTCGACGATTCTTCAAGATAGTTTCTCTGTTGATTTCCTTTTTCAATTCCATACAAGCTGATCTCTTGCACGAGCCCTAAATCCCTTTATATAGAAAACCCCTAATTCCTTTCTCTCCATCATTTTTCAAAGAAACCTCTTCACCGCGCCCCATCTTCATGCGGGCACTCAAAAAGAACCACTGGCCATTTTATAACCCTCCTCCCCTGCCAACTGGATTGCTTGCCCAATTTTTGCCAACACGAACTCCATTTGTGTCACCAACCTTCTCAATTTATTATGGGCTTTACCGACCACTCCACGCCAATTACCTGAGTGGTAAGTTTCCTGAGCCTATCTCTATCCTTCCTACATCTTCTGTTGGTAGTCTAATGTCGCCTACATTCATGTCGACTAGCACCAATACCTCCTTGTGTGCGAGCTTTTGGATATGGTTTTGGTTACCCTTCTGGACCACTGATGATTACTTTTAGACATTGTCGTCTTCGTCATCTCATCCCTTCCTACTTGCCTTCTATTTTTCTTGCCTATGAGTTTGTTCCCCATTTTCCTTGGACTACAATTTATTGCTCACCACGGATGACGTTTCTCTATGTTCTTTAGGTCTTTAATCTCTGGCATGTGGCTAATAGCTTCATCCGATCCTTGCAAAGCTACAAGCTTGCTTCCAGGGTGCTTTGAAGTCCTCAGCCTCGTTTGGGACCTTGGCCTATTGTTGCTGTTATAACCCCAATTTTTGGGTTCAAGTGGTGAGAAATAAAATTTCTCATATTAAAGATGTTTGAACAAATAACCATATATTTGGTTGAGAATAATTAGATTTCGTTTAAAAAAGCCTTGTTGTTTGATTTGTGGGCTTTATGGGCTATTGGGCACAATAACAAGGAAATAACAAAGAAAATTCAATTAGTAAATAAATAATTGAATATTTGAGAAAAGAAATATGTAGAAACCTCTAGAAGGAAAATCCAAAGAGGGATTTCGTGTCTCTTGGGTTCCTTGGGTTCAAAGGAGTCCAAAGTTGCATAAAGAGTGCAATAAGAAAAGAAAAGATTAATTAAGTATTTCTTTATTAAGAAATAAATTGAAAATAATGATAAATTGTGGAAAATGAATGGAAAGAGGCATAAATGAGTTTTCTTGGGGAAATTTCGTATCCATGAGGTTTCTAATATTAAAAGGAATGCCAATAAGGAAAATAAAAGAGAAATAAAAAGAAATCCTCAAAAGGAGGTATTTAAATGAGAAATAAACATGATAATGCAAAATAATGCATATATGTGCATTAAGAAGAATAATAAGTATCCAGTAAAAAGAATTTTGAAATAATGGAGTGACTTGGGATCCAAGGAGTCCCAATAAAGAGGAGGGAAAGAGAAAATATCAAAATTTGCAAGATAAAAGATAATATGATACATTATTAATGATTTTGGTGGCATTATGAAAACGGAAATGATTTCTATTGAAAAGAGAATATAATTTTGTGCCAATAAAGGAAAAGGCAAGAACAAAGAAGATAAACGATATAATTTTTGAAATCCTAATATCAAAAGAAGGAGAAATACTAAGGAATTAAGAGAGAGAAAGAGAAACTAGCTTCTTATGAAGGAAATATATTCCTATCGGGAAAAGGCTTTGCTAATGCATGGATGAAGGATGTAGGGCGTGGATACTCTCCCTTATATCAGGGGTAGAGCCCTTGGCCGAGATCAGGTTAATCCCAATGAATCTTCTCTCTCCTTCTTCTTATTTTCGTCCACCAACCCTAGACATGAGAGTTTGCTGTTTTCATGGGTCCCAAGAAGCTGCAATGGGTCTCGAAGGCGGCGCATAGCTCCTGAGACAATCCTTAAACAATTTGTTACCCTTTCCTTGCTCCCGATCTCGTGCAGTTCACGGCCGAAGACCTACAAACCGCAGTAGGTCGCGGCCTTGGTGTGCGTGGGACCAGCCACCTCAGCCGTTAATCGGAGGTTCCATGTGTGCGCCAAGGCACAACGAAGGTGGAGGAAGCGTTTCCGACGGCCGTCGAGGTCCATGGTGGAGAGAGGCAGCCGCACTTGGCTGCAGGTCAGTGCCCAAACCTAGGGTCGCGAGGAGGAAGATGAACCAGGGGGTGTTTGACATCTTTGCCCCTTCGAGCAACACAGATGTAACATCCCTGACCTGGGTTATAACCTAACCCTAGAAGTTTTGCTTAATTAGGTAATTAACACATGTAATCATCTTTTAGCAGGTAATAAAAGCTCCTAAGGAACATATGTTTCCATTCCTGTCCCCTAGGAACAATGTGGTAGTATTGTTTTGCAATACAAGGACCTATGTGAAATTATCCAGTTAAGAGGTTTAACTTGAAGAGTTCACAGGTTAAGATGTACCTTTGATGATGAAACATCATAAGAGTGAATCTGATGAGGCATGATGGATTTTCCAAGCTTGGGCGTTCAGATGCAGCTTGTGGAATGATCCTGGTGCTTAAAAACCCTAATTTGGAGTAAAGTGCAATTTACCCAAATTATGGGTAAAACTTGGAAAGTACACCTTCTAGAGCATCTTATATGACTCTTGGCATCATTTAGAGTAGAAATGATGAAAGAAATGCATCAATAAATAATCAGATAAGAAAAGTAATCTTTGTGCATAAAATTCACCATGTAGGGGTATGAAGACCTTCATATGTGTACCTTAGTTGAAAGTTGACCTTTTCTACCCTTAAATCTTGAGCTTTGATGAACTTGGTTTGAGTTTAGATGGCTTGGACGTGCCTAAGAAGCAAGGAGGGACTTAGATGAAAATCCCATGCTTTAGAGGTCCTTATGGTGTAAAATGGCCTAAAGTATATAAGCCCTTTTCCTTGTAAACTCAACAGAACGATCCTTCATTTCTCTTCACTTCTCTTCTTTCTCAAAACGTCTAAGGAAAGCTCTGGAGCTCAGGGAGGCGACCAAGTAGTTCTAAGGTGAGAAGAACCATCTTCAAGCTCGGATTCTTGGGTGAATTCATCATGCAAGCTTGGTTTTGTGGATAACTCACTTAGCTTTCTCGTTCTAGCCATCTCTTCCCAACCTTTCCTTGGAGAAACACCCTTGGCCGACCTGTTGAGCTCAACACACCATTAAAGACTTGAATCTTGGAAGCTTGGAGCTCAAGGAATGACCTTAAGGCGGGTTTTATAATTCTAAACCTTTTGCTTTGTTATGCATACTTTTAATTCGTGCAAATAATAGTTAGTTCTTCTTCTTCCCCATCCTTCTTTGCACCCTTGCAAGATTTTTCGTGAAGAACAGACCTTGGTTTCAAGGTTGAAGACAAGGGGCGTTAATACCTATGTTGGTCCTTATCCAACTTTACTAAAAAATCTTGGACCAATAGGTCAAACGATCTCACACTCGTTTCAATCCAAACGGGTTCCAACCCGTTTGAGGGCATTGACCAAGCATTGACCGTTTGGGATTTCTGTTCACAATTATGTAGGCTAATGACCCACCAAATTTGAGGGGTTAACTCCAAAGGAATCGTAGGTCGAAGGTCAATCAATTAGGCAATCGAATTGAATTAAGTGCTGTTTTCTAAATTGATTAACTTGAATCTTTGGGCAAACGGGTTCCAACCCATTTTAAGGAGTTGACCAAGTGTTGACCGTTTGGGATTCCTGTTCATAATATATTGAATTTCATTTCTACCAAGAATCATGATCTAATTCCTAACCAATTAAGAGTTGAAGGCATTTCAACACCCTAACCCTAATCGGGTTAAATTTGCTGATTTCATATAGATTTTGATGAGTGTTGGGTTGAAGGCCCCAAACGAGTTCAAACCCATTTGGGGGTTCATCCAAACGATCTCACACTGGTTTAGTGACACCCCAAGACCGTTTGAAGGTCTAGGGTTAAAGAAATGTGATGGTTTGAGGGTCCAATCACAAGATATTGATAAATTGATGAAAAGTGCTGAATTGTAATTTAATTAGGACTCAACCCTTATCAAATCAACTTAATTTTGGTCAAACTTTGGGAAAACGGTCTCAAGACCGTTTGGAGATCATCCAAACGATCCCAAGACCGTTTGGGCCAAGTTTGAGCCCAATTGGAGTTCAATTGATAGGTTCAACCTTGTTTTGATTCACATTGTTGAAAATTGATGAGTAGCCGATTGGAAACCTTATTTGAGTTAGACTTAACCATAATTGGCTTTCAATTGAAGGTCAAATTGGTGTCCAATTGTTTGAGGCTCATCCTAATTGACTCAATTTGTAAGTGGATAACATGGCTTGGGCCAATTGAAGGCTTCAACTTAAGAAGTCCTATTCAATCATGACCTTTGTATCACCTTTCATATCCATGCGTTTAGACCCAAACGAGTCCACACTCGTTTAGACCCAAACGACTCCACACTTGTTTAGACCCAAACGAGTCCACACTCATTTAGATCCAAATGAGTTCAACCCGTTTCAATCCAAACGAGTTCAACCCATTTCAATCCAAACAAGTTCAACTCGTTTCAATCCAAACGAGTTCAACCCGTTTCATCTTAAATGGGTTCACACCCGTTTCAACTCAGTGAGTTCACACTCATTTGAGGGTTCAAATGGGTTGAAGGTTGAAGGTTAAACCCTAACCTAATTGGAGATTTTCATGATTGTTTATACTTAACCACTTAAAGGTATAATTGGTTCAATGATGATCTAATCTAAAACCATAATGGTAATTTAAAATACTAAGGGACTAAGTGACTAATGAATCGACCCAGGATGATGATCAATGGGTAATTTTACCAAATGCCCCTGAGAGGTTCAATTCAGTGATACTTTAGTCTAATCAAACCCTAATCACTTGATAGTGGTGATTTGGTTTATGAAGATCAAAGGGGACTTAACCCCACCTAATATAGAGTGGTGTAATCACCATCTACTAGTGGGAGGAAAGAGAAAGTACCATTTATGGTGGAAACTCAAGTAAAATACCTTCAATATACATGAATGGGCATGAATAGGGTATGATTCACTATGTGAAATCATGGAAACCCTAATTATGTTAATTGATGAATCTTAATCTTATCTGAGGTCTTTAATGATGATGTTTCTCATACATGGTGATGTTATGAGATCAATTCACCAATAGGTGAATAGTAAACCCTAATTCTAGGGTGATGACATGTATTGTGAATAGTAAACCCTAATTGATGAAAATCAGGGAAACCTAGCTCTTGTAAGAGTAGGGAGATACAACTTCTTTAAATGATTTATTTTTTGTTATCAGTTGAATTGACCATGCAGGTTCCTATATGAGGATGATCATATCCAGGTATGGATAATGATGCTATATTCATTAAAAGCATGTTGTTAGCTTTATGAATAATGATATATCCTGGTGCCTTATTAGTGAAATCTTATGAGATTGATGGGCTGTGAGAGCCATGAGTACCATCAAGGTCATGTTTAACAGATGACTTGTGATGAGAGAATTGAGAAATGGTAATTGATGTAAGTTAGACTTGTTACTTTTAGTATCCTTCTTTCTTAGCTGCTATGCTAATGTTTAATATTCAAAAACATGTATGTTATCTGATAAGTGATAACTTATGAGTTTGATAAGCAAAATGAGTCATGAGTAATATGCACTGATGATCATCAAAGGTCATATTATTTAGATGACCAGATAAAATAATATGTTATTGGTAATAAATGTTATATTTAGTCCAGGGGTTTGGACTCTCACTTTCCGGATTCTTAGTGATAAGATGTTTAGGTATTGATACCCCTATGTTAAATTATGAAATGTGATCCTAATGTAGAGTGTTACTATGTGAAATTCTATTACAAGATAATCCTATGAAAGGCTTAATTGCAGACTTATGGGTGATGAATGTAAATAACCCTTGTGTCACTTGAGTATGGTTAAGTATGATTTCATGTGTACTAATCATACAGTTATGTTGTGGTTTTGGAATCCTAACACCTTGTAGAAAAGGGTATGGCTACATGCCATGATATCCCTTATTATAATGCCAGGTGATGGATATATGATCTAAGCCTGAAGAGAGCCAGTGTAGTGATGATGGACTTATAATAAATAAATGTTATACATGTCCTTTTATTTCTAAAAGAAAAGAGATATGTGGGTTGACTTAGAGATGCTTTGCTTCTAGTAGGAGGAATAGATTGCAATCTGTGAAACATTGTTCTAACTACTCTTAAAATATATATGACTTCTTTGTGTACTGTTATTCTCTTATTCTGTAATAATCATGTTTCTGGCGAAGAATTATAACTTCCGCTGGGACAATTATTTAAAATTGTCTCGCCCCGTAGATTTCAACTTTTTAGGTGGTCGCCAAGGACGAAGGGACCAATCTCTAGGTGACCAGTATCAGCAGCAGCAGTACCCGGAGCAGTAGTAAATCTCAGGTGGAGATTCAGACTGCTGAGTTATATAGATAGATAGTCAGTCCTATGCGTCCTCTGTACTCTCAGGTCCTTGAAGTCATGGTCTGAGTTTTGATTCGCCTCTTGAGATTTTATAGCATGCTGTGTTTAATTACTCAAGAAGTAATTAACAGAGATGTAAACAGTTTATCTTGAATCTATGAAAGGAGTTTTTATGGTTTCCATGTCTTATCTCAAAAAGTTTTAATTTCCGCTGATTTTTGGTATTCCGCTGCTAAATGAATCGCTTCCGCTATGTTTACTTCGAAGTTTATGTGTTTATCTCGGACTTTGGAGATCAGAGCCCACAATTAGTGGTATCAGAGCTCTAGGTTCACTGAGTCTACAGAGATATAGGACTTAGGATATCGAGTCTATCCTTAGTGTTCCTTCCTTATCTAATAGAACCTTCTGCTCCTCAGAAGAAGAAGATATATAAGGATGTCTGAGCCAAATGAAGAGTGCGTGGCAGAAAGTAGCGTTGCTGCACCACAGGGAGGTGCAAGGCACCCAGAAATGGAGCAACCCTTACCTGAGCAACCCAAGGAGCCACCCTAGTTTGACCCAGCTGAGATAGAAAACCCAGCTGTCCATGCCTTATTTGATAAGTTTCTGACAGCCATAACACACATAGCAGATAGGGTGCCATCGTCTGCACCTAGGGTACCAGCCCATCAGGAAGGTTATGGAGCTGGCAAGACTTTCGAGAGACTTCGCCGGGTGGGAGCCATAGACTATGCTGGTACATCTGACCCAACAGATGCTGATCTATGGTTGACAGAGCTGGAAAAGGCTTTCAGGATCCTTGATATTCCTGAAGCTGAAAAGGTAAAACATGCGGTATACCTCCTAAAAGGGAGTGCTGGTAATTGGTGGATGATAGAGGAGGATAAGAGACCAGGCAAAGAAATAGGATGGGAGGTTTTCCGAAGAGAATTCATCAATAGATACTTCCCTAAGACATATCTAGATGAGAAGATCTTTCAATTTGAGAAGATCACACAAGGACACATGAACGTTAGAGAGTATGAAGCTAAGTTCATGGAGTTACTACAGTTTTGTCCACAAATGGCAGTTACCGATGAAGAAAGAATTCGACGTTTTGAAAAGGGTTTGAAATCTGAACTAGCCACTCCTGTGTCTGCTCTAGAGAATAGAGAAAGGTTTTCCACCTTTATGGAGTCAGTAAGAAGGATAGAGAGGTCAGAAACCATGAAACAACAGACAAGTAGTAAGAAGATGTACACCCAGCCTCAAGAACAAGGGCCGGAAAGTTTTAAGAAACCAAGATTTTCTACACCATCAGCTTTGTCAGGATTTCCTACCCAGACACAATGAGTGTCAAGTGGAAGTAGGGATCATAGTAGTATTCCAAGAGGACCCTCCGACATAGCATCAACATTGGTAACTGGATCGTATAGACTTTTTGCACCCAGCATCTGTTACCTATGTAGACAGCCGGGACACCTGGCAAGGGATTGTCCAGACAGGAATACAATAATGACTCAGCCCCAAGGACAAAGTCTACAAGGCCCACAAGGGAGGCTCTATAATAATAGAGGATGTGGACAAACGTACCATACAGGTCAGATGAAATAATTTTTGTTTTAATATTACATATCAGGATTCTATGTGTTAAAAATATGAAATTTTGCTACTTCTGAATTTCCTTGACTAGATCCTGGAAGAACACAAGGGAGATAAGAACTTGTATCTTACTCAGTATTCTTTAAAACAATTTATAATCTCCCTTAACTGTGTATGAAAAGGATGAAATATAGATGTGATACCTGAAGAATAATCTAGTATGGTAAATTCTATGTGTATAATGATATGAGGAACGAGGAATATGTTGATAAGTAAAATACATACTACCTAATCTCAATACTTATATACCCTGGCCAGGTATATAGTTATTGTAGATAAGGCAAGTATGAAACTCCTAGATTGTTATCTTTTAATTACTCTGATCAGGTAATTATTCTATAACAATCTAGAGGGTATAAGGAAGAATTAAATAAGAAAAGCTCAGTGAATACTTAGTGAATATACTTAGTGAATGCTTAGTGAAGATGCTTAGTGAATATACTCAATGAATACTTAGTGAATATGCTCAGTGAATATACTCAGTGAATACTTAGTGAATATACTCAGTGAATACTTAGTGAATATGCTTAGTGAATATACTCAGTGAATACTTAGTGAATATGCTCAGTGAATATACTCAGTGAATACTTAGTGAATATACTCAGTGAATACTTAGTGAATATGCTTAGTGAATATACTCAGTGAATACTTAGTGAATATACTCAGTGAATACTTAGTGAATATGCTCAGTGAATATACTCAGTGAATACTTAGTGAATATACTCAGTGAATACTTAGTGAATATACTCAGTGAATACTTAGTGAATATACTCAGTGAATGCTTAGTGAAGATGCTTAGTGAATATACTCAGTGAATACTTAGTGAATATGCTCAGTGAATATACTCAGTGAATACTTAGTGAATATACTCAGTGAATACTTAGTGAATATGCTCAGTGAATATACTCAGTGAATACTTAGTGAATATACTCAGTGAATACTTAGTGAATATACTCAGTGAATACTTAGTGAATATACTCAGTGAATGCTTAGTGAAGATGCTTAGTGAATATACTCAGTGAATATGCTCAGTGAATATACTCAGTGAATACTTAGTGAATATACTCAGTGAATACTTAGTGAATATGCTTAGTGAATATACTCAGTGAATACTTAGTGAATATGCTCAGTGAATATACTCAGTGAATACCTAGTGAATATACTCAGTGAATACTTAGTGAATATGCTCAGTGAATATACTCAGTGAATACTTAGTGAACATACTCAGTGAATGCTTAGTGAATATACTCAGTGAATTTCCTCAGTGAATACTTAGTGAACAAACTTAGTGAATATACTTGGTGAATTTCCTCAGTAACTACTTAGTAAGCATACTCAATGAACTCCTTCAGTGAAGCCTTTGAGACAATATACTGAGTAAAATATCTGTGTTAAGGTATGTATGTTCCTCTGATGGTAAGCATTCTTGAGTAATATTGGAAGAATGTTCTTTTATGCTTTTTCCTTTCAAAAAGTATGGACACCTTATGTTAGGGGTTTATGCTTTACACAAGCATTAACAGTGATAAGAAGTAATTAACAAAAGGGACTTTGTACGAATTACAAACCCATAATATCATCATAATGATCAATCTGTTCTTCCTTTCCCTGGGATTTCGAGGACGAAATCCTTGTTAGGGGTTTATAATTTGTAACATCCCTGACCTGGGTTATAACCTAACCCTAGAAGTTTTGCTTAATTAGGTAATTAAACACATGTAATCATCTTTTAGCAGGTAATAAAAGCTCCTAAGGAACATATGTTTCCATTCCTGTCCCCTAGGAACAATGTGGTAGTATTATTTTGCAATACAAGGACCTATGTGCAATTATCCAGTTAAGAGGTTTAACTTGCAGAGTTTACAGGTTAAGATGTACCTTTGATGATGAAACATCATAAGAGTGAATCTGATGAGGCATGATGGATTTTCCAAGCTTGGGCGTTCAGATGCAGCTTGTGGAATGATCCTGGTGCTTAAAAACCCTAATTTGGAGTAAAGTGCAATTTACCCAAATTATGGGTAAAACTTGGAAAGTACACCTTCTAGAGAATCTTATATGACTCTTGGCATCATTTAGAGTAGAAATGATGAAAGAAATGCATCAATAAATAATCAGATAAGAAAAGTAATCTTTGTGCATAAAATTCACCATGTAGGGGTATGAAGACCTTCATATGTGTACCTTAGTTGAAAGTTGACCTTTTCTACCCTTAAATCTTGAGATTTGATGAACTTGGTTTGAGTTTAGATGGCTTGGACGTGCCTAAGAAGCAAGGAGGGACTTAGATGAAAATCCCATGCTTTAGAGGTCCTTATGGTGTAAAATGGCCTAAAGTATATAAGCCCTTTTCCTTGTAAACTCAACAGAACGATCCTTCATTTCTCTTCACTTCTCTTCTTTCTAAAAACGTCTAAGGCAAGCTATGGAGATCAGGGAGGCGACCAAGTAGTTCTAAGGTGAGAAGAACCATCTTCAAGCTCGAATTCTTGGGTGAATTCATCATGCAAGCTTGGTTTTGTGGATAACGCACTTAGCTTTCTCGTTCTAGCCATCTCTTCCCAACCTTTCCTTGGAGAAACACCCTTGGACGACCTGTGGAGCTCAAAACACCATTAAAGACTTGAAGCTTGGAAGCTTGGAGCTCAAGGAACGACCTTAAGGCGGGTTTTATAATTCTAAACCTTTTGCTTTGTTATGCATACTTTTAATTCGTGCAAATAATAGTTAGTTCTTCTTCTTCCCCATCCTTATTTGCACCCTTGCAAGCTTTTTCGTGAAGAACAGACCTTGGTTTCAAGGTTGAAGACAAGGGGCATTAATACCTATGTTGGTCCTTATCCAACTTTATTAAACGATCTTGGACCAATAGGTCAAACGATCTCACACTCGTTTCAATCCAAACAGGTTCAATAGGTCAGTTTGGCCAAACGGGTTCCAACCCGTTTTAGGGCATTGACCAAGCGTTGACCGTTTGGGATTTCTGTTCACAATTATGTAGGCTAATGACCCACCAAATTTGAGGGGTTAACTCCAAAGGAATCGTAGGTTGAAGGCCAATCAATTAGGCAATCGAATTGAATTAAGTGCTGTTTTCTAAACTGATTAACTTGAATCTTTGGGCAAACGGGTTCCAACCCGTTTGAAGGAGTTGACCAAGTGTTGAACGTTTGGGATTCCTGTTCATAATATATTGAATTTCATTTCTACCAAGAATCATGATCTAATTCCTAACCAATTAAGAGTTGAAGGCATTTCAACACCCTAACCCTAATCGGGTTAAATTTGCTGATTTCATATAGATTTTGATGAGTGTTGGGTTGAAGGACCCAAACGAGTTCAAACCCGTTTGGGGGTTCATCCAAACGATCTCACACTCGTTTAGTGACACCCCAAGACCGTTTGAAGGTCTAGAGTTAAAGAAATGTGATGGTTTGAGGGTCCAATCACAAGATATTGATAAATTGATGAAAAGTGCAGAATTATAATTTAATTAGGACTCAACCCTTATCAAATCAACTTAATTTTGGTCAAACTTTGGGAAAACGGTCTCAAGACCGTTTGGAGATCATCCAAACGATCCCAAGACCGTTTGGGCCAAGTTTGGGCCCAATTGGAGTTCAATTGATAGGTTCAACCTTGTTTTGATTCACATTGTTGAAAACTGATGAGTAGCCGATTGGAAACCTTATTTGAGTTAGACTTAACCATAATTGGCTTTCAATTGAAGGTCAAATTGGTGTCCAATTGTTTGAGGCTCATCCTAATTGACTCAATTTGTAAGTGGTTAACATGGCTTGGGCCAATTGAAGGCTTCAACTTAAGAAATCCTTTTCAATCATGACCTTTGTATCACCTTTCATATCCATGCGTTTAGACCCAAATGAGTCCACACTCGTTTAGACCCAAACGAGTCCACACTCGTTTAGACCCAAACGAGTCCACACTCGTTTAGATCCAAACGAGTTCAACCCATTTCAATCCAAACGAGCTCAACCCGTTTCAATCCAAACGAGTTCAACCCGTTTCAATCCAAACGAGTTCAACCCGTTTCATCTTAAATGGGTTCACACCCGTTTCAACTCAGTGAGTTCACACTCGTTTGAGGGTTCAAATGGGTTGAAGGTTGAAGGTTAAACCCTAACCTAATTGGAGATTTTCATGATTGTTTATACTTAACCACTTAAAGGTATAATTGGTTCAATGATGATCTAATCTAAAACCATAATGGTAATTTAAAATACTAAGGGACTAAGTGACTAATGAATCGACCCATGATGATGATCAATGGGTAATTTTACCAAATGCCCCTGAGAGGTTCAATTCAGTGATACTTTGTTCTAATCAAACCCTAATCACTTGATAGTGGTGATTTGGTTTATGAAGATCAAAGGGGACTTAACCCAACCTAATATAGAGTGGTGTAATCACCATCTACTAGTGGGAGGAAAGAGAAAGTACCATTTATGGTGGAAA
Organism: Alisma plantago-aquatica; assembly: GCA_963693085.1. Classification (NCBI taxonomy): domain Eukaryota; kingdom Viridiplantae; phylum Streptophyta; class Magnoliopsida; order Alismatales; family Alismataceae; genus Alisma; species Alisma plantago-aquatica. Next base: position 1,988,466,328 of record OY856409.1, read on the forward strand.
CTCAAGTAAAATACCTTCAATATACATGAATGGGCATGAATAGGGTATGATTCACTATGTGAAATCATGGAAACCCTAATTATGTTAATTGATGAATCTTAATCTTATCTGAGGTCTTTAATGATGATGTTTCTCATACATGGTGATGTTATGAGATCAATTCACCAATAGGTGAATAGTAAACCCTAATTCTAGGGTGATGACATGTATTGTGAATAGTAAACCCTAATTGATGAAAATCAGGGAAACCTAACTCTTGTAAGAGTAGGGAGATACAACTTCTTTAAATGAGTTATTTTCTGTTATCAGTTGAATTGACCGTGCAGGTTCCTATATGAGGATGATCATATCCAGGTATGGATAATGATGCTATATTCATTAAAAGCATGTTGTTAGCTTTATGAATAATGATATATCCTGGTGCCTTGTTAGTGACATCTTATGAGATTGATGGGCTGTGAGAGCCAGGAGTACCATCAATGTCATGCTTAACAGATGACTTGTGATGAGAGAATTGAAAAATGGTAATTGATGTAAGTTAGACTTGTTACTTTTAGTATCCTTCTTTCTTAGCTGCTATGCTAATGTTTAATATTCAAAAACATGTATGTTATCTGATAAGTGATAACTTATGAGTTTGATAGGAAAAATGAGTCATGAGTAATATGCACTGATGATCATCAAAGGTCATATTATTTAGATGACCAGATAAAATAATATGTTATTGGTAATAAATGTTATATTTAGTCCAGGGGTTTGGACTCTCACTTTCCGGATTCTTAGTGATAAGATGTTTAGGTATTGATACCCCTATGTTAAATTATGAAATGTGATCCTAATGTAGAGTGTTACTATGTGAAATTCTATTACAAGATAATCCTATGAAAGGCTTAACTGCAGACTTATGGGTGATGAATGTAAATAACCCTTGTGTCACTTGAGTATGGTTAAGTATGATTTCATGTGTACTAATCATACAGTTATGTTGTGGTTTTGGAATCCTAACACCTTGTAGAAAAGGGTATGGCTACAGGCCATGATATCCCTTATTATAATGCCAGGTGATGGATATATGATCTAAGCCTGAAGAGAGCCAGTGTGGTGATGATGGACTTATAATAAATAAATGTTATACATGTCCTTTTATTTCTAAAAGAAAAGAGATATGTGGGTTGACTTAGAGATGCTTTGCTTCTAGTAGGAGGAATAGATTACAATCTATGAAACATTGTTCTAACTACTCTTAAAATATATATGACTTCTTTGTGTACTGTTATTCTCTTATTATGTAATAATCATGTTTCTGGCGAAGAATTATAACTTCCGCTGGGACAATTATTTAAAATTGTCTCACCCCGTAGATTTCAACTTTTTAGGTGGTCGCCAATGACGAAGGGACCAATCTCCAGGTGACCAGTATCAGCAGCAGCAGTACCCGGAGCAGCAGTAAATCTCAGGTGGAGATTCAGACTGCTGAGTTATATAGATAGATAGTCAGTCCTATGCGTCCTCTGTACTCTCAGGTCCTTGAAGTCATGGTCTGAGTTTTGATTCGCCTCTTGAGATTTTTGTAGCATGCTGTGTTTAATTACTCAAGAAGTAATTAACAGAGATGTAAACAGTTTATCTTGAATCTATGAAAGGAGTTTTTATGGTTTCCATGTCTTATCTCAAAAAGTTTTAATTTCCGCTGATTTTTGGTATTCCGCTGCTAAATGAATCGCTTCCGCTATGTTTACTTCGAAGTTTATGTGTTTATCTCAGACTTTGGAGATCAGACCCACAACAGCAGCGGCCACTTAAGGAAGGGCAGGACGGTCTTTTCGAAATGTTTCCAACTAACCAACGTTGCATGGGAACCAGGCAACATGGCGCCTCCCCATTGGCCCAAGTGAGGTAATTCTTCCAAAAAGCATAACTCCTAATTGGTAGCTCCGATGAGAATATATAATATATGAATTTTGATCAGAAGAACACAAGGAATCCAATAAAAATAGTTTTGTAGCCTGATTCTGATCATAGTTCAAAAAGTAGTGTAAATTATCATCTTTGATTAATTAAAGATTAAGAAACCCTATTTTGATATGCTTAATGTGTTTAATAGGGTTTAATGGATCATTAGAGTTGATGTTAACCTGTTAAATGTAAAAAGGTACATTATGTTCAAAAAGGAAGAACTTTGCACATGATTTGTCTAATTTAGAGTTTATATGCTTGAAATTGGAAAAGTACATAAAGTTATCATCTTTAATGATTTAATTAAAGAAAAACCCTTAGATTTGATGATAGATGGATTTAATGTTATTTAATGGATAATTCAAGCTGATATTAACCTGTTGTTAATAAAAGAGAAAATCGGATTTAAAAAGATGATCCTTTTATATATTTGGTTTAATTTAGGGTTTCATGCATGATTATGCACTAATGAGCTTGAAAACCCTAATTTAGATGAAGGTGTCTTTTAATTGTTTTAATGGTTCAAATCCATGAATAAATAGGGATGTGATGATCCTAAGACAATAAAAGACTATTAAATGGATAGTTGAGCAATTAAGGTTCATAAATATGGAAAAGGATATCTTAGGGTTTGTTAACCTAAAAGGGATAAAGTTGAGAAATTGATCTAAGAAACCCTAATGAATACTAATGCGGATTAGAAACACTAGAAAGTGAATCCAAGTCAATAAAGTAGTTTCTTGATAAAGTGTGTAATAAATAGAGTACATATTTATTTCAGGAACTATGTGATGATTGAATTACTTGCTTGGATCTGTTGATTGACTTGATTGTATACATATGAAGTATATGTTGAATAATCTGCATGATTCATCAAATCAGGTATGTGGGTACGATTATGAATAACCACTTTAGTTTTTCCGATGGATTCTCGGATGTTTAATCGCATTGAATGCAACTAAACTGTTGGATGTTTATTTAATTCTTGCAACTATAAAGTGATTACGATTATCACATAAGATATGTGCCTACTAGCTCAGATCCCTGTCCCCTCTGTGTCATAATGGATGACCTAGTACATGGCTACCTAGAGGGTAGGTCCATCAGGTCATGAAAGAGTTTGGCTGCCTAGAGGGTAGGTCCATCAAGTCACCTTTATAGAGGCACCATATAAGTCCTTACAGGGACAACGTAGAGTTGTGGATATGTATGGATTGAGTAGTTTGGCTTAAAATGTAATTTTGATTGTTAAATGATTAATTGAGTGATTATATTGTTAAAATAGTTGAACATTATTTGTTTCCCCCACATACCAGCTACGACTGACCGACGTTTTGTTTGTCGGCGTTTTAGGTACAATGAAAAGAACAAACCGTAAAGCGGCACATGTGATACTAAATGAGAATTAAAGTGCAAAGGAGGATTAGATAAATTAGTATCGGTATGGATAGAAGTTTAGAGATCCAAGTTTTCAAAAGGTATGCAAAAATTTATTTTCTTGCAGCTTTCAGTATAGTATGTTAAAATTTGATAATTATTCTTGGTTAATTTCCAAACCTTTGATCCGGAAGTCATGGGTGTGGCTTCGACCTCTCGGTCTCCCTTAATTGGGGGTTATCGGGAGGTGGGGTCGTAACATTTGGTATCAAAGCATAGGTTCCTCAGTTAACCATTGATAATTATTAAATTTTACAAACTCCATAGAACCCAAGGGAGTTATTAGAGGATTATCCAAAAGATTGAGGTGTCTAGAAAAGGATCACGCCTGGGGGCTGGCAATATTTTCCTCCGCACCGCTAGTCGGAATACGAGGACTCCCAGATCTGTGTGACTGCCTGGCCAAAGTCTTAGGGTATGAATCGAAATAAGATACCTTTAGGACTTCTCATCTTATTCATCCCTTCTCATCACAAAAATTCTGATAAGGACCTAAAGGATTAGGGCTTTCTCTCTCCTCCTCACCCTCTTGAGGTATGGGTAAGGTTGATAAGGTTTAAGGGATCCTCCACCACATTAAAGGAAATGCATGTAAATAAGATGTCATGGACATAAGCTTAATAGAGTAAGCACAAATTAAAGGATAGATACATGCTTAGGTCGTATGACATAAGTTGTCATGTCCTCAGAACAGACCTGAGGCTAGACCTTCGTGTCAGGAGGATAAGTTAGTCTTGGAGATAGAAATCTCCAATGCAAGTAGATACCTGGCTCATCTTACAAAGATGATGTTAACCCTAACCCTAAGTGAAGGATAGAGAAAGAGTTGGCATGATAAGTTAGACCAGGTGTTTGTATGGACCTGCCTGGGATGCCATATGAGCCATGAGAGGTTGGATGACCGAGTACCTTTGGCCACCCAACCCTAGGAAGGGTTGTGCATGTTAAGGTAAAGGATAGCTCCTTAGATGATGATGTTAGTAAAGGACCTTAGAAACCCTATGGGCCTATGGGTGTAGGGCATTGCACCAAGGGTACGTGAGTAGTGCGAGCAATAGGTTGAAACCCTGGCCATGAAAGTAAGATGTGTAGCTTGTAAGGTAAGCATATAGAGCTATGGATAACCTCGAGTACATGAGTTGAACATAGGCTTCATCCATGTAGGGGCATGCTTTTGAGGTTGATCCTTCATGAAGAAAGGACCTCTAATGGTGAGGTTGGATGTGGGGTTAGCTCTAGAGAGAGAGCAGGAAACCCAGCAAGAAGGTTGGAAGCCTAAAACCCTGAACAATGGATGATAGTGGTTGCCTCATGATCGATCCCTGAAAGTTGATGATATCTTGGTTGCCTTTAGAGGGACCAACTCTAGAGAATGAAGAGGAAGCATCTGGTGCCTATGTGCCTACAGTATAGGTGTTTACCTTCTGAGGTAGGAAGAAGAGTTCCTTAGACCTAGAGAGGTTTAGTGAATAGGTTCTGAGGCCTGTACCTTGTTGGTTGTCCTTAAGGAGGATCCAACTCTAAGTGTTGCTCGAGTTGAAGGATGACAAGAAGTGCATGTCATGCCTTTTGCATGCTTGGTTCGTGGTTAAGAGATGGGGCATGCAGTTGAACACCTACAAGTGAACCTAGGGTTCCTAGGCCTAAGAGGGGAAGTGGTGTACCTAGGACTCATGATGAGAAGTTGAGTTCCTATAGAAGCGAGCATGGTACCCCTCATGTATAGAGGAAAAAGGGAAAGACCCTTAAGTTTAAGGTTGATGTGTTCCTATAGAAGTTGAGTTCCTTAGAACCCCTCACAACTAGGTTGATGATAAAGGGAAAGTTTGATCTTGATCCAACATCGAGGAAAGAAGGATAAGTATGACCTAGCATGGTACAGTAAGTGATCTTCTTGTGCCTTAATGGCTTGCTAGGGTTAAGTAGGCTCGTGGGGATGTAAACCCTAGACCTAAGAGCTTTTGTGACTGTAGAGATAGTTTTCCTCCCATCCTGGGAGAGGGACCCCTTTGGTAGGGTATACATCAGTTTTGGTGGTTTAAGGTAACCTAAAGAAGTCTCATAATATCTTGAGAAGCTAAGTGGAAAAAAATACATGGTATGAGAATGAACCTGTAGACCCATAAATATCCATCTCTATTGCATATGAATGTGTTACCATGGAGGTAACCAGTATGGGGCTTGACCAAGGTAGGCAGGTTGCCATGATGCCTATGAACAGATGAAAGTCAGCCCATGAATGCAGAAAGAGAGATGATGAAGGCTTGGGTAAGGTTCTAAGTGAACATGTACTATGATGGATAATCCTAAGTCTATCCTAGGGTCAGGTAGGGATAAGATCGATGAAAGTAGGAGTTTCCTAATTCCCCAGTTGCACATGACCCAGGGTCGGCAGGTAACAATTATCATTGTCTGAGGGCCATGGGTTAGGAGATTGATCACCTTCATGAACTCATCGGACCCAAAGGCAGATGAGTAGGGCACTCTCTTGATGCATGAGGGAAGAGGGATGACCCCAAAAGAGCCGGTACCCTATAGACCTAGAGGAGATGACCAAGGATATCAACCTCATAGGTTCAAGACTAGTTTTCCATGGAGGTAACTTTGATATCGAAATGGTTGTGATGTAGAGACATATGTGGCACGTTGCAACTTAGATTTAAAGATGTACTGGCAAGGTGGGATGTACCATCTCTACTCTTGGAACAGGAAGAACTCTGTATTTGGACTGCAGCCAAATGCTTATTTCCTCTTGTTATGGGAGTGAGAGATAGGACATTACGCATGCCATACACTAAGGATAAGAAATGATATAAGTTGAAATGTTGCCACGAGAAATGAGGATAGAGAAGATAACCTACCCTGGTAAAGTGAATGATACATGGATGGTTTGCAAACACTAAGAGGAATGAGGTAGTCCCCTTATGAGGATGTTTTTATCATGAGCTATGTGGAACTTACAAGTTATACCAGGTTGAGTTTAATCACCATGATGATGGAATCAGAGAGTGTTCTTATGAAAATAAACATATAGTTTGAGGTGACATGATAAGTGAAATACATGGAAGCATAATGTTACCTAATACCTAAGGATGTGAAGTGTTAATGGATGCTCTGGTTGAGATACATCTGACTTGTTTGACCAGAAGCTAGAAAGGGTTGATTGGCTAACCTTAAGTTCGAAAAGAAGATGTGTTTGGGATAACACTCAGATGTAACAAGATACATTGAAAAGTTAATGGTTGTTTGGTTAGCCAATCTAGTCCTTGATACAATGAAAGGATGGCGGTAGAACCTCAGTTGCACTTCTTTGGAAAAGAAGGTGATGAAACCCCGACTAGAGCGGTTTAGGGTTTCAGAGGATTTGATCTTGAAGGAATCATGACATACAGGAAATCATGGTTGAAGATCACCATACACCGTGGAAAATGGAAATAGCACTTTGGATGCTTAAGATTAAGTTGCATGTGGTTTATGGACATGCAAGCCAGGAGGTAAAGGACGAACCCCAGTAACCCAGTGTATCGATATAGAGGACAAAAGAGTCCCTGAGAGGGAATGGGAGCTCAAAACTATGGATGTTGTGATAGGTCTCCCCTGGACCAAAGAAGGACGAGATACAATGTGGGTTATGGTAGGTCGCCTTACCTAGATAATATGAGAAAGGAAGAGTTCGGTTAAGGGACAGATCTAGTTGAATTACCCACGAGAGAGATGGTTCAACTACACAATAAAGCAAGTTCAAAGGTTCTTGAGGTTGAACTAAAGGTTCCCTTCTAAAAGGTGGAAGTAGGTACATTGAGAACTCAATGTTAGTATAGTTTATCACCCCTAACTATGGTTAGTATGGTCCAGACTAAAGGGTCTGATGAGGGCATATGTGCTCGATTTGGGGTGATAGTTAGAGACAGTGTTTGTCCTATGAAAGATGTGAAGATAACCACCATAGCCAGTATCGGGATTTATAAGAAGCTCTGTAAGGGAGGTTGTGTCGGTCACCTTTTCAGTAAGGTGATGTTGGTGAAAAGGGCCATATGATGGTTAGAAAAGGGACCACAGTGCGTGTAGATAAAGTCACTTTGATCATGCAATGGCTGAAAGGAGCCTAGAGACGATAAGAGTCATGAGCATATGCAAAGTAGACTGACATGCAGTTCACTGTGGGAGAATATGTGACATGAAAATCCGACCCCTCTAAGTTATAACTAAGAGAGCTGAGTCCCCGATACATGGGTCCATTAGAGATGGATGGGTGGAGAAGGTTAAGATTGACCTAACCCCTCGAATGTTTTTCCATGTGTCCAATTTAGAGCACTATGTGAGGTGCCCGACCATGTGCTGAGCAATGAACCTAGTGAGCCCCAAGGGAGGCTGAAATGACCTGAGACACCTGTGCAGTTTATAGACACCAGGATGAAAGAACTCAGAGAAAAGAATATGTGATGATAAAGGTTCTTTGGAAATGCCATGAGTATGGCAAAGCCACATGGGGGGCCAATGATGGACATGGAGAAGTCTTATCCTGAATTGTTTGTTTGCTTGCCTGAATTTTGAGGACAAAATTCCTATAAGAGGGGAAGGATGTTATAACCCCAATTTTTGGGTTCAAGTGGTGAGAAATAAAATTTCTCATATTAAATATGTTTGAACAAATAACCATATATTGGGTTGAGAATAATTGGATTTCGTTTAAAATAGCCTTGTTGTTTGATTTGTGGGCTTTATGGGCTATTGGGCCCAATAACAAGGAAATAACAAAGAAAATTCAATTAGTAAATGAATAATTGAATATTTGAGAAAAGAAATATGTCGAAACCTCTAGAAGGCAAATCCAAAGAGGGATTTCGTGCCTCTTGGGTTCCTTGGGTTCCAAGGAGTCCAACGTTGCATAAAGAGTGCAATAAGAAAAGAAAAGATTAATTAAGTATTTCTTTATTAAGAAATAAATTGAAAATAATGATAAATTGTGGAAAATGAATGGAAAGAGGCATAAATGAGTTTTCTTGGGGAAATTTCGTATCCATGAGGTTGCTAATATTAAAAGGAATGCCAATAAGGAAAATAAAAGAGAAATAAAAAGAAATCCTCAAAAGGAGGTATTTAAATGAGAAATAAAAATGATAATGCAAAATAATGCATATATGTGCATTAAGAAGAATAATAAGTATCCAATAAAAAGAATTTTGAAATAATGGAGTGACTTGGGATCCAAGGAGTCCCAATAAAGAGGAGGGAAAGAGAAAATATCAAATTTTGCAAGATAAAAGATAATATGATACATTATTAATGATTTTGGTAGCATTATGAAAAAGGAAATGATTTCTATTGAAAAGAGAATATAATTTTGTGCGAATAAAGGAAAAGGCAAGAACAAAGAAGATAAACGATATAATTTTCGAAATCCTAATATCAAAAGAAGGAGAAATACTAAGGAATTAAGAGAGAGAAAGAGAAACTAGCTTCTTATGAAGGAAATATATTCCTATCGGGAAAAGGCTTTGCTAATGCATGGATGAAGGATGTAGGGCATGGATACTCTCCCTTATATAAGGGGTAGAGCCCTTGGCCGAGATCAGGTTAATCCCAATGAATCTTCTCTCTCCTTCTTCTTATTTTCGTCCACCAACCCTAGACATGAGAGTTTGCTATTTTCACGGGTCCCAAGAAGCTGCAATGGGTCTCGAAGGCGGCGCATAGCTCCTGAGACAATCCTTAAACGATTTGTTACCCTTTCCATGCTCCCGATCTCGTGCAGTTCGCAGCCGAAGACCTGCAAACCGCAGCAGGTCGTGACCTTGGTGTGCGTGGGACCATCCACCTCAGCCGTTAATCGGAGGCTCCCTGTGTGCGCCAAGGCACAATGAAGGTGGAGGAAGCGTTTCCGACGGCCGTCGAGGTCCGTGGTGGAGAGAGGAAGCCGCACTTGGCTGCAGGTCGGCGCCCAAACCTAGGGTCGCGAGGAGGAAGATGAACCAGGGGGTGTTTGACATCTTTGCCCCTTCGAGCAACACATCAACGACCACTTAAGCAAGGGCAGGATGGTCTTTTTGAAATGTTTCCAACTAACCAACGTTGCATGGGAACCAGGCGACGTGGCGCCTCCCCATTGGCCCAAGTGAGGTAATTCTTCCAAAAATCATAACTCCTATTTGGTAGCTCCGATGAGAATATATAATATATGAATTTTGATCAGAAGAACACAAGGAATCCAATAAAAATAGTTTTGTAGCCTGAATCTGATCATAGTTCAAAAAGTAGTGTAAATTATCATCTTTGATTAATTAAAGATTAAGAAACCCTATTTTGATATGCTTAATGTGTTTAATAGGGTTTAATGGATCATTATAGTTGATGTTAACCTGTTAAATGTAAAAAGGTACATTATGTTAAAAAAGGAAGAACTTTGCACATGATTTGTCTAATTTAGAGTTTATATGCTTGAAATTGGAAAAGTACATAAAGTTATCATCTTTAATGATTTAATTAAAGAAAAACCCTTAGATTTGATGATAGATGGATTTAATGTTATTTAATGGATAATTCAAGCTGATATTAACCTGTTGTTAATAAAAGAGAAAATTGGATTTAAAAATATGATCTTTTTATATATTTGGTTTAATTTAGGGTTTCGTGCATGATTATGCACTAATGAGCTTGAAAACCCTAATTTAGATGAAGGTGTCTTTTAATTGTTTTAATGGTTCAAATCCATGAATAAATAGTGATGTGATGATCCTAAGACAATAAAAGACTATTAAATGGATAGTTGAGCAATTAAGGTTCATAAATATGGAAAAGGATATCTTAGGGTTTGTTAACCTAAAAGGGATAAAGTTGAGAAATTGATCTAAGAAACCCTAATGAATACTAATGCGGATTAGAAACACTAGAAAGTGAATCCAAGTCAATAAAGTAGTTTCTTGATAAAGTGTGTAATAAATAGAGTACATATTTATTTCAGGAACTATGTGATGATTGAATTACTTGCTTGGATCTGTTGATTGACTTGATTGTATACACATGAAGTATATGTTGAATAATCTGCATGATTCATCAAATCAGGTATGTGGTTATGATTATGAATAACTGCTTTAGTTTCCCGATGGATTCTCGTCTGTTTAATCGCATTGAATGCAACTAAACTGTTGGATGTTTATTTAATTCTTGCAACTATAAAGTGATTACGATTATCACATAAGATATGTGCCTACTAGCTCAGATCTCGGCCCCCTCTGTGTCGTAATGGCTGACCTAGTACATGGCTACCTAGAGGGTAGGTCCATCAGGTCATGAAAGACTTTGGCTGCCTAGAGGGTAGGTCCATCAAGTCACCTTTATAGAGGTACCATATAAGTCCTTACAGGGACAACACATAGTTGTGGATAGGTATGGATTGAGTAGTTTGGCTTAAAACGTAATCTTTATTGTTAAATGATTAATTGAGTGATTATATTGTTAACATAGTTGAACATTATTTGTTTCCCCCACATACCAGCTACGGTTGACCGACGTTTTGTTTGTCGGCGTTTTAGGTACAATGAAAAGAACAAACAGTAAAGTGGTACATGTGATACGAAATGAGAATTAAAGTGCAAAGGAGGATTAGATAGATTAGTATCGGTATGGATAGAAGTTTAGAGATCCACGTTTTCAAAAGGTATGCAAAAAATTATTTTCTTACAGCTTTCAGTATAGTATGTTAAAATTTGATAATTATTCTTGGTTAATTGCCGAACCTTTGATCCGGAAGTCATGGGTGCGGCTTCGACCTCTCGGTCTCCCTTAATTGGGGGTTATCGGGAGGTGGGGTCATAACAGTTGCTCTGCAGCCATGGCGTGGGGTGCTCTTTGGGGATGAATCCCCAATATGCTTTCCCTGTTGTACCCTTCTTTTACTCATGTTTTGATTTTTCGCACTTGGGGATTTTTGGTCTTTTCACCTGTAGTTGTTTTTGTTTTGATTATTAAGCGAGTTGCCAAGGTGCTCTGTGGGGCCGACTAAGTTGTCTGCCCCTGATTGGGCCAAGTCAGTGCACACACCCTCCTCCTCTCTCTCTTTCTTTCTCGCATTCGATTTGTTGACGTGAATTTTCCTAATAGGCCAATTTTCAAAAATTCATAACTAATTATTTATACCTCAAAAAATATAATAAAATATTCTCTAGAATTAGAAAAATATAACTATCTAATGGTGCAATTTTTATGCTGAAATCTAATTTTTGGAAAAGGTGCTTTTAATGGATTTTCCTAAATAAGTAATAATTATCAAAATTCATAACTATTAATCTATATATAAGAAAAATATAATAAAATATGGTTTGAACTCATAAAAATATAATCTAAAACATTGTGTGGTTTTGATAACCTAAATCACATGTAAGGAAAAAAGATGATTTTCAAGGTTTTGAATAATTGATGTAACCTAACCCTAATTCTACATGTATGCATCATATGTTCTTTGGAGACCTAGGCTTTGATCTAGGACTGACTTTGGACTATTTTGATTCTTAAGTAAGGTATGTTTGCATCTCTTATTATTCCTTTTGAGAAATTCACCTATTTTCTTATTTCTCTTGGTCCTATGGACAATCAACCTACACAATATTCCTTTTTCTTTTAAGAACACAATTATTGTGGAATACCTTATTTGTTTTTCATCTTGTTATCAATTTATTGTTATGGACATTCTTTTGGACTCTATCCTATATATTGTTTCAAGATGGAACTTTACTTGGTGATACAAGCCCTTTTTTCCCACTTTTGTGGTGGTTGCTTATATTGTCATTTATGTGGTGACAAATCTTTTTCATCCGACTATACTTTTTACTTGCCTCTACATTATGTGATTTAGTTTCCCTAGAGTAATGTAAGTACATTGGTTTTTGGGTTAGGTGCCCTTATTGTATTTTTAGGATGGAGGTTATCTATCCCATACCCGAGTTTCGAGTTTATGAGGCTTGTCCCACATTTTTATATATTGGGGAGTTTGGTTATTTGCTAATCTCTATCAGGTTTCAAGTTTATGAGGCTTGGCCGCCTTTGCTATTTATATTATTCTAGTGCTATGTTTATCAGACATACGTGAAAGTTGTTATTATAATGATGGGTTTTGTGCCCAAAAGATTATATGTGATTTTGTGGACTTTTATTATTGTTTTTTGGCAAGTAATCTCCTTTTTATTCATCACTTATAATTCTTTTCTTTTATGGTCTCTTTGGGTAGTCCTTTTCTTTTCTATGGGAAGAATTCTTTACTTGTTGTCCTTTTATTCCATAAATTACTCAACTCTATTTTAGTATGCACATACCAGCTTTTTGTTGATGTTATCTTTTCTCTTGCTTTTGTGGGGTATGCTTCCAACCCCAGGTGTTGGACAAGGAGAAGATAATCAAGGTAGACATGGACCTTAACAAGTACAACTGAAACCTTGTGGGAGACTTGCTTGAAGTTGTTAGGTGATCCTCAGCCAGTCCTATGTTTAGTTAATTTTTCCTTTTATCTCACCTTGTGTGGTGAAGGATAGTGATGATAACAATCTTTGTAATGGTTATATACATCTTTAAATTCTACTACTACTTTGGTGTTATGATACATACATGTTGAATAAATTGGTTATCATCCCTTTTGAGAATTTTTTTATGTTGGTGTTTGGTTTGGGATGTTGCCTTTTATTTTAGTAGGGAGTGGATCCTCTCTGGGATCCCATTCCTTACACCGATACTTCCTTATCTTATTTTTGTAAATCAAGGAGCCTCTGTGATAGGAAGGAGCATTAGTTTATGCTATTTTGATGGGAGAGTTGTTGTTGGACTATAATGTCATGAGAGTAAGCAGGAAAGCTTGTGTAAATTTGGACGTCTCTAAATCATATGATAATTTTGGATGGGAGAAAATTTGGTGGATTATGAAGCAAATGGGTTTCAATGATCAGTAGATCGACTGGATGAAATAGTGTGTTGGGAGTACAAGTTTTCTACTTTGGTCAATGCCACATCTTTAGGTGTGTTCAAAGGGGATAATGGCCTATGCTAAGGGACCCATTGTCTCCACTTCTCTTTGTGATTATTATGAAGTACTTTACACAGAAGATGTAGGATGCAGAAAGAAGGAAGGAGGTCAAGACCTATACAGTCTCGACTACACAAAGGTGACGACACACTTCATCTTTGCAGATGATGTGTTAGTCTTTGTTTAAGCCAAGAAAAACACTCTGGAGAGTTTATAAACTCTTCTTTAGGTGTTTGGGGAGCATAAAGGGTTGTGCGTGAACACAAATAAAACACATCTCTTCTTGTCCAAAAATTACTACCAAGTGAAAGATAGATTAAAGGAGGCAATGGAAGTGGAGAAAGGGAAGTTCCCAAAAAAATATCTTGGCTTTATCTTGGTTGAGAGTAACTATAGGTCAAGGATGTTGCTGATTGCATGGATAAATTGGAGGAAATGATTATAAGATGGCCGACATAGAATACATCCATGCCGAGAAAAGAAACGCTAATAAGAGTTGTTATAGAGGGACTTCTTATCTTCTGGGTGCAATAAGGGGAAATCCTAGTTCAGTCCTGGATAGAATGAAGATGAAGATGGCAAATTTTCTATGGGAAAGCAAACATCACCCGATGAGATATGCAAGAATGGCTCTTCCATGAGAAGGAGGAGGTATGACTTAAAAAATACCTAGAGACATAGCAAAGTGGGGGTCATTACAGAGAATAATTATCTATCAAGAAGGCACCTCAACTTGGGGGAACTGGATGAGGGAGAGATATATAAGAGGTCTGGATTTCAAGCTAAGGACAAGGGAGGGATACTCACGCAACATTAATGTCATGACAGAGGTATGGAAACAAGTTAGACATTTGTTTGAGCCTCATGCCATGGGAAGATTGATACTTAAAGATACAAACATAAACCTGTAAGAGGTGAAGCATTCAAGGGCTATGAAAGACACACATGTAGAGCAGACTTAGACTGGTGTCCATGTTCCAAAATGGAGTATATGTGTATATAAATTATGCATAGTGTACTTGCCACACTTCACAAGGTACATGGGTGGAACTATGATGTCTCTAAATTGTGCATCCTTTGCAAGGAGGCCGATGAGTCCCGTAATCATCTAGTGGGAGGCTGCAACTTCACAAAAGAGGTATGCAAATTGATATGTGAGGACTTTTGAATGCAAATACGGCTAGAGGAGGACCCAACAAGAATGGTGACAAGATGAGGGAATGATGATACAAAGAGGATCTTGTCTGTTGCTCTATGCTACCATATCTGGGAGGAGAGGAATGCAAGGAGGAACTGAGGTAAAACCACTAATGCATGGAGCATTGCTATAAAAATATGTAAATGTGTTAAGAGCAAGTTGTAATTAGATATAAGTGTGAGTTGTAGTCATTTTTTGGTATATCATTGGGCTATATCTAACTCTTGACCTCCTATTAGGGGAAATTTGTAATATATTTACCTAATTCCAATACATATATATATGTATATGAAAAAGAGTGGCTCAAGTGGTCAAGAACGATGTCCCCTAACAAAGGGACCCAGGTTAGAATCCCAGTTGTCACCTTGATTTACCACCCTCCTATATATTCAACCTCCATCATGGGCATGGGATATGGGGAGAGAATGCATCTCTTAATCCCATGCACACACACACACACACACACACATATATATATATATGTTGTGTATGTATGTTTTCAATGGACTCTAAGGTTACACATTACTACCCATAGTTCAAAATTACTTGTTTGCCTATTTCATGTTATGAATGATGAGCCTAAGGTTTGTGATTGAATATTGGATCTAGTGTAAGATCAAAATTCCAAGCGGTGTTTTCACAAATTTGAGAGTAATCTAAGGATCTTGAACCATATAAAAATTTCACATTAGTTTTGAGTGAGCGATCAT
The DNA here is from genome assembly GCA_963693085.1 of Alisma plantago-aquatica. NCBI lineage: Eukaryota > Viridiplantae > Streptophyta > Magnoliopsida > Alismatales > Alismataceae > Alisma > Alisma plantago-aquatica. The sequence goes on from OY856409.1 coordinate 1,988,481,638, forward strand.
GAGTTTTGAGTATAATCAAGATGAATTTTTTCTTGTGATGGTTTTCATGCTTTTCCACATTAGATTGAGTCAAAATTATAAACAATAAGCAAAATAGGCTTCATTTCCCAAAAATTCCACAATAATTCAAAATTATAAAAGAAAATCCTAAAAATAGTTGGAGCCCGTGTCTAATTAATTAATGTTGCATTGAAAGTCTAAGAGTGAATAAAATCATGAGTGATTTATTTCCCTTTTTTAGGAGTGTTGAGGATGATAACTAGTGGGTGTATATTTGTGATCACAAATGTGGGTATACCATGCTTGGTAGTATCAATTTTTTATTATTAGAGAGTCTTTTACTAACCTCTAGGAGACTAATGGGACATTTCCAGTACCAGGGTTGGTTTGAGCATGGTACAAGGAGTTTGTATCAATACTTTTGGCCAACTATCTTGGACTGCATGGATCATTGTTCGTTACATGAACCAACTCGATGTAGATTGGGATTCACATAAGTCATTAGAGTCTTTCCATTTATTTTTGCATTAGAACATGAATAAGTGGGACATGTGTTCACTACTCGCCTTTGTTGTTCACCTAATTCCAAGGTGACATCATTTTAATTTTTATATATATGGTTTGCATCCCTAAAAATATTATTGGATTTCAATGAATTTACTCAAATATGTCCTTTAGTTCTCTAATCTTTCATTAGCAATTTTTTTCTATATGGTGGAGGTTAATTTTGAAATAATATGTCATGGAAAACCTATGATTTGAAGTTGTTTTTCCTACTCTTGGTGTTTATTACCGGGCTCAATTTGGATGTTATCTAAGGATCTTTGTGTGACTCTTTATTGAGGACAAGAATGTTATCACCTTGGGGTAGTCGATAACACCCAAATTCATGCAATATTGCTATGTATTTTATCTAGTTTTTTGTACCTTTATTAGCCAAGATATGCTTTTAATTGTCTAATTCTTAGTCTTTATGTTGTTTGTCCTTTTTATAGTTTAGGTTCTTATTTAATGTATTTCCCTGACTTGCAGGAACTGGAAACAAGGCCAACATTTTACATTATTTGGAAAGAGTGGAGACTCATTAATGTATTGTTAAATTCAACGATTGACCGCAATGTAAAGTACAATATAATTTAAGTGGAAGATTAGTAGATCCAATGGAAAAATTGACAAAAGGAATTATGACAATGTTTCAAACTTAACTATTATGTACATATTGCCAACACTATTTTATAGTTTGAAAATCATGGAAAGACATTAGGATGTCATTAAATGGCATTATTTAATCATAATAAAAAGTGCAAAGAAAGAAAGGACTAGGAACCATGAGACTTCAATAAATCTTAGGGCGATTTATTAATGGCTGCATTATTATGGCAATGACATCTACACCAATATTCATATTTATTACAATATTAGATTGGGTCAAAGATCTGAAAAGAAAATCAATGACAAATCAATACTAAGAATAATGGAAATCCACATGCCCTATAATTTATGTGACTCCTCCAACCATTTATAGAGCAAAATGATTGACCATGAGAATGGAAATAGCATGCTAGTTCAATAACCCTAGTGGAAAAAGTCCCTAACCATCCTCAATCATTCATGATCAACCAAATAATAAAAGCCACACTCAATAGGAAGTTATCAAGCACCAAGGAATTGACTTCCATGCATAGCTTGATAAATCCCACACACTAAGAAATCAAACGAGCAATACCAGTCAACCTCTTGACAATAATGCCATCATGATGGACCTCTAAACCCAACAAGCTATCGACCCAACTGAGTTATCTATATCCAAAATTATGGAGCTCCCATGGTTGTCAAACTCCAAAGGCTATCGACTAAGCTTCATCGAAATGATCGACATCTGGAAAGATAAAGGTTGATTGACCTCTAGCCATTGAAAATCTATCGACCAATTTTCAATCAAGCAATGCTTATCAACCTTTGTCCCTACAAGTAATCGACCTCACTGCTTGATCAATTCAAATATGAGTTGGGTCCCATCTGCATTAATTCACATCTTTGAAACTTTCTACATTGCATTTATTTCATGACTTTTTAAACCACAAGATAAATCCTAAATGCTTCCCGTCTATTCCTATAAATACCAAGCAGCCACCACCATACAAAAGGGTCTGGCCCCCTTCAGATCTAAGTCCCACTGCTTCTCTTTTCTCTTGATACCATGGCTTGTTCAAGTTGTAATATGATTCCTTTTGCACCATGGGTGGCTAAACTCATTAACATGGGTTGGGAGTATCCGTCAGCCCCTCCCAAAAATTTACTCTTTCCTTCTCTTTTTTTTAAATGTACGTTCTTGTGATTTTGTTTCTACACTCTAATATAAATGTGTTGCTTGTTTGATTAGCTATCTTCTTGCGATCTTTGATTTGGATTTATTTGAGAGAACGAGTTCAATAAGATCTAGAGAATGGATAAGTAACAAGACACGAGAGTGAGGAGCTACTATAGCAAAAGTCATACATATATCCTTGACCTATTGGTTCTCATATAAAAAAGAGATACCTTTAGATATAAATCTACCCAGATCTCGAGAGTAGGAGGGTGTGGATATCTTTTATGAATTCTTGCAAAATATGTCAAGAACATATATAAATTAGAAGAAAATATTTTTCATGGTTGAGGCTAGTCTAATTAGTGAAAATGAATTGAAGTTCCCTTTTACTATCTACATTTAATTTGATCTTTCACAATTTATATTTATTTTTTAATTAGATTGATCCACTAGAATACCAAAATCACTCCTTTTGAGTTAACTAAACTAAGCCAAGCTTTTTTGTTCTTATGACATTAATTTCCCTTATCCCTATGTTCTACCTTGTATTACTAAAATAGACTTTGCATTGAGTTGTGGACATCTCTTGAAGTTAGGTATAAACATTAAAGCCTGCTATCATTGACTCAACAATTGTGTTTACACTTTTGACCAACATTTAAGTGTGAACAACTTTTTAATAAAGACAAACCCATAAGGTTAGGGATCATGTTCAAGCCAACTTGGATAAAGAAAAACCGTAAGTTGGTCCACCCTTTTCCAAGACATTCTAACTTATACATGATCTAGTCATCTTGTTATCCAACTTAACTAAAGAAAAACCCATATGTTGGGTCCACCTTTTCCAAATTGGTCTGACTTCTTGTGTTTTCATGGGCGTGGTTGGGGGTTATGTTCGGTTAACTTGGATAAAATCAGACCTGTAAGTTAAAAACCTTTTCCCAGTCGATCTGATTTGTCATTTGGGCTACTAGCTGCAACCTATGATTTGACCACTTCGGTTGATGCCATCAATAAAAGTTGTCTACTTTGAACCCATGTCAATATAGAGGGTTTAATCAGGCAGAGAAATGTCAAATTGGAGCCCTCAAATATCTCAAATTTCTATGGATGGCCACCATATTGCAATGGTTGTTTCCATGGGTCCTTATCACCTTACGGTGGCATGTAGACCCACAAGCCAACACTAAATCATTTGAGTTGTTGTGAAGTGGGCCCCACCACCAATAAATCCAAAAATTAATCAAGTATAGTAGTGTAAACTAGTATATAAAGACACAGACTTCATCAATGAAAGGGAAAAGTAAATAAGAAATATTTGAAAACCTTATATAATGCATCAGAAACAAAACTATATCAAAAATAAAAATATAATTTATAACTATCTATTAATTTAAGAGAAAGAAAGCTCTACAACATGAGAAAGGTTTAATATGTTTTGGCATGAAGGCCACCTAAGTCATGACAACAAGATCTACTAATCGAATGTATAAATGGGAAGACATGGAACAACCATAGTCTAAAGTAATGAAATGAAACCCTGTGACATGGTAAACTCATCTTCATGATGACTTGATCTGAAGTGACATTAAAATGGATCCTAACATTGCACTGTGAAAGTACACTCCAAGGTAAAAATCTATAGAGGTGGCTCCTCACATTCCTCAAAATCTAGAGTTGGATTTGCTAATGTATCCCCACTTTGATAAGGGTTCATCCCATCATTCTATCAATATGGATCGACCCCAAGTAAATTATTCTATACTTCCTCCACCTAAATCTTGAGCTTCAAACTATATCATCGTGAAGCGTATATGGGTTTCATCATTTATGAATTTGAAATCTCAAAATATGACAAAGCTATATCCTATAAGATTTCATCACTCTTCCATGGTGGTGAAGAATAAGTGTGATCATGTGAAGTCATCTCATGACCATCACCTTTTCAATTTCTTTCCCATGGTTATTGTTCATAATCATTATCATAAAAAAACTATTCCATACAAGTGCAAATGCTACATATATGGTGAAATAATATTGTTCAACATATGGAGTGTCATGTTGAGCTTAAGAAAAAAACATAGTGGACCAACCAAGAAAGTATTTGAATGGATCAATCAATTTTATTAGACTTGATTCTATTAAGAAGCATGGAGAATATCATCGCCTACCTTAGTGTGGTTATACTTCAACTATTCATTTATTTGTTCCACTAGGTCAATATGTGGAATAAAAGGACTTTCTTTAGTAAATGAGTCTTCACTTAAAAATCCATGTGAATCAAACTTTGTAATTGAGCAAGATAGCAGATCAAGCACATTATTAGGTCTTTAGGAGTGGGTGTGATGATAAAATCCTCACGGTTACATCAACAACTATAGAATAGTAAACAAGATGCCTCAAGCTGATGATGCTATTTGTAGCTTTGATTCAACTCACTTTGATCTTGCTAAATTTGAGCTAAGATGGCCTCAAGGTTTGAAAATGGCATTGTGTACACAAGATGGTGAGATGCTTTATTCCTAAATAATACAAGTCTAGCATGAGATACCACCCTTAAAAACTCCTAAATCGAGCTATTCTCTTCTTGAAAAATACTAAAAAAGGACATATTTGAATCAATGATCTCATATTTGAGATTATGTTGCATGGATGGGTTTGGTGAAGCTTTGCATAACAACATATCCATGTATAACACCTACTACAACACCTTGAAATCTCCTTGTTCAAGTAATTATCTTCTTCCAACCAATTGTGGATGATAGTAATAATCAAATCATCCTCACCATCTAAAAAATCTTGGTTGTTGAAGTTAGATGGCAAAGAAGAACCAAATATTGATGGGGAAGCATTTCTATTAGGACTGGTAATGTACAACGTAGGCCATGTAAGTGAGGATGAAATTATGGCCACCTATTGTAGTGCATACATATTTTTGGACTACTAACGTTCCCAATTTTGGGAAGCAATGGAAGGTAGTTTATTAGTATTTGTCCAGTAGAAGTTGTATGTAAAAAAAATAAATATAACTTTGTCTATCATCATCTTCTTGTATATATGAGGGTAAAACTAGAATGTGTATGTATGTAGATAGATATATACAATTCTAACATGTATTTTTACACACATCAATACCACCTTACCCTAACTTATTGGATGAAGAATGTGGGGCTTTTTCTACTACATCACTAGCAATTGTTTGTATGTTGGAGAAATTACATTTTTCTAATCTTTTCAAATGATTTTGGATCAGAATAAATACATCATTTTCATCCCTTACAAAGTGAAGATCATATGTCAACTTTCAAATTTTCATGAATTATTTGATTGGTAATCAATGAAATAGTGGCATGGGTGCAACTCATGGCGTAAGTGAGGCTCTGCTCAGCTACCGCTCTGCTTTGGTGACTGTGAGGGTGATTTAGGGCATGCAGCTGGCGGGCTCGGGGGAGGGGGTCTCGGCGGTGGTCGAACGCTACCCCGCTCCTCCTGGGCATCTTCTTTGGCTTGCTTATCCACTGATCTTCCCTAAAGCAGAGATGGCCAGTTTCTTCCTCCATTTCTCCTTCTCCCCCTTTAGGCCATGGGGAGTGCCAGACCTAGTCTAGGGTGAGCTGCTGCTTTGGGTGGTGATATGGAGGGATGAGAGCGGTTGAGTCCTCTCCCCATACTCTAGCCATTTAAATGTGTGAAATTCTGATTTCCCCCTCATGCAGATAGATCTACTAAAGCATAGCTTCCCCCCTCTTATTGTGTCCACATTTCTACTTTCTTGGTTTTAGTTTTCTTAGTTTAGGGTAGTTTTCTACCAGTTTAAATTCTAGGATGGAATTTGTTTTAGTCTTTTTGAATAAAGGTTTTAGTCCTTATGGAGTTAAGGTGGCCAGACTCGGGGTTTACCACTGTGCTTTGACCATAATTGGGGTTTCCCCCCTTTCTTTAGTGGTGGTCAATTACTTTGTGGGCTACTTTTTGGTGTTTTGTTCACAAAGGTCGAATGGTGTATATACAAATAATGGTCTTGTTTACTCTTGGATTGATGGAAGAGTCATCTACTATGCAAAGATTACCCAGGATTGTGATTTGATTCTAAATAAAAGCTCCTTTGGTGAGCTCGTCAGGGAGGAATCCAGTCTGAAGCATTTTATTGGTATCCAATCCCGTCTGCTAAATGTTGATGTACTTTTTCTTTTTGTGCTCTTGACCAGAAAACTTCTCTTCGATGAATATGTCGTATGTCTTTAATCAATGTGATAGCAACTGATGTTAAAAAAATGATTCAACATGAACAAGACAAAATTAGATACTGATAGAGATCCATGAGGTTGATCAATGGATGGGTTGTTAAATCCTAGTGATGCACCAATCTATTTTTGGCCAAATAGATTGAATTTATCCACATTTTGTAGTTTGAACCTTAAGAATGCCTTTTTTTACTTATATTGTTACATAACAACTTCAAAAAAAATTATAGCATTAGACAAATCCACCACCTTAGGGATAGAGAAAAAGAAAAATAGGTAACTTATGAAAATATAACTATTAAATATTTAGAAGGATTGGTGATTATAGATAAAAATCGATTTATCTGATTTCAAACACAATGAGCTCAATTGAAACTTGCTAGTGAGAACAATGTACTAGGAATATGTTAGGAAAGAAATTGAAAAGGAATCCAAAAAAAAGTTATATTAGTTGTTACTTGAGTTGATGTATATCTACTACCTAATGGTTTCCTACCTTGATTTTTCAACCTATAATTCGTTATGCTATGTATATCAATACAAATTATAATTATCAATGTCTTTTATAGATTGAGACCAACATACTTTTTAGTTCAAGGATAACTATCACTATATTTTTTTGGGAGGTAGAAGATCAATATATCAGAAATGAGAAAGGATGTAGGTACAAACCTTATATCAAAGATGACTAGGGTGAGGTAAAATTGGATAAGATGATAGGGAGAGAGATATAGAAGTGATGAGTAGTGAATGAAGAGATGAGAAATGATTACCTCATTAATTTCACAATAAGGGGTAAGTTCCCTTTTATACAGACAAAGGACAAGGATCTATTCTAGTAGCGTCCCCATAATAGGCTACAACACAATACACAAACACACACAAATTAGCTTTATGTTACTTAAAATATGCGATCTAAATGTAGCAATAAACATTTCACTCAGCATAAGTTATCGAAAATCACTTATTCAGCATAAGAGACAAGTGGTCGCACTAACCATGGAGGAAAGAGGTCTATATTCAGCTTCATAGTGAGTCCAACCTGTAGGATCTAGGCCTCTAGAGGGGGTGAGTAGATCTTCAAAACTTGCACAAGAATAGTTAGACCTTCAAATAATATCAATTGAAACCAAATGCTAAAAAATGAATTTGAGGTCCTGTCTAAACAAGTATAGAAAGGATGAGAGAGATTGAAACAAACACTTGGACAAGGTGTTTATAGAGGTTCCAATCTCCATACTAGGAGACCATCAGTCCACTACCTAGAGAGGTCAGCCTCTATGACTTTAAAACCTAAGTTGTAATGTCCCATGATTTGAGGATTCATATAAAATGATCTTATAAGGAATGATTGGACTACCCATATCACCAAGGTGCACCTCATTTTTAAGGAGCTCATCACTAAAGAACTCCATTGTTAAGTGTGCTCATCTTTGAGTAGTACTAAGATGGGTGACCAGTCGAGAAGTTGATCCTGGCTTGCCTGTGAGTGAGGACAAAGTGCATAGTTAAGGCTAGTGGTTGTATGTGGGGTCAGTCGTCATTCCTAAAACTATACTAGAGCCTTGGGAAGTAGGCTCGAGTGTTACAAATGGTATCAGAGCCAAATCCCCTCCAGTAAGTGGGGTCCACATGGGTCAATGGCATGCCAATATTTGAGGTTTGCAGTCCAGATATGTTGGAAAGGGCTATCTGTGGTTATGGAGTCACCCTTGCACTAGTAGTCGTGATCGGGAGCTGGTTGTATGTGGCCATGTTGGATATGCACTAAAATGGGGATAGATTATGAGGCCATATGGTTGAGCCTTGATGAGGACGTCAAGATTCTAAGCAGTGGAGATTGCAACGTCCTAGGATTTAAACCCTCAGATAAAAGGATCTTATAAGAAATGAGCAGACTACCCATATCACCAAGGTGAACCTCCTTTATAGGGAGCTCATCACTAATAAAACTTCATAGTTAAGTGTGCTCAGCTTGGAGTAGTACCAGGATGGGTGACTAGTCAGGAAGTTGATCCTTGCTTGCGCGTGAGTGAGGACAAAGCGGACCGTTAAGGCTAGTGGTGGCCTGTGGGGCCATTCGTCATTCCTGGAACTCTACTAGGGTCTTCAGTAGTGGTCCTGAGTGTTACACATGCATACTTATATTCCATTGCAATACATACAATAAGACCACCATACATCCAAGGGTTTACCTATCTAAGAGCTAGTCTTCTACCTCACAACATGTCTTACCCACTCTTGCAAGCAGCCTGATTCCTTCTCCTAGGACATCTCCTCCTTGCAACAAGTCTTTAGCCTTGGGGATTTACCCACCCATCTCCTTGGATCTTCCCCCTTGTCCTTCTCCTTCAATTGGAGAAGATCTTCACACCTTCTTCAGCCTTGAAGAAGAACAATAACTCCTCCACTCGGAGAAGATCACTTCAGCCTTTGCTCTTTGAGAAAGAGGATTGGGAAGTGGAAAGATGGAGAGCTTTATAAGGTAACAATGAGGTAGCTCTCTTACAACATGCCTAACTCACTCATAATCACGAAATTATTTGTAAATGAGAGAGATAAAGGGGCTCAAAGGGGTTTAGTACACTCAACTATAGCAAAGACTAAGGATAGCATGAATGAGAAACCTTGGAATGAACTCCAAGAGGTCCCATTTATAGTTGGGGGTGTTCCTTTGAGTGTGGGATCATTTAAGAAGAAAAAATATCCATTTTACAATGTGCAATGGATCTATTTTCACTTCTAATAACTCTCCAATGGTTGGAATCACTTTTTTTTCATTTTCTATACAATGTATTCAATCGAGATTCAATAAAGGTAATTCGATCGATCCACTATCCGACAAAGGCAATTTTCAAACTATTGATCGAGTTTGTCCTGGGGTAACTCGATCGATTAGCCAAAATCAACTTTGGTCAAAAAGTTGGTCGGTCGAGTTCTATGAGTGTACAACTCGACCAATCCAATCATTTCCAAAAATCCATCATTAGTCGGTCGAGATTCAAACTCGACTGATTAAATTGCTATGATAAATTTCCCAAAAGGATTTTTAAGTGATCAAACGAGGGATTTAAGTGTCCCTGGTTTTTTCTCATCTTAGTTAAAATTCACATCATCAATACAAATGATTATAAAAATATTCTAATGTGGTTTGGAGTGTTTTCCACAAAAATGCATTTGCATTGCTTTTGACTTGAACTTGGACAAGCTAGGGCTTGGTGAATTTGATCATTTTCATGTACCTAATGTCTGAAATCAATCTTAAACAAACATATTAGACACATATGAATGGAATAGTTAAGTCATTATCAAAATATGGATGATGTATAACTCTCAAGTAAACACAAGTAACTATTCTATGACTCTTGGCACTCTAGGAGATGCAAGTGTTACATGTAAAGATACAAAATTCAGTCAGTGATCCTATGGTACAAGGGCATCTTGCCCAGTCCAAGTCACTAACTGACTTAAGAGTTGGAAACTAGAAGAGGGTAACATGTAAACCAACAGATTGACTAGCTTCTACGTAGCATAAAATTCACTTGATGAGACAAAAATGATCTTCAATGGGTGAAACAAGGAACTAACATTCATTACATAAGATATATCATGTCTAGTGATGGTAGCATATTAGAGGCACCAAACTAGCCTTATGTAAGAGTGGTCAGCCTTAAGAGGTGTGCATATTATGGAACTAATAGTTTTGTCAAATTTTGTAGTATTGGGTGTTGAAGTTGGTTTACCTTTAGTCATTTTAGCTTGAGAAAGAATATCCAAATTTTACTTCTCTCAGTTCATAATAATACATGTGTTGCAAGAAATCACCTGAATCCCTAGAAAATATCTCATATGTCAAATAATGTGTAGGTTAAATTCATTACGCATATTTATCTACGTAGGGGAGAGTTTCAATATTATTCCCTATAAGAATGATGCAATCTACATTAAGTCCAATATATAAATTGACATTCTTTTGGCTAAATATGAAAAAAGAAGGATCAGGTGAGCTGCATGTAAACCCATATCAAACTTAAAACCTAGGATGTAGGATCCATATTAAGACCATATCGAGATTTTTTTCACTTGAAAACAATATAAGTACTAGAGTTTTTACTAATCCTAGTGGTTGGTCCATGTAAACATGCTTAGTTGTGTCTCCATTGAGGATTATGTTGCATATATCAATCTTAATGATTTTCCAATTTAAAGAAATAACTAGCAGTAGAACAACAACACAAATGGTGGCACCCTCGACTACTGGACTAAAGTTTTCTAAGTAATCAACCCCTTCTTTTTTACTAAAACCTTATGCTACAAATCGAGTTTTAGTAATTCTAGAGATGCATCCGCTTTAAGCTTGGTTTTAAGGAAACATTCACAACCTATTATATTGGTATTATTACGACTAGTGTGAAAGGTCCATATATTGTTGGAATGTAGGGCTTGCAACTCATGAGTCAGTGTATTGAACCAAATAGGATTTTGTCACACTTGTTTAATAATTTGATGTGGTATAGGAGAACATAAATTGCCAAGGAATATTTGGTATTAGGCTTAACTATTTCACCCTTACCTTGACTATCATCTTGTGAACATTACTAGGTGTTATAGTGTAAGAGGGGATTTCATTCTCAATAGCATAGTTTGTTGGGACATAGTTATCAATATCTAGACCAGTCTCCACACTGTGCCCTACTAGATCAGGAACATGTGTCTCAACACATTCTTATTTCTATAACAAACTGAAAGAATTAGAAAAATTATGAGAATTAGACATACCAACATCATTATATTGGGTAACAACACTCTTTAGACTTCCAAATCATGTGGAAGCATTTGGTATAATATCACTAGAATGACTCTTAGAAATTCATTTTTTAGAAATATTATTTGCAAGTTATCTTGCATCAATAGTGGAAGCTTGTAGTTTTTCCCAGTCACTTTGACATCTTTTGAAGAATAATCACCTTCATATGTGTGTTATGAATTTGAATGGGAAGATTTTTTTTGAGGTTGTGGTTACATATATATTGTCCATAGTATCTCTAGATGCGTTCCAGAACTCATAAAACACAACCAATTCACTTAGGACAATGTGAGAAGTAATTTGCTTCTTATAAGGAAATACTTATTCATTAAATATCACATGTCTTTACAAATATGTTCTTCTTGAAGAAAAATGAAGACAATGTTAACCCATGTAGGTATCATTACAATTGAGAAAATGCATGGTAAAACTCTAGGTACAAGTTTTTGTTATTGTAATCTCTCAAACAAGGAGAACTAAGTCATCATAAACTCTTTAAAAATATAATAAGGTTTCTTGTTATAAAATTTCTAAAAAGAATTTCTACATTCATGAAACCCAGAGGGAAACATGTTAATGAAATGAGAAGTAGAAGAAAAATGCGTCCACCCAGAATGTGGTTGGTACATTGGCATCAAACACCATAGTGATTGTAGTCTCAACTACATGAAAATGCTTTATTTCTGTAAGACCCCTAACCTAGCCTAAACCCTAATGGTGCTTAATTTATATAATAAGATGCTTAGGTTCTTAATCAAACCCTTGCTTATGCTTTTATATAAGTTAATTAAGCTATGTTTCAAGTTTGGTTCAGTTTGGACGCTATTTGTGCAAGTTATATAATTTTGTGCACATTTTGGAATTTTATGCAATTTACCCATATCTGAGGTTTTTTTTGCAATATTTCACATGTTTTTTGTTCCTCACATATTTTCATATCATTCTGGAGTTAGTTATACCATGGGGCACCTAGATACACCTTGGTTTTATGTGCGACATCAACCTAAAGTTGAACTTTGGATTTCCTCTCATAGATGGGCTATCTTGTATGATATTTTGATGGGTTTTCTTGTGAGTGGGGTCAAGCGATGACCTGTAAATCAAGTTTCAATGGGCCTCCTGATTTCCCACAAATGTTGGCCTACTAGTTTTCATGGAAAAGATTCTCTTGACCTTGGACACTTGGCAAGATTGGCTAGACAGCTTACCTCTTCCTTCTCTCTCCATTTTAGCTTCTTATTCTTCCATCTTTGCATGCCAACAAATTCTTTTCTCACTCAGCTCAATCTCTCTTCTTCCCTACATCTTTGATCTCATACCCCCTGCTTGGTGTAGAAGAAGGAGCCCAAGGTAGATGGATCTTGGTCGATCTACTTGCATGTGCACATAGAGCTCAGATCTACCATCTCTTCATGCTTGTGGAGCTTTCTTAACTTGTTCTTCTCCTAATAAAGTAATACCTTCTCTCTTTCCTTCATTTTCCATTCTATCCTACTTTCCCGTCTCTTCCTCTTGATCGGATCCATGGTTTCCATGATCATAATAATTAATGGAGTTGAGTAGTTGAAACATTGGGTTTTTCTTGGTGCCTTGAACTGATTTCACCCTTGTTGTGACATAACCCATAGTCATAATACTCATCTCTGGAGGATCAATTCTTATCTTATGCCTCATGAATGATGATTTTTCCTAGGGTTTTGAGCATATTTTCCCCTCCTTGTGCATTAATCTGATAGTTGGCTTTGGTGTTGATTGGTTTAACCATTTTGTGCCAACCAATGACTTGGACTTAGCTTCTAATTTGGGCTTTCTTATTCTTGAGAAATGATGTTCATGATACTCTGCCAAGTGGTTCAAGCTGATGGTCTTATTTCTCTCTCAAATGATGGATTCTCTCTAATGCTTTGAGCAAATTTTATCTTGTATCCATAACTCGATGGTTGGGCTTCTTGTGCCAACTGATGGCTCACACATTGTTGCTATTTTGATGGCTTGATGGATCACTTAGTTGCTCAATTGATGATTTTTCTTAGATGAACGCCCCAAGGTTTTACATGTTTTGCATCCAATGGTTTTACTGTCTAAAATTTCAAGGTCTTGGGTGAGGATTTATACTTGGAAGTTTTGGGTTGGATGCCCTAATCCGATGGTTATTTTTATGCAACCGTGATTTTCTTTGTTGGTGATTCATATACACATTACAATGGTTTTAGTTGCCTTGAACCTGATGGTCTTATGAGTGGTCTATGACTCAATGGGTTGTGCTTAGTACACTTGATCTGACAGTGGTGATTAAAACACATAATTAAAGTTCATGTTTGCCTTGAAACAAATAGTTTTACGTATGATTTGATGGTTTGTGCTTGGTGCACCTAACCCAATGGTTTGGATTTGATGATTTAGAGTCAATTGTTTTAAGATAATGAGTTTTTATCCTTACCTTTGCCCTCTTTTTAGATATGTGTTTTAGTAGTTTTTGAACGTGTTTGAGTTTTTAGTAATCTTGCTTTGTGTGATAGGTTGTCAGAATTTCTACTAAACTAACCTACTCATGAGTATGCAGACATGCCAACCAATATACAATACATGATGACAGTATATACTTCTTTAGTACAAGATCGAAAAACTCACCACCTCCATTAGTAATAAGGACTTGAATTTTAGTCTTGACATTATTAGCAACCATTCTGCAAAGAAAAGTAAAATGTCCATATAAATCTAGATTTCTTTGTATGAATAAAGCTAACAGTAGCCTATACATCATACACAAATAACGCATAGAGTCAAAAGTCTTGTCAAGTAGTTAAAGGAAATTTCTTGTCATAAATCACAATGCACTTATCCAAAGGGAGCATTACTTTTAACAAGGTTATTGGAATATGATAGTTAGTGACTCTTGCTAAGAGCACATCTATTATAGAAATTTAAATGCCTATGTGAAGTTAAAATCAAACTAATATGCTCCATATAATTCTATGTATCATGAGAAGTATGGATGAGACGTCTATGCCTAGTAGCTGAAGTGAATTTATTCTTTCCAATTGCAAGAAAACCTTTGTGTGTTGTGTACTGGAGCATGCACATGCCTTGTTTATGGACCTCTTAGGCCACAATCTTGTGTTTATGCAAGTGTATAATTAGAAATATATCTTTGGAGAAGAGAAAACAACATAGACAATCATTTAGTAGTTGAGAAACATACAAGATATTTCAATTCATATTAGGATATATCAATACTCTTTCTAAAGAAATAGGTGTAATGTGAATAATGTAATAATTTTCCATATGAGTTATAGGGAAAAAAGTACCACCATCAATCATTATGAAATCACATCTCCTATAGGACATTTGTTTATTATATAATTGGGTCAGTAGTGATATGATTTCTAGATCCAGAGTCCATATCCCACTCAAGTATATTGAAATCCCCTTTGTCACCTATATGCATAGATGTTATAGATTTGGCTTGATTAGTGACTCCATCACCAGTGAGATTCTAGTAGTCTCTGTGAGTTGATAGTTATAATCAAACATGTGCCAACATTGAAAGACCTTACATCCTCTCTATCTGTAGATCTAAGTGTACACAATAATTAATTCTTGATTATATGTTGCAGTAGGACAAGTGCTATAATTGATGCCCTTGTCTTGATAAGTGTATTGAAGGTTAGGTTAAGCTCCAAGAGATCAAGGATATCAGATATACATCTATATTTGTTGTGAGTTTTGACGAAACATCTATTGTGAGAATAATTGTTTTTTTATCCTCTTCTCCTAGAGTTTTTATTGTTGTAGTTTGTTTTCAAACCAACAAAGGTGAGGCTGGGAGTATGTAGTGACTCAACATTTGATTGTCTCATTTCATGTCTTTGAGAAAAGAAACAACTTCATCATAAGTAGGAGTTAACATACTCATCATAGACATTATAACATTCTTAAAGTATGTCCCTAATCCACTCTGAAGGAAATTTACCTTCTTATCCTCATGAAGAGATTTCCTTATGTCATTAAATTGATCACAAATCTATTTGAATTCTCAAAGATAGTGAGATACATTTTTCCTTCATGAATGGGGGTGGAGTTTTGTCATGAGTCTGAAGCTACTGGACTATGTGGACTCGCAGTTTATTATAGTAAGAGTTGACCATATCTCTGATGAAAAGGATATTCTTATGACAACTCCTAATACTTATTCAATCACGTATCACATTATCAATTCCTTCACTAGTCTATCAATATGCATCTATGAGGAATAGCTAGGGTTTGGAGTGACATTACCTTCTTCATCCAAAAACACCTTCTACAACATGTTTTTTATTCCATCAATGAATGAATCTAGTAAATTACTTTTGATCAATGCTTGGTCTTGTACCTCCAAATAGAGCTAGTTTGAGTTCTTTATCTTTAGCGAGATGAAATTGGAGAGGTGACACGCTTTTTACGTGCGTAGAAATGCAAGTGTACGCGTCAATGTAATATAGGCCTTTGTGAGGCCCGAGTCGAACTCAGGGATACGTGAATTGTCAGAGACTACTACTAACTACTCGCAATCAACTAGACCGATTAAAGAGTTGGAAGTTTTTTTTAAAATTAAAATAAAATGAAATAAAACAAAACAAAGCAATCGATTAAATGTTTGTTTTAATCAATTCAAGATGAGATCTTTAGGATTGCGGTTTCACCGCGGGTTTTTATTGTTTTAAATTCTATTCAGTCATTCAAATTTATCTCTCTATCTGGGTAGTGGCCTGAAATCAGAATTGCCCACTATCGTGGTACAATTCACTACCTATGTCTAGGTCGGTTCCACCGTTGTAGTAACCTATACCCTAAACTAGGTGCATTAAAATCAATCTCTCGGTATCCACCATTAACCTTACACCACCTTGTTCAAGGGATTTGTCAATTAACGTGAATTGCGTCTCTTTTCAACCGTTAATTCTTCTTTCAAAGTAATTAAGGGCATTGGATTATTATTATGGTGATCAAGAATAACAATATAATTGAGAAAACGAAATTATACCACAGATTTAAGAGATAAAATATGAATTACTATGATAAAATTGTCATACAATGAATTCCCAGGCTACTCTCGGTCCTAAAGACAAAGGGGATTAGCCCCGCATGTTCATCTCAAAGCAAAATATGGTAGATAAAAGGGGAAACATGGAGAAAAATGTGATTGAGTGGTGAAACCCCTGAACGGAGAAGATCTATTCGCTCCTTGGCGTAGAATACACGTTCTCCCGCCTTTCGGTGGTGGAAATCGTCTTCTTCGGCATCCGGATCATCTGGGGCGTGCTTCTGGGCTCTGTTCTTCTCTCCACACCTTCTCAGGACGTTTGTAGAGGCTAATGATGTGATATATTGCTCTTGGCCAACGTCATTAGGTATAATCACCGGGTTAGGTCGCCAAAATATCACAACCGTCAGATTTAGATCAATCTGAAGCAAACATGTATCTAACGGTGTCGATACCATCGACGCGAGTCGATGGTATCGACCCGACACTGTATCAGTTGAATTTCTTTTCTTTTCTTTGTCGCAACTGATGCCACCTCGATACCATCGACGCGGGTCGATGGTATCGACATTCATAGGCGTCGGTTTTGTCCTTTTACCGTCGTTGTAGCTCCACTAGTCGATGGTATCGACTAATGTGTCGATAGTATCGACTCACTCTTTGCTAGAAACCTGATGGTATCTCGATACCATCGACTCTCCTGTCGATAGTATCAAGATTTTGCTGCTCCTTGCGGCTGGCTGCCTGTGGTCCGGTCGATGGTATCGACCACTGTCGATGGTATCGACAGCAACAGATACTTGTTTTTCCTGAAATTTCAACATGAAACCACATAAGCCGAAACAAAACATATTCTTGTGATAATTTATGCTCAAAATACTGAAATAAGGGAGATTTGACATAGAGAATGATTATAGACCAAAGTAAATGAATTATGCAATTTTAACCACCAAAATGACTAATAAATGCATAAAACTCAAATAAATCAAGTCTATAAATGCGACTCAAAATCATCACATCAAACTCCCCTAATCTTGAACATTGCTCGCCCTTGAGCAACAAAACCTTAGAATAGAATTGCCAGAGTCAACTAAAGAACAAATCATCACAACAAACATCCCATATGATCCCCACCGGGCATTCACATTCTGGCCCTCGCTAACCACATAATGATAATTACCCTAAAGGCGACAGTAATCATCCATAAAAGATTTCTACCTCAAAACTGATGAATACTATCACATAAAGCAGTTAACATAATACAATTCGTCGGTTCAGACTCGGTGCATCTTGTGATCTCCTATACTACGTTGCTCGTCCTAACTACCATCTACATGGAAGCAGCTCTCCTGATATTCACAAGTGAGGAGAAAATCACGGTGGCCTACCAATTCGAGCAACGGGTGGATGAAATGGGTGGTTTATGGAAGAAATGGAAGCACTATACGGTTTCAACATGCATAAAACAAGAATACCCTAAATGATGCATTTGCACATGAACATGCCCTAATGTCTAAGATTGGGTGGACTGATGCATGCATTAACATCCCGTCTCAAAATGAGATGGATATCTAACTGAGCTGCATCATGTACTTACTCATCTTAAGATGCAGGTGATATGATGTTCTTTTCTCCCTCTTATTCTACTTGCTTCTTAATAACTTTCTTTTTTTCTTTTTCATTTTTCTTTTCTTCTTTCTTTTTCTTTTTTTTCTTTTTTTAAGAGATAATATCCACAAATGACAATGAATAATTTATTAGGCTTGCTTTTTCTGCATAACTCAAATAGTTGAACTATTTAGAAGGTATGGAACAATTTTAATTCACCATTAAAGAAGAAATGAGGTACATGATATACTCTCTGCATAAGAATTATGAATGCAGCTAAATGACACGCACCTAAGGATAATGTGCATGTATCACTATTCTCATTTTTTTTCTCATTTTTTTTCTTGCAAAACATATGAAAGTGGTTGCAATGCAAGACCTATCTACATGATATGCAATAAAAAGGTTAAAACCGTAAAGTACTTCCAATTCTTATGGTGGATTGTGAAAAACAATTGGGTGGAAAGATCACAAGACTAATTGACTGAACCTTTGAGAAGTATTATGTGTCCCTCCTTACTGACCTGTGTAGTAGTTAAGAGGTTTCTCTCTCTTATTTCAAATTAGAGTCTCATTATCATTTGGTCAGTTTAGGCTCACACAACCATTTTCGTCCACTTTTCATGAACCATTAGAGATGTACAATTGTGATTTTCTGTTTTAAAGTTGACAAAACCAATCATTTTCTTAAGTTATGTGCTCAAAGTTGAACAACACTCAAGCTTGCAAACACTCAATTTTTTTTTTATTTTCCCTTAATTCCCATGCACAAGAAATTGAGATGACACAAGACTTAAGACATCCACAATTACACTAGATAGAATGTGGATCCTACAAACAAATCAGATTGCAAGAAATAAATGACAAGAACAAAATAAAACTAAAAACAGAGAAAATAAAAGATAGAGTTGTTCCAACTACCCCCCCCCCCCAAGCTTGAATCCGACTATGGCCTCATAGTAAAAAACAATCTTAAAGGTTGGAACAAAGATACCAATTTACTCTTCTGGCGGGTACTGCGGAGCTGGAGGGTCCCAGGAAGGGTACTCTCCCTGAAAGCTCGGATCAAACTGGGGCATAGGCGGAGGTTGTGGATACCCTCCAAAGTAGTCTTGGCTCCAGTAGTGATCATAAAAGGGTTGCTGCTGCATCTCCATCCTATGCAACCGATCATGAATCTGTTGTTGGTTGCCAAGGAGGAGATGCTCATTCTCGAAGATCGCCTGCTGATTGTCAAGTAACCAGTTCATAGTATCCTGAATACCAGTATACACTGTAGTGTGATGATGCTGCGTCTGTTGTATATCCTGCAGCATAGCATACATTCCCTGCATAGAATAGACATCCTCGCTTGGCTGCGAGGGCGGTGGTGGTGGCAGAGGCTACGAAGATGAAGATGCACCCGGATGCATGCGAGGACGCTTCCTAGGTGCCACTCGTGCCCGAAGAGGAGTGTAGGTCTCCTCTTCCTCTTCAGCCTCGTCGTCATCATTGTTGTCGTCGTCGTTGCTGTCGTCTTCATCGGAGTCAGCAATGGCTATGATAGGCCATCGGAAATGTTGCGCCCCTTCGATATTGAAGACAGGATCGGCAAGCGAGCATTCTTAGTATGCATGGTTTACATGGCAGTGAGCATAAGGTAAACCATCCCGAAGCAAGATGAGGTTTGATCGGTGAAGATGCTGCAAATTAACCTTGCTTCTACTGGAGAGAGGAGTAAGCTGCTGGAAATTCAACCCAAGGTAGCAGGCCAGCTTTGTGATAAGCCCTCCAAAGTGAATTGGAGCTTTCCGTGTACTCCTCTTTATCGCCAAAACACGTGTTAAGAAAAACGCACCCCAGTTGCATTCTTGGTGCTTCAGTAGCTTGTGTAGGAAAAACATGTCTGTCTCCTGAAACTTGCTGAGAGCCAGATCACCACGATAGAATAAAGTGGTGCAGATCATGCGGTTTAGAACCCGCACAAACGAATGCTCGAAATCCGCCACCGCTGCGTTGTGGTAGCTCACAGCTTTGCTTGGCAGCACTGTCACAAGCTCGATGAAGATGGCGTCGTAGTCGGTCCGGTTGTCTGGCCACCGATAGTCATTGCGCCCATGGTTCTAGTTGTAGATGGAGTTGAACTGGCAGAGGGTGAGAGTGTAGTCATTATTTTACAGCCGAAAAGAAACGCGGACCTTGATCCACTCACGATCTGTGGCGATGATGTCAATGGGCACGACGCAGACGTCCAACGACGCCATGAATTGAGCCACCAGCTCCTTGTATGTCAGCCAGTCACCGAAGAATGGTTGGCCATCAGCATGATACTCCATCTCATCGGGCATCCTACTCGTATGCGTCGCCTGCCCTTTCAAGACGTAGGCGAGATTAGCCTCGAATTCCAAGTTGCGGATCGTCTCCTGCTCAACATAGCAGGTCGGCTTGATTTTCCTCTTCAGAATCTCCTCATAGATCTTCTTGACCTTCGCGGACGGGTGAAAAATCTGTGGGCATGGAATCGACGTGGTCGGTGGAGGAACGAACTCCGGAATGTCCATCGGATTGGCGCACGAAGAAGATGCACCAGCAACATGCACCATGGTTGCGGAAGAAAGAGGAGTAGAGAAAGAGCTCGGTGAAGATCGGAGAAGGAAATCTTTGCTCGATGAAGAACGTGCTCCTGGATGCTCGTTGCCGGGCTCAGATTGCTCTTAAGGATGCTCGATGCAAGTGAAGAAGAATTGCTCTGGAGTTGTGACGTCATATGACGACAATCCTTCTCATATATAGCTGACGTCGACGTTGCTGTGTGCCCGTCGATACCATTGACGCAGGTCGATGGTATCGACACAGGTAGCACAATCCGTACTGCCGCTGGTATTGACGTTCGTGGATGGCTGGATTTGCGGGGCCCGGATCACTGACATGTCGATACTATTGACAGGTGTCGATGGTATCGACGCGTCCCATGGATCGACTTTCTGGTTGCAGTGATCTCCGTTGATCTCCTCTCACAGATCGGTGATGTGGCACGTCGATACTATTGACGTGAGTCGATAGTATCGACTCTCTGATTAGGGCAACTCCCTTGCGAGGCCCAGCCTCTGCCTTCTGTCTGTAACTGTGTCAATACCATCGACAGGCCCATCGATGGTATCGACTTCACTGAGACAATTTCTTCTGAAAATCTCCAGAGATCTTGATGGTATCGACTGGCATGTCGATACTATCGACTTTGATTCTACGATCAACCTATTGGTGTGTCGATACTATCAACGAGGCCGTCGATAGTATTGATGCAGTGCGATTTCTGCAGTCGCCAACCTATACCCCGGTCAATACCATCGACACAAGGGTCGATGGTATTGACACTGCCTCAGTCCTGCACAATGAGAAAATGATCACGATATCTTTTTTACACTAAAAACAACGTCAAAACAAATCAGACTACAAATGTAAAAGAAACTAAACTAAAGTACCGATGGCTGGGTTGCCTTCCAACAAGCGCCCTTATTTAACATCTTAGGCTAGACGACTTGAAGCTCGTCATGCATCCAGAAGTGCA
Source organism: Alisma plantago-aquatica (assembly GCA_963693085.1). Taxonomy (NCBI): domain Eukaryota; kingdom Viridiplantae; phylum Streptophyta; class Magnoliopsida; order Alismatales; family Alismataceae; genus Alisma; species Alisma plantago-aquatica. Next base: position 1,988,503,178 of record OY856409.1, read on the forward strand.
ATGAGTTTGACCTCATTCACTTTCCTTGTGAAATCTTCACCAAAGTACAATTTCAACCTCGGTCCATTGACCAAAAATGTGGTCTTGCCATCGCGCACCATGATAGAGCCATGTGGTCTGACCTCCTCTATTGTGAATGGTCCACTCCATTAGGATTTCAGCTTCCCGGGATGCATCTTCAGCCTGGAGTTGAACAAAAGGACACAATCTCCTTTCTTGAAAATGCGCATCGGAATGTGGCGATCATGAATCAACTTTGTGCGCTCCTTGTATATCCGAGAGTTTTCATATGCATTCATTCGCAGCTCATCAAGTTCATTTAGTTCAAGTAACCTCTTCTTTCCTGCTTCATCATAACTCAAATTTAGCTTCCTCAGCGCCCAATGCGCTTTATGCTCTAATTCCACCGGTAAGTGACAGGCCAGACCATAAGCCAACCTAAAAGGTGTGGTGCCTATAGGTGTCTTGTATGCCGTCCTATATGCCCACAACGCATCCGATAGTAGGGCACTCCAATTCCTCCTCTTGGAAGCCACAATACGCTCCAAGATCTTCTTAATCTCTCGATTGGAGACCTCCATTTGTCCTTGCGTTTGCGGGTGGTACGGGGTACAAATGTTGTGCTTGACTCCGTATTTTCTCAATAGTGCCGAGAACTTTTGATTCCGGAAGTGTGTACCCCCATCACTAATGATCATCCGGGGCACACCAAACTTGCAGAAAATATATTCCTTAACAAACCTGCACACTACAGTGGAATCATTATTCCTTGTGGGTATTGCCTCTACCCACTTTGACACATAATCAACAACCAAAAGGATATACAAATTAGAATTTGAGGACACAAAGGGTCCCATAAAATCTATACCCCATAAATCAAATACCTCAACCTCCTGGAATACATTAAGGGGCATCTCTTGTCTCTTCGAAATGTTGCCCGCCCTTTGGCAGGAATCACATTGCCTCAAAAACTCATAAGCATCCCTAAACAAGGTAGGCCATTATAGGCCATTTTCCAGTACTTTGGTTGTCGTACGAGAGCTTGTGTGGTGTCCTCCCATCGGTAGTGTGTGGCAATGACGAAGAACACTCTCGTATTCCACCTCAGGTACACACCTGCGTAAGACACCATCCATGCATTGCTTCAAGAGAATATGGTCATCCCAAAAATAATATCGTAGAGAATGGAAAATTTTCTTCTTCTCTTGATACGTCCAATCATCCGGGATGATTTTGCAGGAAAGATAGTTCACAATATAAGAAAACCACGGATCTTTAGATGTCACTTTCAAAAGCTGTTTGTCTAGAAATGTCTCGGTAATGGGTATGTGTAAATATTTTTCATTTACCCTCTCTAACCTAGACAAATGGTCCGCGACCACATTTTCAATCCCCGCCTTGTCTTTGATTTTGATATCAAATTCCTATAAAAGAAAGATCCACCTAATCAATCTAGGTTTGGCATCTTTTTTCTCCATCAAATACTTAATGGCGGCGTGGTCCGTCCAAACCACAACTTTTGATCCAACTAGATATTGCCGAAAATTTTCAAAAGCGAAAACAACAAAAAGCAATTCTTTCTTGGTAGTCGTGTAATTGAGTTGGGCGTCATTCAAAGTTTTAGATGCATAAAAAATCATAGCGGGTTTGTTGTCCACTCGCTGTCCCAAAACAGCCCCAACTGCGAAATCGGATGCGTCACACATTAGTTCAAACGGCTTGGTCCAATCCGGTGTTTGCACAACCGGTGCGGAAATCAATTTTTCCTTAAGCACGTTGAACACATTTAGACATTTTTCATTAAAGTCAAAAACATCATCCTTTTCTAAAAGCTCAGAGAAAGGTTTGGCGATTTTAGAAAAATCTTTTATAAAACGACGATAGAAACCGGCATGACCTAAGAAACTTCACACCCCTTTTACCGAATTTGGTGGGGGTAATTTGGAAATCACTTCGATTTTTACCGGGTCTACCTCCAAACCTTTGCTAGACACTTTATGTCCTAGCACTATTCCTTCACTCACCATCATGTGGCATTTCTCCCAATTAAGGACCAAATGTGTGTCCTCGCAACGTTGTAAAACCTTATCTAGATTGTAAAGGCACTCATCAAAAGATTCACCATAAACAGAGAAATCATCCATAAAATCTCTAGACAACGTTCTACCATATCAGAAAAAATGGCGAGCATACAACGCTGAAAGGTCGCCGGTGCATTACATAACCCAAAAGGCATACAGCGGTACGCAAACGTTCCATAAGGACAAGTGAAGGTGGACTTCTCTTGGTCTTTAGGATCAATCGAAATCTGATTGTACCCCGAATAACCATCCAGAAAACAAAAATGTGATCGGCCGGCTAAGCGCTCTAAAATTTGATCAATAAACCGAAGAGGAAAGTGATCCTTTAGTGTAGCAGCATTCAATCGTCGGTAATCTATGCAAACACACCACCCGATTACCAAGCGGGTGGTGATAGGTTCATTTAAAAGATTATGGGTAACAATAATTCCCCCCTTTTTAGGGACTACCTGCAAAGGACTCACCCACGTCGAATCAGATATAGCATAGATGATACCTACAAAAAGAAGTTTAATCACCTCCTTCTTAACAACCTCCATCATGCTCGGATTTAGACGACGTTACAGTTGAATCACCGGCTTGGCTCCCTCCTCGAGCTGAATCTTGTGCTGGCACAAAGTAGGGGAGATCCCCTTGATATCTGTGACAGACCACCCAAATGCTCCCCGGTGGTTCTTCAGCACTATCAGCAACTGGTCCTCCTCCTCATCACTCAGATAAGCAGATATGATCACAGGAAACTTTTCTTCCTCAGCTAGAAATGCATACTTGAGGTGCGGTGGCAATGACTTCAACTCCAATTCTGGCGGGCTGATTAAGGATGATTGAAGCGGTGGTGGGAGTTCGCCTAAATCTTCATAGTACCTCGCATAGAAGCACGACAACATCTGAAGCATCTTGGTGCACTCCTGCAGTGATTTGCTTCTCATCCAATCATGAGTGATATTGACTAAGCAGGCCTCAAGCGGTAATTCTGGATATGCATCAAAAACTGAATTTGCTATTGCCTCATCTTCAGCAGAGGGAGGAATGTCCTCCTCCTCATCATTCAGAAAACCTACAGCCTTGCTAAGGGATACCACCTTGGTCTGCTCCATGATGTCCACAGCCAAAGTCCCTTTTCCACCTTGGTCATTACATGAGCCATATCTAAAAATGGCTTCCCTAAACAAAGTGAGATATTGTGATCAAAATGTTTCACCATGTGGCATTGTTCCTTGGCTTTAGGTGAAGTGGCGCTAGAAGGCATGACCATCTTGAATCGATCATCGGCTATACCTAAGGTAAAACGACCTCTTACCATCTCAAGTATCATGTCATATGTAGCTTGGAAGGGTCGTCTGAGTAGTAACTCATTGCCTTGTTCATCTTGCATCTCCATGACGACAAAATCTGCTGGAAATACAAATCGATCTACATTCACGAGCACGTCTTCACAAATACCGTATGGCTTCACCACTGAATTGTCCGCCAACTGGATTGTCATGTTGCTCAGCCGTGACTCTTTTAATCCCAGCTTCTTGAATGTAGAGAGGGGCATCAAGTTAATGCTCGCCCCTGAGTCACATAGCGCTTCACCAAACTTAACTTTCCTGATGTAACATGAGATGTTGAAACAGCCCAGATCCTGCCTCTTTGGCAAAATGTGCCCATGATGAAGGCACTCACCTGCTCCTTGAGCACAACAACCTCCGTGTCTGGGATTTTTCTCTTCTTGGTAATGATATCTTTCAGAAATTTTCCGTAAGAAGGGATTTGCTCAATTGCTTCCAATAAAGGGATGTTGACTGAAAGCTTTCTAAAACTGTCTAGAAACTTTTTAAATTGGGCATCCACTTTCCTTGCCTTTGCACTGTTCGGATATGGGACCAGGACAACCTGTGCCCTTTGATGCGGTGGAACATAAGGTGTCCTTTTCTGCATCTCCTCCTCATCTGCAATAGGAACTTCAGTAGCATCCACTGCTATATCCTCAACTGGTTCGGTGACCAGTATGGGTAGCTCCACAGTGGCCTCACCTTCAATTTCTGCTTGGGGTTTGCTTGGTTCATCGGCTCTAGGGTTTAAAAGCTTCTTACCACTCCTTAGCAAGATGGCCTTCGCCTGTTGGTTTCCTCCTGGAATATTAGTGTTACCCGGAAAACCTTGGTGCGCCAGCTTCTTCAAATTGGCTATCTCCGCTGCCATTTGCACCATGGAAGTTTCTATTGTCCTCATTTGAGCCCCATGGCTCTGTATTGTCTGCCCGAACTGGTTCATAAACTCCCCTTGTTGCTTTATCTGCTGGACAAAAGTAGTCATTAATTCTTGATTTTGCTTTATCACCTGATTGAGCAACTCCGTGCTCTTATCCTCCGCTACTGGCTAGGGTTCTGCATCTGGATCCTACAAGAAGTTGTTTGGATCCTTCCAAGAGAACTTCTTGTCCTTTCTCCATGAATAATCATTATTTCTGTAGCCTTGCTGCTGCCTCATGAATTTAACTTGAGCCTCATCCTCAGACTCAATATCCTCCTTTGCAAGCAGTTTCTTCGCGAGAAGATCCATCTTCTCATTTAGCTCCTTGATTGCTTTAGACTCCCCTACTACTCGAACATGCTTCACGACGTCTCTATCTCCCCACGATTGCTTCTTGGCCATGTTCTTAAGGATTTCCCAACACCTCGTGTCGGTATTGTTCAAAAAGAATCCTGAGCCTGTTGAATCGAGGTTACTTCTATCATGCTCGGAGAGAGCAAAATAGAAGATCTTGACCTGTGTCTCTTTGTCAAGCCCGTGATGTGGGAACCGCCTAAGCATGATCTGAAACCTTTCCCAGGTCTCATAGTAGGTCTCCCCTACTTTCTGAGTGAAGTTGTGGATCTTCCTGATCATGTCATTGGTCTTCTCGGGTGGGAAGAACCGTTCAAAGAAAACCTCCACCATGTGGTCCCAGGATTCCACATATTCATCATCCAGGTTATGCAACCACTCCCGTGCATTTCCCACTAGAGAACTCGGGAAGAGCTTCAAGTAGAGAACATCTTATGGAAATCTATCTATTTTTATTATATCACAATTCTCCACAAATTGACTTATATGCGCAACTGGGTCTTCATTCTTGAGCCCATGGAATGCATTCGACTTAACCAAGTTAATTAATGCAGGATCAATCTTGTATGTCGGAATATTAACTGCCTGCTTCTTGATCGGCCCCTTGGTAGCATATGAAGAAGAAGCTTTGATCTTCTCCCATATTGTCTATGGCTCTGCCATTTCTTCTTGTTCAGATTCTGAATTTGTTTCTTCTAAGTGGTCTTGATTGTGGCCTTCCTCGTCATCAGGTCCCATCAGTGGAACCTCTGGTGCATGTTGCGTGTAGTTGGTACTATGCGTCTGCACCATACACAGTACCTGCAAGGTGAAAATTTAAGGTCAGTACCGTGCTTGAAGATTACAAAATTTAGAGAATATACTATGAATTTTTCTAAATGATAAAAAAAATAAAAATGTGGCCTAGAGTGGCCGCTTGCAACACTCATAGTTCCGACAACTTGCCGTATCCCTGGCAACGGCGCCAAAAAATTGACACGCTTTTTACGTGCGTAGAAACGCAAGTGTACGCGTCAATGTAATATAGGCCTTTGTGAGGCCCGAGTCGAACTCAGGGATACGTGAATTGTCGGAGACTACTACTAACTACTCGCAATCAGCTAGACTGATTAAAGAGTTGGAAGTTGTTGTTAAAATTAAAAGAAAATGAAATAAAACAAAACAAAGCAATCGATTAAATGTTTAGTTTAATCAATTCAAGATGAGATCTTTAGGATTGCAGTTTCACCACGGGTTTTTATTGTATTAAATTCTGTTCAGTCATTCAAATTTATCTCTCTATCTGGGTAGTGTCCTGAAATCAGAATTGCCCACTGTCGTGGTACAATTCACTACCTATGTCTAGGTCCGTTCCACCATTGTAGTAACCTATACCCTAAACTAGGTGCATTAAAATTGATCTCTCGGTATCCACCATTAACCTTACACCACCTTGTTCAAGGGATTTGTCAATTAACGTGAATTTCGTCTCTTTTCAACCATTAATTCTTCTTTCAAATTAATTAAGGCCATTAGATTATTATTATGGTGATCAAGCATAACAATATAATTGAGAAAACGAAATTATATCACAGATTTAAGAGATAAAATATGAATTACTATGATAAAATTGTCATACAATGAATTCCCGGGCTACTCCCGGTCCTAAAGACAAAGGGGATTAGCCCCGCATGTTCATATCAAAGCAAAATATGGTAGAGAAAAGGGGAAATATGGAGAAAAACGTGATTGAGTGGTGAATCCCCTGAACGGAGAAGATCTAATCGCTCCTTGGCGTAGAATACACGTTCTCCCCCCTTTTGGTGGTGGAAATCATCTTCTTCGGCGTCTAGATCAACTGGGGTGTGCTTCTGGGCTCTGTTCTTCTCTCCACACCTTCTCGGGACGTGTGCAGCTGCTAATGATGTGATAGATTGCTCTTGGCCACCGTCATTAGGTAAAATCACCGGGTTAGGTCGCCAAAATATCACAGCCGTCAGATTTAGATCAATCTGAAGCAAACATGAATCTAACGGTGTCGATACCATCGACGCGAGTCGATGGTATCGACCCGACACTGTATCGGCTAAATTTCTTTTCTTTTCTTTATCGCAACTGATGCCACCTTGATACCATCGATGTGGTTTGATGGTATCGACATTCATAGGCATCAGTTTTTTCCTTTTACCATCGATGTAGCTCCACTAGTCGATGGTATCGACTGATGTGTCGATAGTATCAACTCACTCTTCACCAGCAACCTGATGGTATCTAGATACCATCGACTCTCCTATCGATAGTATCGAGATTTTGCTGCTCCTTGCGGCTGGCTGCCTGTGGTCCGGTCGATGGTATCAACCACTGTCGATGGTATCGACAGCAACAGATACTTGTTTTTCCTAAAATTTCAACATGAAACCACATAAGCTGAAACAAAACATATTCTTGTGATAATTTATGCTCAAAATACTGAAATAAGGGAGATTTGACATAGATAATGATCATAGACCAAAGTAAATGAATTATGCAATATTAACCACCAAAATGACTAATAAATGCATAAAACTCAAATAAAACAAGTCTATAAATGTGACTCAAAATCATCGCATCAAGAGGTTCACTATCAGGGGCAGGGGTACTTAATGAAGACAAGCGACAAGTTTCATTGTTGGATCCTTCTCCTCCTCCAACAATTGACGTTATGGAAGCCATGATAGATTGTGAAATCTCTAACACAGAGTGATAAAGAAAGAGATATAGAAAAACTAGATCGTAGGTGACAATATTGAGGAATAATTGTAGAATAAGATTCTCCCTTTGTGTTCATAGTCTAGGGTAGAGTCCCTTTTATACAGACAAAGGTCCATGCCCTTTTCTATTAGCCACCATAGTATGTGTCACTGAAACTTTTATTTCCCTAAGTTCACGTTCCTAATAGCTACATATCCAAAGGCAAGTGGACTTGGGCGTCCGTCCCTATAATGGCACATAGTTTCACACAATCAATATTTTGAAAAGTCAATAACATAACTAAAGATATAATAAGATACAAAACATGGAGATAAGATATATGTCCCCATTTCTATATTCAAGTATACCCATTGGTGATTCATTTCAAATCTTATAGTCTAGAGTAATGGAGAATTATAGAAATGCCAAAATTTATTCCTCAAGTCCTCTGAATTAACTCCTCACACACCCTCATTTGGCAACAAAAAATTCAATAAACAAAATATATCAAATCAAGTTCATTGAGTATGCTATGAAAAACATGTGACCATAATTTAGGAGTAATATATGAGTTTCTTAGATAGAAACATCAAAATAAGAAAGAAGTAGAAATAAGATTTGAAACACTTAACGACATTGTTTTCTACAAATCATGTTTTAGGTTTCTTTAACCATTATATCAACCATAAGCCTTTTGACTAACTTCGAATTGGAAGAGCCTGACTAACTTCCCATCAGAAGAGTCTATAAGGGCATTAAAGTTCAGCTAACCCTATACTTAAGGTACCTCAAGGACATTTCCAAGAACTAACTCTTATATCGTAATGGTCTGTCTTATATTTGACATCTCAAGTAAGACTCCCAATCTAGTGTCCTTACCCCCAAAACTTTAGGTAGGTGCACTAGGATATATAATGGGTTTCCCTAAATCATGTTTAAGGTTTTTCAACATAGTATAAACAAGCATGGTAATCATAGGAGCTATAGCTCAAACAAGTAATTACTTAGCCAAGCATTCATACGAGCATACATACAAACAAGAAAATAACATAGTGGTGTCAAGAGATTAAGCATACCTTGCAAGTAGAGTACATGTTATGATCCATGAGTAGATTCTAGAGAAGGGTCAATCCAAAGGGGACCTAAGATATAAAAACACATAATAGAGGGTCTTATATCGATAGGGATTTGAAGTCATAAACATCATATGTGTCATGTGGATGCTCCCCTAGATCCAGGTTTCGCTTAGTTCAAACATAGTTTCTAAAACCCAAAACATGCATGTATTATTGAACATAGTCCAACTATCATGATTAAACCCTAGGTCTAGGTGAATCATACACATGATGAGTGATATAAAATAGAGATGGGTCTGATTTAGATGTAGGAAAGCATGCAGTTTAGATAATTATCATGGTTTAAGCATGCTAGATCATAACTAATCATACTAGACTAATTTCATTCAATAAGGTCATATTTCCAAGTCATATGGTCATTGAAGAGTATTCAATAGATAAACTTGGATTTTAGTATTACAAGTATGATGATTTTACTGATTTGAACAAGATAGAGCATGGGATTAGCATAAAAATTATATTTCATCATGTGGATAAAACTAGGTCAACTTAGTCATTTTAATGCACAAACTAGGCACTTGAGGCTTTAAGAGACAAACGTGCCAAGAGGCATGAAAGCTCAAACAAACATTTCACAAATCATCATAATATTTACTAATTTTGAGATTGAAATATTAGGTAATGACAAATTTAGACAAACTCTTAAACTCGATCAAGTCATATCATGTATGCACATAAATGGGCCATTTTTAGTCCAAGGATAGACATAGGAGGTCAAGATTATCATAAGGGTGCAGCTAGATGGCCCAAGATGTTAACAATAGTATATGTGAACTGAAGATTACTCATTTAGGGGATTAGAGTAGTTAGGTCTCATGAATGATACAAGGTAAAGCATGATTGAGGTTGATTAAAAAGCATAATTTCATTATGGTATCATATTTACTAAATCATGGGTATAAGGTACAAAATTAGAAACTGATATTGGTATCATGAGAAAGGTGGTGTTTTTCTAAACAAAATGTTATATAATATCATTGTATTTTTGTTTAAGGTTAGAAAGTTATGGAAGTTTGAAGATTAGTGCTTGAAATAGGGATTAAAAGGGGGTAATATACCATAAACAGGCTGCATGCGATCAGAGGCTTCCTTCCTGGGCTTACTTCTAGCAGTATAATCAAACTGGCCCATGTGTCAAAGCGCTTAGTTGCCAGTAGTTCCCTAATTACCATCGGTCACTCCAAGGGTGTGCACTAGTGTTCTTCAATTGCTTTATTTCATCATCCATCGATACTGACCACCTCTCACCGCTGGAGGGTCCAGGGCATGAATGCCATCGGTAAAGGGGAGTCATGCACCAAATCCATGGTTTGGGCCATTGCTAGATCGATCTATGATCGCAAGTCACTATCTTTACCTAACTTGTCTCGTGTGCATCTGCGGTAGCGTTGTGGATCAAGGTCACTAACGCTACCCATCTATCGAGGGTGAGGGCCCAGAGGGATCTGAAATGAAGTTGCCCCAACTCGTTGTGGCTACGGGGACCCAAATTTGATCTATAATTGGCTGGTAATGGCAAGGAGAGGTGGCACCCAAATGGAGAACCATGACAACATGAGCTATTGGGAGCGGTGAGGAAGGAAAAGAATCCAGAGCTAGGGTGCCCCGAAAGGTTAAGAACGATAGGGGGAGGTGAGAGGGGGGTTAATAGGGATCAAAAGGTGGTGGAAATTATGGCCAAAATGGCATGTAGGGATGTGGTTTGTGGTTGTCATTATGCACTTTTCACACTGTATGACCAAAGGTGGATGATGAATCCCTCACCATTGGTTGGGGTTTTGATCCAAGGCTAATGGATCCATGGGTCGTGATCCCTTGTCAAAAGAGTCGGGCATCATGATTTGTCCATAAGAGATTCATCGAATGGTTAAAAAGAATGAAATATATAGTGGGATGTGCATGTGGGCTCTTATAACTGGGCTAAATATGATTGGTCCAAAGACAAGGCGAGAGATTAAAGATTGTAATCCTTGAAACAAGGATTTTCAAACATGCATCTCTCTCTCACTATAGCTCACATTTTAATGAAATTTAATGCTTTTAGACGTGGGAGAGATCTCTACAATATGAGTACAAGAAAAGGGTATATATGTACATAAGTATATGATCAAAGTTCAAGTGAAAGATGATAATGTAAAACATGAAGGTAAACTTGATATTTGTCATCTTGAGTATCACCATAGTGATACATGTTTACTATAAGGACCCATAGTGCATCAAAACACATTCTAACATGAAATTGAAGGTGAGAAGAAGAGAAAGGTCTAATTTGGTGGTTACATAAATGGGGAAAAATTCTAGGTTAACACAATATGACATAAAGCCCACTATAAAAATACACATGAATTGAGCTTTACATTACATAGAATAGGCAAACAAATCTATCAATAAATAGATTCACTTAGGATGAGTTATCTAATACAATAAGATCACAATCTCCTATCAAATTTGTACACATCCTTCCCATAAGAAGTAGCTCCAAAGCACAAACCAAACATGAAACAACAAAAGAGAGAACAATTTATGAAAATATCAAAAGGATTATACTTGAATATCATAATGAACAAGTGAATATAAAAATTCACATATGTTTAGGAAATACACTATGTGGCGGAGTAGGAAACTTATGCTAGACTAGCCTTATGCTTACTTGGAAGAAACCAAGTACAAAAAACTAATTTTCTAATCTCAATTTTATTGCAAGTACATGGAATAATTTCAAGTACATCAAAAGTTGTTCTATGACACTCCTATTTATAGAAAATTCTTAGGGATATATGATATATTTGTTGAGAATGTTTAAGATAAAATAAACTCACAATTAGACGTAATAAGATAGAAAATGAGGTTAAAATGAATAAATGTGTACTAACTAAAAATCAAAAGAGAAGGCATCCAATAAAATTAAACTTTCACTAGTTAACATGTTTCTCAAGTTACAATATTACTTACAATAAATACTATCAAAATCACATTTTGATAAAAAATAAGAATGAACCAAGAAGTCTAAATTTGTAAAATTATAATTGCATTTTTGACATACAAGTGTAAGACTAGGTTTGGATGGTTTTTGACCTCAAATTGTTTGGTCTTACATGATTTCTATCAAGGTTTACAATTATACTTGAAAATGTCATCAGTGTAGGTACAACTTGATTTACAAGCATGAAAACACATTAGTTTATTACAAGAAACTTCATTGTATCTTGTCTAAGTTCCTTGATCAACTAAAGTACTTAATACACATAATAGAAACAAAAATGAAAATATTTTCATCAAAGAAAATAAGCGTTTGGCATTTTCAAAGTAGCCAACATACCTTTAGTATCTAGTTGATGTTCTAAAATAATATTTTACTTATTCCACTATAATATTATAGTTACCAATCTTTCTATGAGTATTATAGATAAATATGGGTGGTTTGTGCGGTTAGTATATAATAAATTACATGGATATTATTAGAATAGAAATTCTAATATCCAAATTGTATTAAAAATATATTATGTCAATACTTATTATCTTTTTTATCATAATATAGTTCATAACTCCACCAACCTCATGTGTATGGACCAAGAGTTGTGTTTATTCAATGAAGAACCATATTTAAAATAAACATAGATGAATTTTGGGGAAATGGTGTGAGCATTCTTTGGAAAGGTGTATAGATTGGATTTTTAGTTAGATGAAACATGGATGAAAAACTAGATTTTATAATTTTTCTTTATAACTCCTATTCAATACATAAATATTTAAATTATTCATATTCTTCTACTTTGTTGTTATATATATTGTTCTTAATGGATTGGAAGTTTTGATGGATTGAATGGGCCAAATACACATTAGTTTGTAAAATTCTTTGAGTTGTAGATTTTTTTATCGAGGCCAGTACATTCTTGATCAATGTATGCATTTTGGTTTGGGAATTGATTGATGCATGATCTTAATGTTTGTTGTTTGCATCATTTGCATATATTTGTTTGGATTCTTTTGTACATATAGTTTATTAATTACTATTTGTAGAACCAACTGGTTAGATTCTTTTGTAGGATTGTTTAGTTTAAATAGTTGGATTTGATGTAATATCTGGAAATGTGGCTACATGTGAAGTTGTAATGGTTAAATTCTATTTATAGGTATTTTAATGTGATATAGATGATTAAATATTTGTAGGTTGTAAATTTTGGGTACATGTACTCTATATGAGTATTTTTATGAAATTCAAGTTTGAAAATATTATTCAAATTGAAACCCTATAAAGTTAGGTAGTTTGTGCAAATTATTTGCCAAATATCAAATCTAGCGTTTTTGGTGCATATTTTGAGAACAAAAAACAACACAACATTTCTCAATCTATAGTAGAAGATTGAAGAGTATGGTTGCATCATTTTTGTGGACCTAAATTGAAATACATCATGATAGTTTGTTTGAAATTATCATTAATAATTTCCTACATTAATTTTTTTGTATAAATCATCATGAAAATTTCATTACGTGAGGTTCAAAAACTGACTTGTAATAATTGGCTTGTTATGATTCCCACCTAAGAAATGACATATCTCTTATGCCTATTAATAGAGACTAAGATGTGATGCCTAACATCATAAGAATGAGATTACTCAAAGAACAAATACAAATCAACTTAAGAATGACACCACACACTCAAATCACAGAGACCTTAAAATAATATTTTTTTCAAACACCACAATTCATATTACTTTCAACATAAGGTCCAACAAGGGATACTTGGCACAATACACCATTGTATCTTACAAGCTTGGTATTGGAAAAAAGATTAAATGCCACAAACATGATGTGCAATAGAGGACAACAAATAAGCTTTTACAACAACGTCTTCAATATAGAACATGTGTGTGTCATATTACAAGACTCTTAACTATGGCTCTAAAAGTCATGCATGTATACAGAAGATCCAAAATAGATAAAGGATACTAAAAATCCAACTCACCAAGACTTGAGAGTACATGGAGAACTAAGACTGCATCCCTATATGCATTATCTCTGGAGGAGGTCATACAAAAGTCAGTACCGCTAAGCTCATTTCACATAAATATCACCAACCACTGGATCTTAAGGCCTTCTCCCTCCTTATTGATCTTCTCATTAATTGCCATATTGTTGGGCCGCTCACCTAAAAAGTGTCGATGCACATGTGTGAGACTCCAAGTCCTAGTGATATGATATAATGTCTGAAACATATATTACTTGCTAGGAAGATTACTATACACAAAACATGTATAGTAACAATAATATACCAGAAAGTACATGCTTACCCATCTCAATAGTGTCTCGACTACCTACCACACTCATTAGATATCATCAATATAATTTTTATATGAAAACTTAAACATCTAAGGCATAACCATGTTTAACGTCAATTAAACCTAATTGTTACACTACAAGCCAACTGTATGGTTCAGTGCCATGGTCTGTGTGGGGCATACCACCCAAATAGTTAACCATATCCCATTAGGGAATACTTGGTAATCTGTATAAGATTCAACATGACTCTAGTCTAAGGAAGGTATCACGTGAGGTAGAACGCATGCCATCTAATCTACCATGGATACATGCGCACAAGTTATTCCACCACAACATGTCTATCCTAGGTACATAGGTCAAAATGTCAAATAACAAGATATTCACCCTTCCAAATACATCACAATATCACATATGTCCCCAAAAGAAAAATAGTTTATATAATATAGGACATCCCTTGTAAATGTCTCCATATATTCACTAATATATAACTCCAAGAATGTTCTAACAGTTCTTGTCCTTACTACTGCATGGTTAACTCATTTTCTATCTATCCTAACGACCCAAACATATGGTTCTATAGACTCAAGGCTCAACTTACATTTATTTTTTTAGTTAGATACATTTCCTTATAATTATGTCAACCAAGCACAAAGCAAACCATAAAAAAATCCATAGGAATAAGTAGTAAATAATTTTGAAAGGTTTAAGCATTAATCAATCATGACCCAACTTCACACTATAACATAGATAGAAAATTTTTGGAAACCATCAGTTTACACTCATTTGGCACTTCCAGGTGAACCAGGAGGAGTGCAAGTATAGGCCCTCTCTTTTCCATAAAGGAATCACCTAATTATATGATAACTGCATAGTAATTCAAAAATGACTTAATGCATCCATAATAGCTGGTCAATAGTTGTAACCAAGTCATAAGATAACATATATTTAACATGCATGTTGTAGGCCATACTAGGGAGGAAACCCTAAATCACTCCTTCCTTCCAGAGACATATATTTTCTCAAACATAGTAGATAAATTGTATCTATGACACTAAAAGATAACAAAGGTGTGTAATACCAACATTTAAGTTCATAACCTCATTGATTAAGACCTAAGGTAATTAGAACTTCTATTTTTAATAGATTAAAAGAATACAACAACTAGATCCACAACATGAAAGCATAATGCAAATAATAAATGAAGTAGATGTAGTATCATTCACCTGACAAAGTGGAAATTGTTTGAGAACAAATCGTTATTGAGAAAACACCATATTCATGATAAACTCTAGGATTGAAGGTAACTCCCCAAGGGTTTGAATTCCTCTCCTTCACCCATCCACCAACACTTCTACTTTATGATTGACAATAACTAAATAGTAGAAAGAAAAAGGAGAAATTATGGTGTTTGGATCTTCAGCCGAAACCCTAAAGAAAAATCACCTAGAAGGCATCCAAGTGAACAAGAAGCTAACCATCATCAAGAAAACACATGATCAATTGATCAAAGATTTAGAGTCATCAGTCGGCTTGCCTTGCATCAAAAAACAAAGAAAACAAAGGTAAACCTCACAGAAAGCAAGGGCGGATGGAACCAGATATCCCATCAGTTGCTTTCAACCGATGGTGATTCACCCTACCGCAACACTTTGATCCTTAGATGCAGAAGTGAAGCGAGAAGGAGAGCTAAGGGGGAGTATTGTTAGCCCTAGATGAGAGAGAAAGATCAATAAAACTATGGATACATCTATCAAAGTTGTAACTTCATCAGTTAGTCACCTTCAATAGATGGTCCTTGACTTTCCATCAGTACAAGAAGCCAAGAAACCCATCTATAGATATAAGAAAAAAGTACATCATTTCTCCCCATCGATAGATATTCTCAATTTAGGATTACCAAGAAAACTATTGATTGACACTATAAGAGTGTGAGCGATAGACATCTTACATAAACCATCAGAAGAAAGATGCATGCCTTCTATCCATATTCTACTGATGGAAACCTACCACCAGACCTCTCTCTACTTCATCGGCTTATCAACTAACATAAACCTTGAAGACCACAACCAACCTATTTCCATCCATTTTCTAACGATGGAAAGGAAGAACCACCTACATCTCCTTAACTAAAGAAAGATTGTGCATGCTCAGTAACTCAAATTAGGAGGAGGAACCTCATCTGTCCTCAATTAAAGGAAGGGAAGAAATATGTCCACTGGTTCTCAACTAAAGGAAGATATGACTTCTTTCATCGATTCTCAACCAACAAAAAGACAACAAGGTAGGTTAAGCCACCTAAGTGTCTATCCACACCCACGTAGTAAAAGTGGAGGAAACCTACATACTATGTTCAAATAATAGGGAAGGCCTTACCCAAAAGGATACCAACATCTAAGCACAAGTTTAGCAAGTGTCAAGATAGGAGATGAGGTTAAAAAAATAGGGTTAATGGTTTGAGCTAGGTTAGGATCATATTGAAGATGTGTTTTGTGGAAATCATAAAAGAAATCTACTCATTCGATATTATGAAAATGTTGATGATATGCCCTAGAGATAACCGTATGATGATTGTAATGGCACATCTTGTAATTGATTTGATTATTAATAAAGGAAATTCCAATTATTATGTTTATTTCAATATGACACAATGAATAAGTATAATAATGTCCATCCAAGTGAGGACAACTGATTTGGTTAAGACCCTTGGTGTGTTACCAAGAGGTCTCAGGTTCGACCCCCGACCACAAGATGAAAAGAATGGCCATTTTTTTAAAGTATAATAATGTCCTAAGAATGTATGATTCAATAACATGTGACTTCAGGATGACGACCTAAATGTGAGATCATGTGTATGTTCAGAGTATTTATTCTTATCTTAGTCATGGACATTAGGACAACAATAATACATCAACACTAGCACATGTGTTGATTGATGACTGAGTCTCATTAGTCATGATATTAGATATCCATTCAAACACATAGGTACTTGTTATGAATAAGTGTACTGGAAAGACCCACTTAGAGTGTGATAAATGGATGCCAATAATGGAGGCCAAAATCACATTTCAATGCAACATTGGTGATTGTGGTCCTTAGACCTAAAGTCATATACTGATCACATATCATTTAGTGTGCATTAACACTACTTGATCTGACCTTGAATAAGGGCCTCTATACAAGTAGTGCTTAGGTGCATTTTGTCGCATGTGGATTATTGTGAGTGATGTAGATTGAATGTGTCCCTCACATTGGAGTGATATCATGGCCACTTGACGAGTGAGACTATGAAATGCATGACCATTCTCATGTGAGTCAATATATGATATCAATCTCATGTGTATCTCAAATAGTCTACTAGATCAAGAAATAAAGATTGAACTATGATGATGTGTCCATGCCTTGGATTCAATCAGGATATCAGAGGCAAAAGGATTATACAATCATTGTAACACTGGTTACAATACTAGGTTAAAGTTGTTCTCCAACTTCTTCAATTACTTAGATAGAAATGAAGTCTTGCTGCATACCAACCATTGCTTGTGAAGTCATAATTTGATTATGAACATCACTACCAACATTATTTGGAGTTTATAGGGTCACACACATAGGATTCACTAGAACATGAGTATAATTTTTGACACGATTGAAATGTTCTAAGTTCACTAGTACAGAACCGACCTTTAGTGTCGGTTATTTAAGGCCTTTGGCACTGGTTTCAAAGTGACACCCAAGTGGGTGCCTATAAAAGTCTAAACCTTCAGTGTCAGTTTTAACATCGACGTTGTAACCCTTCCCGCCACCAAAAATGCGCCATCAAGGGCACTATAGGCGTATTTAATAAAACCGACACTATATCCAGGTCAAAGACGTCGGCATTTCACAAAAACTGACATTATATAATCATTCTCGCCACAAATAAAATGCACCAACAAGGGCACCATCGACGTCGATTTTTATATATAACCGACACCCATAGCCACATAGACGTCGGTTTTTTGCTAATAACCGTCGTTGTATGTCTTTGTTGTCGGTTTTATACTAATAACCGACACCTATGTTTTGGTTTTTTTTCTTATCAGTTTGCATGTCTACTGTATGGCTGGTCAGCAGGATGCAAAACCTACAGTTTAGTTCTGAACTGCAGGTTTACATCATCCATTGATATCAGCCAACAACAGGCCACAAACTTGCAAAATTAACAAGATGGACAACAATTTATGATCACACACATGTATAAGCACATTTAATTCATATTATTTTTCATCACACACATGTAGAAACTAGTAGTTCCATTTCAAATTTCCTCCATTTTCACACACATTTAGCAACCTACAGTTCCATTCATTGCACCACTTTTCACATTCAGACACATGTAGAAACATTTATGTATTGATCATGTTCACATTCACACATATGACAATTCATAAAAATTCATTCACATTTACACAAAAATAATTATGAGAACAAAGTTTAGAAATATCATTCTTTATTCATCATCGTCATTATCGCCATCAATAACCCAATTATATTTAAAAATTCCAACTACTTGTAGGGCTTTTGCCCATTCTTCTCTTACATCATCTAATTCTTCCCTTGTATAGGGAGTATTTACATCTAATAATTTTCCACCTGTAGTCAAGTTAGTTTTAAACACATACAAAGAGAATGACGTATATATATAATTAATAATATATAATAAGATTGATATATTTCATATTATCTAATGAGACTATATATAATACCTTATGTATAGTATCAATTTCCATTGCAACATGTTTGATGATTAGCTCAATAAATCGCATCACATAGTATGCACATACCCAGCCATTGTCTTGTGTATCACACTATAAATTGAAACATACAAAATATTCAAAAGTACAAATAAGAACAGTTCACATAAATAATATATACATTGGAGTCGGGAAATTACTTTCACATTCTCCCAAATTAGTGGCTGATTCTTTTTCTTGGGGACCTTTCCTCCAGCTCTTTTGAACTCATTTAAAGCCTACATGTTAATGTAACACATTAAATTGCATAATTAAATAGTAATGTAATAACAAATGTTAACGAATATAAAAATATGAAACATTTCTCACAGGAATAATGGCTTTTTCATTGTGTGTCCATATAATGTATTCAATTCATTCCCCACATGATCTAGATAATAGATAGTGAACGTCTTGGGAACAATAACTAGTAACTCCCAATGCCTACCACTACAGGTAAGAAAGTTAAAAATTAATAACTCAAAATCCACAATAAAAATGTATTTTTCTTAAGTCCAAATTATAAGCAAAGTAAACTTACTCGACATTGAAGGGAGCTATTATCACTGTCTTCTTTTTTTTGCCAAAATATTTAAACGTAGCACATCAATATGAAGTAGCTGAAGAGGGGTCTTTATCTACAAGACTAATCAAAGATGAAACTAAAAATACCACATGGGAAAATGAAAAATCTATACATATTGTGTGTAAGTAGCTGCAAAACATGTATTATGTATGCATTAATATATAAGAAACCAGATCACTATATATAAAACAAGGTATATAGATGTATAAACAAGATCTCACCATATCCATAGCTCTATCATAGATGTATTCAGCCAATCATAATGAAACAACTCCAAAATATCTTGTATAAATAGCTTGTTATCGTATGATTGACCTACAACATCCTCCAGAATAGAAACATTTATACGGAAATTTGGATCATGTTAGCCTATCCATACTGCCATACCCCTACAATTAGGACCTAACGAGGTGTGTAGGTCCCTTGGAAGCCAACTTGGTACTTTAGGAGGTGGAGGTGGAGGCCGAGATATAGCGTGTGTCTTCCTGTTGACCTATATATATAATTTCAGATCAATTGAATTATATATACACACTAACAAATTAACATAATGTAAATTTAGCATACAATATTAGTATAGACGACATCCACTTTAGGCCACATTATCACTCCGCCGTCCACCTCACCAAGCATTTTAGAATCTAGGTGGGCATATGGCAATGAAAGATCCCTCCAATTGGGGAACATGTATCAGGCTCACACAAACCGCACCAGCTGGTACCGGAGTCCCATTAAACATGTTCCCTAGAAGGGCTGGGTAAGCCTGTGCCTCTGCAATGATATATTCTTGACTTTTTAGATGACATGGCTTCAACCCCTACAAATTTACATAAATAATGTTATATACATATATACATAAACATATCATCTTGAAAATACTAGCTACTATATATGTCATAAAAATACTTACAGTGGACGTGCTAGGTGGTGGGTCTACAGGATTACTCCCATCCACCTCTACAGTAGGAGAAGAGCGGCACACCATAGGTACTATCTGAGTGGTAGGCTAAGACGTCTGCCACTTGCTAATTGCTTCATTGAGTCTCTTATCAAGTGCTTCCTTGACTCTCCTATCAAGTGCTTCCTCGACTCTCCTATTAATTAACTCATCTACCTATACATGGACAAAAGAAATGCTAGATTTTGATGATTGAATTCCCTTTCGCAATAACATTCTAAAAAAAGAACATGTTACCTCAACATTTGATAGTCCCACTTTTGGGATAGATTTGTGTTGTGATGGCCCAAAGAACGCTTTTATGCCCACACCAGCGCATGCACCCCTAACATGTCCAGGATGCTCTGGGTTACCAAGAGCAACTGTCAATTCATCCCTTGTGCCCTCAAGGATGAACTTGCCTTCCTTCCTCTACTAGTGAAGCTCCTGCTAATCGCCATCAATAGAAATTGGTAAGTAAACATAACAATAATCAATATCGATTGCTCTAAGAGTTGAATTTTACCATTTTTGTAGCAGCCTCAGCAGTTGCGGGCTTCGTTATATCTCCCTTCTTGTTTTGCCTCGCAGATATCCACATAGCATGGCAAGGAAGAGGTGCGGGACCAATAGTAGAGGACTTTTCAGTCTCCTAAGTAGCAGCAGACTGAGCAGTAGACTCGTCATATAGTCTTTGGCGAACGCCTGCATAGCCTCTTGGACCCATTGTGTTGTCATGCACATTCAGTGCATGCCTTTCTCTTTGAGCATCACTGATAGCCTTGTTAGTAAGCACACTGATTTCGTTAGTAACACTAAAGGTTAATCTTGAATAAGTGAATACATAAGAACGTATATTAATTAAATTGGGAGTGGCGCTTAATACCTTGAATTCATCCATTTTTCTTTGGGTAACAAACTCCTTCCAGTCTTTGGGGTCCAGGTAGTTCCAATGCTCAGTGGTTTCCTTCTTCCTAAATTTATTTTTTAAAGAGAATATAAACATAAATTATTAGTGTAGAGTTAGTCAAAAAGTGATCAATGTCTAGAATTGGAAATCAATCAAGAACCTCTTCTCAGCATCGCGTATGTATTCTTGGGTGAGATTTGTCCTATAGTTCCTTGAGACCATCCCATAGCGTTGCATCACGCATTTATGATGCAGCTTTTCATCCAGATCAAATATACTCTGCAAAATAGAATTGCTTTAACTAGTATCCTAAAAATTAGTAATCTACAAAATTAGAATTGCAAATAATAATAACTCACGCATAGTTCCTTCCATACTAAGTCTTTCTTCCCCTTAGGAACGTTATGCCAGGATTCTAAGTTAGAACTACAATGGCTGCGAGTAAGAACCCCAAGATATGAAATAAATGAGTTGTGGTTCACTCCAACTGGATTTCCTACATGATTGAAATCCACAGCCAGTTTGGGTCCATTGTCCCTTTGCTGTAGTAACTTGTTCATCATTGTGAGGCCCCTCACTTTCTCATTTTTTTTGCTTCTCATCAAGTGCCCAATTTCTTAAGGGTGTACACCACCAACCTAAAATTTGACAAAAAAACACTATAGATTATATAACTGTAAATGAACATATAGATAGAAATATAGGATATATTTTTAAAACTTACATTATGAGGCGGTGCATTGATATCCTCACCCTCACGGTAATCATCGTCATGGTCATCATGCTCATGCTCATCCATCTGAAAGTGTCATTAAAAAATCAAACATTTAGCATTTGACATAACTAGAAGATAATAAAAATTGTAAAGTTTACATTCAGAAAAATAAAACATATAAAAAATATAAACATGCATGCCTCTAATATTACGATCTTTTATCAATTAACAATACTTCATTGTGATCTCCACGCACATACAAGTCATCATAAGCTTCAATGTTTGGTGGTGTTGCCAACCCAACTGTGAATGGACTGGAGTCATCATACTTATCATAGTACTATTCTTCATCTATAGGATCTTCAATGAACTGTCTTTTACCATTAAGAACAACTGACCATTTATCATTTGTAGGATCATCGATATAAAATACTTATTTCGCCTATGATGCCAATATGAATGGTTCACCCTTCTCACCAATCTTTTCAAAGTTCACTAATGTGAAACCCAATTCATCCACTATAACTCCTTTGGTGTTATCAACCCAATTACATTTAAAGAGCAAAATTCTGAAATCTATGTAGTCAAACTCCCATATGTCTTCAATGACATCGTAATATGACATTTTAGCTTCATGTGGACTCTTATCCTTTGCACTTGCAAAAAATAATGAAGACGCTTGAAGGGTGACCCCACTGTTTTGGACGACACTCTTATCATCTTGACGCTTTGTGTAATATGAGAATCCATTTATGTCAAACCCTTCATAAAACATAACATTCAATTTTGGCTTAAAGGCGAGGCATTTGATAGTTTCAGTAAGATTATCTGGTGTTTGAGATAGTTGATGTAAGACTTTATCTTCAAACCACTTAATAAATGTCTTATTATGCTCTCTAGGAAGCCACATTGAATTGCCTCAAGGATATTATTTCTTGATGAAATTGGTATGTTCCTCGATATAAACACTCACTTCATCGATGTTATGTAAAATATACAAGTGACCTTGTTCCAACTACTCACGGCTGATTACTTTCATCCGTGATCCCAAAATTCCTTTACCAAAATGCTCCTCAATATTCTTGTCATTAACATGAGCGTCATTAGCACTTAGAAAGTCATTGCAAAAATCTATAACCTCTCTCACCACATAACCCTTAATAATACTCCCTTCAGGATGATAACGGTTTTGAACATCACCTTTCAAAATGCTCATGTATCATTCAAAGGGATACATCCAATGCAAGAAAACTGGTCCCAACATTTTCACTTCCCTAGTCAAGTGGACAACAAGATGTACTCTAATATCAAAGAATGAAGGAGGAAAATACATCTTAAGCTGACATAGGGTAAGAACCACTTCTCTTTGCAATTTATCAAGAGTATCAGGGTCAATAACTTTGCTGCACAAACTATTGAAAAAGAAACAAAGTCTGGTGATTGCAAACCTTACATGCTTCAGCAATATAGATCGAATTGCCATGGGAAATATTTGTTGCATTAGAGTGTGAAAGTCATGAGAATTAATACCTATCAACTTTAGATCTTTCATTGATACCAATCTACAGATGTTGGATGAGTAACCCTGTGGCACCTTAACATTTACCAAGCATTCACAAAAAGCTTTCTTCTCCTTTCTAGACAACATGTAACAAGCAGGATGTAAGTATGTACTCCGATCACTACTAACTACTTTTGTTAATTCTTTCCTTATTCCCATTTCACATAGGTCCATTCTGGATTTTATCCCATCTTTAGTCTTACCTGGTATATTCAACAGAGTACCAATGACGCTATCACAAACATTTTTCTCAACGTGCATGACATCGATACAATGTCTGACTGTCAAAGAACTCTAATAAGGAAGATCCCAAAATATTGAATTCTTCTTGAATAAAGATTTGTCACTCTGTGTGACCATGGTATATTGTGATCTCTTACCAAATTCATGGGCAAAATCTTTTACTCTTTCATAAACAACCTCCCCTGGTATAGGTTTAGGTGCATTTCGTTCCTCATTTCGTCCATTGAATGCTTTGCGCAACCTACGATACGGATGGAATTTTGGAAGAAACCTTCGATGAGCAAGATATACAGTCTTGCCGCCATGTTTTAGTCGTATTAAATTAGTGTTCTCTTCACATATATGACACACTTTAGATCCTTTGACACTATATCCAGACAAATTCCCATATGTTGGAAAGTCATTAATAGTGTAAAACAACATAGCATGCAAATGAAATGTCTCTCTTCATGAAGCATCATAGGTCATCACACCTTCACCCCATAGTTTCTTTAAGTCATCAATCATAGGTTCAATATAAACATCAAAATCATTTCCAGGTTGTTTAGGGCCTGATATCAACAATGACATCAAAACGTACTTATTTTTCATACACAACTAGGGAGGAAGATTGTATATAACAAGCATAACTAGCCAAGTGCTATGTTGGCTGCTCAATGTCCCGTATGGATTCATCCCATCTGTACAAAGCCCAAGTCTTAGATTCCTAACTTCTTCACCAAATTTAGGGTACAGTAAACCAATATTCTTCCACTGTGGGGAATCAGACGCATGTCGTAGGATCCCATCATTATTTTTCTTAACATTTGCATGCCACCTCAAATTCTTCACATCTATCGGATTGGCAAACAAGAGTTGAAACTGTGATATTATAGGTAGATACCACATCACCTTGGTAGGAGAACTAGTTTTGGACTCCCCCGAAGTCGTCAATTTATACCTTGATGCACCACATTTTGGACAATCTTTCAAATCCAAATAGTCCTTTTGAAATAATACATAATCATTCAGGCATGCGTGTATCTTCTTGGCCTCCATTCCCATTGGGCACAACAATTTCTTTAACATGTATGTTGAGATTGGCAGCTCGTTTCCTTCAGGAACAATTTCTTTCAACAAAGAAAACAATGACGTGAAGCTTTTGTCGCTCCATCTATTATTAGCTTTCAGCTTATACAATCTCAACACAACGCTAAGCTTCATAAACTTAGTACAACCTGTGTATAATAGTATATCAGCATCATGCACAATGTTTCTAAACATGGGAGGTGGATCGGTGTGCTCTACCCCACAACTATCCAACATCGCATCAACGATGTCTACTGGAACTGGTTCGTTCACATCTACATCATCGGAGGCAATTTCTTCTTCAACACAAGCACTACTATCGACATCCACTGATTTTAGGTTTGAAATCTCTCCATGCCAGTGCCATTCTGTATAGCCTTGTACAATCCCGTTGCACATGACATGACTTTTGATTTCGTCACCAGTGTTGACTTTCAAGTTGTTACCGCAATGCCTACATGGAGAGTAGAACCTATCTCCACGTTGTTTCTTATGCTCCTCGGCAAATCTAATAAATTGATCGAGACCAGAAATAAACTCTAGGGTGCAGCGATTTGGAATGGACATCCATGATCTATCCATTCTATGATCAAAGAGAAAACAAGTATATATTAGAACAAGATTAGGGCAGGGTTAAAACTTTAGAGTTTATGGTTAAAAGTTTAGGGTTGAAGGTCTTATATATTATAAATGTGTACCACCTATCCCATTCTTGAACACCTAATCTCACTAGTAAGTGTATAATGTGTATTGGGTTTTCAAGAAAATTCCAGCAACATTTCCCCGCCGTTCTCCAAGTACATATGTACTTAGAGAACAAATGGGAAAATGCTACCAAAATTTTCTTGAAAACCCAATACGCATTATATGCTTACATCCTAAGTGAGATTAAGTATTCAAGAACAGTCCCAAGATTTACTCCTAATGAGTAAATCTTGGGACGGGTTTCTAGGCCAACAAGATTAGAAACAATGTATGAATTGATTTACAGTAGCAACATCTTGTAGTCTTAACCATACCCTCTTATATATGTTATGTTTATTTACTAGGATCAAATATGTTTATTTCCCATTATATCCTTACTAGGGATATCTACGGTTTAATATAACATACCTTAATATACACTAGTGATTTACTTATATCTTTATTATGTTCCCAAATACAAATATGATAGAGATGAACTATAATAGGGTATTTAATCAATTGTTCTACTCCATGGTTTATAATCTAAATTTATGTTACTAAACCTCATCCATATGTATATTATTAAGAACAACCTTCTTATATATATAACTATTCTTTCCCCCATATATTAGTTTTCTTTTGATTATTCTAGATTCATATTGAATTATTAAGACATGTATATTTGTACCTATGCATCTAGTTTGTTGTTAATATGGAACCAACAAAATGGAATTTTAGCAAACAATCATGCATTATAACAATTTTATACAATCAATACATTCATGCATCATAATATTATTTTAAAACATTATTCAACAGTTCTTATCAAACATAATTCAAGAAATTGGGTAGTCAAAATAAATGGAAAAAGCACATCAATGAACATGGAACAATGACTATGGATCCAACTAAACAAGAAAATGCTTAAAATGATAATACCAATCACCAAAATAAGGTGCATCGCTAAAAAAGGGATTTATCAGAACCCCGCACTAATGAGGAGCTGGTGTTGGCATGGATTTTGATTAGTAGGAGTAATAGAAGGGCGGCCAATGGAGGAGAAGGGTAAACAACTTTCTCACCATGGAAGGAGAAGGTAGAAGCGGAGAACCACCTGTTGCGCAATGCAAAGATAGGATGAAGAAGAGGAGGAAGAAGGGTACATGTCGAGCGGCGGCAGGCATGGCGGTGGCGGTGTGGCAGTCAAGAAAGCATTTGGAGCAGTAGGTGGCAGGCGAGCGGTGGCTGGAGCAGTAGGCACACGGCAGGCAAGCAGGCGGCCAGAGTAGTAGGCGGCAGGCATGGCAGCGGCAGTAGGCATGGTGGCGGCGAGCAGTAGTAGCGGAGCACTAGGCAAGCAGTAGAATCGCCAGACCTAAACTTAATTGGGAATGAAATAGAGAAAGAGGAAGAGTTTGGTTCGTACGGGTGCTATTAAGTTAACAATAGACATCGGTTATTAAAAACAACCGACGCTTAAAATAAAAGGCGTCGATCATCACAAAAACACCGACACATATGTTTAATGATAGTCGTCAGTTTCAACTAGAAAAACCGACGTCTATCTACATATGCTGACAAAAAAATTGTTCTTGAATTATGTCCATAGTCGTCGGTTGCCGTAAAAAACTGACGCCAAAGGGGGGTAAAAAATTTTGCGGGGATAGCGCGTGAAAACACATCGAAGTCGGTTGTTGCAAGAAAACTGACGACAAAAATGGGCCCGATTTTCTATCTCATGAAAAACCTTTACTCGTCAGTTGTTTGGTAAACAACCGACGCCGTATGTGAAATTTTGGAGGTAATTTTTTTGCATTGAAAAAATTGGATTTTGTAGGCGATTTTAGGCGTCGATTTCTTACTAAGCATCCAATGTTAAATAAAAAGTGATACCCGTGTCTGGCCATTCTTCACATATAGATGGTGGTTTGTGCTTTCAGCCGACATTGTAGTGTTTAGGCGTCAGTTTTTGGGATACAACCGACTCCACTGAATGTGACGTTATAATCCATTTCTGCAGTAGTGGTTATATGGATTAGTAAAATATTTAGGTAGTCAACTAGAGTAATATTGGAATATAACCCAAGATATTAGGTAAAAAAGTTTAAGCCAATAGATTGATTTAGATTATTGACATATATGATAAGTCGACTAGCTTACCCCAAGCAATCAATTAGAATTTACAGTCAAGTGATGGCAAATTCATCAATTAATTAATGTGCTTAATTGATTAATTAATTAATGATGTTATTCTAGGATATTTAAAGTGCATGTTTGGTTGTCCAAGAGAAGACCAATTTAAATGCAGTGGCAATGTTAAACCCTACTTCCTTTCCTCTCCGTATTTGAAGGGGCATGATAGTCGGATCAAAAATACACACTCTTGTATGTGAACCCTAACTGTCGTTGTACCCGAGTGAGAGAGAGAGAAGGAGAATGACTGCGATGCTAGCACATCACCAAGCAAGAGGCTTATCCTTCCCCCCAGCTCTGGTAGTGTGACGAGGAGTTTTGGTCCATCTGTGTGGACTTCCTAGGGATGCAAATGATGAGTGAGTGCATTATGAGGATGCCTTTAAGGACTTTCCATGTACATGTGGAGCAATGCACACCATTGCGCGAGGAGGATATCGCTGAACTTGCTCTACAAAAAGTTATACCTCAAACACCCTCCTTCTAAATACATCATTGTTGATGAGATCTTCTTGTAGGAAACATGGCAATTTTTGTTATTTCTGCTTCATTTGTCACCTCCATGATTCATAATAGAACATACCTTTAAAAATTATGTTTTTAGACAATATTCCATGGCTCATTCTTCCACTATCTGTTTAGTAGGATTAATGATCGTCCTAGGTCTAATTCTA
Source organism: Alisma plantago-aquatica (assembly GCA_963693085.1). Lineage (NCBI taxonomy): Eukaryota > Viridiplantae > Streptophyta > Magnoliopsida > Alismatales > Alismataceae > Alisma > Alisma plantago-aquatica. The sequence continues at coordinate 1,988,531,316 of OY856409.1, forward strand.
ACTCTACCTTCTTGATATCAATATGGATTATAAAACATGAATATAGATTACATATTGTCATAAGTATTCATTATAAAAATAGATAACATTTTTTCCAGAAAGAAGCAAAAACAACTAAGAAAAAATGAGATCCAATAGGGCTATTCCTATATCAAGAAAACACCATAATAGCCATAAAATAAGAAGATAAGCCATATGAATAGATATGAATGGAGCAAATCACATAACCATGATAGGAAAAAACAACAAAAGCTAGATAAAGATTAAGAAGAACCAACGATAGTGCTTGATCTATACTAAAATACATAGATTCATATGTTTCTCTAACTATAGTCTAAAAGAACCTCACTCCCCCATAAGCAATGCTCAGACAATCCCCCACATACCAAGTGAGAAAAGTGATCTTGGACAACCACTTTAGGTGTGTAGAGATTATAGGACTAAATGCAAATGAGGGGATATGGTGGGGAAACCCTAGAATTATGGAGATGGGTTGTGGGAAAGTGTGAAAGAGAAAATAGAGGTCAATAAGGAAAATATCATATTGACTTTTCATGAATCTATGAGGGCCTATGCAATTTAAGGATAGATGGCTTGGCTCCCTAGCATTTGGAAGTTAAAGTAATAATTTTTAGTAGTTACAAAAAACAATATCAAAATGGACATTTCATAAAAAATTATCAACTGGGAAGGAGTCTTGTAAATTGATGGATACAATTATTATGACTAACTAGTAATATGATGAAAGGATTGTCACTTTTTAATGTGGAACAAAATGCAACAAGATTACTATTTTAGCTGCTATGAACTTGGCTCCCGTTCTCTAATAAAATAGTATTCTTTTTGTCCCATTCCATTAGAACATTAAGCTTTGATTATATCGGGTCACTCAAACTTTGAATGTCAACATTATGTTTTGTTGGTAAGTTGATCACTTTATCACATCAGTGACCAAGTTGTGGAACTCTGGCTTTCTATTGCTTCCTTTAGTGCTTTCAGGGAAGAACAACCACATTAGGAACAAAGTTGTCATTTTTTACAAGAATGTAGGTGAAAAGTTGGAGCACAAAAACTCAATTTCTCTACCGATTGCATCAATTTAAGGTTGGTTTATTTGGCCAATTCCTAGACTTGCAGAGGAAGTAAAATCTGCTTGGTAGACCTCCAGTTAGAAATTAAAAGTTGTACAATCAGGTGAAGTATTTTGATATGGGGGAAATTCATAGGTGAAAGTACACATAAATGTATTTGATAGCAAAGAATGTTTCAAATTTCAATCCGTGCAGTAAGATACCAAGATTCATCAAATAAGATCTAATACTGGTCTAATCTTGGTGTTAAAGGTTGAACTAAAAGTTGCATGGAAAGAGAGTGATAAAAGTGCAAGACAAAGAGTACTTAACCTATAAGAAAATAAGTTAACAAAAGAGGAGCTATTCATCTTCATATCCATGGTTGTGCACAATGTTGGGGTTCTTTTCCAGCTGCCTCTCTCCTTCATAATGCTCTAAAAATGTAGTTTTCAAAATGGTGCTAGTTGGTGAGAAGATCATCTAGACATTCCCTGGATGCTACCCTAAGCATCCATCTAACAACTTATGATGTTACGAGATAAGTGTAACAGTATGAGCATTTTATTTGACCCAAACAATCGAAAGCACAGCTGTAGAACGTGCATGAAGCAAGAAAGTGGAAGATCTCCATCCTTAATGGCAAGGATAATATAATGTTTATCCCCGATGAAAAAATTGTGCTATAATGTATGGTCATACTGTATGTGCAGCAAAAATAATAACCTGACCATGTATGCAGCATAAGCACACCAAACAACGGGGTTTATAGTTTTTTTTTTATAATATGTTCCTTGTATTGATATAAAGACACATGCATATCCGCGATAAGTCAATAGAGGAGAAAACATTAAAAAAACCTACAGAGAGTAAATTGTTACATATCATCCAAAATACCAGAGTGGGAATTGATCACCAGCGGTGTATCCCTCAGGAGCGTGAGTTAAGGCTATAATTACATATCGTAGTCTAAGGAAAAGGATCAAAAATATCAAATGTAGTTTGATGCTCCTATGAGTGCAACGTTCAGCAGATGCTAATACTAGGTTCCTGCATAGCTGTAAAGAACTTCAGTTTTCTCCTACTCCCTCCATCTATCCCAACGTTAGGTTCCTTGGAATGTTGTTTTTGTGCATCAAGCTGCATGGTTCTTTGTGGGTTTTGCCCCCGCTGCCGTGGTTGAGACCTGTTGCACATGAAATTATGATATGTTGAGTCTACCCATTGAAGGGTGTGTTGTATGGATAGGGTGTAGTTTTCAAAAATAATCTTGTTTCTGGTAGTTCATATGACCTATATAATGGTCATCGTTAGTATGTCATGATTGGGGTATCAATCTGTTCAAATTTTTGTGTGTTGTATTATGTGCATGGTGTTGAGGTAGGCATCTGCTAGAATGGTGGTGGTTTTGGTGAGTGGATCCATATACATCTATAGGTGTGACACCTGAATATAAGATGTTGTGTAGTTTCTTCATTACAATTGCATAGATGACATCTAGAGGGTCCCTCAAAACCTCTACGCCTCATCGCCATGTTAGTGGGTAGTTTGTCATGACAGACGAGCCACGTCAGAATGTGTAATTAGGGGGGGGAGCATTTTATCTACCAAATCTTAATGTATGGTCTAGTCAATCCTCTATAAGTAAAGTGTTGGTATGTTGATTTGGTCGTGTATCTGGGTCCCCAAACCCATGATATATTTCTGCTAATGTTGTGTTCTAATTGATTGAGGATGTCCAAATATGTGGTTTGATTTGTTCATTCTCTGAGGCATCATTTAAAACTGTTGTCTCTATTGGATCCTAGTTTAGTTAATATTGTGCAATTATTGACATTGATAAGAGTACTTGGTATGTGCCTAGTAGGTAGTTGTTAGTTGACAAGCTTTTGTCCATGCCACCAAGGGTCATGCCAGAATTTGGTATTATTCCATAGGTGGGGTGGTATATGGATTGTGCTGGATATGATGTGAATGGTGTTCGACAAGTGTTACCAAAGAGAGTGATGTTGTTCTATTAATTTTGAGTGACCATGGTGTTTGGTGCCGGAGATATTTATCATGGAAGATCTTGGTCCAAATTTTGTGCTCTTTGTTGCTAATTGCTTGTGACGACCCACCATCTTATCGATAACCAAATCGCTACCAGTAATTACGTGGAATAACCATTAGTAGTGGATTAACAAAAATCACTAAAAATTAAAACTATTTTGCAGAGAGATCCATTTCCAGGAAACTCTTAAAGAAAGAACCAAAATAATATATACATCTTGGTTCACATTGTACATACATTGTACCATCTCATCTTGAGGATATCATATATCAGTTGCTTTGTCCAAACATATACATAAGTAACATAAAATCTTGAGGCATACAAGCTAAAATCTAAGATCGTTAATAAACCCATTACGTACTAACTCCCAAGGACCTGAGAGTACAGAGATGACACATAGGACTTCAATCTACAAGACACAACAGACAGCGAACTCAACCTAAGATGTTACTGTTGTCCCTGATGTTGTTGTCCCTCCTCTGTAGTACGGTCTCTACCTCCTTGTCTGCATCCACCTAAAAAAAAATTCATATCCCACAGTGTGAGACAATTGTCCCAGCGAGAGATATAACTCTCCGCTAACCATATTATTATCATAGGTAAACAATATAAAACTGAGCAGAGGATCATTTATGTAAATAAGCATGTTTAATCATTGTTTAATTGTACTGCAAAGTAATAGCATTATCTAAGAAATTCAACTATCTATGATAGAGCTATAGATCATTTATTTGCTTTATAAGGAATATGAAGAACATTTATAACATCTACCAATCTAAGATGTATAAAAGTAATGGAGCATCAACCAATGTTTTCATATTCAATTCTTAAGAAAATACGCTACACGATTGATTACATGTTCACAATCACACTTGTGCCCAGAGGAGATGAGGTATACCGCTCATGCTCCAACCCACCATGGCTATGTAAAGCATCAATACCATACAAGGTCAATGGAAGAGTTGGCTACCATGACCTCACCCATCTCGATCAGTATGAGACCACTGGCAGTGACCACATGTCAAACTACAACTAGCTTGTCGGGGTATAGCAACATCTTCACTAAAGAGCTACAGCCACAACATGCACTCTTCTTCAGGGAGATAACACATCAATCCCTAGTACATTTTCATCAGGGCGATCACATAGAAACCCTGGCATTCATCAGGAAATCATAGAGAGATCCCTATCTAGACATAATGATATGTTCATCCATCACCCCCACATATTCAAAAATATGCTCTCCAAGTTAAACTCATTTCAGCATTCAGAAAATCCTAACACCATATGGATCTATGGCCTGGGCAACTACATAATAAGATTCCACTTGATTAATTAGGTGTATTGCAATATCTTTTAGCATCAATCAAGTTACAAGCAAGAATTATTTCAGACGGTACAAATAAAGGTGTAATACATCTATTAAGTACTTTTATAATCTTTGGAACACATTGAATGCATAATACTCGAGGCCCCAGTCCCTTATCACATTACTGGAAATTCTCATTTCTTAACATTATCATCATCATGATTGATAGATCTGGGTATTCAAACCCTTAGTTCATCACTAAACATTGTTACCTCTTATCAGGTAAGTATTACCTCTAGGTCCTCAAACCAGATATACATTATGTTTATTGCACAAGTATTTCACATAGCTCACAAGGCCCATTTAATCTGTATTATATGAAATATCATATCACAAACCTGGCTATGTTCATCATCTCATGATACCTGCATGGTTAGTATTTCATGATAAAAACAATATCAAGTACTTATCATTACCATGCAACATAAGAGAAATACTACCTTCCTTTTATTAGGGTTAGGGTTTTCCTTTCACCGATTAGGGTTAGGGTTTCCCTTCTCATTGATTAGGGTATGGGTTTCCCTCTGGAACATATTAGGGTTTTAAGTTCATATTATCAAGAATCAAAACCCTAATTCATAACTCTACACATATAGGGGTATCAATGTATGCTCATTGAATGATTAACACACAAAGTATGGGTTTCTCTCTCATCCTCACCAGGATAATGATTACATCATACCTTATTAAGTTGGCTCAATCCTTCTCTCAAGGTACATTGACCTATAATTATCAAAATGCATCGAACTCTATACCTCTTGTTGTATCATTTGACATAACACACTTCATGTGTTACTCAATCAAGTATATTGAATTGAGGTGCTTTCCACCATATTGGGCAAAGAAGTGTGTGTATGCTTCACATCATATTGGGCAAAGAGGTGTGTGTATGCTTCACACCATATCGGGCAAAGAGGTGTGTGTATGCTTCACACCATATCGGGCAAAGAGGTGTGTGTATGCTTCACACCATATCGGGCAAAGAGGTGTGTGTATGCTTCACACCATATCGGGCAAAGAGGTGTGTGTGTGCTTCACACCATATCGGGTAAAGAGTCATGTGTATGCGTCACACAATATCGGTCAAAGAGGTGTGTGTGTACTTCACACCATATCGGGCAAAGAGGTGTGTGTGCGCTTTAAACCATATTGGGTTGCTCAAAATTAGGGTTTGCATATCTCTTCAAACCTTCATGGTATCAGGCTACCCTTCACCATGGGTTAAGTGATAGACTAGAAAATAGGTTAGTCTAAACCAAACCAAGTGTAAAAACCAATAGGGGTGTGGGGTTCCAAGGTATGTCGGGTTTCATATTACCATGTTGGGTTTCAACACCATATCTGGTTAGAGGTACTTCAACCTGATATCGGGTTGAGCCATGATGATGTCATCATCATCAAGCTCTAGAATTCATTCCTTACTATTCTAGTTCATGGACAATAGTACTATGTCACTAATATAACTCATGGATTCATCAATTATACAAGAAAACTCAAAATTGAAAGTAGATAATCGAGTATGGCAAGATTGATGGTGAATAAAAACATGATTGGGTTCAAGTTATATAACCCTCCTCAAGAACAACTTCAATGCTCCAAGCTCCAAAGATTCACACTCCCAAGTTTGAAGATGAGCTTATCATAGATCCAAGACTCGTTCACAACTCCTCTACATGCAAGGAATCACCATAGTTAAGAACTTGGTGAAGAAGAAAAGAAAGGAAGAATCACAACCTGAGATCATGCTTTATCCAAGGTTGAAGGTGACCATGGCTTCACATTAAGCTTAATGGCTCGAGCTCCTCCTTTCTCCTCAACTCTTTGCACAATATCTAAGTGAAATGAGTGATAGGGTTTGAAAATATTCACTAGCAGGTGAAAGGAATGGTATATATAATTGAGGTACATGAGAGAGAGTGTATAAGAGGTGTCATAATTTTACACTACTAGGTGCCACGTGTCCATGCATGAATATTTATCTTGACATGAAAAACTCTTGAGGATAATATAGGGATAAGATTTTGGCCCTTAGTTATCTTGTTGAGCAAGACATTTCAACTCCACATCACTTTATTCACAAATCGATACACTTTTTCTAAGTTAAGTTGTAAACCAATATCCATCACCTCGTTGAGGTACTTAACCTATCATGGTCTTTGTCATGAGTTGAAAAAATGATATGGGACCTTCTCTATGGCTTCTTGGCCGATAGGCATCCCCATATAAGCTCTACAACTCGATACAACCAACATAAAGGTTTCAACTGTACATCTTTTCTTGGTCTTTTCATCACCAAGGATGCTACCACTCAAAGATGATTCAAACATGGTGCCTCCTTATTTATCTATCCTCTAGATGATGATAATAGAGAGTAGGGACATTCTATAGGTTCTTGCATTTCAACCCTACATTTTGGGTAAATTGCAAATTGCACCAAAACTGGTACACAAGGCACAAGCATTATTCAAACAAGCTCTAACTCAAAGCTTAGGCTCTCCAAAAGCCACCCCTTAGCATCATTCTCTCTCTTATGATTCTAAAACACTTGGGGCATGTTCAAAATGTGACATATTGCAATATAACCCCTCATCTTGGGTAAATTGCAATTTACACCCAAACTATCATAGAATGCACAAACAATTGCAAATGAGTTCAAACATGAAAATTAAACTCAAGGAGAGTCGTAATTACTTTTCATAAGATTAAAACAAGTTTATAAATAACTTACATAAGCAAACTTCCAGGTTTATGGCATAACCCAAGTCAGGGATGTTACAATTATCAACCCCTAAAAGCGGTTTCGTCCCCAAAATCTCAAGAGAAAAGAGAAGGGTACTTCCTCGTCATTTCTTCCTCCAACTCCCATGTGGCTTCTTCAACACCACGGCGATGCCAGAGAACTTTCACAAGAACTATGTCTTTTTTTTCAACTTCTTGATTATTCTGTCAAGAATTATCATTGGACCTTCCACATAGGATATATCTTCATTCAATTCTACCTCCACAGGTAGCAACACCAACTCTGTATTAGGATGAAACTTTCTCAGCATAGATATATGAAACACTAGATGTAGTCTATGTATCTCAAGTGGCAACTCCAACCTATAGGTTGCCTTTCCAATCTGTGTTGTCACTGGGTAAGGTCCCATAAATCTAGGAGCTAACTTACCCTTCTTCCCAAATCTGAGAACACCTTTCCAAGGAGAGACTTTGAGATACACTTTTTCTCCAACTTGGAATTCTAAAGGTCTACCACATTTATCAGCATAAGACTTTTATCTATCCTGTGCAACCTTCAACTATTGTTATATTACTTTAATTTTTTTAGTTGTCTATTGCACTAATTTAGGACCCAGAAGTTGGTATTCTCCTATCTCATACCAGCATAACAAAGATCTACAACGTCTACCATATAATGCTTCATATGGTGCCATATCAATACTAGTCTGATAGCTATTGTTGTAGGCAAACTCTATTCAACTCAAGTGTAAGTCCCAACTTCCTACAAACTGAAGAACACATACCCTAAGCAAGTCCTCCAATGTATGTATAGTCCTTTCAGATTGTCCATCTGTCTAAGGGTGAAAAGTTGTGCTAAACTTTAACTACGTACCTAAGGCTTTATGTAATCGTTCCCAAAAATGACTTGTAAATTGGGGACCTCTATCAGATACAATCGTGGATGGAACTTCGTGCAACCACACTATCTCATCTATGTAGATATGTGCAAGTTTTTCAACAGTATAGGTTGTTTTAACATGTAGAAAATGTGCTAACTTAGTCAACCTATCAACTATCACTCAAATGGAATCATGACTTTTAGTTGTTCTGGGTAGACCAACCACAAAGTCTATTGTCACGTGATCCCATTTCCACTGTGGTATAGGTAAGGGTTGCAATGTTCCCACATGCTTCTGGTGTTTTGCTTTAACTTGCTGATACACTGGACACCGCATAATAAACTCAGATACATCCTTCTTCAAACTAGGCCACCAATACATATCTTTTAAGTTATGATACATTTTAGTACTCCCTGGATGCATTGCATACATGGATGAATGAGCTTCCTCCATAACTATATTTCTTAAGTTATTGGCATCAGGTACTACCATCCTACTATGGTAATAGACTACCTGATCCTCTGACTCATGGAAATTGTCCCATTTCTCACCACCATACTCTGACCTGATATGTTGAATCACAGTATCAGCCTATTGTACCTATTTAATCTATTGTCTCATAGTAGGTTTCACATGCATCTCGACCAATAATCCGGCTAACAAAGATACTTCTAGCTATACATTCATTTGTTTCAAAGAGACAAACATGTCCCGCTTAAAGCACATTAAAGAGTTCAACTGTGCTTTATCTATGGGTGGAGATGAAGATTTTCTACTTAGTGCATCTGCTACTACATTATCTTTTCCTAGATGATAATCAATTGTACAATCATAGTCCTTGATTAATTCCATCCATCACCGTTGTCTCATGTTCAACTTGTTCTGTGAGAATATGTACTTTAAGTTTTTATGGTTTGTGAAAATCTGACATGTTTCTCCATAAAGATAATGTCTCCATATGTAACGAACCACACTTTTGAGTGACTAAAAGACCTTAAAGTCGTGAATCACCACTCATAAATTCCAAGATTAGATTCAAGAAATAATATAGAATAGTAAAAAATTTCCATTAATGAAAAAATATTTACAAGTTTACATAAAAAGCTCCTCTAAGGAGTTACATAACTTTTAAACAGAATTAACTTTTACATGTGCGAAGATAAACCACTAAGACTAAACCTTCATGATTAAACTATAGTGTCTTCAACATATCTATTTGTACCCTCATGTCCATGAATCAAGTATATTTGATACCTAAAATGCCGACAAACAAATACGCAGTCAATATATTGCTATATTGGTATGTGGGTTCAAACAATAATCACAAGTAACATATTATAAGAACATAAACTTGTTTTCATATTCTAACCCATATTTGGTCAACTACCACAGGTGTAATCACTATCCCTCTGGGGCTCGTGTGCATTACCCTTAAGATAATTCTAACCCTGGGTTCATAATACTATTATTTACTTTACATGATACCCATATGAACTTTATAATGTGCAAGAAGTAAATAAACAAGCAAGCAATTTATTTGTCATTCAATCTCATCGAGAAACATCGACAATATCAGAATTTGATACATGTATTCATAAGCGTAACCACATACCTTATGCCATCATAGAAACCATGTAGAACATCATATACTTTAAGAATGTTTCCAAACATCCAAGCAACAAAGCATGTAATCAACAAGTATCTGAAACAAAGCATACTACATATGTGTCACCATGTATTCATATTACATTACTTAGATCTAGATGCCGTCCTAAAATAGGGTTTAGGGATATCTCGTGTTTGAAATAGGGATTAGACTTACAAACCCTAATTCCATCATATTAAGGTATCTAAGATTACAAACTCAATTATGCATATTAGGTGAAACCCTCATTATCATCTTAAACATATCAGATTACCCATGACACCTAAATCATATTACTTACATTATGATCATAGCAAGATGTCTATATTGGTTTCACAACCCTAAATCAACATGTATAAGATTATTAATCTAGCATCATCAAACATTCATCATTATCAAGGATTTACTCATTATATATGTCTAAATCGGGTATTAACTTAACATGAATGAATCTATTCAATTAAGCATCAGATTAAGGCAAATCTAGGTTTTCCTTTACACTAAACACATCAAAACATGCATTGCATATACTTTTCGAACAGGAAGCATAATTATGTTTTGAAACTATTTTATTTAGATTCCTTTCATTTTTCTGAGAAATTTTCATATATTATATGTCCCCATCAGAGTTACCAATAATTTTCTATAATTACTTCAAGGTTATTCAATTCTGACCAATCGCTAGTCGCCACTTCAGCATCTAAATACCCCTTTTAACTTAATTCATGAACTGAGTTAAGCTTATAATGAAGAGACCATACTGCCCCTCCCACGAAGACTCAGGCTATTGTGCACCTGGGGGAAAAACCGTCAAAAAGGCGTGATGCCTTCTCCTTCCTTGTGGAAGGGCGCCGCACGTGGGCCTGGAAGGGATGAAAGGGATCGAGTCCCTTCTCTCGACCATTGAGGAACCAAGGCAGTGTCCTCCTACCTCTGCCCATCCACAGCACACATGAGGATAGCTCTAAGTGAAAGCAGAATAGCAAAACCATGTTTGCAGGTGTAAGGGTTAAAAGAACGGGGAGGAGAAGCAAGAAGGTGTACCTGGACATTACAAAAAGGATGGTGGAGTGTCCAGGAGTCCTCGACGAATCTCCTCACCATACACTAGAACTCACAAATTCCTGCTGGAACTCCTGTTCTTTCGAATACCAATAAGGTGTTGGTTTGATGCTAGCCGCGCTACAGAGGACCATAGCCAAGGATATGTGCCTCGTCCTGGTCCAGCCATGGCTTTTCCATGGAGACGAGATCTCCCGGGGGTCTGTGTACCCACAGAATAGGATGAAACCTAAGGTTTCCACTAAGAGAGAAAGGTAGAGAGTAGGAAGGAGGGCTATGTGGCACATATGAAATGAGGGTTGAGGCTCCATCGGTCTCTATATATACGTATATTAGGGGGACCCCAATATCCGTTAAGGAGACATCAAGTAAGGGATCGAAGTCTTGGCTTCCTTTCCCTCATACCTATGATTGAGAGTCCACGTGGGTCATGACTTACTAATGGAAAGGTATTAAACATCAAACATACACCTTTGCACAACCCCTCTTTCCTTTACCTTTCTTTTTAGCATTAAAAAATGTCCTTTTCTATTCACAATTGTCTCCAATTACATAAATAGGGAGATGCCAAGACATCTCTATATTTCTCTCAACTTTCTCTTACTTTTCTTTTAAACCATGTTTCCTATTTCCTTTAAGAAACTTGCATATTGTTCCAATAAAAAGGTGAATAAGTCTTTAATTAATTATCTAAGACACATCATCTTCGGTTATCTTAGAAATCATCTCATTATCTAATATTCTTATTATCCATCAACCATAACTATTTTGGATACCTATTATGATTACGAATATCGACATTATCCAAAATCATGTCTCATGGGCCCATATGTAAACTCTGATTATTCACTTGGGCTCAAAAGTGACCCTAAGGCCCATGAACCACATCTTGGGCCTTCTAAAGGATCCATGAGCTTAGTCACATTCCTAATTACCAAACTTGAGGATTTGATATACATTGCATCTTATATTAGTCTCATATGATCACATATGTTCGAAAACACATTATTAACTTAAATTGAACATTTATTATGATCTAGGGTTTGGATTCAACAACCAAGACCTCCTTAAAACTATTCATTATTATATGTTCCCTAATTTCATTTAGGCTTGAAATCTACAAATTTCAAGGATGTAACATTCACTCCTCCTTAAAAGGAATTTTGTCCCCAAAATTTAGACATACTAAGCCTAGGTGAATGATAACTCATATTATCTTAATAGCTTAGGGTTAGCACCCCACTTAGATGTTTTTAACAACTTTTCTTTAGTATAACTATTTTTGATTTATTACAAAAAAAAATTGGCACCTGAATTAATTTCAAGTATATCCACATCTATAACGTACACCTCTTATCATCACTTGATGATTTTATTCTTGTTAGTGATTTCATTATTGCTTGGTGATTTCTCCTTTCACCTAGGTTTCCAACCGATAATTCATTATTTTCACATGAGGGTGAGGTGACACCTCTAACCCTAGGTCATGTCATTACATATTAAAAGTCAGATATTCATCCTCATTATTTCAATTTTAAGCATAACATGTGTCCATCCAATCTCCCTTTCTCATAATGAGATGAAGTAAGCATTTGACTGTAGCCCAAACACAAATTTCATTTCATTCCAAGAGTGGAGATGGTACATCCACACATTACCTTTCAATTTCACATATTAAGTTGAATCATACTCTATATGACTCTAAAATTACTTTTTCTTGATTTCATAACATTCTTATATTCCATGAAGTCAAGTGTCCCTTTTCTTACTCTTAAGTTAGGCACAACTTCTCTCAAGTTTTATGACTTCCTTAAATCTTTTATATTTACATATCATGTATCATTATGAGCCTTACCAAATCCTTGAGGTCTCTAGGGGTATAGGTACTCTTTTGGAGTGATCTCATCCTTATGCATCAAGGGAGCGTCACATTCACTCTTCTGGGTCACATGAACATCATGAAGGTGGCCAATCTCATGAGACATGGGCCTAGGGCAAACTCAATTGTTACCACCCGACCACTTGGTCATGTGCATTCCAGGCATATCAACTCCCAACCCATAAGTCCTATGTACCTCTAATACACCCTACATAACCCTAGGATTACATCAAGTCTCTATCCTGCCTAAGGGTTTCTTTTGAGATGTCACATCTTTTAAACACATTATTTTCTTACTTAATTCTTTAACTAGGATTTCCTTCACCTCTCACTTTTGACTAGACATGATGTAGTGTTGTCCCAACATTAGGCTCAGGCCACCTTCCCTCCATGTCTTGGTGCCATGCCGGTCTTCCCTCCTGGGCTTGGTGCCATGTCGGTCTTCCCTCTTTGGCTTGACCTCTATGATCTTCCCCTCTAGAGGCTTGATCCTAAACAACTGCACTATGGACTTAAGCCACCTTCCCTCCTAGGCTTGGTTCCTTCCTGGTCTTCCCTCCTGGGCTTGACTGTGTCATGACTTTCCCTCCTGGGCTTGGTCATCCACTTAGGCCACCTTCCCTCCTGGGCTTGGTGCCTCAATGGTCTTCCCTCCAGGACTTGACCATTTCATGACCTTCCCTCCTAGGCTTGGTTGTCTACTTAGGCCACCTTCCCTCTTGGGATTGGTGCCTTACTGGTCTTCCCAATCCTAGGCTTGACCAGTTTTCATGCAGAGATGGCATCCTTGGGTTCAATGAATATAAGTGCTTTCATTTTTTTTCTCTCTTTAATTCTTCACCCCTCTAGGTGAGGATTAAGCTTATCTCAATACTTCAATATGTTCATTCTTTTAAGGGAAAGTCCTAGCATTGGGTTCCTTCTTGGCTCATAGGAGGGGGTTAGGCTCTCTAGCCACAACCTGATCCCAAGATCTAGGTTTTGCCTCCCTCATAGGTCATCTTCCCACTCTTGGGTTGACCCACCCCAGGTTGGCACACTAACCCTAAAGGTTTCATAGATATCTTTTTTTTCATTAGGCATAACTTTTATCATCATATCATATCAACCCATGGTTGCTCAATTTCTAGAATATCCCCTCATGATATATATCCATTCAATAAACTTGGGTCACCTTCCCCTCCAGGGGCTTGGTGCTACATTGGCCTTCCCCTACAGGGGCATGGCCACCATCACCAAACTTCCAAAGACAACATGAGTGGTTTGAGCAATCTATATTCACTTTCATTTTCATATAATTACCTCTTGGGTTCATATTTATCTTAAGACCTCTTACATAAGAGTCATGCTCCTCATGCACACATACATGGGAGACTGAGTTACCTAAACCCATCCCTTTATCTTTCTTATTCCTGATTTCAAGTTGCACATGGATAGTGTCCCATACCACCACACTGTATTCATTATTTAATATTAAAGTTTTATGGTTAGGGTTGGGGTTAGGGTTAGGGTTAGGGACTATACTCTACCTCTTAGAGTTTTCATATCCCTTGATCCACTAAAGTTTCCATACCCTAAACCAAGTCCTTCCTCTAAGAAAGGGCTTACCCATACATGTATCTTTATAGTGCCTACCCTCTCTCTAGAGGGACCTACACAAAAGGTTACATATTTTCACATTTTACTTCTCTAATTGATAATTTCTTTTCAAAGCTTTTTAAGCAAGATATGAGAAGTAGATGAAAATGTGATATGAGAAACCTAAAAGATACTTTATGCGTAACTATTTTTTTCTCTTAAATTTATAAAGATGGTTTGAAATTATAAACTATTAAGTATTAGTTGGGGAATACCAAATGTAACGACCCGCACTTTTGAGTGTCTAAAAGACCTTAAAGTCACAAATCGTCATTCATAAATTCCAAGATCAGATTCAAGAAATAATATAGAATAGTAAACAATTTCCATTAATGAATAAATTTTTCATGTTTACATAAAAAGCTCCTCTAAGGAGTTACATAACTTTTAAACAGAATTAACGTTTACATGAGTGAAGACAAACCTTTAAGACTAAACCTTCATGATTAAACTGTAGTGTCTTCAACATCTCTATTTGTACCCTCATGTCCATAAATCAAGTATATCTGATACCTAAAATGCTGACAAAAAAATACGTGATCAGTATTTTGCTATACTGGTACGTGGGTTAAAACAATAATCACAAGTAACATATAAGAAAACATCTTCATCTTACATATAAGAACATAAACTTGTTTTCATATTCTAACCCATATCTGGTCAACTACCTCAGGTGTAATCACTATCCCTCTGGGGCTCGTGTTCATTACCGTTAAGATCAGTCTAACCCAGGGTTTAGAATACTATTATTTACTTTACATGATACTCATAGGAATTTTATAGTGTGCAAAAAGTAAATAAACAAGTAAACAGTTTATTTGTTATTCAATCTCATCGAGAAACATCGGCAATCTTGAAATTGAATACATGTATTCATAAGCATAACCACGTACCTTATGCCATCGTACAAACCATGTAGAACATCATATACTTTAAGAATGTTTCCAAACATCCAAGCAACAAATCATTTAATCAACAAGTATCTGAAACAAAGCATACTACATATGTGTCACCATGCATTCATATTACATTACTCAGATCTTGATTCACTCCTAAACTAGGGTTTAGGGGTATCTCGTGTTTGAACTAGGGATTATGGTTACAAACCCTAATATTATTATATTAAGGTTTCTAAGATTACAAATTCAGTTATGCATATTAGGTGAAACCCTAATTATCATCTTAAACATATCAGATTACCTGTGACACCTAAATGATATTACTAACATTATGATCATAGAAAGATGTCTATATTGGTTTCACAACCCTAAATCAGCATGTATAAGATTATTAATCTAACATCTTCAAACATTCATCATTATTTGGGATTTACTCATTATACATGTCTAAATCAGGTATTAACTTAACATGAATGAATCTATTCAATTAAGCATCAGATTAAGGAAAATCTAGGTTTTCTTTTCCACTAAACACATCTAAACATGCATTGCATATACTTTTCTAACAAGAAGCATAATTAAGTTATAAAACTATTTTATTTAGATTCTTCTCATTTTTCTGAGCAATTTTCATATTTGATATGTCTCCACCAGAGTTACCAATAATTTTCTATAGTTACTTCAAGGTTATTCGATTCTAACCAATCGCTAGTCGCCACATCAGCATCTAAATACCCCTTTTAACTTAATTTGCGAATTGAGTTAAGCTATAATGAAGAGACCATACTGCCCCTCCCACGGAGACTCGGTCTATTGTGCGCCCGGGGGCAAAACTGTCAAAAAGGTGTGACGCCTTCTCCTTCCTCGCGAAAGGGTGTCACACACGGGCCTGGAAGGGCCGACAGGGATCATGTCCCTTCTCTCGGCCTCCGAGGAACTAAGGCAGTGTCCTCCTACTCTACCCATCTACAACACACTTGATGATAGCTTTGGCTTTGCCGGAGGCGCGTGAGTGAAAGCAGAATAGTCACACCATGTTTGCAGGAGTAAGGGTTAAAAGAACGGGGAGGAGAAGCAAGAAGGTATACATGGACATTACAAAAAGGATGGTAGAGTGTCCAGGAGTCCTCGACGGATCTCCACACCATACACCGGAACTCACAAATTCTTGTTGGAACTATGACTTTTTCGAATACTAGTAATGTGTTGGTTTGATGGTAACCGTGCTACAGAGGACCATCACCAAGGATGCGTGCCTCCTCCTGGTCCAACCATGGCTTTTTCATGGAGATGAGATCTCCCAGGGGTCTGTGTACCCACAGAAGAGGATGAACTCAAGGTTTCCATTAAGATAGAAAGGTAGAGAGTAGGAAGGAGGGCTATGTGCCACATACGAGATGAGGGTTGAGGCTCCATCGGCCTCTATATATACATATATTAGAGGGACCCCAACGTCCTTCAGGGAGACATCAAGGAAGGGATTGAAGTCTTGGCTTCCTTTCCCTCATACCTACGATCGAGAGTCCATGTGGGTCATGACTTACTAATGGAAAGGTATTCAACATCAAACATACACCTTTGCACAACCCCTCTTTCCTTTATCTTTCTTTTAAACATCAAAAGATGACCTTTTCTATTCACAATTGTCTCCAATTACACGAATAGGGAGAAGCCAAGGCATCTCTATATTTCTCTCAACTTTCTTTTTTTTAGGTACCAAGGGTCTTTATTCATCCTGCCCCAAGGTTACAGGCCAAAACATCTCTAGGATTAGTATCCGCCTGGGCCAGACTGACCTCATCATTGCATTTGTTGCCGATGTGATTAGGACATTGGTACCAAGTCCTTACAAGAACATCCTGGGATCCGAACCATCTAGCTAGTGCATCTGCCACCCTATTGCCTTCTCTTTTCC
Source organism: Alisma plantago-aquatica (assembly GCA_963693085.1). NCBI lineage: Eukaryota > Viridiplantae > Streptophyta > Magnoliopsida > Alismatales > Alismataceae > Alisma > Alisma plantago-aquatica. The sequence continues at coordinate 1,988,548,466 of OY856409.1, forward strand.
GGAACTTTACTTCCAGATTTGGTTTGAGCTCCCTAAAGTGTGTGATCTTCCAGCAGATGGATCTAAACTTGGCTGGAGGGGTTGAGTTGCTGACCACCAGAGTCCACACTCGCTTGCAATCAGTCTAAATAGTAACCTTCTCCCTCCAGTCCAGCGCAACTCATGCTCCTTTGAGGATCGCAGCTAGCTCAATTCCCAGAATATCATCATGTGAAACTTTCTGAGCACCCCCTTCAAGCCAGTGGCCCTTGTGATCTTTGACAACATAGCTAATAGCTCTAGACTTTTTCCTTTTGACATACGATCCATCGACATTGATCTTGATCTCATTCCTCTAGGGAGCAGACCAGGTGATCTTCTCACGAGCCCCTTTTCTCTCCTATCCAATCCCCCAGGCATGGAGATTGAGCTGGACATTACTGGCAATCCTCCGGACAATGGTCGTAGCATCCGGTTTCCTATTGTTGAAAACATAGTCATTCCTGGCCTTCCGATCTGGTCTGAGGCAATCACAAACCACACTTGATGGTTGACGTTTCCTTTCCTCCATCTGAGGTTCCTAGCAAACCATTCACCACACGTTCCTCCTTCTAAGATGTCGACTTTATACCTCTCCTGCAGCATACCCCAGACTTTGCTTCTAACCTCACAGTTGTGCAGCAAGTGAATAGTTGATTCACAAGCTTTGTTGCATATCAGACATCTATCGGACTCAGTGAGGCCCCATTTCTTCCTATTTTTGTTCGTCATCAGGCCTTCATGGTAGGCTCTCCAAAGAAACATCTTAACGCTTTGAGCCACCGGGACTTTCCACAGCCGCTCCCAGCATCCAGGAGATTTCATTATGTAGTTCCTAAGTATTTTCTTGTAGATACAGGCCGTGCTGAATTCCCCATCCTTACTACTAGTAAATTTCCACAGGTCCTCCCCCGCTTGATCGGCCGGAGGAATCATCTCTAGGATTTTAAAACAAGTATCATCGTCAAACCAGCTCCTGATAAACCCCTCATCCCATTCTCCATTCAGGTTGATCATATACACAACCTTGATGTCTTGCAGGTCCATAGGAATGATGAGCTCGTCTTTTAAAGAGGGCTTTGTGATGTAACTCACCCAGGGATCCTCCCAAACTGACGTCTTCTCGCCGTTCATGATGACTCTGCCGGCAAACTCATCCAGCATGGAGTCATCCCTTCTAATGTACTTCCACATTCTCGATCCCGAGGTTCTCCCTTCGTATTTTAAATGCAGGTATTTGGCCGCCATAGATTTTCCCCACAGGGCATTGTTGTCCGTCTTAAACCTCCAAACAACCTTAGCTAAAAAATCCTCGTTCTGGATTCTAGCTGGCTTAATCTTTAGACCCCCGTCCTTGGTCTCAGCTACCATCTTCCTCCAAGTGATCCCACTCATCTTCCTTCTCTCTCCGTTCCCACTCCAGATGAACCTTATAATCATCTGGTCCATCCGCTCACACACTTCCACCGGCAACTGGGCAGTTTGCATCAGATATGTAGGACAAGCATTTAGAACAGATCGAGTAAGAGCAATTCTACCTGCAAAGGACAGAGTCCTGCTTGTCCAGGCTTCAATTTTTGACTCGAGAGCATTGAGGGCTCCCAGATAAGTAGCTTTGTTGGCTCTGGAGTGAAGGATCGGGACACCTAGATGCCTCCCTAAATTGTCAGTAGTATCTATGCCCAGGTTCCTACTGATGCGTCTTCACATGCCAGTTTCATTATTTTTTGAGAAGAACACGATCAATTTCTCCTTGGCTAAGACTTGCCCAGAAGATTCCCCAAACTTCTTTATGTAGTTCATGATCACACGGGCTTGTGTGGTGGACGCTTCATTGAAGAGGACGATGTCATCAGCGAAACGAATATGGGATATCGAAGGCCCCTTTCTCATGATCTTGAGTGATTTCCACCTACCTTTTTGTTCCTCCTCAGCTATAGCTTGGCTTAATCTGTCTAGGCATAGCATGAACAGGTAGGGTGACAAGGGGTCCCCTTGTCTAATGCCTCTGCTGGTTTTAAAGGCAGGTAACATCTCCCCATTCCACAAAATGGAAATGGTGCAAGACGAGACGATGTTCATGATGACTTTGATCAACTTCTCAGGAATGTCAGCTAACTGAAGCGTTTCGAGCAGAAAGTCCCAGTTCATTCTGTCGTAAGCCTTTGAAGGGTCCAACTTAATAGACATAGCTCTCTGCCCAGAAAATCTAGTTCTCATTGAGTGAATAGCCTCCTGCACCAAGATGATGTTGTCAGTTATGCTTCTCCCAGGAACAAAGCTACATTGGAGGGGAGAGACCCAGTCCGGTAGGTAAGGTTTAATTCTCTCAATGAGAATTTTAGATAGAAGCTTAATGTTGACATTGTTGAGCGCAATGGGTCTCAGCAGGTTGTAGGTTTCTAGAATTTTCATTTTAGGAAGGAGCACTAGATTAGAATTAGCCATCTTCTCAGGTATCTCAGCTCTGGAAAAACACTTGGTTATAGTATGGAAGACTGCCTTCTTCATACTCTTCCAGTTATCTTGTATAAAGCCAGCATCGACACCATCGGGGTAGGGGATTTAAGAGGTTTCATCTTCGACAAAACACCATAAATCTCCTCCTCATAGGGCATTCTCTCGCAAGCCTCATGTTGTAGGGATGACAGCCTTGGGAACCCACCTGGGAAGTCCTTCCTCCTCCTGAAACCTGCCTCGCTCGAGAATTGAACTTAAAATGGTTATGAATTAAGTTCCGGATCGACTCGGGGTCCTCAACCCACTCCCCCTCCTCGTTTTTGAGCTTGGTGATTCTCAGCTTTTGTCTTTTGGAGAGAACCATCGTCTGGAAGTACTTGGTGTTAAGATCACCCAACTTGATCCAGTCACACCTAGATTTCTGCTACCATTCGGCCTCTTCCGCGTGAAGCAGGTCCATCAACTCTTGTTTCAAGCTTTGGATTTGTTCATCAACCTTGGCATCATACCTTTTACTTAGCACACCTTGCAGGTGGGTGATGGTTTTCATAATGAAATCCTTTCTCTCCCTTCCTTGTCTTCTCTCCTTTCTATCCCATCCCTCTGCTTTCCTCATCAAGCCTTGAGCAGATTCAGTGAACTCCAACTCATCGTCCCATGCTTCCTCGAAGAACTTCTGAAAGGATTTTCTTTTCTTCCAAGTTGTGCTGGTTTTGGTGAAATACTTGCTAGTGTGTGATGGTCTATCCATACGAACTACAATAGGAGCATGGTCAGAGGTGATATGAGCTAGAACCTCCACCCTGGTCTCGGGGAAGCAACGGATCCAATCGGCTTTAGCAACAGCTCGATCCAATCTCTCCTGAAGGGTGCCCCATTTGAACGTCGTCTTCGGCCCCGACGCTCCCAAGTCGCTCAAACCACTGCCAGACAGGGCATTCGAGAACTCTCTACAGCTGCTGACATTAATTTGGTTGCTTCCCACCTTCTTTGACACATCCACGACAGTGTTAAAGTCCTCTAAAATCATCCATGGAAGATTGGTGGAGTCAGCAACAATCTTCAAATGATTCCACAGGATTTTCCTCTTGCTTTGGTTGGTGCTAGCATAAACGAACATCACTAGGCACTTGTTGTTGACCAAACAAAGAATGAACTATTTATGTAGCATGAGCATGTCCACTACGCCTTACTCGGTTCTCCACATAACCCAGATACCACCAGAGAAATCCACCGCCTCCACTCTATACGAGGCATCAAAGCCCATCTTCCTGACAATGGTACTAGCGTTCCCACCACTCGTATGAGGCTCAAGAATGGCAAAGATATCCACCTTATTCTTTCTGCTAATCTCCTTCACTTCGTTTTAGGTATCTGTCAAGCAGATGCCCTGCACATTCCAGGTTGCGATAATCATCTAAACCCCAGTTGCTGGGTCAGTCGAGCTTATCTCGCTCAACCTCCCCGGATCCGGCGGATCTTCCTGCTCCCCTTGGTTCATTTTCCATCCTCTCTTCCTTGAGATGCAAATGTTACTTCCTGCCTTGGATACCTTCCTGTTTTGGAGATGGATCCCCACATTACTCCCGTGGGTCATGTGGCTCCTTCTGTTTTCTTTCCCATTCGGTATATTTGAACCAAAGCAGAAAATAGTGTTATCTGTAGTAGTGGTCGGAATGACCACCGTGTTGTCATCCGTGATAACCTTAGCAGCATGTGCCTTCCCCTTCCCTTTGTTTGCAGCTTTGTCACTTATAGGTACCTTCTTGTTCTGTATGTCCTTTAGGGGGGTATGCTTTGTGGTCCTTTCCCCTTCTGTATTCGCTGTGGTTCTCGTGTTTCTCTTCTGCTGCCTCCAGTCAGTACCCGTCACCCTTCCTGCAACTACTTATGGATCTTCTCGTGTGCCAATAGTCTCCTCCTCAATGTCGAGGTTCTCAAATTGGTTCCTCATTTCCACCACCTCTTTGTTCCCCCCATTCTCCTGTCTTCTCAGTTTCCTCTAGAACGGCCGCACGTGAATCGCTTCAGAGTATTCACTAAGAGGCATGACAACCCGCTCCTGCTCACCATGTCCTTCCGGTGTAGTAGCTCTATAAGCTTCTTGTCTTAGATGACAACTCTCCATTGAATGACCTATCCGGCCGCAGTGCAGACATATAGCAGGTAGGTTTTCGTATTCGAGAACATATCTCTCCCCCTCAACAAAGATGGTCAGTATGAGAGGTTTGCTTGTATCTAGCTTCACAGCAATTCTTGCGAACTTTCCCCTTCTTTTCAGCTCTGTATTCGTGTCCACCTTCACCGTCTCTCCGATGTGATCCCCTACCTCCTCCAAAAACCATCGCTGGTACAAGAAAATTGGTAGTCTCGGGATGTGGACCCATGCAACAATATACTTCGGGTTTCCATTGGCAGGGATGAAACTCGGGTCCCATGGCTGCACACACAGGTATGAGCCAATCATCGACCAAGGTCCTCCAGTGAGAACTTTGAGGTATTCGTCTTGTCGCAGGAGTTGGACAAGGAAGAAGTCATTCTCTAGATCTATTAGGTAGAAATTTCCAATCGGGTTCCATAGGGCCTTGATTCGTTTATGTAGGGTCATAAAGCCTACTTCCCTTGATAGGACCTTCACGATCACCGAGTAACACCATGGCTTTAGCAGATCCTCATACTTGTGTTCTGCAATCCTGAAACAAGGGGTACCCTCGATCACCTCTATCTCGATATCCTCCTTGGACAGCTGGACATTCATGTCCTCGTAGCCGAAGATGGACGGTATCTCGTTGCTTCCTTCCCCGCTGGTGATGTCCTTGTAGGACACCTGCTTCCGGTTGTCCGTGCTAGTTGCTGTGGTAGAGTTTGGATTCAGGGCTGGAAAGGGATCTGCTCCTTCGTCGACCACCATCGAGGCGTCTACTGCTGGCTCTGCCATGTTAACTGCCCCCCCATAGCTGGGGTACTGAAGGTTCACGCCTACATTCCTGAGTAGATCTGGCGAGCGATGTGATCCGGTTCTGACTCCGATTCCAATTTCTGGGGGTCGCGCCCCCCTTCCCGCACTGGTACCAGCACCTCCGCCGCAGCCACTGCCGCCACCCCAACCTCCAAACCCTACCATCATGTCCTTTTGTTCTCTCAACTTTCTCTTACTTTTCTTTTAAACCATGTTCCTATTTCCTTTAGGAAACTTGCACATTGTTCCAAGAAAAAGGTGAATAATTCTTTAACTAATTATCTAAGACACATATCATCTTGGGTTATCTTAGAAATCATCTCATTATCTTATATTCTTATTATCCATCAACCATGACTATTTTGGATAACTATTATGATTATGAATATCCACATTATCCAAAATCATGTCTCATTGGCCCATATGTAAACTCTGATTATTCACTTGGGCTCAAAAGTGACCCTAAGGCCCATGAACCACATCTTGGGCCTTCCAAAGGCTCCATGATCTTATTTGTATTCCTAATTACCAAACTTGAGGATTTGATAACCATTGCATCTTATATTAGTCTCATATGATCACATATGTTCGAAAGCACATTATTAACTTAAATTGAACATTTATTTTGATCTAGGGTTTGGATTCAACAACCAAGACCCACTTAAAATTATTCATTATTATATGTTCTCTAATTTCATTTAGGCTTGAAATCTATGAATTTGAAGGATGTAACACCAGATCTTCAACGTGTGGACCACTGCAGCTTATTCTAGATCATGTGTCAGATAATTCTCCTCATGTTTCTTAAGTTGTCGAGAAGCGAAAGAAACTACGTGATCACTTTGCATCAGCACACATCCTAGACCATTCTTAGAGACGTCACAGAAAACAATGTATCCCTTTCCTTGCTCAGGTAAAGCTAACATAGGTGCACTGGTCAACCTTTCTTTCAACAACTGGAAAGAACATTGACACTTGCCATTCTAGACAAAAGGAACCTCCTTCCTGGTCAACCTAGTTAGAGGTAATGCTACAAAAATGAAGTCTTTAATAAACCTTCTGTAGTAACCTATCAAAACTAGAAAACTGTGAATCTCAATTGGTGTCTTGGGTTGTTCCCATTCTAGAACAGACTCCACTTTCTTAGGATCAACATGAATACCTGAAGCAGATATAATGTGTCCTAGAAAAGACATTTCTGACAACCAGAACTCGCACTTGCTAAACATAGCATATAGCTTGTGCTGTCTCAATAGAGTCTAGGCTTGACGGAGTTGTTGTTCATGTTGTTGACCATCTCTACTGTATATTAGGATGTCGTCTATGAAGACCACTATGAACTGATCAAGGAATGGCTGGAAGATTCTATTCATCAGCTCCATGAATGTAGCTGGTGCATTAGTTAGTCCAAGTGACATTAACTACTGTGGCGTACAAATCCCAAAGACATGATTTACTTAAGCGGAAGCAATGTTAACAGTGGAATTACTGAAAATCACTAAAAATTAAAACTTTTTACAAAGAGATCCATAAACTAAAAAACTCTTTCATAAAGAACCAAAGTAATTCATTTACATTCTGATTCATCAGTACATCTCTTGTACCATTCCTTCTCGAGAGTTACAAGCATCAACTGCCATGTTAAACTGTACATAGGCAGTATAAAAATCTCGAGGCATCAAGCCAAAATCTCTAATCAATGTTAAACCAACTATGGACTCCTAGGACCTGAGAGTACAAAGACGACACGTAGGACTCTCTATTTATAGGACATGATAGACAGTGTCTCCACTTGAGAATTCACTATTGTCCTTGCTGCTACTGCTGTTGTTCTTCACCCACTGTAGGGTTTCTACTTCTTCTTCTGCGTCTACCTAAAAATTTGGATCCCACGGGGGTGAGACAATTGAAATTGTCCCAGTGAGAGATATAACTCTCCGCCAGAAATATTATTATTGCAGTTAATATAATAAAACTGAGCAGAAGAATCATAAGTATTCAACGACAGATAAATCAATTATCTAAGCATATTAAAGAAATGTTCTTCTTCAAAGTATTTCATCTTGTAACTTGGTAAAGCAATATGTTATTTATACAATAAGGAACATGAAAAATATGTATAGCATTTATGCATCTAAAATATAATAAGCAATGTAACATCAATCATTGATTCTCGTATTTAAACCTTAAGGAAATATTCTACATAGATGATTACATTTTACAGTCATACTTAAGACCTGAGGAGATGAGGTATACCGCTCATACTCCAACCGACCATTACGAAATCAAAATCGGTACCAAACATAGGTCAATAGAAGAGCCGGATTTCCATGACCTCATCTTCCTCAGTCAGTGTGAGGACCAAATGCAGGACATCTTGTATCTCTACTGAATAGATTTCCAGGGTATACTGGCAACTTCGCTATTAGAGTTACAGTGGCATGTTGTACTCTCTTCGCAATCGAGAGATATTATGTTTATCTCACATCGATCTGACATTAGCATTATCGAGAGATTAATGATACATCCATCCCGGCATTTGGGAGATTAGTGATATATCCATCCCAGCATATATAATGAAGGATTGATAGATTTAATGTTTACCTCACATCAATACCTCCATTAGGGCGTAAGGATATTTGCACCCATAAGCCCCAAATACTCAAAAGTATGCCCTCCAGGAGTTTTTGTAGGAAAACCTATTTCACCATCACCAAACTACTGATGATGATGGATCTATGGTCATGGCTCTACATGATACCATTTCACTTGGTTAATTAAGTACATTACAATATTCTTTTAGCATTAATCATATTTTCAAACATGAATCATTATAATAAATTCTACAAAGAATGAGTACTATTTCTATCAAGTCCTTTTTAAAGCTTTATAAAACATTGGGATTTCAATCCCTTATCACATCAGGGGTATTCTCATCCCTTAACAACTCATCATCATGATTATGAAGTATGGGTATTCAAACCCTCAATTCATCAAAAACACTTATTACTACTTGTTAGGTAACTTAATGCCTTCAGGTCATCTGATCAAGGTAAACATAATATTCGCAAAGCAGGCATTTCACATGGCTCTTAAAGCCCATTAATCTTTTAACACCACTTACTAGGAAAAAAAGTAAATTATGGATCACAAGGCCCATAAAACAATTCCAATAGTAAAACATCATAGATCATACTTGGCTATGTCCAACATCTCATGATACCTGCATGATTAGTGCATATAATAATAGTTATATCAATCACATATCAGCACTATGCATTGTAAGAGTAGCATCACTATTTCCTTATTAGAATTAAGATTTCCCAATTCATGTAAATTAGGAATACTCATCCCATTTCCCAATTTAGGGTTACGATTTATCATCATATTACCCAACATTAGGGTTTCATGCACTATAACCCAAAATTAGGGTTTTACATATCTTCTCCCCATATCAGGGTTAGGATTTCATATCAAGGTTTCACATATCATTACATACCATCACTTTGGGTTAGAGTTTCACATCACATAATTGCATTAGAGTTTCACTTGACATCACCATCAATTAGGGTTTCACATGTCATCACTCTTGATTAGGGTTTCATACCCTACATCACCCTCAATTAGGATTTCACATGTCATCACCCTTGATTAGGGTTTCACATGCCATCACCCTTTATTAGGGTTTCACATGTCATCACCCTTAATTAGGGTTTCACATTACATTATAAAATTAAGGTTTCACTTTAACATCACCCTTAATTAAGATTTCTCACATCATCACCCTAGATTAGGGTTACACCAAGCATTGCCCTAAATTAGGGTTGGGGTTCATCAACCTTCTCAATTAGGGTTTCATGATCTCTTTATCAAGGATCATACCCTAATTACATATTCTATTTATTTTGAATGTGTTTATTATGCATGTATGAATCTCTCTCTCTCTCATCCTCTCTAGGATGTTCATTACTCCAATCTTGATTAGATTGAATCAATCCTTTATTCAAATACATTCATTTAGGGTTAGCATAGTGTATTGAGTCATTGCTTCCATAAGCATAAAGGGTTAACCCCTCTATGGAAACCAATCATCTAAGTACATTAGGGATTCAACCATTGTACTTATCTTTGATAATCATCATTATCAATCATGGGATCAACTGATCTTTCATTACTTTAAATCTTCAATCAATTTTGTATATGTTGAACCTCCATTCGGTTTTGACCTTTAAATCTCCAAATGGTTTGAAGTCAATTGCCCTCCAAACGGTTTTGAAACTATTTGGGCACTCAACATTAGAAACCATTTGAACAATTCATCACTAAGATCGATTGGACCAACCAATAGTTGAAACCGTTTGAAAATTGAAACCACTTGGTCATTCAAACGGTTTGAAACCGTTTGATTCCAAATAGTTTCAACACCGTTTGGACTCAAGCGGTCTCAAGACCATTTGGTCCAAAACATCTTGAAACTTAATGAATCATTTTGGGTTACTTTCAATCAATCAAAATAGGGTTCCGATTATTCAACCCATCAATTATTGTAATCATTGGAATTACTTCAATTGAAAAAATTGAATCATCGTTCAATCATGACCTCAACTGACTTCAAACGGTCTTGAGGTCGTTTGAACTCAAACGGTCTTGAGACCGTTTGGTGTCAAATGGTCTTGAGACCGTTTGACCCATCCAACCCCTGAAATTGATTGAATTCAATTAGGGATTCTTCAACAAATTGATTTAGAGTTTGCAATCAAGAAGCCCTAAAGTATTGACCCATTTTGAAATTAATTCAATTAAAAACCATTGGATCATCATAAATTTATAACAACACTTGACCTCAAATGGTTTTGAGGTTGTTTGACCTCAAACGGTCTTGAGACTTTTTGATCCCAAATGGTTTTGAAACTGTTTGGTTTCAAACGATCTTGAGACCGTTTGGTCTCAAGTCATTGAAACCGTTTGCATTAGATCTTTGTTAAGGTGTGTTCTTAGGATGATGTCCTCATCATCAAGCTTCGATCCTTCAAAAGATACTTCTGTACTTATGGAAATTGCATCAATTGATCAAAGGAATTTCAAGGAGAACAAAACAATCAACAAATGATGAAGAATTGTATGTAGTAATAACATTTAAGGGTTCAAGTTATATAACCCGCCTTAAAAGAAGCTTCAAAGCTCCAAAATCCACGTATTTAATGATGGAAAAAGATTTCTCAACTATCACAAGCTCGTGCTCAAGTCTTTGAGTGAAAGAATGGCCAAAGTTGAAGATTGAATGGAGAAAAGAAGAAATCAAACATTGATTTTCGATTTCCACCATGAAATCAAGGTGAAAGAAGACCATGGAGCTTACCTATAGGTTGGGGATCGTCTTCCTCCTGCTTCTAAGCTCCCTTGGTTGTTGGTTTAGCAAAGGGTGAAAGAAGGGTCGAAAAATCCTTTCAATTGAGTTGTAAATGGTGTTTTTATAAAGAAATTCAATGAGAGAGAAAGTAATAATTAATTCCTTTATTTTCTTAAATTGATGCCACATATCTCCCTAAAATCCTTGCCCAAAAAGACATCCTATTCCTCTTTGAAATACTCTTCTTTATCCATGAATTAAAGGAAAAGAAATTAAGCACCTTAATTCATATAATACTAATATCCCATATTTAGTGGATATTACTTTTTAGTTAACTAATGTGAGTGGGCTCTCCACTCACTTGGGATATTTTTGTTGCCTTTTTGAGGAAAAACGACGTCCAGACTTTTCTAATTTCAACCATCTCATTTTTGGTTGAAGGGCACTCCAATTAACATATTTTTTTGCATTAAATTGAATTAGGGTTTCAATTATGCTTAAATCTTGATTATTTTAATATCAAGATTCTCTCTCCTCCAAAGTGATTCAAATGAGATGACCCTCTCATTTTATTTTCTCTAACTGATGCCAAGAAACATTAGGAACTCTCTAGAAGTGGTATTTTGCATATATAACCCTAGGTTTTGGGTAAATTGCGTATTACACCAAAACTAGGTTTTAATGCACAAAGATTGCTCAACAAGCTCTATCTTGGTGCTCAAGCTTGTGGAAGCCATACACTGCATTATACTCATCCCTATAATGCTTCAACATCTGAGGAACATTTCATCATGTGCAATTTGCAAGTTAACCCCTCAACTTGGGTAATTTGCACTTTAGTCCAAAACTAACAAAACATTGTTTCAACATTATTCAAAAAGGACTAAAATTGAAACATAAGTTCCTATTGAGCCTTAATTACTTTTCAAAAGATAAGAGCAAGCTTCTAATCAACTTTATTAAGCAAAACATCTAGGGTTAAAGCATAACCCATGTCAGGGATGTTACAAATTATCCACCCCTAATAGGGATTTCATCCCCGAAATCATCAAGAGAAAAGAGAAGGGTACTTCCTCCTCATCTCTTCCTCAAGTTTCCACGTAACTTCTTCAATGCCACAGTGATGTCAGAGAACTTTCACAAGACATATGTCTTTCTTTTTCAGCTTTTTAATTCTCTTATCAAGGATCATCATAGGTCCTTCAACATATGATATATCATCATTTAAGTTTACCTCCACAGGCTGCAGAACTAACTTTGTGTCAGGATGACACTTTCTGAGCATGGAGATATGGAACACTGGATGCAACTTATGTAGCTCAGGTGGCAACTCCAGCTTATAGGCTACCTTACCAATCAGTTCAATGATTGGATAAGGCCCCATAAATCTAGGAGCTAACTTTCCTTTCCTTCCAAATCTAAGGACTCCTTTCCAAGGTGAGACCTTGAGATATACTTTGTCTCCAACTGGAATTCTAAAGGTCATCACCACTTGTAGGCGTATGAATTTTGTCTATCATGTACAATCTTTAACTGTTGTTGTATTACTTTAATCTTCTCAGTTGTCTGTTGCACAAGCTCAGGACCCAAAAGTTGATATTCTCTTGTTTCATACCAACATAAAGGAGATCTACAACGTCTACCATATAATGCTTCATATGGTGCCATATCAATATTGTACTGATAGCTATTATTATAAGCAAATTCTATCAAGCTCAGGTGTAGATCCCAACTTCCTATAAACTGAAGGACACATGCCCTAAGAAAATCCTCCAAAGTTTGTATGGTTCTCTCAGATTGTCCATCTGTCTGTGGGTGAAAGGTTGTACTAAACCTTAACTGCATACCCAAAGCTTTGTGTAGTCGTTACCAAAAATGACTCATAAACTGGGGACCTCTTTTAGAAACAATAGTAACTGGAACCCCATGAAACCACACTATCTCATCTACATATATCTGTGCAAGCTTCTCAGAAGTGTAGGTTGTTTTGACAGGAAGGAAATGTGTTGTCTTAGTCAACCTATCAACTATCACTCATATGGAATCATGACCTTTGGTTGTTCTAGGCAAACCAACCACAAAGTCCATGGTCACATGATCCCATTTCCACTGCGGTATAGACAAAGATTGCATTGTTCCTGCGGGCTTTTGATGTTCAGCTTTAACCTACTGCCACATCGGATACTGCATAACAAACTCAGCAACATCTTTCTTCAATCCTGGCCACCAATACATATCTTTTAAGTTATGATACATTTTGGTTCTCCCTGGATGCATTGCATACATCGAAGAATGAGCTTCCTCCAAGATTAACTTCCTCAAGTCATTGGCATTAGGTACCACCATTCTACCATGGAAACAGACTACCTGATCCTCTGACACATGAAAGCCATCCCGTTTCTCACTACCATACTCTGACCTAATTTGTTGAACCACAATATCAACTTGCTGTGCTTCTTTAATCTACTATCTCAGAGTAGGTTTTATGTGCATCTCAGCTAATAACACGGCTAACAATGATACTTTAAGTTGTACATTGTTTTGCCTCAAAGAGATAGGTATATCTCTTTTAAAGTACACTAAGGAGTTCAACTGTGCTTTATCTAGGGTTGGTGATGATGATTTCTTACTTAGTGCATCAGCCACTACATTAGCCTTCCCTGGATGATAATAAATTATACAATCGTAGTCCTTGATTAACTCCATCCAGTGGTGTTATCTCATGTTCAACTTATGTTGTGAGAAGATATATTTTAGATTCTTATGGTCTGTGAAAATCTGGAATGTTTCTCCATAGAGATAATGTCTCCAAATCTTCAAAGAATGGACTACAGCAGCTAGCTCTAGATCATGTGTTGGATAATTCTCCTCGTGTTTATTAAGTTGTCGAGAGGTAAAAGAAATCACTTGATTATCCTGTGTCAACACACATCCTAGTCCATTCATAGATGCATCACAGAAAACTATGTACCCCTTTCCTTGCTCAGGTAACACCAGCACAGGTGCACTTATCAATCTTTCTTTCAACATCTGGAAAGAATGTTGACACTTGTCATTCCAGACAAAAGGAACCTCCTTCCTGGTCAACTTGGTTAGGGGTAAAGCTATAGAACTGAAGTTCTTAATGAACCTCCTGTAATAGCCTTCCAGTCCTAAGAAACTGCGTATCTCCGTCGGTGTCATTGGCTGTTACCATTGCAGGACATATTCTACTTTCTTAGGATCAACACAAATACCTGAGGCATATATTACATGTCCTAGAAAAGAAACTTCTGGTAACCAGAATTCACATTTGCTAAACTTAGCATACAACTTATGCTCTCTTAGCAAAGATAAAGCCTGACAGAGGTGCTGCTCATGTTGTTGAGAATCTCTATTGTATATCAAGATGTCATCTATGAAGACTACTATGAACTGATCAAGAAAAGGTCGAAAGATTCTATTCATGAGTTCCATGAATGCAGCCAGTGCATTAGTTAGTCCAAATGACATAATTATGAACTCATAGTGACCATACCTTGTCCTAAAGTAAGACTTAGGTATGCCACCCTCCTTGATATGCAACTGATGATATCCCAACCTCAGATCTATTTTAGAGAAGATAGTTGCACCACACAACTAATCAAACAAGTCATCAATCCTTGGCAGAGGATACTTGTTCTTTATAGTTACTTTATTCAACTACCTATAATCAATGCATAACAACATCGATCTGTCCTTCTTAACAAAGAGAACCGAAGCACCCCGTGGTGAAGTACTCGGTCGGATAAAGCCTTTCTCAAGCAACTCCTACAGTTGTTTCTTGAGCTCTGCCATCTCAGCAGGTGCCATTCTATACGGTGTTTGTGTTATTGGTTGCATGCCCAGGATTAGATTAATCTCAAAATCAATCTCTCGGGGTGGAGGTACACCTGGAAGTTCCTCAAGAAACACATCTTCAAACTCCCTAACTATTGGAACTTCAGAAGGATTAAGGCTCTCCATTGTGGTGTCTACCACATGTGCCAAGAATGCAAAGCATCCTTGTCTCATCAGCTTTTCATCTACCATAGCTAACACAAGATAGGTTGGAAGAATCTTTTTTTCTCCCTAAAAGGTCCATGTGTCACCATCATCTGTGAACACAACCTGCTTGGACTTACAATCCAAAACCACCTTATACTTTTCTAGGGTGTCCATCTCAAGTGGTATAAGATCCACCTGAATGCAATATTCATAAAAGAAAAGAGTGCAGGGAGAACACACCTCCCACAACACTGCAGATCTCATCAAAGGGGTCTCTAACAACAGACTATCTGCTCTATGACTGGTAGTCATGTTGCTGTCAAGAATCACTCTTCTAGTGATGAAGGAATGTGTAGCACCCAGATCAATTAAAACAGATACGAAGCAAGATGAAGACATATCAGAATGAAACAATTCCATCTGACCTGTCACAACCTGAGGGTTGACTACTGCTTTGGGTTGATTCATTGCGTAGAATCTCACCGTCGCTTTTTGTTGACGCTGTGCTCGGTTGTTGGGTGTTGACGATCCAGCTTGGGATGCTTGTCCACGTCCTCTAGCGCCACTTGGATATTGTCTCCTCTGAGAGCCTTGTTGACTCTGCCTCTGAGGTTGAGTCACACTTGCTTCTCTAGCTCGACAATCCTTCATCAGATGCCCCATCTTTCCACATATGAAACATCCTCTGTTCCCTGATTGTGGCCTGGGTGGTCCTGTCATTGACATTGATGTTGAGATGTGGGCTCCTTCTGGTGGTAAACTACGACCTCTACCCCTATTCGATGCCCATTGCGTCTGGGCATTGAACCTTGGTGGTGCTATTGGTGCAGAAAACCTCAGTTTCTTAAAACTTTTGGACCCTTATCCTTGAAACTGAGTATACACCTTCTTACTCTTGGTTTGACGCTTCTCCACCATAGACCTCTCTATCCATTTCACAGACTCCACAAAGGTGGCGAACCTCTCCCTGTTCTCTAAAGCAGACACAAGAGTGGTCAAATTAGCATTCAACCCCTTCTCAAAATGCCAACTCCTTTCTTCATTGGTAGCTGCCATATGCGGACAGAACCGCAAAAGCTCCATGAACTTAGCCTCATACTCACTAATGTTCATTGGTCCTTGCCTTAACCTCTCAAACTGAGAGATCTTCTCATCTAGGAACATCTTAGGAAAGTACCTATTGATGAATTCTCGTCGGAAGACTTCCCATCCGATCTCCACACCTGGCATCTTGCCCTCTTCTATGGTCCACCAGTGGCCAGCACGCCCCTTAAGAAGGTACACTAAATGTCTAACCTTCTCATCTTTTGGGATATTAAGGATTCTAAAGGCCTTCTCCAGTTCAGTAAGCCACATGTCAACATCTGCTGGATTAGCTGTACCAGCATATTCTATGGCTCCAACTCGATGAAGTCGTTCAAAAGTCTTGTCGGTGCCCTATCCTTCATGGTGAGCAGGTGCCCTAGGTGCAGGTAGTGGCATCCTATCTGCCATATGTGTCATGGTTGCCATGAACTGCCCAAATAGATCATGGAAGGATGGGTTCTCTATCATGGCTGGATCATACTGGGGATGTTCAAGTGTCGGTTCCTCCCTAGCTTTGCCTCTTGCACCTCCTCTTAGTGCAGCAACGCTGCTCTCAGCAACATGTTCTTCATGTGATCCAGACATCTTCAAGTTTTTCTTCTCCTCCTATATGAGAAGAAGACACTATTAGATTATTGGAAGACACTAGAATAGAATCAACAACCTTAATCCTATGTCTCTGTAGACTCAGCGAACCTAGAGCTCTGATACCAACTAATTGTGGTGTACAAATCCCAAAGACATGATTTACTTAAGAGGAAGCAACGTTAACAGTGGAATTACTAAAAATCACTAAAAATTAAAACTTTTTACAAAGAGATCCATAAACTGAAAAACTCTTTCATAAAGAACCAAATTAATTCGTTTACATTTCGGTTCATCAGTACATCTCTTGTACCATTCCTTATCGAGAGTTACAAGCATCAACTGCCATGTTAAGCTGTACATAGGCAGTATTAAAATCTCAAGGCATCAAGCCAAAATCTCAGATCAATATTAAACTAACTATTGACTCCTAGGACCTGAGAGTATAGAGATGACACATATGACTCTCTATTTACAGGACATGACAACCAGTGTCTCCACCTGAGAATTCACTGTTGTCCTTGCTGTTGCTGCTACTGTTCTTCACCCACTGTAGGGTTTCTGCTTCTTCTTCTGCGTCTACCTAAAAAGTTGGATCCCACGAGGGTGAGACAATTGAAACTGTCCCAGTGAGAAATATAACTCTCCACCAGAAATATTATTATTTCCGTTAATAGAATAAAACTGAGCAGAAGAATCATAAGTATTCAACAGTAGATAAATCAATTATCTAAGCATATTAAAGCAATGTTCTTCTTCAAAGTATTTCATCTTGTAACTTGGTAAAGCAATATGTTATTTATCCAATAAGGAATATGAAGAACATGTATAGCATTTATGCATCTAAAATATACTAAGAAATGTAACATCAATCATTGATTCTTGTATTTCAACCTCAAGCAAATATGCTACATGGATGATTACATTTTGTAATCATACATAACCTCTGAGGAGATGAGGTATACCGCTCATACTCCAACCGACTATTGAGAAATCGAAATCGGTACCATACATAGGTCAATAGAAGAGCCGAATTTCCATGACCTCATCTTCCTCAGTTAGTGTGAGGACTAAATGGAGGACATCTTATGTCTCTACTGAATAGCTTTCCAGGATATACTTGCAACTTCGCTATTAGAGTTATAGTGGCATGTTGTACTCTCTTAGCAATCGAGAGATATTATGTTTATCTCACATCGATTCGGCATTAACATTATCAGGAGATTAATGGTACATCCATCCCGACATTTGGAAGATTAGTGATACATCCATCCCAGGATATATAATGAAGGATTGAGAGATTTAATGTTTACCTCACATCAATACCTCCATTAGGGCGTAAGGATATTCACTCCCATAACCCCTACATACTCAAAAGTATGCCCTCCAGGAGTTTCCGTAGGAAAACCTGTTTCGCCATCACCAAACTACTGACGATGATGGATCTCTAGTCAGGGCTCTACATGATATCATTTCACTTGGTTAATTAAGTACATTACGATATACTTTTAGCATTAATCATGTTTTCAAACATAAATCATTATAACAAATGCTACAAAGAATGAATACTATTTCTATCAAGTCCTTTTTAAAGCTTTATAAAACATTGGGATTTCAATCCCTTATCACATCAGGGGTATTCTCATCCCTTAACATCTCATCATCATGATTATGAAGTATGGGTATTCAAACCCTCAATTCATTAAAAAAACTTGTTACTACTTGTCAGGTAACTTAATGCCTTCAGGTCATCTGACCAAGGTAAACATAATATTCGCAAAGCAGGCATTTCACATGGCTCTTAAAGCCCATTAATATTTTGTCACCACTTATTAGGCAACAAAGAAAATTATGGCTCACAAGGCCCATAAAAAAATTCCAATAGTAAAAAACCATAGCTCATACCTAGCTATGTTCAACATCTCATGATACATGCATGGTTAGTGCATATGATAATAGTTATATCAATCACATATCAGCACTATGCATTGTAAGAGTAGAATCACTATTTCCTTATTAGAATTAAGATTTCCCAATTCATGTCAATTAGGAATACTCATCCCATTTCCCAATTTAGGGTTATGGTTTATCATCATATTACCCAACATTAGGGTTTCATGCACTATAACCCAAAATTAGGGTTTTACATATCTTCTCCCCATATCAGGGTTAGGATTTCATATCAAGGTTTCACATATCATTACATACCATCACTTTGGGTTAGAGTTTCACATCACATCATTGCATTAGGGTTTCACTTGACATCACCATCAATTAGGGTTTCACATGTCAATACTCTTGATTAGGGTTTCATACCCTACATCACCCTCAATTAGGATTTCACATGTCATCACCCTTGATTAGGGTTTCACATGTCATCACCCTTGATTAGGGTTTCACATGTCATCACCCTTAATTAGGGTTTCACATTACATTATAACATTAAGGTTTCACTTTAACATCACCCTTAATTAAGATTTCTCACATCATCACCCTAGATTAGGGTTACACCAAGCATTGCCCTAAATTAGGGTTGGGGTTCATCAACCTTCTCAATTAGGGTTTCATGATCTCTTTATCAAGGATCATACCCTAATTACATATTCTATTTATTTTGAATGTGTTTATTATGCATGTATGAATCTCTCTCTCTCTCATCCTCTCTAGGATGTTCATTACTCCAATCTTGATTAGATTGAATCAATCCTTTATTCAAATACATACATTTAGGGTTAGCATAGTGTATTGAGTCATTGCTTCCATAAGCATCAAAGGTTAACCCCTCTAAGGGTACCAATCATCTAAGTACATTAGGGATTCAACCATTGTACTTATCTTTGCTAATCATCATTATCAATCATGGGTTCAATTGATCTTTCATCACTTTAAATCTTCAATCAATTTTGTATATGTTGAACCTCCATTCAGATTTGACCTTTAAATCTCCAAACAGTTTGCATTCAATTGCCCTCCAAACGGTTTTGAAACCATTTGGGCATCTAGGGTTAAGACCATTTGCCCTCCAAATGGTTTTGAAACCGTTTGGGCACTCAACATTAGAAACTATTTGAACAATTCATCACTAAGATCGATTGGACCAACCAATAGTTAAAATTGTTTGAAAATTGAAACCACTTGGTCATTCAAACAGTTTGAAACCGTTTGAGACCGTTTGAGTCCAAACGGTCTTGAAACCGAATGAATCATTTTGGGTTACTTTCAATCAATCAAAATAGGGTTCCAATTATTCAACCCATCAATTATTGTAATTATTGGAATTACTTCAATTGAAACAATTGAATCATCATTCAATCATGACCTCAACTGACCTCAAACGGTCTTGAGGTCATTTGACCTCAAACAATCTTGAGACCGTTTGGTGTCAAATGGTCTTGAGACCGTTTGACCCATCCAACCACCGAAACTGATTGAATTCAATTAGGGATTCTTTAACAAATTGATTTAGAGTTTGCAATCAAGAAGCCCTAAAGTATTAAACCTATTTTGAAATTAATTTAATTAAAAACCATTGGATCATCATCAATGTATAAAAACACCTAACCTCAAATGGTTTTGAGGTTGTTTGACCTCAAATGGTCTTGAGACCGTTTGATCCCAAACAGTTTTGAAACTGTTTGGTTTCAAACGATCTTGAGACCGTTTGGTCTCAAGTCATTGAAACTGTTTGCATTAGATATTTTTTAAGGTGTGTGCTTAGGATGATGTCATCATCATAAAGCTTCTATCCTTCAAAATCTACTGCCGTACTTATGGAAATTGCATCAATTGATCAAAGGAATTTCAAGGAGAACAAAACAATCAACAAATGATGAAGAATTGTATGTAGTAATAACATTTAAGGGTTCAAGTTATATAACCCACCTTCAATAAAGCTTAAAAGGTCCAAACTCCACGTATTTAATGGTGGAAGAAGCTTTCTCAACTATCCCAAGCTCGTGCTCAAGTCTTTGAGTGAAAAGAATGGCCAAAGTTGAAGATTGAATGGAGAAAAGAAGAAATCAAGCATTGATTTTCGATTTCCACTATTAAATCAAGGTGAAAGAAGACCATGGAGCTTACGTACAGGTTCATGCTCCTAAGCTCCCTTGGTTGTTGGTTTAGCAAAGAGTGAAAGAAGGGTCGAAAAATCCTTTCATTTGAGTTGTAAATGGTGTTTTTATAAAGATATTCAATGAGAGAGAAAGTAATAATTAATTCCTTTATTTTCTTAAATTGATTCCACATGTCTCCCTCAACTCCTTGCCCACGAATCCATCCTCTTCCTCTTTGCAATCCTCTTCTTTATCCATGAATTAAAGGAAAAGAAATTAAGCACCTTAATTCATATAATACTAATATCCCATATTTAGTGGATATAACTTTTAGTTAACTAATGTGAGTGGGCTCTCCACTCACTTGGGATATTTTCATTTCCTTTGCAAGGAAAAAATATGTACACACTTTTATAATTTCAACCATATCATTTTTGGTTGAAGGGCCCTTCAATTAACATATTTATTTTTGCATTAAATTGAATTAGGGTTTCAATTATGCTTAAATCTTGATTATTTTAATATCAAGATTCTCTCTCCTCCAAAGTGATTCAAATGAGATGCCCCTATCATTTTCTTTTCTCTACCTGATACCAAGAAACATGAGGGACTCTCTAGAAGTGTTATTTTGCATATTGAACCCTAGGTTTTGGGTAAATTGCACATTACACCAAAACTAGGTTTTAATGCACAAAGATTGCTCAACAAGCTCTATCTTGGTGCTCAAGCTTGTGGAAGCCATACACTGCATCATACTCATTCCTATGATGCTTCAACATCTGAGGAACATTTTATCATGTACAATTTGCAAGTTAACCCCTCAACTTGGGTAATTTGCACTTTCGTCCAAAACTAACAAAACATTATTTCAACATTATTCAAAAAGGACTAAAATTGAAACATAAGTTCCTCTTGAGCCTTAATTACTTTTAAAAAGATAAGAGCAAGCATATAATCAACTTTATTATGCAAAACATCTAGGGTTAAAGCATAACCCAGGTCAGGGATGTTACAACTACGAACTCAGAATGACCATACCTTGTCCTAAAGGCTGACTTAGGTATGTCATCCTCCTTGATATGTAACTGATGATATCCGGACCTTAGATCTATCTTAGAGAACACTATTGCACCACGTAACTAGTCAAATAGATCATCTATCCTTGGTAGAGTATATTTGTTCTTTATAGTCACCTTGTTAAGTTGTCTATAGTCTATGCATAATCTCATAGACCCATCCTTCTTTTAACAAAAAGAACTAGAGCACCCCATGGTGAAGTACTTAGTCGAATGAAACCTTTCTCAAGAAACTCCTATAAATATTTCTTGAGTTCTTCCATCTCAGTATGTGCCATCCTATAAGGTTTTTGGGCTATGGGTTGTGTACCTGAAATTAGATTAATCTCAAAATAAATCTCTCGAGGTGGAGGAATCTCTAAAAATTCTTCAGGAAACACATCCTTGAAATCCCTGACAATAGGAACTTCAGAAAGATTAGGACACTCTACTTTGGTATCTACTACATGTGTCAAGAATGCATCATATCCTTGTCGCATCAATCTCTCAGCTACCATTGCTGACACTAGACAGGTTGGAAGAATCTTTCTATCCCCTGAAAGACCCATGTCTCATCACTGTCTGTGAACATAGCTTGCTTGGAACCACAATCCAAGACAACCTTATACTTTTATAGGGTCTCCATCCCAAGAATTACATCAAACCCGTGCATCTCAAGTGGTATAAGATCACCTGAATGTTGTGTTCTGAAAAGGAATGAACATAGGGAGAACATACCTCCTATAACACTATAGATTCGACTAACAAAGTTTTCAATAATTGATTATCTTCTCTACGACAGATAGTCATATTGCAGTCATGAATCACTTCTCGAGTGATAAAGGAATGTGTAGCAC
Organism: Alisma plantago-aquatica; assembly: GCA_963693085.1. Classification (NCBI taxonomy): domain Eukaryota; kingdom Viridiplantae; phylum Streptophyta; class Magnoliopsida; order Alismatales; family Alismataceae; genus Alisma; species Alisma plantago-aquatica. Next base: position 1,988,570,893 of record OY856409.1, read on the forward strand.
CCAGATCAATCAAAATAGATATGAAGTTGGATGAAGATATATCAGAATGAAACAATTTCATTTGACCTATCATGACTCGTGGATTGACTACTGCCTCCGACTGATTCATAGCATAGAATCTCTCCGTTTCCTATTTCCGACTCCATGCTCTATTATTTGGTGAAGATGAACCTATTTGGGATGCATGTCCACGTCCACGTGTACCACTACTAAATTGTTGCCTCTGAGAGCCTTGTTGACTCTGCCTCGATGGTTGGGTTACCTCCCTGTCTCTAACTGGACAATCCTTTATTAGATGTCTTGTCTTCCCACACTTGAAGTAGACTATGTTCTCTAATTGTGGCATAGATGGTCCTGTCACTGACATTTATGCCATGCTATCAGCTCCACTTGGTAGAAAACTACAGCCGCTACATTTGCTTGATGTCCATTGGGTCTGTGCATTGAACCTCTGTGGTTCTAATAGTGCAGGAAATCTCAGTTTCTTGAAACTTCCAGACCTCTATCCCTGGAACTGGGCATGTACTTTCCTACTATTAGCCTCACGTTTCTCAGTCATAGACCTCTCTATCCGCCTAACTGACTCCACAAAGGTGGAAAACCTCTCTCTATTCTCTAGAGAAGCTACAATTGTAGTTAAATCAGCATTCAGACTCTTCTCAAAATGCCAAATCCTCTCCTCCTTTGTAGTATCCATGTGTGGATAAAACCGTAGAAGCTCCATAAACTTAGCTTCATACTCACTAATCTTCATTGGTTCTTATCTAATCTGCTCAAACTGTAAGATTTTCACATCCAGATAAGTCTTGGGAAAGTATCTACTAACAAACTGACGTCAGAATTCCTGCCATCCAACCTCAACACCAGGTCTTTTCTCTTCTTCAATGGCCCACCAATGGCCAACACTTCCTTTTAAAAGGTACACAACATGCCTAACTTTGTCAGTTTCTGGGATGTTAAGGATTCCAAAGGCTTTCTCTAGCTTAGTGAGCCATGAATCTACGTCTACTGGGTCAGTTGTACTGGCATATTCGATGGCTCCTACCCGACATAATCTCTCAAAGGTCTTACCAGATCCATGTCCTTCATTAGGAACTGGTGCCCTAGGTGCTGGTGCTGGCATCCAATCTACCATATGCTCCATTGTGGTCATGAACTGCCTGAAAAGAGCATGAAAGGCTAGGTTTTCTAGCATGGTTGGTTCAAGTCGGGGATTCTCAGGCATTGATTCCTCTCTAGCCTGATCCCTTGCACATCCTCCTAGTACAACAACACTTCTCTCAACAACATGTTCTTGGTGTGCTCCAGCCATCTTTCAACTTTACTTCTTCTCCTATATGAGCAGAAGTCACTATAAGATAAATAGGAGGACACTAGAACATACTCAACCACCTTAATCCTATATCTCTATAGACTCAGCAAACCTTAGGCTCTGATACCAAAACTTTGTGATGATCCGCCATCAAACCGACAGCCAAATCGCCACCAGTAATTATGCGGAATAACCATGAGCATTGGATTAACAATAATAACTAAAAACTAAAATCGTTTTGCAAAGAGATACATTTACAAGAAACTCTTAAAGAAAGAACCAAAACAATATATACATCATGGTTCATATTATACATACATTGTACCATCTCATCTTGGGGATATCATATACTAGCTACTTTGTACAAACAAATACATAAGCAACATAAAACCTCGAGGCATACAAGCCAAAATCTCATATCGTCCATAAAACCATTACATACCAACTCCCAATGACCTGAGAGTACAGAGACGACACATATGACTTCTATCTACAAGACATGACAAACAACACACTCAACCTGAGTTGTTACTACCGTCCCTGATGTTGTTGTCCTTCCTCTATAGTATGGTCTCTACCTCCTCGCTCTAACTTGGAGCTTAGGCTCTCCACAAGCCATCCCTTAGCATCATTCTCTCTCTTATGATGCTAAAACACTTAAGGCACATTCAAAATGTGACATATTGCAATACAACCCCTCATCTTGGGTAAATTGTAGTTTACACCCAAACTATCATATAATGCACAAATAGTTTGCAAATAAGCTCAAACTCGAAAATTAAACTCAAGGACAGTCTTAATTACTTTTCATAAGATTAAAACAAGTTTATAAAAAACTTACTTAAGAAAACTTTTACGTTTATGGCATAACCCGAGTCAGGGATGTTACATTATTGCTGTGATTTTTTGGATGGGAGTAAGACTGTGAATTTTGATGTTGAGGATGCTCCACCCTCCCTCCTTCTTGGGGCAGCATATTGTTTCCCATTTGGCTAGATCTAGTTTCTTGCCTTTTTGTTCCCATAGGAACTTCCTGTGGATTCTGTCAATATGTTTGTGAACCGTGGATGGGAGTGGTATGCATGATAGGTATTAAGTGATGATGGGGGTGAGAGATGCGTTGATAAGTGATATGCATCCTACTATAGATAGGTAGTTGTATTCCCACGCGTTGACTCAATTGTGAAGTTTGTTGATGATAGGATTCCATGCCATGTTGGGCAACCGTGCTCGGGTGAGTGGGAGTCCAAGATATGTAAATGGGAAGGTTTCCTGGCGAGATCCCAACATGTTCGTATATCTATCCCTATCTATGGAGTTGATATGGTCACATATAATTGTGGATTTAGTGTAGTTGATTTTGAGTCTAGACAGTTTGGTGAAAATGTATAGAATCCTGGTCAGATTAATGACATTCACATTGTTTGGTTTGATGATGATGATGGTATCATCTGCGTATTAAATCACATTGTGTGGGAACCCCTGGGCTTGTTGATGTATCCCGCCTCTATGACATTCCATATGAGGGTGTATAGTACTGTCGTGATAGTGATGAATAAGTAGGGGGATAGTGGGTCACCTTGCCATAGCCCATTTGAGTTTTTGAAGAAACCATGTGGCTACCTATTGATGAGAATCACAAAGGTGCTAGTTGATATGCACGATTATATTCATGCACACCATTTCTTGAGGAAATTGAGTCCTTGCATACATTCAATGAGGAACTCCCAATTAACATTATCAATGTCCTTCTTAAAATCCAATTTGAAAATAAGAGTAGGCTCGTGATTATTGTGACATGTATGCAATGTCTCTTGTACTGTGATAAAAGCATCTTGGATGTTTCTGCGTAGTAGGAATGCACATTGTTGGATGTCGATGATGTTGTTGATGGCAAGTTTCATGCGACTTCTTAGGATCTTGGCTATGATTTTGTATGTGGAGTTGATGAGGTTGATAGGTCTGTAGTCCCGTATGGAGTTAGGATGATCAATTTTTGGGATCAGCACAATGTGGGTGTGGTTGATAGGTCTAAGGAGATGCTTATTGTTATGTTGTCGGTGGATCTCCACCATAAGCTTGATGATGTCTTCTTTGATGATGGGCCATGTGGCTCTGTAGAAAGATATGTTATATCCATCGGGCCTTGGTGATTTTTCCAATCCTAATTGTAGGATGGCATCATGGATTTCTGTATAAAAAAAGGGTCTAAGGGGTGATCCATAGAAGGGATCTTACGTGTGTATATGTGGTTCTAGTCAATGTTGATCCTTTATTGTAGGGAGTGTCCATTGTTATATAGGCTCTTGAAGAATTGGGTAATGAGGTTGATGAGGGTTTGTATGGGTTGCATATAGTGTCAATACCATCAATGTTGGGGATCAATCGTCGGTAACACTTGGTGTTGTAGATGGAGTGGAAGAATTTTGTGCTCCTATCTCCCTCCTGCAACCATTTGATCTTAGCTCTTTGTTTCCATAAAGCTTCTTCTTGTACCTTGAAGTTGTTAATTTCTTGGACCAAATTGTTGTGGTCATCCGAGGGTTGTTGAATGGTAGTAAGAAGTTGTTCTTCTTTCCTCCTAATGGTTTTAGGAATGGATCCAAATTGTTCATGCTTCCATCCTTTGAGGATAGGTTGAAGATGTTTTATCTTGTAATGTATGTCCTTAGCAGGATTGTCAGAGGTTGGTTGAGTGAGCCAATAGTTGTTGATCATGGAATTGAAATCTTAGTGTTGGGTCCAGAAACATTCAAAGCGGAAGGGTTTTGCCTATGGAGAAGGACCGGAAGATGGTCAAATAAACTAGATGTGATGAGAGTGGTGTGGGCCCCTGAGTAAAGTTGTGACCATAGGTTGTTACATAAAAGTCAGTCTAGTTTGTCTCTAAGCATACCCCTATGCCATGTCCAACATCCATTACTTGGGTGACGGTCACACAAGTTATGTGTGGTGATGAAGTTCTTGAAGATGTTGGCATGACGTGGAGCCTTAGGACATGGTATGGTCGGATCGTGGGATCGTTCATCTGAGCATGTGACCATGTTGAAGTCCCCCCCCATGATCCATGGAATGTCCCTGTGTTGTGATTCCAAGGAGTGTAACTCCACCATGAAGGGTGCTTTGTTGGCTCCAGGTGGTCCATAACACCCTATGAATCGCCATGTCTAGTTATTGGTGGTTTGGCTAAAAAGGATTGTAATATAGTGGTTCTATATGGTGGGTTGTGAGGCTATGTATGTGTTGTCATCCCATCCTATAAGGATTCCTCCACTAAAACCCGTGGGTGGTTTTTGGTATCATTATTAATATGGCGTCCCCCCATTTGTTTAAATTGGAAGTCATTCAGGGTGGTTTTGATTTCTTGAATAGTGATGATGTAGTGCAATGTGGATAAATCATATTCCTAATGGTTCTACATCAGTTAGGATCATCAACTCCACATATATATTAGGTTAAAATATGCATCAGTGTAAACTCCATAAAAATGATGTGTAAAGCATCCAAATAAATGATGTGCAAAGCGATGTGTGTGTTAAGATCTGTTGTCCTTCCAGCCGTTCTGTGTGATCAAATCGGTAAGGAACATTTCCCCATCCAAAAGATGGGGGAAATAGATGCCAATATTTCGATAGAAAGTGATGAAATCCCCGTTGTGTTCCCATGATGGAAGTTGTTTAATGTCAACCAGAGTAGTGTCCACATGTGAATGTGTAGTGGACCTAGTATTAACTAAAAGATCATGTACAATAAAGGGTGATAAAGTGTAGGCGGTACCGAAGTAGAAGGTGTGGGTTGTTGATGTATCATACTTGAGTTGTCTATGGTGAAGAAATTCTTCATATTTTGAGACTCAGGTGTGCATAGCAGAGCAATGTAGGAGAGGACCTCTTCATGGTCTTTGTTCACCAGCTGGAATGGTTGATAGATGGGCTCAGTGTGGCACAGAGGTTGTCAATGTTCACAAATTTCAATTTTAGGAAGGTTTCCTGATCCATCTCGTTATGAGGATCATGTATCTTGCTCAGATGGATGAATGATGGATAAGGATCAAAAGGGTTTGGTGGTGGCATCTGGGGAGTGCTGTGGTGAGTACGAGCTCCCTAGTAACATGGTGTCGATCGATGAGATTCATTGTTACGAGTCAGATTTAGGCGGTTATGTGAAAGGGATGTATGGGTTGGTGCAATGTGTTTGTGTGGGAAAGATTGATGGTGGGGTTCAAACCATGTAGCAGGATGTTGATTGAGATCTTTGAAGGGACAAATGTAGGTGGATGGGTGTTCCATACGGAGTTTGATATTCTATATCATGTTTCCACATCTGATGTTGATATCACCAGGGTCATGGTGTCCTTCATAACGGAGAACACACAGAAAGCTTTTGTGTAGCCATACGGAAATAGTTTGTCATGGCCGATGAACTGTAGAGTAACCCCTACTGAGTAAGAAATCTCTCAAAAAACCTCTTCGTTCCATAGGTGTGGCGGGAGATCAGAGTTAGAGATCCAACCAGAAGCACCAATGGATGAAGGTGTGGCACCCTGTTCGATCATCCACCTAGTGATCTTAGCTTGTGTAAAACCATTACCGCAGGAGAAGATGAACACCTAACCCATGGCATGCTCGAAGGTGGAGTTCTCAGGTAGAGTATAGATAAGTCTAGTAGGAGTGAGGCTCTTAGTTTTCAAAATTGTACAAGATAGGATGAGAAGTGTAATGGCTTTGTTTGGGGATGAGCATTGGATGATATCCACCTGAATGGTGCAAGTCATGAGTGCCTTGAGAATACACATGCTCTGGGCCAGTAAGTCAATGGAGCACTCCAGCGTTTGGGTATTCATTGCCATGTTACAATTAGGGTTTGTTGCAGGATGCAGGTGGTTGGAGAATGGTAAAGAGATGGGTGAGGAATTCATCCTGTAAGGGGGTTGTGGATAAGAAGGGGGAAGGGAGTGGCGTAGCTACAGATCTGGTAGGGTTGGCAAAGAGGATATCGTTAGATGGCTCAGTATCTTCAAGAAGGAGGCAATTTTTTTTACAAAAGATACAATTGTCATATTTGTGGGTTTGCAGGTGAAATGAGGCAGATGTAAAGGCAGTTGGCCTTCTCGTCACGATTGCAAGTGGGTTGTGTCTGTGGGAAGGGAGTGTTCTAGATGTTGGAAAGGGGCGATATCACCATCCCCGGTGTGGTTGAGTGCAGAGTCTAGCGATGCAGCCGTCTTAGGAGCAGCCAAAGCAGCGAATGCTGTTATTACATTGCCATCCATGGTGGCCGGTCCAAAGGCATTTTCACATCTAAGATGGTGGTGTAAGTAGGGTTTTCTCCTAGTAACAAGGATCCATGGGTTGTCTAGCTTAGGATTAGATTCATCGGGGCAATCCTGTTGTGTATTAACTAGAGATGATGGGATCAGATCCATGGATGTGATAGGATTAAATCTACAGTAAGGGTTTTGAACATACCTAAAGCGAGGGGGTAGGGGATCTTCAAAACTTGGGGGGGGGGTCATCTAGCAATGATTAGGAAAGTGATTGTACCAACAAGATCATCTTCTTTTGCTTTTTGAGTGTCCAATGCATGTTGCAGGATCGAATGTCCATTCATGCCCTGTAGCATTTCATCTCCAATGTCGGTGTCATTGGTGACTTCTTCGGAGGATGATTGATGGTATCTTTCAATACTATGTGTGCGGTGGATGTTTCTGGGAATGGAGTTGTTGATGTCCATCAGCTAAAGGTTGATGCTCATGTCTTCCTGTGAGCAGAGAATGAGGTGCCATCCCATACATAGGTTGAGGATGGTGAACATTTCTCTCCATCCTCTAATGGATTGTAGTATGCATCTGTGGGCGAGGTAGAAGTTGATAGGAAAAGTTGTTGATCCCACATAGAACTGGATGATTCCTCCATCCATTTCTACATTGAGGTATCTCTAAGATGTGGGGATGAAGATGCACCTGATTGTTCTGTTGTCGAGGAAGACATCTAGATAAATCATCACTGGAGATGATGTTGGTGAGCAGAGAGGGGTTTCTGAGCAATGGTGATGTTGTTACTCGATGTGTTTCTAAAACTATTGGTGTTCCGATTGGTAGTATATCTGTCTGGTAAGGTGGGTAGTTGGGTACTAAAGACAAAAAAGAAGAGTATTCACATTGATTGCGGATGTAGTATCTGTCTTAATTGTTGTATCGTCTGACTATGTACCTCATAATGGTTGTTGTTCTATAGTCATCTTCTATGATTTTGGTAAAGTACGCAGTGCATAGTTTTTTTCCAGAGCATGTCAGCTCTTGGATAGTTCAGAACAAGTGTTCTGTCATGAACTGTAGTGTAGTTGGAGTTGGTATTGTCCTACTCCACTGGGAAGTAAGAGAATAATCGTCGGGTGGTGTTGTTGCTACCAACAATCAGCGAGACTCTCACCATCAGAAAAATTGTTGTAGAGAGAAAGTTGTTTTTTGTATCTAGAGAAAAGGAGGTGCTCTCATTCTAGAGAGAAGTTTTATCTTCTCTCTGTCTGCCTCTTGTTTCTTTCTCTTGGCTTCTGGGGTTTGTAGTTGTTGTGGCGGTTGTGAGGTAAGATCTTGCAATCCAACTATACTTGTCTCAATACCAGACACATGTGTTGGGAGTCTACGTGGAGATGGGCATTGTTGTACAAAGGGTGCAAATGTGTTGTCCATACTCAATATGCCTCTTGACGCTCTATGCTTTCTAAAGCATCTATTTTCGCTAAGCACCAACTAGATCCAAATTGAATATATTTCCTTATGCCTCTTGCTCCCAAATAGCTTTAATAATGTCGAAATGATGTTTGCTAGCTTTTGAGGAATAAATAAATGTCCATTTGAAATATGCTGAAAGGATTCCTATGCTTAACAAACATGCAAAAGAGATGGGGTAATTATTAAAGGGAGCAAAATTTAAGGTATACGACATGGAAATATATGAAAGATAAACTAATGTCAACAAAATTGACCCATGTATAAGTTTATGCTTGTCCTGGGGAAAAAACGCAAGGATTACATTCAAATTAAATAAAGCCAAACGAATCGACATGAATAGATAGTTACATAAATCACTTGGCATTGAGACATCAACTCTGTAATTTACAGATCCATTCTGTCGAGAACCACTAATCAACTGGCAAAAGGAAGAAAACTGTGAAGCTGAAGCATAATAAAACTCAATAACCTGAATGATGATAGAGTTGCAATTACATTAATAATCTACATCACAGATGCATGTTTAGAATCAAGAACTGAAGAATGGGCAATGAGTCGCAAGAAAACTTATTTCCCTAACACATAACATCATGTTTCTGAGGACTGTCTATATATTTCCGAAAATGACTTAATGCCTGAACACGCTTGACAAGTCAGGTATTGGTCTGAGAAAAATATATTATGGATAGACATGACTGTAAGACTTATTCAGCCAAATGAAAACAGGTAGATATAATGCTTGCCCGTTTAATGCCCCCTCGAATTCAACCACACAAACGTCAGCCGGTTCTCCTACGTGTCACGTGTGTGAACGTGGATCTCAGCTTTAGTTCTCTCTGCCAAAGTCCTGTCTCAACTCTCAACCCGTAGCTGTTCTCTCTGCCAAAGTCCTGTCTCAACTCTCAACCCGTAGCTGCAGAAGGTGGAGCCACTTTCCTTCAGCAGAGAGACCCGCCCGATTCGTTTCCAATCAATCAGTCTTATTCCCCTGAGGAGCCTACCCAGATGATAGGAAAACGACACAAACACGTATTTCTTTATTTATAGTACAAGAGTAAATCGTTGTCGGAGGGACGACACCAGTACTGGGGGATGGTGCATTAGACAAGGATCGTGGCGTTGCTCCAAAAAATGCATCCAACTGATGGATGACTTGGGAGGAACATGATACATTTTGTAGCTTAGAAAATGCAGCTGCCTCTTTAACCTGCAACCATATTGCTAATTTTGGCCGTATAGTACGACCACAACAGCATTCCCAGAAATTCAAAATTTTGCAGTGGCATCGTCTGTTTATGCAAAACAAGAGTCGGCATCTAAATCCTATAAAGATTCAGTTATAATTCCATGGTAGCATTGATGCTATATTTCTGAGTTGGACGAGAAATTGTGTAGTAATAACTCTGTACATAAAATAGGAGAAGGTTGTTGTTATCGTTATGCAGAAGATCGGAGGTACCTGTATTTTAAGCAAAACTTTGGCGATGTGTTCTTAATTCAGAAGATGATTGACTCTTGGATCGTGGTTGACTATACAGCAGTAAGTCTGAATCTTTATCCCCATCGGTAAGAAGAGGTCTAATCCTATTAATAAATCCCATGTCAACCGGTGAAAACTGGATAAGCGTTGATACCTGTAAATTCAAGACAAATGAAAGACCAATCCACCTTTTCATAGTGACGGAAATGTAATATTGTCGTACATGGCATCCCCTTTTGTCACATGAGTTGATCAAGTATTGTACGAGCGAACTGGTCGCATGAAAGATGAAAACAGTACTTTTTATTGCCATTGCACCTTGGAAGAAATTGTTCCTTATACATTCCGTCCATGACGTGAATTTGATCCTATCAGATTAGCCATGGTACCAATATTTTTATTAAAAAATCAGCACAAATCTCGAAATGTAATTATTAATTCTGTTTTCGCATAGAGTTCAACTCATTTTACCAAAATAGCAACGGATGTTTTTTTCCTAAAAGAAAATGTATCTATTATTATCCCCTCACCTTCAAGCTTAGCCACCGTGAAGTCCCTACCATCCAAGGCTACATGCAAGCAAGGGTGGGCCTGTGCCCTACCTTAGTTTCTAAATTAGCATTAATTTACATTAGCTAGATCGTCTATTTACATAATAAACTCGTTTCGTGCCCTACCTAATTGCGATCTGTTTCTTTCCTTTGGATTGGAATATCAAGCAGTGCCCACCCTTATCACAGTTCCTGGCTACACCACTGGCTACATCTTGCTCTCATGGACCCTTCAAACATGACTCTATCTTCAAACATCTCAACCTTAAATGTGAGTGCACTTCCCAATATACTTGCCTTCCTATTGCCCCCTTGTTGCTTGTGCACCTTCACTTCTTTCACCCTTTTTTGCACTCCTCCCATTGGCCACCCAAACCTTCTCTCCATCCTCTCAGGTAACTCATCTCATGTATCTTCCTCAACTATATTATTATTTATATGAGATAACAACAATGATGATAGCAAAAGAGAACCCCATGGTGGAAATATTATAGGGGTGGAGGATGATGAGAGCTAACGCAAAAAGAGGGTCAAATAATTCAAAGACGGTCGATGGTGGGAAGAGGGAGAAGAGTAGAAAAGGTGGGATCTTAAAAAATGTATCCTTTGTGATAAAAGGCAGTGACAATGTCGAGGAATAATGAAGAAGTAGGTGGATGGTAGTGGAGGAGAAACCTTAAGAGAAAGAAACATAGAGAAGGAGGGATGTGGAGATGGGTAATAGAGGTGGAGGTGGGATGGAGTAGAATTAACAGGCGAAGTACCATGAGGAAGAAATGAAGTGATAGAAATAATTGGGCCCAACATCAAAGCAGAAACGAAGATATAGAGAGTACATCAAAAGCAAAATAAGGGTAGGATGAAAAGGTATGTTGACACATAGAAAATAAACCACCTCATTTTCTCCACCTAGTAAGTATTGTTTCTTAGTAATCATAATATGTGCATAGCCTGATCCTACTTAAGACCCTTTTTCTAATAATATATTTCCATTTATCCTTAAAATATTTTCCTCTGAGTTGTCTTAAGGTGACATGTTTTAAATACACCTTGTGGGATCTATTCCAGACATGTGTTAGTGCAGCGACCAATCACAAGAATGTATCCAATTTTTGGGATGCCATTTTGACAGTCAAGGTTGTAAGGACCCTGACCTGGGTTTTGGGATAACCATGTTTTCTTTGCTTAAGCATGTTGCTTAGTGTGACGATCTGACATCCAATCAAGCCATCACTAGTAAATAATTGCAAAATTACCATAAACAACGTATTAACAAAATCACTAAAAATTAAAATCATTTTGTAAAGAGATCCTCTTCCAGGAAACTCTTACTGAAAGAACCAAAACTTTATATACATTAGGTTTCACATTGTACATACATTGTACCATCTTATCTCTAGGATAACATATAACAGTTGCTTTGTCAAAACATATACTGAAGCAAAATAAACCCTTGAGGCATACAAGCCAAAATCTCAGATTGTTTATAAAACCTTTACGTACTGATTCCAAGGATCTGAGAGTACATAGATGACACATAGGACTTCTAACTACAAGACACGACAAACAACACACTCAACCTAAGCTAATATTGTTGTCTCTACTGTTGTTGTTCTCCCTCTATAGTACGGTCTCTACCCACTCATGCACGTCCACCTGAAAAAATGTGGATCCCACGGGGTGAGACAATTGTCCCAATGAGAGATATAACTCTCCACCAACAATATTATTATCACAAGTAAACAATGTAAAATTGAGCAGAGGTTCTTTTATATTAATAAGCAAGATTAATCACTGTTATAAGAAGAACAAAGCAATCTCATCTCTAAAAGTAATGCAACTATCTATGATAGAGCAATAAATCATCTATTCACTTTATAAAAAAATATGAAGAACATGTATAACATCTATCCATTTAAGATGTATAAAAGAAGTGTACATCAACCAATGTTTTTCGTATTTGATCCTTAAGCAAATTTGCTACACGACTGATTACATATTTACAATCACACTTATGCCCTAAGCAGATGAGATATATTGCTCATGCTCCAACTGACCACAAACTTCTCACAAGTCAGTACCATACAAGGTCAATGACAGAGCCGGCTGCCAAGACCCCTCCCGTCTCGGTCAGTACGAGACCACTGGTAGTGACATCCCATGTCAAACTGCAAAAAGCTTTCCAGGGTATAGTGGCATCTTCGCTTAGAGTTATAGCCGCATCATGCACTCTCTGTAGGGAAAAACAGACCTACAACCTTCCCCGAGTATAAAATTATTGAGTCATGGCATATAGCCATACTTTGAGCCACAAGCCAGTTCATCGTACTCATTACTGAGTCTACGACCATAGTCGCACTCGATCCAGGATATGGCATATAGACAATCCCCAAGATCGTGGACGTAAGGGGTTCGGCCAACATATGGTCGTCCAAGCTCATGCCCCCGCATATTCAAAAATATGCGCTCCAGGTAATCCCATAGGAAAAACCCATTTCACCGTTTCAGTAAATTCTGACGCTGATGGATCTACGTCCATGGAAACTATATTTTATGGTTCCAATGATCAATTAAGTGCATTACAGTATTCTTTTAGCATCAAACAAGTCATAAGCATTGATCATAAACAAATGCCACAAAGAAAGGTGTAATACATCTATCAAGTACTTTTCTAATCTTTGGAACACATTTAGATACATAACACTCAAGATCTCAGTCCCTTATCATATTACTGAGGATTATTATCCTTTAATCATTATCATCATCATGATTATATGATCTGGGTAGTCAACCTTTAGTTCATCATTGAACAATGTCACCTATTATCAGGTAACCATTACCTATAGGTCCTCAGACCCATGTATATATCACACTTGTTGCACAGGTATTTCACATGGCTCGTAAAGGCCCTTTTAATTATCTTGTCACCTCTCACTAGGAAACAACTATTCACATGGATCACAAGGCCCATTTAAACATCTTGTCACCTCTCACTAGGCAACAACTATTCACATGGCTCACAAGGCTCATTTAAACATCTTATCACCTCTCACTAGGCAACAACTATTCACATGGCTCACAAGGCACATTAAACATCTTGTCACCTCTCACTATGCAACAACTATCTTTTAGGTCATCAGAACACATAAACATTATACTTGCTATACAAGTATTTAACATGTTTCACAACACTTATACAATAAGAGAAATACAACCTTCTCATAATTAGGGTTAGGGTTTCCCTTTATAGCCAAATAGGGTTTCAAGTTCATATTATCAATCCAAACCCTAATTTATTGATCCACACATCTAGGAGCATACATTGATATCATAAGTATTCAATCATACTAATTTATTCTCATCACTTATCATTAAATAATTATCAACACAAGGTATGAGTTTTTCTCTCATCCTCCTCGGATATTGATTACCTTATGCTTTATTAACTTGGCTTAACCCTTTCTCAAGATAGCCTACACTTATCAAAGTGTATAAACTCATTACATCTTAATGTAACAATAGACATGACACACTTCATGTGTTACTCATCCAAGTATATTGGATCTGAGGTGCATCAAGGTGTATCGACCTTGAGGTATTGGATGTGATATTTATCATGCCTTGGTGTATCACTTCCCTCATTACTTTTAACTTACTTAAGTTCATCAACTTATCTTGTATTAGGGCATTTCCCATCCTAATACTTTATGCACTAACTCATGACATTTATCCTATAGTGTATTGGTTGTAAGTCACACACTTGAATTACCAAACTATCATCAAGTGATATGGACTCATCTCGGGTTAAGGCATTGTTGATATAGGGTTTACCATTATCAACCACTTTAGGTGTTTCATTTATCAAGGTATTAGCCACACCATTACTTGGTGTTACACTCATCACTTCTAAGAGTGTTTTGCCCTCACCTTTACAAGGTGTATCGGGTTGAATCATGTATGTCAAATTGAACACATGTATTGGGTTAGGTGTATATCAAGCTAGGCATCATCATATCGTGTATCCATATTGGGCATGTGGTGTAACCAAATCACCACATTGTGTTTAGGTTGTATCCCTTATACCATATCATGTACCCGTACCAGGTTACTTAATGTTTAAAGTTCAAGATCTCGAGTTAGAGATACTTAGCTTCATATCGTGTATGAGGTGAATTCTTAAACTCATATTGGGTATAAGGGTATACTTGATACTATATCTTGTACAAAGTGTGCACCACGTCGGGCATAGGATAGGTGCTTCATTATGGTATCGTTTTAGTGGTATATACACAACACTATATTGGATAGACCATTATGCTCATATCCTTTCATACCTTCAAAGGATCAATTCTATTGCATATTTGAATGACAATATGGATATCTAGTTGATCTCTTCAAAAACAATCCTTTACATTAAGGGTGTGGGGTTCAGGAGCATGTCGGGTTTCATTTCTTCATCTAGGGTTTCAACCCATATCGGGTTAAGGTATACACCTAACACCATATCGTGTATAAGGTGAATACTTGACCCCATGTTGTGCTCAAGGTGTGTGTATGTATTACTCATCTCGCCCATAAGGTATACACTTCTCACTATATCATGTTTGTGGTGTGTTCATATCAACATGTCAGGTTACTTATCACGTAGGGTTTGTTATATCAGGTTGGAGTATATGCTTGACTCCATATCATGTATAAGGTGTGGACTTGACCTCATATCGTAGAAAAGGTGTGTGTATGCTTTACTCATATCGTCCATAAGGTATAACACATCACTATATTGTGCTAGTAGAGTATTCATATCACCATATCGAGTTACCCATCATCTAGGGTTTCATTTCATCATCTCAGGTTTAGAGGTGCTTTCACTCAATATTGGGTTGTACCTTGATGATGTCATCATCATCAACCTCTAGACTCATGATCTTACTATTCTAGTTCATGGAAAATAGTCCTAAACAATTTTTAGGACTCATAAGGTCAACAATTTATACAAGAGAATTCATAATTGAAAAATAGATCAACAAGTTCAACAGAATTTAAGGTGAATAATAACATAATTGGGTTCAAGTTATATAACCCGCCTCAAGAGCAACTTCAAAGTTCCAAGATTCAAATATTCACTTTCCCAAGGTTGAAGATGAGCTTATCAAAGGTCCAAGAATTGATATCCTCATCACTATGCACGACACCTCACCACTTGTGGCTGATATCCTTCACTTGGTTGATATCCCTTCACTTGGTCGATATCCCTATGCTATGGCTGATATCTAGGCTTCAGGAACGATACCCCTTCACCTATGCATGATACCAAGACTCTATGCATGATATCTAAGAGCAATATAGTGGTAAAATTCGAAAAATTCCACTAATAGGTGAAAGGAAGGGTATATATATAGTTGAGGTTCATGAAAAGAGTGAATATGAGGTGTCATCACTTTAAGATACTAGGTGCCACGTATCCATGAATGGTTGACACGTTTATATGCATGAACTAACATTTATCTTGACATGAAAAACACTTGAGGATAATATAGAAATAATATCTTGGCCATTACGTATCTCTTTGGATAAGATATATCAACTCTATCACCACTTTATTCATAACCCGATACAACTTTTCCAAGGAAGTTGTAAACCGATACACTTCAACTCCTTGAGGTGATTAGGACATAATGGCCTTTTTCAAGATTCCAAAAACTGATATGGGATCCCCTCTATGGATCCTTGGATGATAGGCACTCCCATATCAAGTCTAGAACTTGATACAACTCATATAAGGGCTTCACATTCAATCCTTTCTTGGTCTTTTCATTACCAAGAGTACCATCACTCAAAGATGATTCAAACATAGTTTATCATTATTTATCTCTCCTCTAAATAATACATATATGGAGTAGGGACACTCTAGAGGTGGTAATTTGCATATCAACCCTACAATTTGGGTAATTTATAATTTGTACCAGAATTGGTCACAAGGCGCTAACATTATTCAAACAAGCTCAAACTTGAAATTTTTGGCTTTCCACAAGCCACCACTTAGCATCATTCTCTCTCTTATGATGTTAAAACACTTAAGGAACGTTCAAAATGTGATATATTGCAATATAACCCCTCATCTTGGATAAATTGCATTTTGGTCCAAAATAAGAGAACATTGCTCAAACATCATTCAAACAGGACCAAACTTGAAACATAAGTTTGTCACATGATAACAAAACACCTTAGAGGATTATATTAAAGTTCTAAGCAACTTATTTAATCCAAACAAATAGGGTTAGACCTAAACCCTGGTCAGGGATGTTACAATTTATAAACCCCTAACAAGGTTTTCATCCCCAAAATCCCGGATAAAGGAAGACAATTGTTATTCATACATTGCACCATAAAGCCTCCACATAACATTGTAATGTCATGGAAATGCCATAGAACTTTGACCAGCACAAAGTCCTTCCATTCAGGGTCATCATAGAATTTTTCATACATGACACATATTCAACTGTCCTTTTTCATTAATGACTGCAATGTCAATTCGGTGTTAGGTAACACTTTCTAAGTCAGAGAAGTACTATTCATACTTTGAATAATTTGGTGTCAAACCTTATTGACTTGTCACATCCTTAACTTACATCTTTTATGTATTAAGATTCTTGACTTTGGGAGTCTTCCATACCCCTCAATTAGTTTAGCATTTCACCTTCAAGGAAAAACCAGAGTTACATTCTGTCACCCACTTGGGACTACAAGTCTTATCATACATCTATTGTGTCACTCTAATCTGTTGACACAATAATAAACTTACTTATGACTTGTACTAACTATCCCATTAGCTATTTATTTTCTTGTCATAAGGAGAGGCTACTTATCAACCAAGAACTATCTCAAAGGTATCTCTAGATGTTATTTGTATAAGATGCCTCAATAGGTCTAGGTAGATTTATTCTAAGATATTTAGCTTGATAAGATTTTCCCAAGATGATTCTACAAATGTTCCTTCAATTAATACATCCTTATTGATGTTATGTTTATGCAAAGAATAAACCCCTAACATATGATATCCATACTATAGTTATCTCAAAGTTGGCCCTCCTAGGTAACCAAACATTAATCATCTTATCAGAAGTCATGTTCTCATTTTCTCATACTATTGAAAGTTCCTGGATACTAGGATTCTTTACCTTGGTATCTATTACATGTGCCAAAAACACCTCACATCCTCATCATTTTCATCTCTCATGTTGTTATTACTAAAGCCAAACATATAATAAGACCTTTCTTTCATCTTGGGACATTAGTTGTCGCACATAACTTTGTCTTGTAACCAAAATCCAAGACTAGCTGATACTTTTCAAAGTATCCATCTATAGATTACTTCCAATCCATACACATCAAGTGTCATAAACCTTACTTGATTGTCTTGTCCCTAAAAGGAAAGAACACAAGGAAACATATTCCTTTTTAATCTCCCCATCATTATCTAGGGTTGTTTATCAAAGAAAGAATATTATCACCTTCTTTGATTATTGCATGAACTTTCAACTGTTCATGAGTCATTTACTCTTATTTCATCCTTGGTTCCTTGCCATCAACATAGGAATTATAAGGATGATTACATGCCATCATTCCTTTCTTTTTTATTATCTAGCATGTTCATGAATATTTTATGATTTTATATATTTTCACATCATAGAAAAGATCCTTATTCTTCACACATTCTTTATCGAACATGGATCATTTCCCTTGTCCTCTTTGTCTTATCATGAGGGTTGTACTTTTTACTACCTCATCCACACAAACTAGTGTGAGATAAACTCAATTTCTATTTCATTGCAGTTAGGATGGGATAAAATTATCCATGCCATATTTTTAGTTTCATTATGCTCTTAAGATTGTCGCAAAATGACTAATTGATCAGATTAATCAGAAAGATAACAATCTAAAAGTATCATACTTTCCTTGCCTTCAATAGATGGATACCTGGCCAGAGTATACAAGTACTGAGATTAGTTAGTATGCACCTTGTTTGTATCATATACCCTACTTTTCATATCATCCAAATCATAGGACTTAATATCCCTGGATTTCTCTAGGCATTTCTTTCACACCTCATTCTCTTTTATACAGATAAGAGCAATTATAAAGCATTTACAAGAATAATGGACACAATATAAATTCTAGTCCTCATCATTTCTTCCCCATGTTCCTTTAGGGCAACCATAGGGAAGTCAACAATAGCAATCCTTCTTATGATTATCAGATAAAAATCAAGAGAAGACATATCAGAATGAAAAAAAACTCTATCTGACTGTCACCCTTGTGCTCATCTACAACTTTAGGTTGATTCAAAACATAGAGTCTAGCTGTTTCATGTGGTTGCTTTTGCCTTTTACACTATTGGGATGTAATTTTCATAAGCCTTGCCGAGTCTACCTCGGTTGTTGGGTCATTTCCTCCTTTCTTTTTGAACAAAAAAGGGTTTAGTATGCTCAACATGTCCATATCTATAACATGTCGTGTCCTCATACCATGGTCTTATTGGTCTTATTACTAATGTAGAAGCTAAGTCAGGATTCTTACTGGTGGAAAGTTAAGACTTTTACCTTTACTTAGTGACTACTGCCCTGGTGCACTAGGCATTTATTGCACTGGTGGCACCAAAAACTTTAGCGCTTTAGAACAACTAAGAAAATGTCTCTAGAATGGTAGAGACCTTTCCTTAAATTTCAGCTTATTGCCCTTCCTTGGGCATTGTCATCACATATGTACTATCTGTCTATACTTATGACAGAGTCTATTTACTTTCCATATGTTAATCCTTCCCATATTTTCCACTGTTCCAACATGACTATGTCCTTTCAGAACCCAACGTTTCTACATTGAGGACTGGTAAGCTAGGTTGTATTGCTAGTATCCAGTCCACTAAATGCATCACTGTTGTCCTAACCTACCCAACAAGAATATAAAAAGTAAGATTCTCTATCCTGATTGGATCAAGATGGGAATCCTTAGGCACTCATTCTTATCTTGCCTAATCCCTTGCACCTTATCTTGGTGCAACAATATTGCGCTTAGCAACATGTTCCTCATGCTCTCCAGTCATTTTAAACTTCACCCTTTCTTCTGCATAAGAAGAAGTTACTATAGGGTATACTAGATGATACTAGAACAGACTCAACACCTTAGTCCTATGTCTCTGTAGACTCAATGAACCTTCCACTCTTATACCAAAACTATGTGACAATCCGACATCAAATCAAGCCATCACCAGTAAATAATTGTGGAATAACCATAAGCAGCAAATTAACAAAATCACTAAAAATTAGAACTATTTTGCAAAGAGATCCTCTTCCAGGAAACTCTTACTGAAAGAACCAAAACTTTATATACATCAGGGTTCACATTGTACATACATTGTACCATCTTATCTCGAGGATAACATATAACAGTTGATTTATCAAAACATATACTGAAGCAACAAAAAACCTCGAGGCATACAAGCCAAAATCTCATATTGTTTATAAAACATTTACGTACTAATTCCAAGGACATGAGAGTACAAAGACGACACATAAGACTTCTAACTACGAGACACGATAGACAATACACTCAACCTGAGCTATTACTGTTGTCCCTGATGTTGTTGTTCTTCCTATGAAATACAACCTCTAACCCCTCATGCACGGCCACCTAAAAAATGTGGATCTTATGAGGTGAGACAATTGTCCCAACGAGAGATATAACTCTCTGCCAAAAATATTATTATCATAGGTAAACAATGTAAAACTGAGCAGAGGTTTTTTATATTAATAAGAAAGATTAATCACTATTATAAGTAGAATAGAGCAATCTCATCTCTTAAACTAATACAACTATCTATGATAGAGCAATAAATCATCTATTCACTTTATAAAGAATATGAAGAACATGTATAATGTCTATCCATTTAAGATGTATAAAAGAAGTGTACATCAACCAATGTTTTCCGTATTCGATCCTTAAGCAAATATGCTACATGACTAATTACATATTTACAATCACACTTATGCCTTGAGGAGATGAGGTATACCTCTCATGCTCCAACTGACCACAAACTTCTCACAAGTTGGTACCATACAAGGTCAATGACGAAGCTGGCTTCCAAGACCTCACCTGTCTCAGTCAGTACGAGACCACTGGCAGTGACATCGTGTGTCAAACTACAAAAAGCTTGCCAGGGTATAGTGGCATCTTTGCTTAGAGTTACAGCCGCAACATGCCCTCTCTTCAGGGAAAAACTTACCTACAACCTTCCCCGAGTATAAAATTATTGAGTCATGGCATATAGCCATACTTTGAGCCATGGGCCAGTTCACCGTGCTCATTAATGAGTCTACGACCACATTCTTACTTGATCTAGGATATGGCATATCGCCAATCCCCAAGATCATGGATGTAAGGGTATCAACCAACATATGGCCGTCCAAGCTCACACCCCCGCATATTAAAAAATATGCACTCCAGGTAATCCCGTAGGAAAAACCCATTTCACCATTTCAACAAATTCTGACGCTGATGGATCTATGGACATGTCAACTATATTTTACGGTTCCAATAATATATTAAGTGAATTACAATATTCTTTTAGCATCAAACAAGTTATAAGCATTGATCATAAAGAAATGTTACAAAGAAAGGTGTAATACATCTATCAAGTACTTTTCTAATCTTTGGAACACATTTAGATACATAACACTCATGATCCCATTCCCTTATCATATTACCGGGGATTCTTATCCCTTAATCATTATCATCATTATGATTATATGATCTGGGTAGTCAACCCTTAGTTCATCACTGAACCATGTCACCTCTTATCAGGTAACCATTACCTCTAGGTCCTCAGACCCAGGTATATATCACACTTGTTGCACAAGTATTTCACATGGCTCACAAGGCCCATTTAAACATCTTATCACCTCTCACTAGGAAATGACTATTCACATGGCTCACATGGCCCATTTAAACATCTTTTCACCTGTCACTAGGCAACAACTATTCACATGGCTCACAAGGCCCATTTGAACATCTTGTCACCTCTCACTAGGAAAAAATGATTAACATGGCTCACAAGGCCCATTAAACATCTTGTCACCTCTTACTAGGCAACAATGATCTTTTAGGTCATCAAATCACATAAATATTATACTTTTTATCTAAGTATTTAACAAATTTCACAAGGATTATGCAATAAGAGAACTACAACCTTCCCAATATTAGGGTCATGGTTTCCCTTTATATCTGAATAGGGTTTCAAGTTCATATTATCAATCCAAACCCTAATTCATTACTCCACACATCTAGGAACATACATAAGTAATCAATCATCCTTATTTATTCTCATCACTTATCATTAAATAATTATCAACACAAGGTATGAGTTTCTCTCTCATCCTTACTAGGATATTAATTACCTCATGCTTTATTAACTTAGCTTAACCCTTTCTCAAGATATGTTAGCCAACACTTATCAAAGTTTATTAAACTCATTACATCTTAATGTAACAATTGTCATGACACACTTCATGTGTTACTCATCCAAGTATATTAGATTTGAGGTGCATAAAGGTGTATCAACCTTGAGGTGCTGAATGTGATATTTATCATGCCTTGGTGTGTCACTTCCCTCATCACTTTTAACTTTCTTATGTTCATCAACTTATCTTGTATTTGGGTATTTCCCATCCTAATACTTTATGCACTAACTCATCACATTTATCCTGTAGTGTATTGGCCGTAAGTCACACACTTGACTTACCAAACTATCATCAAGTGATATGGACTCATCTCAAGTTAAGGCATTGTTGATATAGGGTTGACCATTATCAAACACTTTAGGTGTTTCACCTATCAAGGTATTAGCCACACCATTACTTGGTGTTACAGTCATCACTCCTAAGAGTGTTTTGCCCTCAACTTTACAAGGTGTATCAGGTTGAATCATGTATGTCAAATTGAACACATGTATTGGGTTAGGAGTATATTGAGCTAGGCATCATCATATCGTGTATCCATATCGGGCATGTGGTGTAACCACATCACCACACCGTGTTTAGGGTGTATCCCATATACCATATCATGTACCCATATCGGGTTACCTAATGTTTAAAGTTCAACATCTCAAGTTAGAGATACTTAACTTCATATCGTGTATGAGGTGAATGCCTGACCTCATATCAGGTATAAGGGTATACTTGATACCATATCTCGTACAAAGTGTGCACCATGTCGGGAATACGATAGGTGATTCATCATGGTATCGTTTTAGTGGTATATACACAACACTATATTGGGTTACCATATTGATTTGGCATATCGGGTTACCATATTAGATAGACCATTATGCTCATATCCTTTCATACCTTCAAAGGATCCGTTCTATTCTATATTTGAACGACAAGCTATATATCTAGTTGAGCTCTTCAAAAACAACCCTTTACAAAATGATAAGGGTGTGGGGTTCAGGAGCATGTCAGGTTTCATTTCTTCATCTAAGATTTCAACCCATATTGGGTCATGGTATACACCTAATACCATATCGTGTATAAGTTGAATACTTGACCCCATGTCGTGCTCAAGGTGTGTATATGTATTACTCATCTCTCCCATGAGGTATACACTTCTCACTATATCGTGTTTGTGGTGTGTTCATATCAACATCTCGGGTTACTTATCACCTAGGGTTTGTTATATCAGGTTGGAGTATATGCTTGACTCCATATCGTGTATAAGGTGTAGACTTGGCCTCATATCGTGCACAAGGTGTGTGTATGCTTTACTCATATCGTCCATAAGGTATAAAACATCACTATATCATTCTAGTAGTGTATTCATATCACCATATTGAGTTACCCATCATCTAGGGTTTCATTTCATCATCTCGGGTTTAGAGGTCTTTTAACCTGATATTGGGTTGTACCTTGATGATGTCATCATGATAAACCTCTAGACTCATGATATTACTATTCTAGTTCATGGACAACATTCCTAAACAACTTTTAGGACTCATAGGATCATCAATTATTCAAGAGAATTCAGAATTGAAAAATACATCAACAAGTTCAATAGAATTGAAGGTGAAGAATAAAATCATTGGGTTCAAGTTATACAACCCGCCTCAAGAGCAACTTCAAAGTTCCAAGTTTCAAATCTCGACATTCCCAAGGTTGAAGATGAGCTTATAAAAGGTCCATGAATTGAGCTCCTTATCTCTATGCATGATACCTCACCACTTGTGACCGATATACCTCACTTGTGGCTGATATCCTTCACTTGGTCGATATCCCTTCACTTGGCCGATATCCCTTTGTTATGGCTGATATCAGGGCTCCAGGAACGATAAACCTTCACCTATGCACGATACTAAGACTCTATGCATGATATCTAAGAGCAAGAGGGTGGTAATATTCGAAAATTCCCACTAATAGGTGAAATGAAAGGTATATATATAGTTGAGGTTCATGAAAAAGAGTGAATATGAGGTGTCATCACTTTAAGGTACTAGATGCCACGTGTCCATGCATAAATAACACATGTAAATCAGTGCACTCACATTTATATTGACATGAAAAACACTTGAGGATAATCTAGAGATCATATCCTTACCATTACTTATCTCTTTGGATAAGATATATCAACTCTATCACCACTTTATTCATAACCCGATACAACTTTTCCAAGGAAGTTGTAAACCGATACACTTCACCTCCTTGAGGTTCTTAGGACTTCATGGCCTTTTACAATAGTCCACAAACCGATATGGGATCCCCTCTATGGCTCCTTGGCCGATAGGTACTCCCATATCAAGTCTACAACTTGACACAACTCATATAAGGGCTTGACATTCAATCCTTTCTTGGTCTTTTCATTACCAAGAGTGCCATCACTCAAATATGATTCAAACATAGTGCCTCCTTCTTTATCTATCCTTTAAAGTATACATATAGTGAGTAGGGACACTCTAGAGGTGGTAATTTGCATATCAACCCTACAATTTGGGTCATTTACAATTTGTACCAGAATTGGTGCACAAGGCGCTAGCATTATTCAAACAAGATCAAACTTGAAATTTTTGGCTTTCCACAAGCCACCACTTAGCATCATTCTCTCTCTTATGATGTTAAAACGTTTAAGGCACGTTCAAAATGTGACATATTGCAATATAACCCCACATCTTGGGTAAATTGCATTTTGGTCCAAAATAAGAGAACATTGCTCAAACATCATTCAAACATGACCAAACTTGAAACATAAGTTTGTCACATGATAACAAAACACCTTAGAGGATAACTTAATGTTCTAAGAAACTTATTTAAGCCAAACAAATAGGGTTATCCCTAAACCCAGGTCAGGGATGTTACAAGTTATAAACCCCTAACAAGGGTTTTGTCCCCGAAATATCGGATAAAGGAAGACAATTGTTATTCATACATTACATCATCAAGCCTCCACATAACATGTTAATGTCATGGAGATGCCATAGAACTTTGACCAGCACAAATTCCTTCCATTTAGGGTCATCATAGAATCTGTCATACATGACACATACTCAATGGCCCTTTTTCATTAATGACTGCAATGTCAATTCTGTGTCAGGTAACACTTTCTAAGTCAGATAAGTACTATTCATACTTTGAATAATTCAGGTGTCAAATCTTATTGACTTGTCACCTCCTCAACTTACATATTTTATGTAATAAGATTCTTGACTTTGGGAGTCTTCCATACCCCCCACTTAGTTTAGCATTTCACCTTCAAGGAAAAACCAGAGTTACATTCTGTCATCCACTTGGGACTACAAGTCTTATCATACATTTGCTGTGCCACTCTAATATGTTGACACAATACTAAATTTACTTAGAACTTGTACCAACTATCACGTTAGCTGTTTATTTTCTTGTCATAAGGAGGGGCTACTTATCAAATAAGAACTATCTCAGAGGTATCTCTAGATGTTATTTGTATAAGATGCCTCAACAGGTCTAGGTAGAGATATTCTAAGGAATTATATTTAGCTTGATAAGATTTTCCCAAGATGATTCTATAATTGTTCCTTCATTTAATACATCCTTATTGATGTTATGTTTATGCAGAGCATAAACCCCTAACATATGATATCCATACTATAGTTATCTCAAAGTTGGCCCTCATAGGTAACCAAACATTAATCATCTTATCAGGAGTCATGTTCTCATTTTCTCATACTATTGAAAGTTCTTGGACACTAGGATTCTTTACCTTGGTATCTATTACATGTGCTAAAAACACATCACATCCTCATCATTTTCATCTCTCTGTTGTTATTACCAAAGCCAAACATATAATAGGACCTTTATTTCATCTTAGGACATTAGTTGTCACATATAACTTTGTCTTGTAACCAAAATCCAAGACTAGTTGATACTTTTCAACGTACCCATCTATAGATGACTACTAATCCATGCACATCAAGTGTCATATAACTTACTTGATTTTCATGTCCCTACAAGGAAAGAACACAAGGAAACATATTCCTTTTTAATCTCCCCATCATCATCCAGGGTTATTTATCAAAGAAAGAAGATTATCACCTTCTTTGATTATTGCATGAACTTTCAACAATTCATGAGTCATTTACTCTTGTTTCATCCTAGGTTCCTTGCCATCAACATAGGAATTATAAGGATGATTACATGTCATCACTCCTTTCTTTGTTATTATCTAACATGTTCATGAATGTTTTATGATTTTATATATTTTCACATCATAGAAAAGATCCTTATTCCTTGCACATTCTTTATTGAACATGGATTGTTTCCCTTGTTCCCTTTGTCTTATCATGAGAGTTGTACTTTTTACTACCTCATACACACACATTAGTGTGAGATAAACTCAATTTCTATTTCATTGCAGTTAGGATGGGATAAAAATATCCATGCCATATTTTCAGTTTCATTATGCTCTTTAGATTGTCTCAAAATGACTACTTGATTAGAATAATTAGAAAGATAACAATCTAAGAGTCTCATACTTACCTTGCCTTCAATAGATGAATACCTGGCCAGGGTATACAAGTACTGAGATTAGGTAGTATGCACCTTGTTTGTATCATATACCTTACTTTTCATATCATCCAAATCATAGGACTTAATATCCCTAGATTTCTCCAAGCATTTCTTTCACACCTCATCCTCTTTTATACAGACAAGAGAAATTATAAAGCATTTACAAGAATACTTGATAGAATATAAATTCTAGTCCACATCATTTCTTCCCCATTTTCCCTTAGGGCAACGAAAGGGAAGTCAACAAAAACAATCCTTCTTATGATTATCAGATAAAAATCAAGAGAAGACATATCAAAATGAAAAAAAACTCTATCTGACTGTCACCCCTCGCGGTCATCTACCGCTTTAGGTTGATTCAAAACATAGAGTTTAGCTATTTCATGTTGTTCCTTTTGCCTTTTACACTATTGGGCTGTAATTTTCATAAGCCCTACCGAGTCTACCTCGGTTGTTGGGTTATTTCCTCCTTTATTTTTGAACAAAAAGGGTTTAGTATGCTCAACATGTCCATATCTATAACATATCTTGTCCTCATACCATGGTCTTATCGGTCTTATTATCTATGTAGAAGCTAAGTCAGGAGTTCTTACAGGTGGAAAGTTAGGACTTTTACCTTTACTTAGTGACTACTGCCCTGGTGCACTAGGCATTTATTGCACTAGTGGCACCAAAAACTTTGGCTCTTTAGAACAACTAAGCAAATGTCTCTAGAATTGTAGAGACCTTTCCTTAATTCTTAGCTTATTTCCCTTCCTTGGGCAATGCCCATAGATGTACTATCTATCTATACTTATGGTTGAGTCTATTTTCTTTCCATATGTTATTCCTTACCAAATTTTCCACTGTTCCAACATGACTATCTCCTTTTAGAATCCAAAGTTTCTACATTGAGGATTGGTAACCTAGGTTGTACTGCTAGTATCCAGTCCACTATATGCATCACTGCTGTCCTAACCATCCCAACAAGAGCATAAAAAGTAGTATGCTCTATCCTAATTCAGTCAAGATGGGAATCCTCATACACTCATTCTTCTCTTACCTAATCCCTTGCACCTTCTCTTGGTGCAACAACGTTTCTCTCAGCAACATGTTCCTCGTGTTCTCCTATCATTTTTAAACTTCACCCTTTCTTCTACATAAGCAGAAGTCACTATAGGGTATACTGTAGGACACTAGAATAGACTCAACACCTTAGTCCTATGTCTCTGTAGACTCAATTAACCTTAAGCTCTAATACCAAAACTTTGTGACGACCCGACATTAAATCAAGCCATCACCAGTAAATAATTGTGGAATTACCATAAGCAGCAGATTAACAAAATCACTAAATATTAAAACCATTTTGCAAAGAGATCCTCTTCTAGGAAACTCTTACTGAAAGAACCAAAACTTCATATACATCAAGGTTCACATTGTACATACATTGTACCATCTTATCTCGAGGATAACATATAACCGTTTCTTTGTCAAAACATATACTGAAGCAACATAAAACCTCGAGGCATACAAGCCAAAATCTTAGATTGTTTATAAAACCTTTATGTACTGATTCCAAAGACCTGAGAGTATAGAGACGACACATAGGACATCTAACTACAAGACACGACATACAATACACTCAACCCGAGCTATTACTATTATCCCTGATACTGTTGTTCTCCCTCTACAGTACGGTCTCTACCTCCTCATGCACGTCCACCTAAAAAAATGTAGATCCTACTGGGTGAGACAATTGTCCCAGCGAGAGATATAACTCTCCGCCAACAATATTATTATCATAGGTCAACAATGTAAAATTGAGCAGAGGTTCTTTTATATTAATAAGCAAGATTAATCATTGTTATAAGAAGAAAAGTGCAATCTCATCTCTTAAAGTAATGCAACTAACTATGATAGAGCAATAAATCATCTATTCACTTTATAAATAATATGAAGAACATGTATAACATCTATCCATTTAAGATATATAAAATAAGTGTACATCAACCAATGTTTTCCGTATTTGATCCTTAAGCAAATATGCTACACGGCTGATTACATATTTACAACCACACTTATGCCCTGAGGAGATGAGGTATACTGCTCATGCTCCAACCGACCACAAACTTCTCACAAGTCAATACCATACAAGGTCAATGACAGAGCTATCTGCAAAGACCTCTCTTGTCTCGTTCAGACGAGACCATTGGAAGTGACATACCTTGTCAAACTACAAAAATCTTTCCAGGGTATAGTGGCATCTTCTCTTAGAGTTACAACCACAACATGCACACTCTTCAGGGAAAAACAGACCTACAACCTTTCCCGGGTATAAAATTATTGAGTCATGGCATATAGCCATACTCTGAGCCACGAGCCAGTTCACCGTGCTCATTACTGAGTCTATGACCACAATCACACTCGATCTAGGATATGGCATATATCCAATCCACAAGATTGTGGACGTAAGGATATCGGCCAACATATGGCCGTCCAAGCTCACACCCCCACATATTCAAAAATATGCACTCCAGGTAATCCCGTAGGAAAAACCCATTTCACCATTTCAATAAATTCTCACACTGATGGATCTATGGCCAGGGCAACTATATTTTATGGTTCCAATGATATATTAAGTGCATTACAATATTCTTTTAGCATCCAACAAGTCATAAGCATCGATCATAAACAAATTCTATAAAGAATGGTGTAATACATTTATCAAGTACTTTTCTAATCTTTGGAACACATTTAGATACGAAACACTCAGGATCTCAGTCCCTTATCATATTAATGGGGATTCTTATCCCTTAATCATTATCATCATCATGATTATATGATCTGGGTAGTCAACCCTTAGTTCATCACTGAACAATGTCACCTCTTATCAGGCAACTGTTACCTCTAGGTCCTCAGACCCAGGTATATATAACACTTGTTTCACAAGTGTTTCACATGGCTCACAAGGCCCATTTAAACATCTTGTCACCTCTCACTACGCAAAAAATATTCACATGGCTCACAAGGCCCATTTAAATATCTTCTCACCTCTCACTAGGAAACAACTATTCACATGGCTCACAAGGCCCATTTAAACATCTTGTCACCTCTCACTATGCAACAACAATTCACATGGCTCACAAGGCCCATTAAACATCTTGTCACCTCTCACTAGGCAACAACTATCTTTTAGGTCATCAGACCACATAAACATTATACTTGTTATACAAGTATTTAACACGTTTCATAAGGCTTATGCAATAAGAGAAATACAACCTTCCCATTATTAGGGTTAGGGTTTCCCTTTATAGCCGAATAGGGTTTCAAGTTCATATTATCAATCCAAACCCTAATTCATTGCTCCACACATCTAGGAGCCTACATTGATATCATAAGTATTCAATCATACTTATTTATTCTCATCACTTATCATTAAATGATTATCAATACAAGGTATGAGTTTCTCTCACATCCTCACTAGGATATTGATTACCTCATGCTTTATTAACTTGGCTTAACCCTTTCTCAAGATATGTTAGCCTACACTTATCAAAGTGTATTAAACTCATTACATCTTAATGTAACAATTGACATGACACACTTCATGTGTTACTCATCCAAGTATATTGGATTTGAGGTGCATCAAGGTATATCAACCTTGAGGTGCTGGATGTGATATTTATCATGCCTTGGTGTATCACTTCCCTCATCACTTTTAACTTACTTAAGTTCGTCAACTTATCTTATATTAGGGTATTTCCCATCCTAATACTTTATGCACTAACTCATCACATTTATCCTGTAGTGTATTGGTTGTAAGTCACACACTTGAATTACCAAACTATCATCAAGTGATATGGACTCATATTGGGTTAAGGCATTGTTCATATAGGGTTGACCATTATCAACCACTTTAGGTGTTTCACCTATCAAGTTATTTGTCACGCCATTACTTGGTGTTACACTCATCACTCCTAGGAGTGCTTTGACATCACCTTTAGAAGGTGTATCAGATTGAATCATGTATGTCAAATGGAACACATGTATTGGGTTAGGTGTATATCGATCTAGGCATCATCATATCGTGTATCCATATCAGGCATGTGGTGTAACCACATCACCACACTGTATTTAGGGTGTATCCCTTATACCATATCATGTACCCATATTGGGTTACCTAATGTTTAAAGTTCAACATCTCAAGTTAGAGATACTTAGCTTCATATCGTGTATGAAGTGAATGCTTGACCTCATATCAGGTATAAGGGTATACTTGATACCATATCTCATACAAAGTGTGCACCATGTCGGGCATAGGATAGGTGCTTCATCATGGTATCATTTTAGTGGTATATACACAACACTATATCGGTTTACCATATTGGTTTGGCATATCGGGTTACCATACTGGATAGACCATTATGCTCATATCCTTTCATACCTTCAAAGGATCAAATCTATTGTATATTTGAATGATAAGCTGGATATCTAGTTGAGCTCTTCAAAAACAACCCTTTATAAAATGATAAGGGTGTGGGGTTTAGGATCATGTCGGGTTTCATTTCTTCATCTAGGGTTTCAACCCATATCGGGTTAGGGTATACACCTAACACCATATCGTGTATAAGGTGAATACTTGACCCCATGTTGTGGTCAAGGTGTGTATATGTATTACTCATCTCACCCATGAGGTATACACTTCTCACTATGTCGTGTTTGTGGTGTGTTCATATCAACATGTCGGTTTACTTATCACCTAGGGTTTGTTATATTGGGTTGGAGTATATGCTCGACTCCATATCATGTATAAGGTATGGACTTGACTTCATGTCATGCAAAAGGTGTGTGTATGCTTTACTCATATCGTCCATAAGGTATAACACATCACTATATCGTGCTAGTAGTGTATTCATATCACCATATTAATGTCATCATCATCAACCTCTAGACTCATGATCTTAGTATTCTAGTTCATGGACAATAGTCCTAAACAACTTTTAGGACACATAGGATCATCAATTATTCAAGAAAAAATGGAATTGAAAAATAGATAAACAAGTTCAACAGAATTGAAGGTGAATAATAACATAATTGGGTTCAAGTTATGTAACCCACCTCAAGAGCAAATTCAAAGCTCCAAGCTTCAAATATTAACATTATGTAACACCCCTTCCCTAGAGTTACATACATAACCAGCGGAAGCACAACCTAATCCCCAACATTGTCCATAATGTGGGGTACTTGGCATTTCAGGGAGGGATTGTCACAACCATGATATTCATTGCACAAAATAGAGTTCAAATAAACCATCACATGATAAATATTGCAATTTCTCATTCTCAACCTTAACAAAATTTACATGTACATAATCATGGTAAAAGGAAAAAGGTCTATAAACTAGGTATGGTTGGCACCCCACCAAAGCTCTTCTCATTACAGGTTCTTGAGCTAGGGTTTCCTCCTTAGATGGACTTCCCTCCTTAGCTAGCTTCCAACATGTGGGCATCACACCCCCAACCATGCATCAAACAAATGGTAAGTGGATTGAACATGTTATAATATAAAGAAAACTTGAAGAGTGAAAATAAGCATTAACATTAGACATTGAACATTGAAAGGACATGCATTTTCTTTTAGATCAATTTCTATTATCTTAACCTGTATAAGTAACCTCAATTTGCACAAATGTGCCTCTTCTCTTATGCACCGAAGTGCCTCTTAGGTTGCACCGAAGTTCCTTTTCTCTTATGCACCAAAGTGCCTCTTCTCTTGTGAGGTACTTATATAAGCTTAACATTTACATTTTCTTCTTTCTCTTAAAGCTCATAACTTTACACTTAACTTTATTTGTAACTTTATCATTAAGATTCATGAAGATGATACTATACATAATATGCAATTTAATTTATCTCAACTTTACTGACTTTAGCAATTAAGAACAATAAATAACATAAACATGGCATTCAGTGAAATTCATACATGCATAATAATTCAAAACCAGATAGTTATATGTTCAATTGCATGGACCGCTTACCTTTTTCACTTGGTGAGAATCTTCTCTATCTTCCTAGGTTGAGAAAAACCCTAATCACGATCTTGGGGGTCTGGTAATCCTAATCACCCTATTTACAACATGTTTCACATTATTATACGTTTTATTCACCAAATTAAACCCTAATTCCCATTTCTCATAAAATCAATGTTTGGCGATTCCAAATCAGATTCTAAAAACCACATATTCGGATTCCTCATGAAAAACCATTTTCAAAAAAATATTTTTGTGTATTTTTCTGAGCATTGAGCAATTTACTATGATTTAATGAAAATGGACCAATCGAAGTTTATAAAAATGCCACATAGGCCTTTTTATCCACTGGGATCCTGGGCCCGGCTCATGTGGGCCAATCATGGGTGGCCACACCAGCAAGGGGATCTTGCCCCAGAGAGTCTTCGATCAGATGAGGAAGGGTGATTAAAATCCCCAAAATGCCCTCATAGAACAAATTGTGTGCTCAACCACGCGAGGGTACTTTGGTCATTCGATGACCAAGCATCTTCTGCCCTACCATGGCCCCGATGGGTAGATCTTGAAGCTCCTGCTTCTGACCAAATTGGCCACTGGAGGCCAAGCATGAGAACCTGAGGTCCCCCACGACCTGCTTGTACATCGTCGAGGCCAACGAGCCATTGAGAAAGCTTTGCCATGCTCAGAGGTGTCGGGGTGGCTTAGACAGTGTCGGGACAACATCACCCGCACATGACTGACGAAACCACACAGGTCAGCGACGAAACGGAATCACAGAGTCAAAAGAGACCTTACGGGAGTCCATTGAAGATAGGGAGGCAGACATAAGGCGGACGCGTCTTGGCATAGCGATGGACACCAGAAACCAGTGAGAAACAGGGGAAGATGGTGAAAAGCTAATCATATGGATGCATAGGGCGGAAAAATACCAACCAATGATCGAGGAAGGTCGGTCGGATTCGTGCGAGGTCCCAGGCGGTGTCATCTTGGCCAGAGAGGCCCTGAGGCGCCATTGCATCAAAACGCCGGCGAGGACATGCAGGGAGGTCTACAGGGTACAACAATCGAGGGCACGGAGAGTCAAAACAACGATACATAAAGTAAGTATAGAGGTCAAGGATGCTCACCGCACACTCGATTGATCTGAGGTGGTCCGAGGAGGTCAGGCGAACTCGCGTTTGTTGGAGAAGGTAACTCGAGTAGGTCAGGGAGTTCGAGAGCGCCACAAGTCGAATTGGATATGGAGGAGGAACACCTTAGGGAAGGCGGTGCTTTTGAGGGCTTGATATATTAGTGGTGAGGGTTAGGGTAGCGACTGCGCAAAATGGCGGGGGGAGCAGTGTTGGCCCTAATGGGCATTTCCTATATACTCCACGAGAGGGAGAGTTCAAGGGATCGATGGATGCGTAGGAGAGATACGAAGCCAGAGCCGCAATAATCTCACAAAACTGATAACTGAAGAGGGAGAAATCAATCGTTGAATAAAACGGGCCGTAGGCGTCTGACTTGCCCAAATGGCGAGAGGTAGGGGATGAATTGGCTACCGTCAGATCAGGATCGCGAGGCCAGAACTCATGCGTGCATAAGGAAAATAAGGGTAATGCGTGACAGGGATTTAAATCCTGAAACCATAAGGAAATCAAAGATATTAAATGTAAATCTAGTCAAATTAATTACAAAGCTTTCCCATTTTAGTTGGAGGGTCAAAAAAGTCCAAACGAGTCAAAATTTGGACCATTGACTAAGTAAATGGTCTAGAACGTTCCTAATCAATTAGATTTTGGTTCCTCGAACGTTAAGTTTATATTTTAAATTTTTGTCACTCTTTCTTAATTTAAAAGCATAAACTAATTAAATAATTGATATAAAAGTTTTTGTTGTGATTCCTTATTCCAAATTACGAGATAGACATTATCAACTCCTTAAAAGTCATTCAACACCTCTTTCTTTCCCTTTTATGCACTTTATTTGGAGGAGAGAGAAAACAAGGGAAAATCTTACTTCCCTCTTTATGTAAAAATAAAAAGGGAAGGTGGCCAAAAAATGCCAAGAGAGCACTCATATTCTCATATTTCCAAAATAAATGAATAAGGGGCACATTATTATTCCTTTTTGTCAATTCCAAGAAGAGGAGAGAGAAAATGAACATTAGGGGTTTTATTTTGAAATATATAAAAGAAAGGCATACTTGTTGTCCCAGTGATTCAAATTTCAAATTTCTTTATTCCTTCTCTTTCTCTTTCTCTTTCTCTTTCATTCCTTTTTGACTTATTTAATAAAAAGAAACCAGGATAAACATATTACCATTATTACACAATTATTTACAACTCATTTAAAATAAAGGAGAAACTTATTTGGAGCCCTTTCTTATTTCTCTTTGTATTAAGATCCTAGAAATAAAACTAATTTGGACAAATTGCATTAAGGCTCTTAAAAAATGTTATTTAAAGAAAACTACATAAAAGGTTTTATTTTACTAAAAAAAATAGGGATGTTACATTACTACCCACCTTAAGTAAATTTCGTCCTCGAAATTTTGTTATGCTACCCACCTTAGAAATTTTCATATTTTGAACATAAAACATTGATATATTACCATGTAAAACCATAGTTCCATACATTGCATGAAAGATAAAGCTTTGAAAGGAAAGGAACTATACTACTAGACTCTACTCGGTCTTATCATCCTCACTATCATCTACCATAGCAAAAACTCTAGCATGTCTCTTCTCTTTAGGTGCTTGGTTGATATTAGGCTCTTTCTTCTGGAACTTGGGGAAGTTAGGCCTTATGTGGCCCATTTCACCACATGCATAGCAAACACCCATTCTAAACCTGCATTCACCCAGGTGATATTTAGAACATTTAGCACATTGGGTCTTTACATCCCAGTTTGCCTGTTGGTTTGGAATAACTTCAGCCGGTGCCTTCCTCTTCTTATCATTGTGGTGATTGGAGTTCTGGTTATTGTGGTGACTCTCCTTCTTCCAAGCTCTTCCTGGATGATCCTCTAACTCTAAGGCAGCATCTAGGGCACTCTGGAGTGTACGGTGCCCACGTCCCGACAAGGCGAAGCTAAGGTATGGCTTGATACCTCGAATGAACTTCTTGGTCTTGCGACTTTCATCATAGTCGTAGCCGTACTTCTGTAGGATCTGAAACTTCATCGCATATTGGGTGACTGTCATGTCACCATGTTGATGTAGATTCTGAAATTCTTCCTCCTTCTTCTCGATCATGGCCTCATATATGCAGTGGTTTTTGAAGGCTTCAGAAAATTCCTCCCATGTGAATGGAGGAGCATCAACTTCACAAGAACCTAGTAGGTTCTCCCACCAAGTCCTAGCAGCACCCTTCAGCATATGCGTCCCAAAACGGACCTTGGAGTGGTTGGGGCAATCTAAGTCACGAAAGCAATGTTCCATGTGTTGCATCCAACTCTCAACTTTTCCCACCACGTCCACCTCTTCTTCCCCAACAAAGGAGTCAAGCTTGATCTTCAAAAAGCCGACTAGGGAAAGCTCGGGGTTGACCCTAGGGTTGTCCATTTGTCCTTCTCCTCTTCCCATGGTAGTGGCTAGGGCTCTAACAAGGACATCAAAGGGAACCATGGGGGTTTCATGATGTGGAGATCCTTGTTGTTCTCCCATGCTAACAGATTCACCTTCATCTCCATCCATGGCTACCTTTCCATTCTCACCTTTCTTCTTAGGAGCCATCACTGTGAAAAAGACACAAACTACATGAGATCACGAGAAAATCCTGGTGGCCAACCATATTTTGGCTCTGATACCATTATTGTAACACCCCTTCCCTAGAGTTACATACATAACCAGCGGAAGCACAACCTAATCCCCAACATTGTCCATAATGTGGGGTACTTGGCATTTTAGGGAGGGATTATCACAACCATGATATTCATTGCACAAAATAGAGTTTAAATAAACCATCACAGGATCAAGATTACAATTTCTCATTCTCAACCTTAACAAAATTTACATGTACATAATCATGGTAAAAGGAAAAAGGTCTATAAACTAGGTATGGTTGGCACCCCACAAAAGCTCTTCTCCTTGCAGGTTCTTGAGCTAGGGTTTCCTCCTTAGATGGACTTCCCTCCTTAGCTAGCTTCCAACCTATGGGCATCACGCCCCCAGCCATGCAACAAACAAATGGTAAGTGGATTGAACATGTTATAATATAAAGAAAACTTGAAGAGTGAAAATAAGCATTAACATTAGACATTGAACATTGAAAGGACATGCATTTTCTTTTAGATAAATTTCTTTTATCTTAACATGTATAAGTAACCTCGGTTTGCACAAATGTGCCTCTTCTCTTATGAACCGAAGTGCCTCTTAGGTTGCACCGATGTGCCTCTTCTCTTATGCACAAAAGTGCCTCTTCTCTTGTGAGATACTTATATAAGCTTAACATTTACATTTTCTTCTTTCTCTTAAAGTTCATAACTTTACACTTAACTTTATTTGTAACTTTATCATTAAGATTCATGAAGATGATACTATACATAATATGCAATTCAATTTATCTCAACTTTACTGACTTTAGCAATTAAGAACAGTAAATAACAGAAGCATGGCATTCAGTGAAATTCATACATGCATAATAATTCAAAACCAGATAGTTATATGTTCAATTGCATGGACCACTTACCTTTTTCACTTGGAGAGCATCTTCTCTCTCTTCCTAGGTTGAGTAAAACCCTAATCATGATCTTGGGGGTCTGGTAATCCTAATCACCCTGTTTACAACATGTTTCACATTATTATACGTTTTATTCACCAAATTAAACCCCAATTCCCATTTCTCATAAAATCAACGTTTGGCGATTCCAAATCAGATTCTAAAAACCACATATTCAGATTCCTTGTGAAAAACCATTTTCAAAAAAATATTTTTGTGTATTTTTCTGAGCATCGAGCAATTTACTATGATTTAATGAAAATGGACCAATCGAAGTTTATAAAAATGCCACATAGGCCTTTTTATCCACTGGGATCCTGGGCCCGGCTGATGTGGGCCAATCACAGGTGGCCACACCAGCAAGGGGATCTTGCCCCAGAGAGTCTTCAGTCAAATGAGGAAGGGTGATTAAAATCCCCAAAATGCCCTCACAGAACAAATTGTGTGGTCAACCACGCGAGGGTACTTTGGTCATTCAATGACCAAGCATCTTCTGCCCTGCCATGGCCCCGATGGGTAGATCTTGAAGCTCCTACTTCTGACCAAATTGGCAACTGGAGGCCAAGCATGAGAACCTAAGGTCCCCCACGACATGCTTGTACAGCGTCGAGGCCAACGAGCCATTGAGATAGCTTTGCCATGCTCAGAGGTGTCGGGGTGGCTTAGACACTGTCGGGACAACATCACCCGCACATGACTGACGAAACCACACATGTCAGCGACGAAACAGAATCATAGAGTCAAAAGAGACCTTGCGGGAGTCCATTGAAGACAGGGAGGCAGACGCGTCTTGGCGTAGCGATGGACACCAGAAACCAGCAAGAAATAGGGGAAGATGGTGTAAAGATAATCGTGGATGCATAGGGCGGAAAAATACCAACCAATGATCGAGAAAGGTCGGTCGGATTCGTGTGAGGTCCCAGGCGGTGTCATCTTGGCCAGAGAGGCCCTGAGGCGCCATGGCATCAAAGCGCCGACGAGGACATGCGGGGGGGGGGGGGTCTACAGGGTACAACAATCGAGGGCATGAAGAGTCAAAACAACGATACAGAAAGTAAGTACAGAGGTCGAGGATGCTCACCGCACACTCGATTGATCTAAGGTGGTCCGAGGAGGTCAGGCGAACTCGCGTTTGTCGGAGAAGGTAACTCGAGTAGGTCAGGGAGTTCAAAAGCGCCACAAGTCGAATTGGATATGGAGGAGGAACACCTCAGGGCAGGCAGTGCTTTTGAGGGCTTGAAAGATTAGTGGAGAGGGTTAGGGTACCAGCTGCGCAAAACGATAGGGGGAGCAGTGTTGGCCCTAATGGGCATTTCCTATATACTCCACGAGAGGGAGAGTTCAAGGGATCAGTGGATGCGCAGGAGAGAGACGAAGCCATAGCCTCAATAATCTCACAAAACTGATAACTGAAGAGGGAGAAATCAATCGTTGAATAAAATGGGTTGTAGGCGTATGACTTGCCCAAATGGCGAGAGGTAGGGGATGAATCGGCTACCGTCGGATCAGGATCGTGAGGCCAGAACTCATGCGTGCATAAGAAAAATAAGGGTAACGCGTGATAGGGATTTAAATCCCGAAACCATAGGGAAATCGAAGATATTAAATGTAAATCTAGTCAAATTAATTACAAAGCTTTCCCATTTTAGTTGGAGGGTCAAACAAAGTCCAAACGAGTCCAAATTTGGACCATTGACTAATTAAATGGTCTAGAACGTTCCTAATCAATTAGATTTTGGTTCCTCAAACGTTAAGTCTATATTTTCAATTTTGTCATTCTTTCTTAATTTAAAAGCATAAACTAATTAAATAATTGATATAAACGTTTTTGTTGCGATTCCTTATTCCAAATTAGGAGATAGACATTATCAACTCCTTAAAAGTCATTCAACACCTCTTTATTTCCCTTTTATGCACTTTATTTGGAGGAGAGAGAAAACAAGGGAAAATCTTACTTCCCTCTTTATGTAAAAATAAAAAGGGAAGGTGGCCAAAAGATGCCAAGAGAGCACTCATATTCTCATATTTCCGAAATAAATGAATAAGGGGCACATTATTATTCCTTTTTGTCAATTCCAAGAAGAGGAGAGAGAAAATGAACATTAGGGTTTTTATTTTGAAATATATAAAAGAAAGGCATACTTGTTGTCCCAGTGATTTAAATTTCGAATTTCTTTATTCCTTCTCTTTCTCTTTCTCTTTCATTCCTTTTTGACTTATTTAATAAAAAGAAACCAGGATAAACATATTACCATTATTACACAATTATTTACAACACATTTAACATAAAGGAGAAACTTATTTGGAACCCTTTCTTATTTCTCTTTGTATTAAGATCCTAGAAATAAAACTAATTTGGACAAATTGCATTAAGTATCTTAACAAAATGTTATTTAAAGAAAACTACATAAAAGGTTTTATTTTACTAAAAAAAGGGATGTTACACGTTCCCAAGGTTGAAGATGATCTTATCAATGGTCTAAGACTTGAGCTTCTCAGCACTATGCATGATACCTCATCACTTGTGGTCGATATCCCTCACTTGTGACCGATATCCTTCACTTGGCTGATATCCCTTCACTTGGCTGATATCCCTTTGCTATGGCTGATATCAAGGATCCATGAACGATACCCCTTCCCCTATGCACGATACCAAGACTCTATGCATGATATCTAAGAGCAAGAGGGTGGTAAGATTCAAACATTTCCACTAATAGGTGAAAGGAAGGGTATATATATAGTTGAGGTTCATGAAAAAGAGTGAATATGAGGTGTCATTTAGAGGAAAGAGAAAGAGATGGGCATCTTTTTTGAGCCTTGGATAAGTGGTGATATCCTTGGTGATGTTTTAGACACATGTTTGAGGTATGCTTTACCCTTAGAAGTGTTGCCTTGAGCTTGAGAGCCTTAGAGAGTCCTTGTATCAGTTTGTGGATGTTTTGAAGGATCTCCTATCAATTTGAGGATGTATTGAGGAAACTGTCTATCATTTTGTGGTGGCTAGTGATGCACCATATCCATTTGTGGCTCTAGGGCTTCATCCCTATCGGTTAGTGAAGGGGATGGATGAGTGTATCGACCTTGACCTTCCTTAGTGACCAAGTGAGTGAGACATAGAGCCTATAACCTTGTTGCATGGTGTTACATGTGGTCTTTCTTCTTTGACATGTGTCTTCTAGGGTTCTAAGGTGGTGACACCGTCCCCTTTCTCTCTCTCTCATCAGCCATGTATATATACCCCTTTCTTCCCATGCAAGAGAACCCTTTTAGTGATCCTTGCTTTCTCTCCTTGGTGGCTGACCTTGAGCTTGAAGAGCACTCTCCCTTGCAGCTTGGTGGGCGAGCCAAAAGATTGCGATGCTCTATTTCATCTTATTCCATGGTAAGCCATTGTTTTCTAGCTTTCTTTCTCTCCTTCTTTCTTCTTCTCAGCCATGGACCTTGATATCATCTTTCCTCGCTTTTTCTTTCTTAACCATGGTCCTATCTTATCTCTTGGAGGGGTTGTGCTTGGAGGATCTTCTTCCTATACCTTGAGTTGTGAGCTTGGAGCTTGACCTTGGAGCTTAGAGTTTGGTGGTTATTCTTGAGGAGGGT
The DNA here is from genome assembly GCA_963693085.1 of Alisma plantago-aquatica. Lineage (NCBI taxonomy): Eukaryota > Viridiplantae > Streptophyta > Magnoliopsida > Alismatales > Alismataceae > Alisma > Alisma plantago-aquatica. The sequence goes on from OY856409.1 coordinate 1,988,611,356, forward strand.
TATATAACTCTAAACCTACTTTGTTATTATCACCTTTCTACATGTTACCTTGCTAGTTGTTCTGATCTCGTTATTTCTTGCTTGTTAGTAGCTTTATTTGGTAGCCTTGTATTCTATTTTGAGAATAGAACATTATGAAGTTGCTACCATAAGTTGCACCCCTTTTTCCTTTGCCTTGTTAGTAACATCATCTTGAGGTTGAAGATGACTAAACCGACATGCTATGTAAACTGACATGCTAAACTGATATGCTTTTTGCTAAATCGATATACCTATCATGATGTGGCTTGTTATGACCCAGTGTTGAATAGAGAGGAAGACTGGTGGATCATGAGGCTTTTAGTTGAGTATGGAAGTCGACATGGATAACCCTAATCCGACATACATGCAATCCGATACACCCTAGCTCGATACATCTAGAGTAGAAGTGAGGAGTACCTTCCCTTGAGGCTTTGGCCGATATCCCATGATGGTGAAAGTGGCCGATATTCCTTGGTGATCTTTGAGACCGATACCCTAGTTGTTGGTATGGCTGATGTGACGAGCCGTCATCAAATCAAGCCAAATCGCCCCCAGTAATAATTGCGGAATAAACATTAGCAACAGATTAACAAAAACACTAAAAATTAAAACCATTTTTCAAAGAGATCTATTTTCGGGAAAATCTTAAAGAAGGAAACCAAACTCTATATACATCATGGTTTACATTGTACATACATTATACCGTCTCATCTCGAGTATAACATATACCAATTTCTTTACCAAAACCTATACATAAGCAACATAAAACCTTGAGGCAATCAAGCCAAATCATTCATAAAACCATCACATTCTAACTTCAAGGACCTGAGAGTACAAAGATGACACATAGGACTTCTATCTACAAGACAAGAAATAAAGCACACTCAACCTGAGCTAGTACTGATGTCCCTACTATTGTTGTCCTTCCTCTACAGAATGGTCTCTACCTCTTTGTGCACATCCACCTAAAAATTGTAGATCCCACGGGGTGAGACAATTCTCCCAGTAAGAGATATAACTCTCCGCCAACAATATTGTTATCATAGGTAAATAGTATAAAACTAAGCAAAGGTTCTTTTATATTAATAAGCAAGATGAATCACTATTTATAAGAAGTTTAGAATGTTCTCATCTTTTAAAGCATTACAACTATCTATGATAGAGCAGTGAATTATCTATTCACCGTATAAGGAATATGAAGGACATGTGTATCGTTTACCCATCATACTATACCAACATCTCAAGCTTATCCTGTGATAATATTATCATGGTATGATATCAGCGAATCATTCTCATTTCTAGTTGTTGGCCTCAGTCAATCTGCCAGCCAGGTATTGGCTTCTACCAATCCTTTGAATATACATTATTATGTTCTAGATAGGTATTGGTTTATACCAACCCTGTGAATATGTTCCATCCAGGTATTGGTTTATACCAATCCTGTGAATATACAACCATATATTGGTTTATACCAATCATGTGATTATGCAGCCATGTATTGGTTTATACCAATCATGTGATTATGTTCCAGCATGGTATTGGTTTATACCAATCCTGTGAATATGTTCCAGCCAGGCATTGGTTTATACCAATCCTGTGAATATGTTCCAGCCAGGCATTGGGCTCTACCAATCATGTGATCGTGCATCATATTGCTAAGGATTTTGTAGTAGTTGGAATACCTTATGTTTCCCTTTCACTTTCATTATGGGATATCGATCCCTTAAACTCATCATTGAATACCACATCACCTTTACTAGGCATTATGCCTCAGTCAAGCCATGATACCCATTCATATCCTTTATGTGATACAAGTATTCTTCATATCTCATTTTAGCATATTCAAAACATTATAACCCTCATTTGGCTATAACCATAATGCATGTGTGACCAATATTTCATTATTATTATTATAACCATTGATTATTATTATTATTATTATGTTACGAGGTTCCCATTTCCCTAGTTTATTTTGAACATTGCCATCTCTTACATCAATCTCTAGATCATGACACATTTATAAACACCTCATCAGCTCTCACTAGGAAACATCCATATCTAGGTCATTAGACCTATATAAACATTATACTTTTTATACAAGTATTTCACATGGCTTACAAGACCCATTTAATATGTATTATATGAAACATCATAGCACATACCTAGCTATGCTCATTATCTCATGATACCAGCATGGTTAGTATTTCATGATAACAACAATATCAAATACCTATCATTACCATGCAATACAAGAGAAATACAACCTCCCCATCATTAGGGTTGGGGTTTCCCTTTAAGACGATTAGGGTTTCAAATCATATCATTACCCTTCATTAGGGTCAGGGTTTCCCTTTAAGCTGATTAGGGTTTCAAGTACATTCATCAAGAATAAAAAACCTAATTCATACTCCACATATATTAGGAGTATCAATGTATACTCATTATATGATTATTATACAAGTATAATTTTCTCTCTCATCCTCACTAGGATGTTGATTACATCATACTCTATTAGGTTGGCTCAATCCTTCTCTCAAGGTACATTGACCCACATTTATGAAGATGCATTAAACTCTTTTTGTCTTAATGTATTACTTGACATAACACAATTCATGTGTTACTCAATCAAGTATATTGGGTTGAGGTTCTTCCACCATATTGGACATAGGGGTGTGTACTTGACGCCATATTGTGCTTGAGGTGTAACCTCATAACCATATTGTGCATGAGGTATATCCTTATCCCCATATCGTGCATCCATATTGGGTTACTCAACATTTAGGGTTTGCATATCGGGTTTGACCCTTATGCTCCTATCTCTTCAAAACCTTCATGGCATATGCTTACTTTTTAGCATGAGTTAAGTGATAGGATAGACAATTGAATGGTCTCAACTACCTCAAGTATACAAACTGATAGGGGTGTGGGGTTCCAAGGTATATCAGGTTGCATATCACCATCTAAGGTTTCAACACAATATCGGGTTAGGGTATAAACTTGACACCCTATCATGTATAAGGTGAATGCTTGACCCCATATCGTGCTCAAGGTGTGTATATGTATTACTCATATCTCCCATGAGGTATAAACTCATCACTATATCATTTTTTATGTGGTTACTTAAATCACTCATATCGAGTTGCTCATAATTTAGGGTTTCATCTTTGGTTAGAGGTACTTTGCAACATATCGTGTATAAGGTGTATGTTTCATACCATATTGTGTATAAGGTATATGTATGTGTCACTCATATCATCTAAAAGGTATAACTCATTACTATATCATTCTAGTGGTGTGTTCATATCACCATATCGGGTTACTCACCATCTAGGGTTTGTCATATTGGGTTAGAGGTACTTCAAAACAATATCGGGTTGGACCATGATGATGTCATCATCATCAAGCTCCAAACTTCGTTCCTTACTATTCTAATTCATGGAAAACAGTCCTATGTCACCAATAGAACTCATGGGCTCATAAATTATTCAAGAGAATTCGAAATTGAATGTAGCTCAACAAGTAAAACAAAATTGAAGGTGAATAATAATATAATTGGGTTCAAGTTATATAACCCACCTCAAGGACAACTTCAAAGCTACAAGATCCAAAGATTCATGTTCCCAAGGTTGAATATGAGATTATCAAGGTCCAAGGCTTGTTCACAATTCCCCTTAGGATTAAGACTTGAGCTCCTCAGCACTATGCACGATACCTCACCACTTGTGGCCGATATCCCTCACTTGGCCAATATCACCTTGCTATGGCCGATACCAAGGCTCTATGCATAATACCCCTTCACCTATGCATGATACCAAGATACTATGCACGATATATAAGAGAAAGAGGGTGGTAAATTTCGAATTTGTTTACTAATAGGTGAAAGGAGTGGTATATATAGTTGAGGTTCATGAAAAAGTGTGTATATGAGGTGTCATCATTTTAAGCTACTAGGTACCATGTGCCCATGCATGGTCGACACATGTACATGCATGTACTAATATTTATCTTGACATGCAAAACACTTGAGGATAATCTAGAGATAAAATTTTGGCCATCACTTATCTTGTTGGATAAGATATTTCAACTCAATCACAACTTTATTCACAACCCGATATAATTTTTCCAAGGAAGTTGTAAACTGATACACTTCACCTCCTTGAGGTTCTTAGCCCATCATGGACAAGGCCAAGAGTTCAAAAATAGATATGAGACTCCCTCTATGGCTCCTTGTCTGATAAGAACTCTCATATGAACTCTACAACCCGATACAACTCAAATTAGGGTTTCACATTCAACCCTTTCTTGGTCTTTTCATCACCAAGAGAACCATCACTCAAATATGATTCAAAAATGGTGTATACTTCTTTATATCTCCTATAAATGATGAATATAGGAAGTATGGACACTCTATAGGTGGTAATTTTCATATCAACCCTACATTTTGGGTAAATTACAATTTGTACCAAAATTGGTACACAAGGCACTAGCATTATTCAAACAAGTTTAAGCATGGAATTTAGGCTTTCCACAAACCACCCCTTAGCATAATTCTATCTTTTATGATGATAAAACACTTAAGGAACTTTCAACATGTGACATATTTCAATATAACCCCTCTTCTTGGGTAAATTGCATTTTGGTCCAAAACATGAGAATATTACTAAAACATTATTCAATCAGGACCAAACTTGAAACATAAGTTTGTTACCTGATAAAAAACACTTTAGAGAATTATATTAAAGTTCTAAGAAACTTATTTAAGCCAAACAAATAGGGTTAGCCCTAAACCTAGGTTAGGGATGTTACAAGTTATAAACCCCTAACAAGGATTTTGTCCCCGAAATCCCAAATGAAGAAAGACAATTGTTATTCATGCATCATATCATCAAGCCTCCACATAACATATTGATGTCATGGAGATGTCATAGAACTTTGACCAACATAAAGTTCTTCCATACATGGTCATCTTAGAATTTGTCATTCAGAACACATACTCAACCGTCCTTTTCATTAGTGATTGTAGTGTCAATCCTATGTCAGGTAATTCTTTCTTAGTGGAAGAAGTACTATACATAGTTTGAATAATTTGGTAGTCAAACCTCATTTCTTTATCACCTTCTCAACTTAAATCTTTTATGTTATAAAATTCTTGACCTTGGGAGTCTTTCATACCCCTCACTTAGTTTAGCATTTCACCTCTAAGGAAAGACTAGAGTTACATTTTGTCATCCATTTGGGACTAAAAGTCTTATCATACTTCTATTGTGCCACTCTAATATGTTGATAGAACACTAAACTTACTTCTGACTTGTACCAACCATCCCATTGGTTGTTATTTTCTTATCATAAGGTGAGGCTACCTATCAAAGAAGAACTATCTCTGAGATATTTCTAGATGTTATTTGTATAAGATGCCTTAACAAAAATAGATAAGGATATTTTAAGGAATTATACTTAGCTTGATAAGTTTTTCCCAAGATGCTTTTACCATTGTCCCTTCAATTAGTACATCCTTATCGTTGTCATGTTTATGCAGAGCATAAACTCCTAACATATGATTTCCATACTATTTTATGTAACTAGAATAATCTCAAAGTTGACCTTTCTAGGTAAATAACATTAATCATCTTATTAGGAGTCATGTCCTCACTATCTCATACCTTAAAAACTTCATGGACACTAGAATTCTTTACCTTTGTATTAGTTACATGTGTCAGAAAGACATCACATCCTCATCATTTCCATTCTCTATTGTTATTACCAAAGCCAAACATATAATAGGAACTTTCTTTCATCTTGGGACATTTAGTTATCACATATAACTTTGTGTTGGAACCAAAATCCAAGATTAGCTGATACTTTTCAAAGGTATCCATATAAATATTACTTTGAATCCATGCACATCAAGTGTCATAAGACTTACTTGATTGCCATGTCTCTGAAAGGAAAGAACACAAGGAAACATAGTCCTTTTTATCACCCCATCATTATATAGGGTTGTTTATTAAAGAAAAGAGATTATCACCTTCTTTGAGTATTGCATGAACTTTCAATAGTTAATGTGTCATTCAATTCTTGTTTTCTCTTAGGTTCCTTTCCATCAGCATAGGAATTATAAAGATGATTACATGTCATCATCCCTTAGCATTATCATCATCATGATTACTAGAGATGGGTATTCAAACCCATAGTTCATCAATGAACATTGTTACCTCTCATCAGGTAATTGTTACCTCGAGGTCCTTAGACCAAGGTATACATTATACTAAACATCTTCTTTTATTTATAAGTTGATCTGTAATTAACTCAGATTCCTTTGTATAACAATTAGGATGCAGTAGAAATATCCGTTCCACATCTCGTACTTCATTATGCTCTTGAAATTGTCCCAAAATGAATACTTGATCAGAGTAATCAGAAAGATAGCAATATAAGAGTCTCATACTTACCTTGCCTTCAATAGTTGAATACCTGGCCAGGGTATGCAAGAACTGAAATTAGGTAGTATGCATTTTGTACTATATTATGTTTCTTACTTTTAACATCTCTTTAGATTTTACTACTTAGTATCTCTAATTTTTCTCTAAGTGTTTCTTTTACATCTCTTCCCTTTCTACATGAAGAGAGAAATTTCGAAACATATAAGACAATATTGGACTAAACATATATTCTAGTCCTCTTCATTTCTTCTTGTGTCCCCAAGGGACTAACCAAAGGAATTGTTTTTAACAACAACTTTCCTTTTCTTATAAATAGTAGGTAGAGAGAAGAAAAGGAAAGACAATTCAGAATGAAAAGTTCTATCTAACATGTTACCTCTTGTGGGTTATCTAGTGTCTTGGTTGACTCAACGCATGGAGTCTAGTTGTCATCTACTATTGCCTTTGTCCTCTACTACCAGAAGTAGATGGACCAATCTATGACTCTTGTCTTCATCCTCATCCTTATGCTCCACTAAACTGTGGTCCTTGTGAGCATTGCAGATTATGCCTTGGGTGTTGGGTCACCTCATTATTTCTTCTTGGATACTGCCACCTCAAATGTCCTATCTGTCCACATTTATGACAAGCTCAGACCCCACTTTGGGACTGTGTAGACCTCCTTTTGAGGTTTGCCTCGTGTTTCTTTATCACAAACCTTTCTATCCTACAGAAAAATTCCATGAATGTGGCGAATCTCTCTCTACTTTCTAATGCAGATGTCGAGATAGACACCTCATCATTCAATCCTTTCTCAAAATGTCAAATCCTCTCCTGCTTAGTGGTAGCCATTTGAGGACAAAACTACATAAGTTCCATGAATCTATCATCATACCCATTAATTGACATGGTCCCTTGTCGAACCTTCTCAAATATTGAGATCTTTTCATCTAAGTATGTTTGTGGAAAATACTTATTGATGAATTCTTGATGAAATTCCTCCCAACCAACCTCTTCATCATTCCTTTTTACCTCTTCTATGGCCCACCAGTGGCCAACACTACCTTTCAAAAGGTAAACAAAATGTTTGACTTTGTTAGCATTTGGGATACTAAGGATCTTAAAAGCCTTTTCTAACTTAGTGAGCCACAAATCAACATCTTTTGGGTCAGTTGTTCCAGCATATTTTATAGCTCCTACACAGCATAGCCATTCAAAAGTCTCACCAGACCCATGTCCCTCATTGGGAACTGGTGCCCTAGGTGCTGGTGCTGCCATCCTGTCTGTCATATGCATTACTATGGTCATGAATTGCCCATAAAGAGCATGAAAGACTGGGCTTTCTAGAATAGCTTCATCAAAATGGGGATTCTTAGGCACTGATTCCTCTCTTTCCTAGTCCCTTGCACCTCCTACTAGTGTAGCAACATTGATCTTAGAAACATGTTCCTCGTGTTCTCCAGATATCTTTAAGCTATATCCCTGCTTCCACATAAGCAGAAGTCACTATAAGATATACTGGAGGAAACTAGAACATACTCAACACCTTAGTCCTATGTTTTTGTAGGCTCAGTGAACCTTAGGTTCTGATACCAAAACTTTGTGACGACCCATCAGTGAATCAAGCAAAATCACCACCAGTAATAATTGTGGAATAAACATTAGTAGGGATTAATAAAAACACTAAAATTAAAACCATTTTTCAAAGAGATACATTTCCGAGAAACTCTTAAAGAAGGAAACCAAACTCTATATATATCATGGTTTATATTGTACATACATTGTACCATCTCATCTCGAGGATAACATATACCAGTTGCTTTACCAAATCCTATACATAAGAAACATAAAACCTCGAGGCAATCAAGCCAAAATCTCATACCATTCATAAAACCATTACATTCTAACTCCAAGGACCTGAGAGTATAGATACGACACATAGGACTTCTATCTACAAGACATGACAGATAATACACTCAACCTGAGCTATTACTGTTGTCCCTTCTATTATTGTCCTTCCTCTATATAACGGTCTCTACCTATTTGTGCACATCCACCTAAAAATTGTGGATCCCACAAGGTGAGACAATCATCCCAGCGAGAGATATGACTCTCTGCCAACAACATTGTTATCATATGTAAACAATATAAAACTGAGCAAAGGTTCTTTTATATTAATAAGCAAGATTAATCATTGTTTATAAGCAGATTAGAGCATTCACATCTCTTAAAGAATTGAAACTATCTATGATAGAGTAGTGAATCACCTATTCACTATATAAGGAATATGAAGGACACATGTATCATTTACCCATCATACTATACCAACATCTCAATCTTATCATGTGATAATATTATCATGGTATGATATCAATGAATCATTGTCATTTCTAGTTGTTGGCCTCAGTCAATTCGCCAGCCAGGTATTGGTTTCTACCAATCCTATGAATATACATCATTATGTTCTAGCAAGGTATTGGTTTATACCAATCCTATTAGTATGTTCTAGCCAAGTATTGGTTTATACCAATCATATGAATATGTTCCAACCAGGTATTGGTTTATACCAATCCTGTGAATATACAGTCATGTATTGGTCTATAGCAATCCTATGATTATACAGCCAGGTATTGGTTTATACAAATCTTGTGATTATGTTCCAGCCAGGTATTGGTTTATACCAATCCTGTGAATATGTTCCAGCCAAGTATTGGTTTATACCAATCCTGTGAATATGCTCTAGATAGGTATTGGTTTATACCAATCCTGTGAATATGCATTATATATTTCCAGCTAGGTATTGGGCTCTACCAACCCTGTGATCATGCATCATGTTTCTAAGGATTCCGTAGTAGTTGGAATACCTTATGTTTCCCTTTCACTTTCATTATGGGATATAAATCCCTTAAACTCATCATTGAATACCACATCACCTTTACTAGGCATTATGCCCCAGTCAAGCCATCATACCCATTCACATCCTTTATGTGATACAAGTATTCCCCATATCTCATTTTAGCATATTCAAAACACTATAGTCATCATTTGGCTATAACCATAATTCATGTATGACCAAGATTTCATTATTATTATTATAACCATTTATTATTATTATTATGTTACGAGGTTCCCATTTTCCTAGTTTATTTTGAACATTGCCATCTCTTGCATCAATCTCTAGATCATGAGACTTTTATAAACACCTCATCATCTCTCACTAGGCAACATCCATCTCTACGTCATAAGACCTATATAAACATTATACTTGTTATACAAGTATTTCACATGGCTTACAAGACCCATTTAGTCTGTATTATATGAAACATCATAGCTCATACCTAGCTATGTTCACTATCTCATGATACCAGCATGGTTAGTATTTCATGATAGCAACAATATCAAATACCTATCATTACCATGAAATACAAGAGAAATAAAACCTCCCCATCATTAGGGTTAGGATTTCCCTTTAAGCCTAGGGTTTCAAATCATATCATTACCCTTCAATAGGGTTAGGGTTTCCCTTTAAGATGATTAGGGTTTCAAGTACATTCATCAAGAATCAAAACCCTAATTCATACTCCACACATATTAGGAGTATCAATGTATACTCATTATATGATTATTATACAAGTATAAGTTTCTCTCTCATACTCACTTGGATGGTGATTACATCATACTCTATTAGGTTGGCTCAATCCTTCTCTCAAGGCTAATTGGCCCACATTTATCAAGATGCATTAAACTCTTTATGTCTTAATGTATTACTTGACATAACACAATTCATGCTTTACTCAATCAAGTATATTGACTTGAGGTTCTTCCACCATATCAGGCATAGGGGTGTGTACTTGAAACCATATCATGCTTGAGGTGTAACCTCATCACTATATCCTGCATGAGGTATATCTTTATCCCCATATCGTGCATCCATATTAGGTTACTCAACATTTAGGGTTTGCATATTGAGTTTGACCCTTATGCTCATATGTCTTCAAAACCTTCATGGTATCAACCTACTCTTCACCATGTGTTAAGTGATATGCTAAAAAACTAAATGGTCTCAACTACCTCACGTATACAAACTGACAGGGGTGTGGGGTTCCAAGGTATATCGGGTTGCATATCACCATCTAGGGTTTCAACACCATATCTAGTTAGGGTATAAACTTGACACCCTATCGTGTATAAGGTGAATGCTTGACCCCATATCATGATCAAGGTGTTTATATGTATTACTCATATTGCCCATGAGGTATAAACTCCTCACTATATCATGCTTGAGGTGGTTACGTAAATCACTCATATCGAGTTGCTCATAATTTAGGGTTTCATCTCGGGTTAGAGGTAATTAGCACCATGTCATGTATAAGGTGTATGTTTCATAGCATATCGTGTATAAGGTATATGTATGTGTCACTCATATCATCCAAAAGGTATTACTCATTACTATATCGTGCTAGTGGTGTATTCATATCACCATATCGGGTTACTCACCATCTAGGGTTTTTCATATCGGGTTAGAGGTACTTCAACCCAATATCGGGTTGGACCATGATGATGTCATCATCATCAAGCTCCAAACTTCGTTCCTTACTGTTCTAATTCATGGAAAACAGTCCTATGTCACCAATAGAACTCATAGGTTAATAAATTATTCAAGAGAATTCAAAATTGAAAGTAGCTCAACAAGTATAACAAAATTGAAAGTTACTAATAACATAATTGGGTTCAAGTTATATAATCCACCTCAAGGACAACTTCAAACCTTTAAGCTCCAAAGCTTCACATTCGCAAGGTTGAAAATGAGCTTCTCAAAGGTCCAAGGCTTGTTCACAACTCCCCTTAGGATTAAGACTTGAGATCCTCAACACTATGCACGATACCTCACCACTTGTGGTCGATATCCCTCACTTGGCCGATATCACCTTGCTATGGAATACCAAGGCTCTATGCACGATACCACTGCACCTATGCATGATACCAAGACACTATGCACGATATTTAAGAGAAATAGGGTGGTAAATTTCTCAAAATTTCACTAATAGGTGAAAGGAGTGGTATATGTAGTTGAGGTTCATGAAAAAGTGTGTATATGAGGTGTCATCATTTTAAGCTACTAGGTGACACGTTCCCATACATGGTTGACACATGTAAATGAATGTACTCATATTTATCTTGACATGAAAAACACTTGAGGATAATTTAGAGATAAATTTCGGCCATCATTTATCTTGTTGGATAAGATATTTCAACTCAATCACCACTTTATTCACAACCCGATATAATTTTTCAAAGGAAGTTGTAAACCGATACAATTCACCTCATTGAGGTTCTTAGCCCATCATGGAAAAGTGAAAGAGTTCACAAATCGATATGAGACTCCCTCTATGGCTCCTTGGCCAATAGGCACTCTCATATGAACTCTACAACCCGATACAACTCAAATTAGGGTTTCACATTCAACCCTTTCTTGGTCTTTTCATCACCACGAGTACCATTACTCAAATATGATTCAAACATGGTGTCTCCTTCTTTATATCTCATCTAATTTATACATATAGGAAGTAGGGACACTCTAGAGGTGGTTATTTGCATATCAACCCTACATTTTGGGTAAATTACAATTTGTACCAAAATTGGTACACAAGGCACTGGCATTATTCAAACAAGTTTAAGCTTGGAATTTTGGCTTTCCACAAGCCGCCCGTTAGAATCTTTCTCTCTTTTATGATACTAAAACACTTAAGAAACTTTCAACATGTGACATATTTCAATATAACCCTTCTTCTTAGGTAAACTACTTTTTGGTCCAAAACATGAGAACATTGCTCAAACATTATTCAAATAGGACCAAACTTGAAACATAAGTTTGTCATTTGATAAAAAACACTTAGAGAAATATATTAAAGTTCTAATAAACTAATTTAATCCAAACAAATAGGGATTTGACCTAAACCCAGGTCAGGGATGTTATAGCTGATATCCCACGATGGTGAAGGTGGTCGATATCTAAAGAGATACATAGACCGATGCCCTTTGAGATAGTGTGGCCGATACTCTCTATTATGTACCTCTAATTGATATCATTTGTGTTGCTCGATACCTCTTGAACTGTGAAGTCCAGCCAAACCCTAACACCTTGACGTTACTCGATACATCTTGGCATTTCCTGCCACAACTTTAAGCGGTGTTGTGCCCGATACACCCTGGTAATGATCGTCACACTCTTCATAGATGGTAACCAATACACCTTTGTGTGGTTTCTCAATACACCATCAAGAAGAATCACCTGATACACTATCAAGGAGCTACTTCGATACAACCCATGTGTGGATAATTCGATACCTCAATTGTAGCTAAAACGTCACCCCTTATGAATTGTGAACCCGACATGAGTGGACCAGATACTCTAAACCGATACTCCTCATCGTGGTCTAAATGGATACACTAAAATAGAGCCTAAATCGATACCTTTGGTTGGTAAAGTGAGATCGAGGTCACATGATGAAGATTGAAGGGTATGCTTGGTTACTCTATGATGCACACATATGAGCAATATATGATATAGATGAGTGTTGATTGGATAATGTATTAGTGACTTTAATTGTTCTCCTAAAGTTAGTACACCATGTAATGATGTTGCTATGAGTGGTCCATCCTCAATTAAGAGCTTAACCCTAAAACTCTCCAATTATGTGAAGAGTAATGGATGTGGGGTTTAATGATGGAATACCCATATAAAAACCTTAATCATCGAAAAACATGACTCATGTGCTCATCTTAAGGAAAGGTTATAATCAATGGCAAGTGTCGATAATATTACCCTTTCATAGATCCATTCCAGTTTCAGTTTTATTTTTGGATGGTGAAAAAAGTTTAACTCCGAGCAGATACTTTTGAATATGCGGGATACAAGTCGAGATATTCCTTGTATCCTCAAATACATGATGTGTGAGACGACCGTGCGTGAGTCGATCTTGATATTTTAAGGATGGCCATGCGTGAGCCTGTCCTCCTGTTAAGAACGGACATGCATGAGCCTGTTCTCCTAGTGTTTTTACCTATACCAAGGTGGGTTAGATATTATATGGGTGGCCATGCGTGATCCAACCCCTTCAATGTGACTGTATGTCACTTTAGTAATTGACTGATATGTCTATGTAGTGTTCTCGTGTACTGACCACAAGGTGTGGGAAGGTCATGGATTCTGGCTCTTCCATTCACCTTGTATGACACTGATTTTGACTTAGCAGTGGTCGGTTTGATTTGGGTGGTACGACTCAAATCCTCAGGGCATAATGAATACATAAATGGCTGTGTAGTGTACATGTATAGGATTAAACACAGAAATATTGGATGAAGCCTTGCCTTACTCTTGTACTGTTTAGTTTATAATAGTCATACATGTTCTTCATATTCCTTTAAAATTATTAATTACTCTATTGATCATTGGCAAGTGCATGTTACTGCTCTAGTTACTTCACCCATGAAATATATGTTGTTTGGTTAAACATTGATTCAATCTGCTCAGTATGTTAGTTTATCTGCTTATTTATCTGTGATATTAATAAAGTTAGCAGAGAGTTATATCTCTTGCTGGGACTGTGTGTTTCACCTTGTTGGTTAATAACTTTTTAGGTGGACGTGCATGCCAAGTTAAAGATCATGCAGTTGATGATAAAATGAGAAGAAAACTACACTTGGTAAAAAGTGGTATATGGAAGTGTCTAGCAATAAAGTCCTATGTGTCGTCCCTGTATACTCAGGTCCTTGGGGGTGTTCTCAACGTGTTTTGTAGACATGATGATCAATACATGGTTTCTAGAATTGTATGCCTCTGGTGGTATGTATATACATGTGGAACTGTTATCTTATGTAACAGGATGTTTGAAATGTGATGATGTAGCACCTCAAATATAAATTATGAAATGAACATGTTGGTTCTTATGTAACAATTCTCAACCCCTGGTGCTTGTTGTAAAACGGTTTTAATTTCCTGTGATTTTTGATAATCCGTTGGTTATGGTTGATTGTGGTTTGAGTTTTGAGTAATCTCACTTTGTGTGACAAAGGGTGTCACATTTGGTAGTATCATAGCTCTAGGTTTTTAGGGTCTATAGGGACACTAGGACTAGGACTAGGACTAGGTTGGTGTCTAAGATAAGAACATGATATAAAATATGATGCATACTACCTTATCTCAATACTTGAGTGCCCTGTCTAGGTATTCAAATGTTGAAGAAAATGGTAAGTATGGAACTCTTAGATTGATTTCTCTTTGATTACCTTGATCAAGTAATCATTTTGGAACAATCTCAAGAGCATAACAATTGGAAATTATGATGTTCATACTATGAAAAGAGACAAGAACTGCACCATAAATCACTAAAACTTCAATGCTTGGTGATTAAAAGAGGAAAATATAGCTCGAAAATACCTAAATCTAAGTGTAATTACAATAAGAAAAGTTCTTGAAGTTGTAATTTCAAGAGATGCATGAAGAAAAAGATAGATGAACTTGTACTAATAAAGTAAGTCTGAGTGTAAAATTCACATAAAGTGGAGGAAATTCCTGAAACAAGGATGAAGTAAAAAGACAAATGAGAACAAACAATGAATAAATAAGATGGAACTTGAGTTAATGTCAAACCAACCCATAAATATGCAAAGATGTAAGGTGTAATCATCATGATATGTGAAAGGAAACAAGGGGAATGATCCCTAATCAATAAATAATGTGTAAAGAATAATGAACCTTTCATGTTGTAAAGATGAAAAATATGGTAACACAAGGGGATATTCATAAAACATGAAAACAATAATCAAAGAAAGAGTAATGGCATGTAATCCTCTCAACAGTTCCTATGCCAATGGCAAGGAAACCAAAATGAGAAAAGTTAATATGATACACTAACAGTTGGAAACTCATAAGATAATCAAAGGAAGTAATGATCCCTTCACCTTAATTTGCAAACCTTGGTAATGATGTAGTAATCAGAGGAATATGTTCCCTTGTTTTCTCTCCCTTCCAAGATGTGGTAGTTAAGTGGTCCTTGATGTGCATAGTTTAGAAGTAATTTTCATATGGATACTCTGGTAACTATCAGTTGTTCTTGGGGTTTTGTTCCAAGATGGGGATATCCGTGATAGGAGATGTCTTAAGATGAAAGAACGATACTTTTAACATGTTTGGTTTGGGTAAAAACAATGGAAGGTGGATGTGACATGGATGTGATATGTTTCAGACACGTGTGATGGATACCAAGGTAAGGAATCCTAGTATTTGAGTAGTACCAGTTGTATGGGATCATGAGAACATACCATTGTATAAGATGTATAAGGTGTTTGGTTACCTAAAAAGGTTGACTTTGGATCAATCTGGATGCAAGTACCCCATCTATAATATGGATGTCACATGTTAGGGGTTTATGCTCTACATAAATGTAACATTGACAAGGAGGCATATAATGAAGAGACAGTTGCAAGATCTGCCTTGGTGGAGTTCACAAAGCTGAGTGTAATTCCTTGGAGTACTCTTATCAAGCTTGCAAGTAAGGAAGGTTCCAAGAAAATGGTGCCTTGTCTATGGATGGATAAGTAGGGTTTCCACTTCCTATCTCATCCAGTTAAAGTGACACATAAAATATTGAGTTACCTCTGAGATGGATTTCCTGGGATAAGTGGCCTCTTCTCATGATAAGAAGATGAGAAGCTGAGAGTGAGTATGTTGGTAGGATAGTTGGTAGAAGTAAGACTAGTGTTGAGTCAGCAGATCTGAGTAGTATAGAGGAAACATGGTAGGCTTTGTATTTACAAGTAGATGATAGAACATACCTCTAATATTTATTTGGAAGGGACATGATAAGGATTGAGGAGGGCATGGTACACTCTTAAGAATCAATAACCTTATCATATGATGTTATAAGATGAGGAGGTGATACATGAGTCGGATAAGTATGTATAATGCATCCATTGCTAAGAAAGTATCACCTGTCATAGGGATGACTTTGTAACCAATAATGAAAAAAAGGATAAGTTGAGTATGCATCATGTACAATATATCATGTGTTGATCCTGGATATAAGGACATATGTTGGTCAAGTCTTGTGACATCACCCTGACATCAAGGAACTATGCAAAGTTTTAAGGTATGATGCATGAGTAGTACCCATCTATTTTCACATAGGATTGTTGGGGTGAAATCCTCATTAGGGGTTTATGACTTATAAGGACCCTGACATGGTGTCACGGAACCTGAATCCCAGTCCCATGAACCAAACGAATACCAAAGGTGACATGCAGAAGCGTAAAGCTTAGCACACATGAACAAGTAACAATATAAAGGCACCAACATAGTCTCAACGTTCAACAAGTATAATTTATACAAAATGCATTATATTCATGAATTCGATTACATATTTCCAGAGTCAAGGTACAAGTCATTCATGTGCACTAATTTTGGATCTTACAATAAGTACACCTATCATATCTCACCAAGCCCATCAATCTTCTAGCCATATCTGAATCGAAAAACAAAATATGAGAATCGGGTTAACACACGAGGTGTTGAGTATGGGGCAGAAAGATACATATATATGTATAAGATTTGCATAATTTGAAAAGATTTCAAGATTAAATGAACAAGAATAAACATGTTAATTGTTTTAAAAAATGTGAAACCATATTTTATGTCATTTCACTCCATTATACCAACAATATCAAGCATGTTTAAGGACTTTGACCATCTTCCCGTCGGAAGGGTCCGTAAGGGTGCTCAAGATTAGCTAACCCTTTTATATGAGAGGGACCTCAAGACCATATAAAAGAGCTAACCCTTTATCAATAATATTATAATGGGGTTCTATATATATGTGTTCAAGTTATAAAACTGACAAGGCAAGAATCGAGTAAGACATAGCAATACTAGATGGAAATATTTGAGCAAGTACACACACAAGCATACAATACATGTCTTTTCAAGCAAGAAAGCAATATTCATATAACTAGATAACACCCATACCTGATTCATAGATTCTTAACTTAACTCGTCCAATACCATCTAGATCATAAGCCAACCTGATTAAGAACAAGATTGCATATATACATTAGATTTTCATCATTAATCCTAATTATTTTCATTTTTGGGTGTTGGTCAAGTTGGGTTCAAGGTTGGTTATTAGTATATTTTATGATCTCATATTGATTTACAGTCCATCATATGCTTTGGAGGTTTCATGTGGACATGACAAGATTAAGGATACTTATGCTCAAAGTAGGCCATGAGACTCATAATAGATTAATCAAGGTCAAAGATCATTAATGAATAAGAGTCAAGCATAAGGGATGGTTTAGATCAGATAAGGGATGGTTTAGATCAGAAACATAAGGTCATAAGAAACATATAACAATATTAGGTGGGTGTCCATTAGAAGCAAGATTAGCAATCTAGGGTAAAGTTCATCATTAATGTCCAAATGAGTCACATGATGACATTTGAATTAACCATAGATCAAAGATGATTATGAGGATGTTCATCAGGCACAAAAATAACCCTAAGTTACTGCTATGATGATTAGTGGGTAAGACAAGCATCAAGGTCTCAATATTGGACATAGTCCTACACTACATGTGATTAATCATGATCAAGCTGATTGTTTTATCAAACTAGAAGAGCTACACTAGGATTTAAGGTTTGAAACCAAACTCATAGTATAGGTCTTCTCTTGTTGATCATTTTGATATATAATTTTGTATATTTTTAACCATAATAGCATTATTAAGGAGGTCTTAGAAAAAGTCATGACACTAATACCATATTAGAGAAAAATATCACCTTGGTAGGCTTGGGGCAGGCCGTTGGGCTCTCTCGCACGGCCCACAGCCATTGGTTGGGGTCGGCCCACATGGAAGGGATCTCCGTCATCCCGACATGCTTAGAATTCATAATTGAGTCCACTACAATGTGGTGCATATCAGAAAGAAAAAAGATCATGGAGTTGAGGTTCAAAATTATATGCAAGAAGGTGACATGATATAGAAAGATACTTAGTTTAAAAGTACAAATTAAAATCACACATTGTAAAATTGACCATTGTAGTCACCAAATTAAAACATCATAACTATCCAATTATAAAATTAATATCAAATTGAGTAAGAGACACTTGATGAGAGAGAAGGAGTACAATAGAGGAGAGAGAAAATTGAGGTTGTCACATCCTTCCCTCGTTACAAGGAATTTTGTCATCAAAATTCATCCATGATAAAAGTTAAGAGTCAAGTCAGGATCCATTTGGTCTAGTGATTCAACTATGGTTGCCAAGGCTTTCCCCACAATGGGGTGCAACTTAGATTATCATCGTAAAAGGGTATACTCATCTCAATCATACATGTCACTTGGTGTTTTTATCATATTATGACATCATCATGTCCTTAGGGTTTTCCTCCTCCCTCATCGTCCCCACATTAGGGTTTTGTTCAAGTCTTCATAAAAGATCCACATATTTTAGAAAAATACTATGTTCTCATGTTCTCAAATTAGCATTTTCTTCATCATTCTTTTAAAGGAGGTTATCATTGGATGTGTATTATTTCATTACACTAGATTTTTGTTGGGTTTTAGGCGAGGCAGAGAAGGTAGCAGAAACAAAAATTTTCTCCCCAAACCCAGAATAAGGAAACGCGTCAACGTCTATACAATAGAAAAGGATGGTTTGTGGAATCATACCTTGTCCCGAGGCTTGCTCAGTGACAATACCTCGCGGCTTGCACAGTCTTCACCTCCGGTCTTGGACGGTGTCTATGCAGCTCCTGGTCACATCGGGACTGTCGACTCCTGGTCTCATCGGGACTGTCGGGATTGACAGCTATCCTCCAAGCGGCAGAAATCTCCCACCTATGGAGTAGTCCACATAGACCACCTGGAACTCCAATCTCCTTGTCTCACAAGGAACTGGGAGGAGTCGCACCCTCCTGTCAGCGTACTAGTCACTGACACACTCTCCTACCACCAGTCGCTTTCTACAGTTGTCTTTCCCTTGCTGTGCCTCCCTTATCGGGTAGCACTTGCTCGGGCTCTCTTGGTTACCAAAACCATAGAGAACGACAACTTTACAGAGCAACTAGTTGCACTAAGTTGTTCTTTGAGAAACCCCCAATACCCCTATATATAGGAGGCTCATGGGACTAGGTTCTCTATCCCGGGCAATGTGGGACTAAAGCAGGAGTAGAAGGGTTCGATATTTTCCACAAAAACAACCAACTATGCAACCTGAACCGATCGTTTCATTTCTGAAACGGTCGGTTGGGGACCTGATCCGGTCGGTTGACACCTCAACCGATCAGTTGGGACCCATGAAACGATCGATTCACTTCTGAACTAGTTGGTTCGTGGTCCTGGTCAGTTCCCGATTGACTTTTCCTCTTTTGTTTCTAATTGGCACCTAATACCAATCCTTGTTCCAATCAAATTGGGCAAGTGAAACGAAAAGAAATTTCTCACCAATCCTACTTTCCCAACTTGCTCGGTTGGACCAGTTGAACCGATCATTTCAACACTTGAAGCGATTGTTTCACCCTATCCATGAGCCAATCGACTCACCATCTGAGTCGATCGGTTCACCAAGCTCATCCGATCAGTTCATCACATGAGCCGATTGGTTAGGAGTGCAGATTGAGCATAATCAGTCAATTGCAGTTTCAATCAATCTGATACTCTAATCAATCAGTCCAACACCTTGAACATTATGACACTGAGCTATCAATTGATTGAGTGTTTAATTGAACTACTAAACTCCTTTAGTAATCAATCTAAACATTATTTGTGGACAAAACTCCTCTTCTAGGTTAAATCCTATGTGTGTGACCCTGCAGGTCCATTTCACGTTGGAAGTGAAAGTCCATAACACTTATGACTTCACAAGCAAAGAGCGGTGCCTAGTCACACATCAGTGCTACCCAAGTGAAATAGAAAGTTGGAGAACAACTTTCAATCCTACAATCTGTGAATGGTGTTACATTGAATGTATAATTCCTTTGTCACTGATATCCCGAATGAACTCGAGGCATGGAACAGTCATCCTTTCAACGTTCATTCACTTTCTTGATCTATGAATAGATTGGAAGAGATATGTATGGCATCACTATCACATACTGATTCACACATGCATGCACGCCTTTCTCAATCCTACTCATCAAGTGGCCATGGATATCAAGCTCCCTTAGGAGGGACAAATCCCATATCTATCACTCACCCCTCAAAAGCCCATGTGTAAAACCCACCCAATCATCACCTTTATAACAACCCATGTTTCAGGACTACGTTTGATGATGTCAAAGTGTGCCCAATGACATGTGTTGAGTGTAGTGATTTTAGGTCAAAGAATCACACTCACCACCATCACTGTGAGTACTGACTGTGACTACCATGTCATGGTTCCATGTGTCAAACTCACAGTGGGTTTGTCCGGTACACTTGTTCTCTAACAAGTACCTATGTGTTTGGTTTGATATCTCTATATCATGACTAATGAGATTCTGTCATCAACCAACACCACAATCTAGTCTTGTGTGTCATTGCTGTCTATCTACCTTCCACAATGACATCTGACTAGGGACATAAAAAGAATGTACAAACTCTTAGCATCCGTATGATCTCATCGTTCAGGTCCTCAACCTGAAAGCATACGTCATTGAGTACTGTAATTCTCTAGACATTCAATCTATTCTATCACTATCTCTTATGACTGAACCAGAAAGAATTGGAAGCTTGCCTTTGATGTTTATCAAATCAATCTTAATGTAACCTACCAATCATCCCATGATTGGCTCTCAGGGCATACATACCAACAGACTCCCACTTGCACTGTGAGCCAATCACCCTTGAATCATATTCATAGTGATCTTCAAACATGTCCCACATGTTACTATGCTCTAGTGCGAACATAGTGAGTTATGGCAACACCTTGCCAAAGTTAGTATAAATTGCATGTCTCACATCTCTTCACTGTACGCCATACGTATGAGATGGAGTTGCCGTAATATGCGATCTAGTATTCCTTTTCTAACCTTTAGCCACATTGCATGATCAAGGATTCCATACTTGTCATCAATGAGCGGAATATCTATAAGTTCATATCATCAACTTCCAGATCCATATAGTATCCACTGTTGTTCTCCAACACATAGATACTCGTCATTTACTTTTAAATGGTTTTATTGGAACACTTCCAATTATCAACAAACTTTCACTTTTATATATCCTATATATAATTTGCGATTAATTTTATGTCCTTTCAGAAGTTCACATCAATGTAACTCTTTACATTGAACTCTTCCTTATCTCCATAGAACTAGTACTTCTCAAGTACTTATCAAGTTCTCATGGTATTCCAGTAACCCTTACTAGAAGTAGACAGACATCCACTCATCATGTCTCACATACGAGTTATCAGGATGAGCACATCATATTGCAATGTCATACATACAAGATGATGAATGCATTTTGTTCTTGCCGTGCAAGATAATGGGATGATTACATACATGATAGACCCATATCTATTCTTAGTGTTCCCATTCTTCATAAGAATTGGACACTTGGCCTTGGGATACTAACTCCATGTAACATGGACAAGTTTTCTCCCACTGAATTTGTGCATACTGAACCCTTCAGTATAGATTGCCAATGTATGTTTTCTCCTCTTTTAGGTCAAGTGGTTTTTGAGAACTATCTCTATAGATCTCTATTCCTATCACATAGGAAACATCTCTATCTTCCTTAAAGATAATTTCCACTTTAGAATTTCCATTCTAGAACATTTCCATTTCACATCAACATGTGGAATGTGAACACGCTCCCACTAAATCACAGATCCTTCTTTATCTTTGACATATCAGTCAAACCCTTTGACTATATTATCAAAGTAAAGATCCAATTCTGAGTTGCTTGTACTCAATCAATCACATTGATTAGTCCATTGTAACTTATAGACTTCATTTGCATTAGTGGATTCATAAACCTTATAGGTTCTGTCACGTACACATCCTTGTTTTATTCCTCATAGGAATGCGGTTTTAGTATCCATATGCCAAATGTCTTAGTCATTAAGTTGCAATCAAGAAGCATCATCCTTCTCAAAATGTTATCCATGTGTTTTAACACTTAAGATTCATTTTCACTTATGGATTTCATCCAATGGGTGCTACCATCAAGGTCATACCTTATGGTTCACATGGATGTCATTTAGGATGTAATGGTCATAAACCATAACTCAAAATTCGGTTCCTCATATTCATCTATATAGTTGACTCTTCACATGAACAAATCATCACATAGATAAACGAGGTGTATCCGTCAAGGATATAAGAACTTACAACTCCTTGTGATTCTTAATGTCCTTTATTAGTGTGGGGTATTCTTTTATTAAGAAGAATTCAATTATTTGATAATCATTCTCTAACTCCTTAGAGTATGATTCCTTCTTGATTTAGACATCACCATGCCTTAATCATGAGTTCACTATGATACACTATCATAATCACTCATAAGGATCTCAAACATTTGGTCCAAGTATTTTATTCATTGATCTCATCAAGAATTAACACTTTACCAAATTTGCACTTCACCTATGATAATCTTGAACACTTGAAGATATTCATACCATTTGAAGTATTAGCATTTGTTCCAATAGGTATGTAAATACATCACATGTATTATACCTAATAGGATAATCATTCTCCCACTACCTTTAGTGAAGATTGATTAATCATGTCCAAGATATTCATGTCTCTTACTGGTTCTCTAACCAAAAGAGTCTAGATTTATCCATCACATGGAAACTAGAAATTAATTTCTCATGATTGATGCTAATTTGATTGTTTGAGTTATCTATAACTCTTAGTTATCATTTTATCTTATGCATATCAAATACCACAAGATAAACAAGGCATTTCCACAAAGATCATATCTTTAGAAATTGAAACATCTCTTTATTGATTGCCATCATTGTCATACAATATGCAAAAATAAAGTGTTTCTATCTATTGGCAAAAAAGCAGTTCATAACTGTATTACACGCCTTTTAGGCTGAA
Source organism: Alisma plantago-aquatica (assembly GCA_963693085.1). Classification (NCBI taxonomy): domain Eukaryota; kingdom Viridiplantae; phylum Streptophyta; class Magnoliopsida; order Alismatales; family Alismataceae; genus Alisma; species Alisma plantago-aquatica. The sequence goes on from OY856409.1 coordinate 1,988,634,884, forward strand.
AATAAACTAAAGTACTCCTATCTATGGTGGCAACACTTGCCCCATTTATTGAGTGCTTTACACTTTACATCTTGGTATCATATACCTCAAAAGTGTTACAAGTTTACTTTCATGACACCTTTAAGTACAGACGTCTGTCGCCTCCTTATTCTTTTGTTCTTCTAGATAGAGAGGAAAATTCCTTTTCCAATGTCCTGGCTTTTGACAATGGTGGCAATTGCCTTTCTTGGTCACGCCTCCCTTGGCCTTGAGAGCTGAAGACGACTTGGGCTCCTGGCTAGCATCAGAACCTTTCTTAGCTTTTCCCTTGCCCTTGCGCTTGGACTTGCCTTTCTTACTCGTGATCATCATCACAGACTTAGGCTTGTCCTTCTTCATCTGTGTCTCGGCTGTCCTCAACATGCCCAACAACTCTGACAGTGGCCTATTAAAGTTGTTCATGTTGTAGTTCATCACAAACTAACTGTAGGATTCTGGAAATGATTGCAGTATCACGTCAGTAGCCAACTCTTGGCTCAGTGGAAATACCAGTCTTGTCATGTTCTCCACATACCCAATCATCTTGAGTATGTGAGGACCAACTGGATCTCCTTCTGTCATGACGCACTTGAACAGTGCCCTTGAGACATCATATATCTCTTGCCGTGCTTGATCTTCATACATGTTCCTGTGATGTTGAATCATCTCAATGAAACCCATGTTCTCATGTTGTCTCTGCAACTCGTGGATCATAGAGCACAACATCAAGCACTTTGCATCAATGGCATCATCATAATGCTTCTTGTAAGCATCCCTTTCTACCTTTGGTGCATTAGGAGTAGGTTCCTCTGGAATTGGAGTATCTAGGACATATAACTTTCGCTCTTGAGTGAGAACAATTCTCAATGTCCTATACCAGTCGTGGAAGTCTGTCCCATTTAGCCTATCCTTTTCAAGGACCGATCACAAAGAAAAGTGATTGTTGTTTGTTGTCATTTGTACTACAAAAGGAAATATGCAATTTTAGTCCAAAAACTCATTTTTAACTTATTTGATTGATTTGAAAAGTTGACGATATAATTAGGCCTTTAATTAATTATCGCTCCCACTATTTTACTTCAAATTGATAGCCCTCACCATCAATTCAGAAGATTGCAGTGCACAACCTTCTAGTGGGCAAGATCCTGAAATCCTCTAAGTCAAGGACCAGCTTGGGCTGTCACCCACAATGTAGATCTCTCAGGTAGGCTACTCTTGCCAATTGCATCATATGCAACTCTTGATAAGATGTCATATGCAACTCCTTGCCATGATCATCTCCATGCCTCAAGGTGCTAGATCCTATCTAGGTCACCTTGTTAAGTCTGACCCAAAGCCAACACGATGAATACGCACCCTACTTGGGAAGACCCACATATCCATCCTTCATGCTTCCACGAGATCGACGGTGCACCACGCTTGGCCGTGCCCTCACTTGGTCGATCAAGCTTTTCACGTGTGTCGCATTTGGAAGGCATCTAAACTTAATATTTAACGAGGGATTTGGTTTTACATACATATACATATCCAATTACCACAAAATATAGTATGTATCATATACATGCTATATCCCACAGAAAACATGTGAAACAATAAAAGTGATGATTATGGCCATCCTAATGTGATTCCTCAAGCCATGAGGAATAATTGTCATATAGGTCTAAATCAAATGCAACATGTATAAGATGAACTCTGTGCCTTGCCTTTCTGGGTTTGATCAACTCATCACATGACTGATCGGATCGCCATCAGGCCGGTCGGCTGGGTGCCACCAGCCGATCAGTTGGCTCCTCCAACTGATCGGTTTGCCTGGTTGTCGTGCATCTCATCATGGCTGCCACCCGCTCGTCTAGCTCCTCGAATCGGTCATCAATCGATCGTCTCACTCGTTGAACCGATCGTCTCGAACGTCAACCGATCGCTTCATGCCTTAAACCAATCGTCTCAGCTGTTGTCAGGATGTCCTCTGTTCTTTGACATAACAGGAAATAAAATATATCCTATTTTACATTGTAAAAAGAGAAACCTCGAGTTACATTCGAGGGGAGCAAAGGTAGGAAAGAAATCTCGAACTATTTCGAGTTACATCAGGAATAGGAGAAGGAAGATCAGTGCGCAGACTGAGATGCAAGCAACCACATACAACCGTACATAGATAGGGTTTATTGGCCATAACCACGCTATACATCCACCACAAAACTCGTTTAAGGGTGACGCGTATCGAGTTCATTAACAATACATATCATATATGTAAATTGGGATTTGTGGATTTAGGATTGGACATGCATAAAGCCAATTTTATTCACATCGTATGCAATAAATAAAGGCGACAAACCAAAATCGATCATATTGATAATCCTAAAGTATAGATCAGTTGACGTGGCTCTGATACCACTATTGGGTTTTAGGGGAGGCAGAGAAGGCAGCGGAAACAAAAATTTTCTCCCCAAACCCAGAACAAGGAAACACATCAACGTCTATACAATAGAAATGGATGGTTTGTGGAATCATACCTTATCCCGAGGCTTGCTCGGCGACAATACCTCGTGGCTTGTGTGGTCTTCAACTCTGGTCTTGGATTGTGTCTGTGCAGCTCTTGGTCGCACCGGGACTGACGACTCCTGGTCTCACTGGGCTGTCAGGATTGACAATGAAAAACACTAGAGGGGGGGTGAATAGGGTTTTAAAGATAATTTAACAATTATTTAACTCAAGCAACCAACCACAGGAATATTGGACAAGGGGACAAGGATTTAGAGTGGTTCCTACCTTAGCAAATACTAAGGTAGTCAGTCCACTACCCGGTTGCTTACCCAACTGGGATTTGGAAAGAATTTAATTTTATTACCTCGCAAGGACTTTACATAAAATTACAATTCTCTCCCTAAACCCTTCAAGAAGCCTTCACCTTGATGTAATTGCACCACCTTGAAGCAACCTTCACCTAGAAGTAATTGCACCAACTTTGAAGCAGCCTTCCTCCTGAAGTAGCTTCCCGTTGCAATAGCCTTCTTGAAGTAGCTTCCCGTTGCAATTGCCTTCTTGAAGTAGCTTGAAGTCCACCTTCTCCTCCGAGAAGAACCTTCTCCAATCCGCAGCCTCCAACCCTAGGAGTAGCAAGGAGAATACAAAGAATAAAAAGAACAAGAAGGAAAATAGAAAGTACACCTTATCCTTTGAAGCACAAGGCTTGATTTGCCTATATCAAGCGTATTGATCTCCTAACCAATGAGTGTAGAAGTGTAAGTGCTGTGGAAAGGAGATGCTAGCCTATAGGACACAAAGTAGGAGCAATGGGAATGAATGGCCAATGTTGGAATTGCTCTATTGCTCAAAACAGATTGCCAATGAGTATTCAATCTCAAGTGTAGCACAAGTGTAGCTTAGGTATCTTTAGGTGTCCTAAGGCATGTCCTATTTATAGGAATGACCTACAAGTGCTTAAGGACGTTCTAGACACTTTCTAGGGGGTTCTAAGTGCTTAACTAGCCGTGTGGTATAAGTTAGGTGCATTAGTAACGGCTAGTTACTTTATTCTGCAGTTGCTGTCAGAGTCCATCTCGGTCGAGAAATTGTCGACCGAGATACCTACTCGGTCGAAGTTTTGTCGACCGACATGATCTCTGGATCAAGTGTTAGCAACTTTCATTTCCAACTGCCAACTACCTTGTCTACTGTATCTAACGGCTACTTGGGTCTTTCTCAGTCGAGGAGTTTATCGACCGAGAGTGTCTCGGTCGAGGAGTTTGTCGACCGAGATTGACCCTGTTTCAATCTTTCAATTAAGGCACTAAGTGTGTGTATGAGTGTGCATATGTGACACTATTGAAGGGGATGACCTATCTAAGTGTGATGTTTAGCTAGGGAAGATCTAACTCTTGATTTACATGAAGTCTAAATACTTGTACATTATATATTTGTACAAGTTGACAATTGATTTACATTTCATGACATTTACAATCATTCAAGCATATAGATTCCCTAGAGCTTTGTCATCCACCTTATTCCTGCAACACTCAAGTGGCACGTTAGATCAACAAGAATGAAATGTTTGTCATCATCGAAACAAAGGGATTTATCATAATGTCCAATTTATCCAACAATCTCCCCCTTTTTGAAGATGACAAACATTCCCTAAATATGAAATAAGGAAATATAAAGCATGTGAGTTTCATACCTGAAGATTACCTTTTGTAGCCATTCTTGTTTTTCAAGTAAGTGCTGGCCATCAAGATGAAGCTCATTTATATTTTTGATTTTATATTCTTTCTCCCCCTTTGTCATTTCAAAAAGATATCCAGGTTGAATATTTTATATTTCTTCTCCCCCTTAATTTTATACTATGCTCCCCCTTAAATAGATATTCTATTAGGAACATGGATTTAATATCATTTTTGTCTAATTTAGCCACAATTTGTTTCTCAATCATTTGCAATGGATGTTAAGCCTTGAAATGATATGAGATTCCCTTAAGCTTATGAATGTATATTGATTTTTCATCTATCAAGGGATGTTAAGCCCTAAAAATCAAATGAGAATCCTTTAATCTTAGAGTACATAAAAATGTCTCCAACCAAATGCAAGGGATGTTAAGCCCAGATTTGTTTAGAGAGTTCCTTTAAGTACAAGATATATCATTTTTATGAAATTCATAGATTTCTTTATAACCAAGAGTAAAAATACTAAGGTCGTAACAAGCTCCAAATGATGTTTACAATATTTTTGTAAGCTTCTTAATCAAATTTGTTTTTATGAACTCCCCCTTAAAGCTATTTAAAGCTTCTTAGGTCACAAATGATTTTAAATTTAGATTTTGACCTTTATCAAAAGTATACTAAGATTAAGTACAATGAAATGATGTCCAAATAAGCATTTTGTCAAAGCTTATTTTAGGTCGTCCTTGACTACGACCAAAGCGCCCCTTGGTCAAATTTTATTTCAACCAAGAGGCAAAAATTGCAGATTTCCAATTTAAGCACTCATATGTGAAGTACTTGATTAGATATCAATTTTGAAGCATGTTTAGTGATACTCAATATGAAAACATCCTCTTAAAAATGAAAGCACGATTAATATCTCAAGTCTTTTAAAGATGCCAATTGAGAAATTTTTATCTTATGTGTTGCAAGCATTTCTAAGAGACATATCATCATTGAATTATTTTGCTTGCCTATGTATCATCAAGGATCCATGCATACAATTATCATTATCTATTCATGCTAACAGAGAATCATCATGATGAAAATGATAATTCCATGATTGTAATCACATGATTTCTATATGGGTAGACCAGAAAATACTTTAGGAAAAATCATGTGAATAATGATAAGACAGAAATTTCCTTCTTATTAAGCTAAGCATAATTTCAGTTTTAACTTAAATCATTTAGAGAATAAACCAAATTAATCTCATATAAGTTTTCAGTAATGATTTCCAAAATATATACAGTCATTAATCACAAATAGATAGCAATTTGATCAATTACAAAAAGAATTCAGCAATTTTACAACAGACTGGAAATCAGTGACATGCTCGGTCGACAATTTCTCGACCGAGGTTTACTCGGTCGACAGATTCTCGACCGACAAAGTTTCTGGAATATTTTCAGAACTGTTAATTTATTCCAAGAAAAATAAGATTATGCAAGTTAGAGCTCGATTGTGTTGAGATATGACATTTGTATATCAAGAATCAGTTTAGGTCAAATCTCAACTAGTTAATTTTAAGCTACTAAGTTTTAGGAATCCAAGCTAAATCATCATTCTTTTTCTTATATGGGCATGAAAATGAATAATGTCCAAGACGCATGCAATAATGACAACTAATAGAGTCAACTTCATTTCTCTTTCTAGGAATTGTGTTCCTAGGTACAAACATAATCTTAGTCTTGGATGCTTTAACTCTTTTGGGTTTATTTCTCCTTGGATCATATCCTAATCCTTTTCTTCCATTATAACTAGAGGAAATTTTCAGAATATTTTCAAGCATGTCATTTCCTCTTAACTCATTTACATTTCTTTGTAACTTAGCAATATCATCCATCTTCTTGTTTATATTTTTCTTTGCTTGATCTAAATCAGATACTAGAGAGTTTCTTTCTTTGACAACCTCATCATAATCTAAATGTGAACATAGAACAGGTTGTTTCTGAAGATCATTCACTTGAGTTTGCAAGTTTAACTTTTCTAAGGAAAGAAGATTGCAATTAGCTTCTACCGATTTTAACTTAAGATCATAATCTTCATTTTCCTTTTTGAGATTTTCATTTTCGGATACAAGAGCAAGAAGTTTAACATTTAAATCATCATTTACTTTATTTGATTTCTTAAGTTTCTTCTTGCACTCAATATATTTCTCATGAGTATCTTGAATACTAGCAATTAGATGTTCTTTTGGTAGATCATAAAGACTTACCTCTTCTTCGTCTTCATTTGTTGTAGCAATGAGGCATTCTACTTCTTCTTTTCCATCATCACTTGAATCATCCCATGCAGCTTTATATGCTCTTTCTTTCTTTTTGTGAGATGATTTCTTCCCTTTCTTGAGTTTTGGACAATCACCTTTCATGTGTCCCTTTTTGCCACATTCAAAGCACCTGCAAGAAGAAACACTAGAAGTTTTATTAGTTTTAAAACTTTTATATTGCTTACCATTTACAATGAGAGTTTCTTCTTCACTATCATCTTCACTTGTGTCATGAGTGTCCTTGGTTGATGCTTTGAATGTGATGTCCTTCTTTTTGCCTTGTTGACGTTCACGTTCTCTTCTTTCTTCCTCTTCTAAAGTTGCCTCATGAGCTTCTAGATTGCCAATGAGTTGCTCCATTTTCAGTTTAGTGAGATCATTAGCTTCTTCAATGGTTGTCACCTTGGGCTTGTATTTGGGAGGAAGTGATCGAAGTACCTTTGATACCTGGTCTTCTTCAAGAACGGTTTTTCCTAAGGCATTTAAACCATTAACAATAGAAGAGAATTTTGCAAACATTTCACTAATGGATTCATTTGGATCCATACGAAAGTGTTCAAACTTCTGTTTAAGCATACTAATCTTAGAATTCTTGACTTGAACTGTACCTTCATAAGTTATGGACAGTCTATGCCAAATGTCATAGGCTGTGTCACAGTTTGATATTCTATTAAATTCTCCTACTGAAATTGAACAATATAAAATGCTTACATCTTTGGCATTCATTTGAGCCAACTTTACCGTATTTGCGTCCCATTCTGCATATTGCATTTGAGGAAGCTCGTATGGAGTTGACACCATCCTCCATAAGTCCCAACTGATGCCTTGGAAGTAGAACTGCATCCTTCTCTTCCAATATGTGTAGTTTGTTCCATCAAACGCTGGAGGCCTAGCAACAAATGTCCCTTCAAGGTTAAGGTTCTTAAGCACCCCATCACCCATTCTTCAAGACCTTGTTAGGGTTCCTTGAAGCCTGCTCTGATACCAATTGAAAAACACTAGAGGGGGGTGAATAGGGTTTTAAAGATAATTTAACAATTACTTAACTCAAGCAACCAACCACAGGAATATTGGACAAGGGGACAAGGATTTAGAGTGGTTCCTACCTTAGCAAATACTAAGGTAGTCAGTCCACTACCCGGTTGCTTACCCAACCAGGATTTGGAAAGAATTTAATTTTATTACCTCGCAAGGACTTTACATAAAATTACAATTTTCTCCCTAAACCCTTCAAGCAGCCTTCACCTTGATGTAATTGCACCACCTTGAAGCAGTCTTCACCTAGAAGTAATTGCACCAACTTTGAAGCAGCCTTCCTCCTGAAGTAGCTTCCCGTTGCAATAGCCTTCTTGAAGTAGCTTCCCGTTGCAATTGCCTTCTTGAAGTAGCTTGAAGTCCACCTTCTCCTCCGAGAAGAACCTTCTCCAATCCGCAACCTCCAACCCTAGGAGTAGCAAGGAGAATACAAAGAATAAAAAGAACAAGAAGGAAAATAGAAAGTACAACTTATCCTTTGAAGCACAAGGCTTGATTTGCCTATATCAAGCGTATTGATCTCCTAACCAATGAGTGTAGAAGTGTAAGTGATGTGGAAAGGAGATGCTAGCCTATAGGACACGAAGTAGGAGCAATGGGAATGAATGGCCAATGTTGGAATTGCTCTATTGCTCAAAACAGATTGCCAATGAGTATTCAATCTCAAGTGTAGCACAAGTGTAGCTTAGGTATCTTTAGGTGTCCTAAGGCATGTCCTATTTATAGGAATGACCTACAAGTGCTTAAGGACGTTCTAGACACTTTCTAGGGGGTTCTAAGTGCTTAACTAGCCGTTAGGTATAAGTTAGGTGCATTGGTAACAACTAGTTACTTTATTCTGCAGTTGCTGTCAGAGTCCATCTCGGTCGAGAAATTGTCGACCGAGATACCTACTCGGTCGAAGTTTTGTCGACCGACAGGCTCTCTGGATCAAGTGTTAGCAACGTTCATTTCCAACTACCAACTACCTTGTCTACTGTGTCTAACGGCTACTTGGGTCTTTCTCGGTCGAGGAGTTTGTCGACCGAGAGTGTCTCGGTCGAGGAGTTTGTCGACTGAGATTGACCCTGTTTCAATCTTTCAATTAAGGCACTAAGTGTGTGTATGAGTGTGCATATGTGACACTATTGAAGGGGATGACCTATCTAAGTGTGATGTTTAGCTAGGGAAGATCTAACGCTTGATTTACATGAAGTCTAAATACTTGTACATTATATATTTGTACAAGTTTACAATTGATTTACATTTCATGACATTTACAATCATTCAAGCATATAGATTCCCTAGAGCTTTGTCATCCACCTTATTCCTGCAACACTCAAGTGGAACGTTAGATCAACAAGAATGAAATGTTTGTCATCATCGAAACAAAGGGATTTATCATAATGTCCAATTTATCCAACAGACAACTGTCCTCCGAGCGGTAGAAATCTCCCGCCTCTAAAGTAGTCCACACGGACCACCGGGAACTCCAATCTCCTTGTCTCACAAGGAATTGGAAGGAGTCGCACCCTCCTGTCAGCGTACTAGTCACTGACACACTCTCCTGCCACCAGTCGCTTTCTACGGTTGTCTTTCCCTTGTTGTGCTTCCCTTATCGGGTAGCACTTGCTCAAGCTCTCTCGGTTACCAAAACCAGAGAGAACGACAACTTTACAGAGAAACTGGTTGCACTGAGTTGTTCTTTGAGAAGCCCCCAATACCCCTATATATAGGAGGGTCATGGGACATGGTTCTCTATCTCGGGCAATGTGGGACTAAAGAAAGAGTAGAAGGGTTTGAGATTTTCCACAAAAACAACCAACTGCGCAACCTGAACTGATCATTTCATTTATGAAACGGTCAGTTGGGGACCTGAGCCGGTCGGTTGACACCTCAACCGATCGGTTGGGACCCATGAAACAACCGGTTCACTTCTAAACCGGTTGGATTGTGGTCCTGGTCAGTTCCTGATTGACTTTTCCTCTTTTGTTTCTAATTGGCACCTAATACCAATCCTTGTTCCAATCAAATTGGGAAAGTGAAACGAAAAGAAATTTCTCACCAATCCTACTTTCCCAACTTGCTCGGTTGGACCAGTTGAACCGATCGTTTCAGCACTTGAAGCGATTGTTTCACCCTGTCCATGAGCCGATTGACTCACCATCTGAGCCAATAAGTTCACCAAGCTCAGCTGATCGGTTCATCACATGAGCCAATCGGTTGGGAGTGCAGATTGTGTAGAATCAGTCAATTGCAGTTTCAATCTATCTGATACTCTAATCAATCAGTCCAACATCTTGAACATTATGACACTGAGCTATCAATTGATTGAGTGTTTAATTGAACTACTAAACTCCTTTAGTAATCAATCTAAACATTGTTTGTGGACAAAACTCCTCTTCCTGGTTAAATCCTATGTGTGTGACCCTGCAGGTCCATTTCATGTTGGCAGTGAAAGTCCATAACACTTATGACTTCACAAGCAAAGAGCGGTGCCTAGTCACACATCAGTGCTACCCAAGTGAAATAGATAGTTGGAGAACAGCTTTCAATCCTACAATCCGTGAATGGTGTTACAGTGAATGTATAATTCCTTTGTCACTGATATCCCGAATGAACTCGAGGCATGGAACAGTCATCCTGTCAACGTTCATTCACTTTTTTGATCTCAGAGTAGATTGGAAGAGATATGTATGACATCAATATCACATACTGATTCACACATGCGTGCACACCTTTCTCAATCCTACTCATCAAGTGGCCATGGATACCAAGCTCCCTCAGGAGGGACAAATCCCATATCTGTCACTCACCCCTCTACAGCCCCATGTGTCAAAGCCACCCAATCATCACCTTTATAACAACCCATGTATCAGGACTGCATTTGATGATGTCAAAGTGTGCCCAACGACATGTGTTGAGTGTAGTGATTTCAGGTCAAAGAATCACACTCACCACCATCACTGTGAGTACTGACTGTGACTACCATGTCATGGTTCCATGTGTCAAACTCATGGTGGGTCTGTCCGGTACACTTGTTCTCTAACAAGTACATATGTGTTTGGTTTGATATCTCTATATCATGACTAATGAGATTCTGTCATCAACCAACACCACAATCTAGTCTTGTGTGTCATTGCTGTCTATCTACCTTCCAAAATGACATCTGACTAGGGACATAACAAGAATGTACAAACTCTTAGCATTCGTATGATCTCATCGTTCAGGTCCTAAACCTGAAAGCATACGTCATTGAGTACTGTCATTCTTTGTGTAGAGGTTTGGTGCAAATTGCAATTTACCCATGATAGGGGATGATGTGCAAGTTTGCCACCTTGAAAGTGTTTCTTCTCTCTCTTGGCATCACCTAGAGAAAAGAGAAATATATGGACATCTTGTTTGATCCTTGGATAAGTGGTGATATCCTTAGGGATGTTTTAGATACATGTTTGAGGTATACTTTGCCCTTAGAAGTGTTGCCTCAGGCTTGAGAGCCTCAGAGAGGCCTTGTATTAGTTTTTGGATGTCTTGAAGGATCTCCTATAGGTTTGAGGATGTCTTGAGGAAACCTCCTATTGTTTTGTGGTGGATAGTGATTAACCATATTGGTTTGTGGCTCTAGGGTTTCATCCCTATCAGTTTGTGAAGGGGATGGATGAGTGTATCGACCTTGACCTTCTTTAGTGACTACTTGAGCGAGACGTAGATCCCATCACCTTGTTGCATGGTGTTACATGTGGCCTTTGTTCTTGGATATGTGTCTTCTAGGGTTCTAAGGTAGTGACACCTTTTTCTTGCTCTCTCTCTCATCAGCCATGTATATATACCCCTTTCTTCCCATGCAAGAGTACCCTTTTAGTGATCCTTTCTTTCTCTCCTTGGTGGCAGACCTTGAGCTTGAAGAACACTCCAACTTGGAGCTTGGTGGGCAAGCCAAAAGATTGTGATGCTCTCTTTCATATTGTTCCTTGGTAAGCCATAGTTTTCTAGCTTTCTTTCTCTCCTTCTTTCTTCTTCTCAGCCATGGACCTTGGTATCTTCTTTCCTCTCTTTTTCTTTCTTAACCATGGTCCTATCTTATCTTTTAGAGGTCTTGTGCTTGGAGGATCTTCTTCCTCTACCTTGAGTTCGTGAGCTTGGAGCTTGACCTTGGAGCTTAGAGTTTGGTAGTTGTTCTTGAGGTGGGTTATATAACTCTAAACCTACTTTGTTATTATCACCTTTCTATTTGTTACCTTGCTAGTTGTTCTTAGCTCGTTATTTCTTGCATGTTGGTACCTTTATTTGGTAGCCTTGTGTACTAATTTGAGAATAGAAATTTGTGTAGTGGCTGCCATAAGTTACACCCCTTTTCCTTTACCTTGTTAGTAATGTCATCTTGAGGTAGAAGATGACTAAACTGATATGATATGTAAACCGACATGCTAAACCGATATGCTTTTTTCTAAACCAATATACCTATCATGATGTGGCTTGTTATGACCTAGTGGTGCCTAGTTAGGAAGAGTGTTGGATCATGTGGCTTTTAGTTGAGTATGGAAGTCAACATGAATAACCCTAATCTGACACACATGTGATCCGATACACCCTAGCCCGATACATCTAGAGTATAAGTGAGGAGTAACTTCCCTTGAGGCTTTGCCTGATATCCCATGATGGTGAAAGTGGATGATATTCCTTGGTTATATTTGAGGCCGATACACTAGTGTTGATATGGCCGATATCCCATGATGGTGAAGGTTTTCAATATCTAAAGAGATACATAGGACGATACCCTTTGAGATAGTGTGGCCGATACACTCTCTTATTGTGAAGATCACTATCAACGGACAACCAAATCGCACATTAATTATGACGAATAACCATTAGCAACGGATTACTAAAAATAAGTAAAAATTAAAACCATTTTGCAAAAGAGATCCACTACTAGGAAACTCGTTATAGAAAGAACCAAAGTAATATATACAAGTCGCTTTGCCAAAACATATATTGAAACAACATAAATCCTTGAGGAATACAAGCCAAAATCTCATATCATTTATAAAATCATTACGTACTAACTCCCAAGGACCTGAGAGTACAGAGACAACACATATGACTTCTATCTACAAGACACGACAAACATCACACTCAACTTGAGTTGTCACTACAATCCCTGTTGCTGATGTCCTCCCTCTACAACATGGTCTCTACCTCCTCATCTGCATTCGACTAAAAATTGTGGGGCCAATGGGGTGAGACAAAAGTCCCAGTGAGAGATATAACCCCCTATAAACAATATTATTATCACAGATAAACTGTATAAAATTGAGCAAAGGATCTATTATAACAATAAGCAAAATTAATCACTATTTATATGCAGGATAGAGCAATATCATCTTTTAGATCATTACAACTATCTATGATAGAGCAATATATGTCCATGTATATGAGCATGGCAAAATAATGCCATAATTGAGTAGTTCATATATCTATGACCAAGCATTGGATCATGTAATACTTCAAAAGGAATGCAAAGAACATGTATACCATTTATCAACTATGTGATACAAAAGTATCACCACATCATCCAATGTTTCTGTAATCGGTCCTTAAGCAAATATGCTACACGACTGATTACATATTGACAATCACACTTATGCCTTGAGGAGATGAGGTATACCACCCATGCTTCAACCGACCACAGCTACGTAAAGCATCGATACCATACAAGGTCAATGGAAGAGTCACCTTCCAAGACCTCATCTATCTCGGTTAGTACGAGACCACTAACAATGACATCACATGTCAAACTACAATTAGCTTGTCGGGGTATAGTGGCATCTTCACTATAGAGATACAGCCACAACATGCACTCTCTTCAGGGAGGCCACACAACAATCCTTGGTATATTAATATTGAGTTGTGGCATATAGCCATACTCTTAACAGAGAAAACACACACCACATTACCTGTTTGGGCGTAAGGACATGTTCGCCCATCTCCCACACATATTCAAGAATATTCCCTCGGAGTTAAACTCATTTCACCATTAAACAAATTCGGACGCTGATGGATCTATGGTCAAGGCAACTATATTTTATGGTTCCTAATGATATATTAAGTGCATTATAGTATCTTTTAGCATTAACCAAGTTATAAGCATCTATCACAAATAAATGCTACAAGGAAATGTGTTATACATTTATCATATTCTTTCATAATATTTGGAACACATTTTGAATGTATACATCTTGGGATCTCAATCCCTTCATCATATCACTGGGAATTCTCATCCCTTAATCATGATCATCATCATGATTACAAGATCTTGGTATTCAAACCCTTAGTTCATCACTGAACACTACTACCTCTTATCAGGTAACCATTACCTCTAGGTCCTCTGACCCATGAATTCAATATACTTGTTGCACAAGTATTTCACATGGCTCACAAGGCCCATTTAAATATCTTGTCACCTCTCACTAGGAAAAAACTATCTTTTAGGTCACCATACCATATAAACATTATACTTTTTGTACAAGTATTTAACATGGCTCAAAAGGCTCATTTAATCTATATCATATGAAACATCATAGCTCATACCTGGCTATGCCCATCATCTCCTGATACCTGCATGGTTAGCACTTCATGATAAAAACAATATCAAGTACATATCATCACCATGCAATATAAGAGAAATACACCCTTACCATTATTAGGGTTAGGGTCTCCCTTTATAGACGATTAGGGTTTCAAGTTCATATTATTAATCCACACCCTAATTCATTGCTCCACACATATAGGAGCATACATTCATATCATAAGTATTTAATCATACTTATTTATTCTCATCATTTATCATTAAATGATTATTAACACAAAGTATGAGTTTCTCTCTCATCCTTACTTGGATATTGATTACACTATACTATATTAAATTGGCTTAGCCCTTTATTAAGGTACATTAGCCTACACTTGTCAATCTTTATTAAGCTCATTACTTCTTATTGTGTCAATTTCCATAACACACTTCATGTGTTACTCATCCAAGTGTATTGTATTTGAGGTGCATCAAGGTGTATCGACCTTGAAATACTAGATGTGATATTAGCTAAGCATCATTCCTTGGTGTAACTCTTCCCTCATCATTTTCAACTTACTTGAGTTTATCAACTTATCTTGTATTAGGGTATCGACCATCCTAATACTTCATGTACTAACTCACCACATTTGTCCTATAGTGTATTAGCCATAAGTCACCACACTTTTCTTGTAGTGTATCGGCCATAGGTCACCACACTTGTCTTGTAGTGTATCGGTCATAGGTCACCACAATTGTGGTTTATCAGCCATAGGTCGCCACACTTGTCTTGTAGTGTATCGACCATAGGTCACCACATTTGTCTAGTAGTGTATCAGCCATAGGTCACCACACTTGTCTTGTAGTGTATTGGCCTAGCATCAATTCTTGAGTTACCCAACTATCACCAAGTTATATGGACTCATCTCGGATTAGGGCATTGTTGATATAGGGTTGGCCATCATCAATCACTTTAGGTGTTTCACCTATCAAGGTATTAGCCACACCATTACTTGGTGTTTTATCCATCACTTCTAAGAGTGTGTTTCCCTCACCTTTACAAGGTGTGTCGGGTTGAGTCATGTATGTCAAGTTGGACACCTGTATTGGGTTAGGGGTATATCGGGCTAGGCATCATCATATGCCTCATACCCTCACCCATCAAGGTATCATCCTTACCTATCTTATGGTGTATCAACTTCACCATACTTGGTTGTAACAACACCTCACTTGGGTGTATCATCCTTACCTCACTTGAGGATATTGGCCACACCATACTTTAGTGTATTGGTCATCACATTTTCTAGGGTATCAACCACCTTAGCACTTTTGTCCTCTAATGTATTGGGTTACTATCACCATATCATTCAAGAGGTGTGTGCTTACCTACATATCATCCAAGAGGTGTGTGCTTACCTCCATATCGTCCAAGAGGTGTGTGCTTACCTCCATATCTTTCAAAAGGTGTGTGCTTACCTCCATATCATTCAAGAGGTGTGTGCTTACCTCCATATCGTCCAAGAGGTGTGTCCTTACCTCCATATAGTTTAAGGGGTGTGTGCTTACCTCAATATCATCTAAGAGGTGTGTGGTTACCTCCATATCATTCAAGAGGTGTGTGCTTGTCAAATTGACCACATACATATCGCGATACAAAAATGTAGGGTTTAGCATATCGGGTTAGGGGTCCTCCAACCCGATATTGGTTTGTGCCACGATGATGTCATCATCATCAAGCTCTAGACTTTCATCCCTTAAGCCTAGTTTGGCCGCTTACATTCTAAATTCCGGTAGTCACCAATGGATAATGTATCATTAGGTATCAACATTGCGTCTTCTATGCACAATTCACCGAAGCCGGAGGGTGCGCTGTTCTGTCAGCCTTGCCAGCTATTATGGAAATGGGAAGGAATGGCGGAATAGGGTGGCAGTTTCCACTCCTCCTGATTTTGGGGTGATTGATGAAGGCCACGATTTACGTTGCGTTAGTTAGCAGACAGTTTTTACAAGTACCAAGTCTATACATATTTTCTACTATTTAATATATTAACTACCATGACTTATAATTACTTCATCCAAACGTAGTGTTACTGTTCTAGTTCATGGAAAATAGTCCTATGCAACTATTATAACTCATAGATCCATCAATCATTCAAGGAAAATCAAAATTGAAAGTAAATTAACAAGTATAGCAAGATTGAAGGTGAATAATAACATAATTGGGATCAAGTTATATAACCCGCCTCAAGAACAACTTCAAAGCTCCAAATATTCACGTTCCCAAGGTTGAAGATGACTTATCAAGAGTCCAAGACTCGTTCACAACTCCTCCATATGCAAAGAATCACCATAGTTAAGAACTTGGTGAAGAAGAAAAGAAAGGAATAACTATAACCCGAGAATCATGCTTCAACCAAGGTTGAAGATGACCATGGCATCACCTTAAGCTTGAAGCTCGGCCTCCTCCTTTCTCCTCAACTTCTATGGGAGATATCCAAGAGAAAGAGTGTTGTAGGATTTGAAAAGTTTCACTATTAGGTGAAGGAAGAGGTATATATAGTTGAGGCTCATGAGAGATAGTGTATAAGAGGTGTCATCACCTTATACTACTGGGTGACATATGTAAATGCATGCACCCATAATTATATAAACATGCAAAACTCTTTTTTGGATAATTCAAGAGTATATATCAGCCATTGGATTCCTTGTTGAACAAGATATCACAACCCAATATCACTTTATTCACAAACCGATACAATTTTTCCAAGGAACATGTAACTCATCATGGATCACCTTCTTGAGGTACTAATATGATATGAATACTTCCAAGAAGTGAAGAAAACGATATGGGACCTCCTGTATGGATTCTTGGCCTATAGGCACTCCCATATAAGCTCTACAACTCGTTACAACCCATTCTAGGGTTTCAACTACACAACACTTCTTGGTTTTTCCATCACCGAGAATACTACCACTAAACAATGATTCAAACATGGTGCTACTTATTTATATATCCTATATATGATACTAAGAGAGAGTAGGGACACTCTAGAGGTGGTAATTTGCACATAAACCCTATATTTTGGGTAAATTGCAATTTGCACCAAAAGTTGGTACACAAGGCACAATCATTATTCAAATAAGCTCCAACTTGGAACTTAGGCTTTCCACAAGCCACCACTTAGCATAATTCTCTCTCTTATGATGCTAAAGCAGTTAAGGCACGTTCGACATGTGACATATTGCAATATAACCCCTCATCTTGGGTAAATTGCACTTTGGTCCAAAACAAGCGAACATTGCTCAAACAACATTCAAACAGGACCAAACTTGAAACATAAGTGTGTCACATGATAAAAAAACACATTAGATGATTATATTAAAGTTCTAAGCAACTTACTTTAGCCAAAACAAACATGGTTATCCCTAAACCTAGGTCAGGTTCCTTACAAGTTATAAACCCCTAACAAGGATTTTGTCCCCGAAATCCCAGATGAAGGGAGACAATTGTTACTCATGCATCACACCATCAAGCCTCCAAATAACACCTTGATGTCATGGAGATGCCATAGAACTTTGACCAGTACAAAGTTCTTCCATTCAGGGTCATGATAGAATCTGTCACACAGGACAGATACTCAACTCTCATTTTCATTACAAATTACAGAGTCAACTCCGTGTCAGGTAACACTTTCTTAGTCAGAGAAGCACTATACATACTTTGCATAACTAGAGTGTCAAACCTCACTGATTTGTCACCTTCTCAACTTACAACTTTATGTGATAAGATTCTTGATCTTGGGAGTTTACCATACCCCTCACATAGCTTAGCATTTCTCCTCTAAGGAAACACTAGAGCTACATTATGTCTCCCATTTGGGACTACAAGTCTTATCATACTTCTATTGTACCACTCTAATCTTCTGACACAATACTAAACTTAATTATGATTTGTACTAACTATCTTGTTAGCTATTTATTCTCTTGTCATAGGGAGAGCCTACTTATCAAAGGAGAACTATCTCATAGGTAACTCTAGATGTTACATGTATAAGATGCCTCAACAGATCTAGATAGGGATTATAAACCTTGTTTATCTATCTCTAGCCGATGTACAACTTTCTTGTATTTTTCATGCTTGCAAACTTGATAGGGATATTCTAAGAAATTATACTTATCCTGATAAACTTTTCCCAAGATGATCCTACAATTGTTCCTTTAATTAATACATCCTTACTGATGTCATGTTTATGAAGAGCATAAACCCCTAACATATGATATCCATACTATAGTATGTAACTACACTAAACTAAAAGTTGGCCCTTCTATGTAACCAGACATTAATCATCTTATCAGGACTCATGTTATCACTTTTTCATACCACTAAAACTTCTTGGATACTAGGATTCCTTACCTTGGTATCTGTTACCTGTGCCAAAAACACATCACATCCTCGTCATTTCTATCTTCTGTTGTTATTACCAAAATGAAACATATAATAGGACATTTCTTTCATCTCGGGACAATACTTATCACATATAACTTTATCTTGGAACCAAAGTCTAGGACTAACTGATACTTTTCAAAGTACCCATCTATAGATTACTTCTAACCCATGCACATCAAGTGTCATAAGACTCACTTGACTACCATGTCCCTGAAAGGAAAGAACACAAGGAAACATATTCCTCTTATCACCCTATCATCATCCAGGGTTGGTTATCAAAGAAAAGAGATTATCACCTCCTTTTATTATTTCATGAACTTTCAATTATTCATGTGCCATTCAATCTTGTTTCATCTTAGGTTCCTTTCCACCAGCATAGGAATTATAAAGCTGATTACATGTCATCATTCTTTTCTTTGTTATTGTCTAGTATGTTCATGAACATTTTCTGATTTTATCACATTTTTCATATTCACATCATGGAAAAGATCTTTATTATTCACATATTCTTTATTGAACATGGATCATCTCCCTTGTTCCTTTTCTCTTATCATGAGGATTGTAATTTATACTTCCTCATACTCACAGATTGGTTTGACATAAACTCAAGTTCCATTTCAGTGTAGTTAGGATGTGATAAAAATATCCATGCCATATTTTCAATTTCATTATGCTCTTTAGATTGTCTCAGAATGAGTACTTGATCAGAGTAATCAGAAAGATAGCAATCTAAGAGTCCCATACTTACCTTGCCTTCAACAGTTGAATACCTTGCTAGGGTATGCAAGTACTAAGATTAGGTAGTATGCATCTTGTTTTGTATCATATACTTTACTTTTCATATCATCCAACTCATAGGACTTAGTATCCTTGGATTTCTCGAAGCATCTCTTTTACACCTCTTCCTCTTTTATACAGACAAAAGCAATTATAAAAATTTTTAAAGATGACTGGACAGAATATAAGTTCTCATCCTTTTTATGTCTTCCTCATGTCCTCATAGGACTAATAAAAGGAAGATCAACAATAACTATCTTTCTTATAACTAACAGATAAAATTAGGAGAAGACATATGAGAATGAAAAAGCTCTATCTGACCCATCACCCCTTGCGTGTCATCTACCGCTTCAGGTTGACTCGAAACATGGAGTCTAGATATTTCACGTTGTTTCTTTTGTTGGGCTGTAACTTATGCAAGTCTTACTGAGTCTGCCTTGATTTTTGGGTCATTTTCTCCTTTCTTTTCAGACAAAAGGATCTAATATACCCAACTTGTCCACATCTATAACATGTCTTGTACTCATACCCTAGTCTTTTTGGCCTTATTACCGATGTAGAAGCAAAATTAAGAGTTCTAACTGGTGGAATATTAGGTCCTTTGCCCTTACTTGGTAGCCACTGCCCTGGTGCACTAGGTGTTTGTTGCATTGGTGGCACCAAAAACTTTACCTTTTTAGAGCTATTAGGCATCTGCTCTCAAGTTTTGATAGATCTTTTCTTAATTTTTACCTCATTATCCTTTACTAGATAGTCCCTTATCAAATGTCCTACTTTACTACACTTGTAGAAGACTCTGTTTCCTTGTCATATCTTAACCTTTTTGACATTTTCTACTGCTCCAACATAACTATGCCAATCAGAAATCCTTCCAGAGCCCAAAATTTCTTCATTATGGACTAGTAATCTAGGTTATATTGCTAGTATCTAATCCTCTATATGCGTCACTATTGCCATAACCTGTCCAACAAGAGCATTAAAAGCACGGTTCTTTATCATGACTATATCAATATTGGGATTCTCAGGCAGTCATTCTTCTCTTGCCTAATCCCTTGCACCTTCTCTTGGTACAAAAACATTGCTCTCAGCAACATGTTTCTCATGTTCTCCATACATCTTTAAGCTTTACCCTTTCTTCTACATAAGCAGAAGTCACTATAAGATATACTGGAGGATACTAGAACAGACTCAACACCTTAGTCCTATGTCTCTATAGATTCAACAAACCTTAAGCTATGATACCAAAACTTATGATGACCACTATCAACCGACAACCAAATCACACATTAATTACACGGAATAACCATTAACAATGGATTACTGAAAATCACTAAAAATTAAAATTATTTTGCAAAGTGATCCACTGCTTGGAAACTCTTTATAGAAAGAACCAAAGTAATATATACATCATGGTTCACATTGTACATACATTGAACCATCTCATCTCGAGGATAACACATACCAGTTGCTTTGCCAAAACACATACTGAAGCAACATAAAACCTCAAGGCATACAAGCCAAAATCTTAGATCATTTATAAAACCATTACGTACTAACTCCCAAGAACCTGAGAGTACAGAGAGGACACATAGGACTTCTATCTACAATACACGACAAACATCACACTCAACCTGAGCTATCACTGCTATCCCTACTGTTAATATCTTCCCTCTATAGTACGGTCTCTACCTCCTCGTCCGCATACACCTAAAAATTGTGGGGCCAACGGGGTTAGACAAAAGTCCCATTGAGAGATTTAACCCTCTGCCAACAATATTATTATCATGGATAAACTATATAAAACTGAGCAGAGGATCAATTATAAAAATAAGCAAGATTAATCACTGTTTATAACCAAGACTGAGCAATACCATCTTTTAGAGCATTACAACTATCTAAGATAGAGCAATATATGTCCATATATATATGAACATGGCAGAATAATGCCATAAATGAGTAGTCCATAGATCTATGACCAAGCGTTGGATCATGTAGTAGTTTAAAAGGAATGTGAAGAACATGTATAACATTTATCAACTATCTGTTATAAAAGTATCACCACTTCATCCAATGTTTCTGTAATCGGTCCTGAAGAAAATATGCTACACAACTGATTACATATTCACAATCACACTTATGCCCCGAGGAGATGAGGTATACCACTCATGCTCCAACTGACCACAACTACGTAAAGCATTGGTAACATACAAGGTCAATGAAAGAGCCAACTTCTAAGACCTCACCTATCTCGGTCAGTACGAGACCACTGGATGTAACATCATGTGTCCAAATGCAATTAGCTTTCCAGGGTATAGTGGCATCTTCACTATAGAGTTACAGCCGCAACATACACTCTCTTCAGGGAGACCATACAACAATCCCCAATATATTAATATTGAGTCATGGCTTATAGACATACTCTTAACAGAGAAAACACACACCGCATTCCTTGTTTGGGTGTAAGGATATGTTTGCCCATCACCCCCACATATTCAAGAATATGCCCTATGAGTTAAATCATTTCACCATACAACAAATTGTGACGTTGATGGATATATGGCCAGGGCAGCTACATTTTATGGTTCCTGATGATATATAAAGTGCATTACAATATCTTTTAGCATCAATCATAAACAAATGCTATGAAGAAAGGTGTAATACATTTATCATATTCTTTCATAATCTTTGGAGCACATTTTGAATGTATACATCTTGGGATCTCAATCCCTTCATCATATCACTGGGAGTTCTCATCCCTTAATCATGATCATCATCATGATTACATGATCTGGGTATTCAAACCCTTAGTTCATCACTGAACATTGTTACCTCTTATCAGGTAACCATTACCTCTAGGTCCTCTTACCTAGGTATTTATTATACTTGTTGTACAAGTATTTCACATGGCTAACAAGGCCCATTTTAATATCTTGTCAACTCTCACTAGCCAACAACTATCTTTTAGGTCACCAGACCATATAAACATTATACTTGTTGTATAAGTATTTAACACGGCTCACAAGGCCCATTTAATATGTATCATATGAAACATCATAGCTCAAACCTGGCTATGCTCATCATCTCCTGATACCTACATGGTTAGCACTTCATGATAAAAACAATATCAAGTACATATCACCACCATGCAATATAAGAGAAATACAACCTTCCCATTATTAGGGATAGGGTTTCCCTTTATAGCTGATTAGGGTTTCAAGTTCATATTATTAATCCACACCCTAATTCATTGCTCCACACATCTAGGAGCATACATTGATATCATAACTATTCAATCATACTTATTTATTCTCATCATTTATCATTAAATGATTATTAACACAAAGTATGAGTTTCTCTCTCATCCTTACTAGGATATTGATTACATCATACTATATTTAATTGGCTTAACTCTTTCTCAAGGTACATTAGCCTACGCTTGTCAAAGTGTATTAAGCTCATTACTTCTTATTATGTCAATTTCCAAAACACACTTCATGTGTTATTCATCCAAGTGTATCATATTTGAGGTGCATCAAGGTGTATCGAGCTTGAAGTACTAGATGTGATATCAGCCAAACATCATTCCTTGGTGTAACACTTCCCTCATCATTTTCAATTTACTTGAGTATATCAACTTATCTTGTATTAGGGTATCAGCCATCCTAATACTTCATGTACTAACTCACCACATTTATCCTATAGTGTATTGGCCATAAGTCACCATGTTTGTCCTGTAGTGTAATGGACATAGGTCACCGTACTTATCTTGTAGTGTATCAGCCATAGGTCACCACACTTGTCTTGTAGTGTATCGACCATAGGTCACCACACTTGTCTTGTAGTGTATCGGCCTAGCATCAATTGTTGAGTTGCCCAACTATCACCATGTGATATGGACTCATCTCGAATTAGGGCATTCTAGATATAGGGTTGACCATCATCAATCACTTTAGGTGTTTCACCTATCAAGGTATTACCCTCACCATTACTTCGTGTTTTAGCCATCACTTCTAAGAGTGTGTTGCCCTCACCTTTACAAGGTGTGTTGGGTTGAGTCATGTATGTCAAGTTGAACACATGTATTGGGTTAGGGGTATATCAGACTAGGCATCATCATATCCCTCATACCCTCACCCATCAAGGTATCACCCTTACCTATCTTATGGTGTATCACCTTCACCATACTTGGCTATAACAACTTCACCTCACTTGGGTGTATCATCCTTACCTCACTTGAGGATATCGGCCACACCATACTTTAGTGTATTGGCCATCACATGTTCTAGGGTATCAACCACCTTACCACTTTTTGTCCTCTAATGTATTGGGTTACAATCACCGTATCATTCAAGAGGTGTGTGCTTACCTCAATATTATCCAAGAGGTGTGTGCTTACCTCCATATCATCCAAGAGATGTGTACTTACCTCCATATCATCCAAGAGGTGTGTTTTTACCTCTATATCATCCAAGAGGTGTGTGCTTGCCTCCATATCATTCAAGAGTAGTGTGCTTACCTCAATATCATCCAAGAGGTGTGTCCTTACCTCCATATCGTTTAAGAGGTGTGTGCTTGTCAATTTGGCCACATACATATCGGGTTACACAAGTGTAGGGTTTTGCATATCGGATTAGGGGTGCTCCAACCCGATATTGGTTTGTTCCATGATGATGTCATCATCATAAAGCTCTAGACTTTCATCCCTTACTATTATAGTTCATGGAAAATAGTCCTATGCAGCTATTAGAATTCATAGATCCATCAATCATTCAAGGAAAATCGAAATTGAAAGTAAATCAACAAGTATAGCAAGATTGAAGGTGAATAATAACATAATTTGATTCAAGTTTTATAACCCACCTCAAGAACAACTTCAAATCTCCAAGCTCTAAAGATTCATGTTCCCAAGTTTGAAGATGACTTATCAATAGTCTAAGACTCGTTCACAACTCCTCCATATGGAAAGAATCACCATAGTTAAGAACTTGGTGAAGAAGAAAGAAAGGAATAACTATAACCCGAGAATCATGCTTCAACCAAGGTTGAAGATGACCATGGCTTCATCTTAAGCGTGAAGCTCGAGCTCCTACTTTCTCCTCAACTTCTATGGGAAATATCCAAGAGAAATAGAGTTGTAGGATTAGAAAAGTATTACTAGTAGGTGAAAGAAGATGTATATATTGTTGAGTCTCATGAGAGAGAGTGTATAAGAGGTGTCATCACCTTATACTACTAGGTGACACATGTCCATGCATGGGTAGACACGTGTCCATGGATGCACCCATAATTATCTCAACATGCAAAACTCTTTTTTGGATAATTCAAGAGTAGATATTGGCAATTGGGTTCCTTGTTGAACAAGATATCACAACCCAATATCACTTTATTCACAAACCGATACAACTTTTCCAAGGAACATGTAACTCATAATGGATCACCTCCTTGAGGTGATAATCCGATATGAATAATTTTAATAAGTTAACAAAATGATATAGGATCCCCTCTATGGCTTCTTGGCCAATAGGCACTCCTATATAAGCTCTACAACACATTACAACCCATTATAGGGTTTCAACTACACAACACTTCTTAGTCTTTTCATCTACAAGAATACTACCACTAAAAAATGATTCAAGCATGGTGCCTCCTTATTTATATCTCCTCTATATGATAATAAGAGAGAGTAGGGACACTCTAGAGGTGGTAATTTGCACATCAACCCTATATTTTTGGTAAATTGCAATTTGCACCAAAAGCTGGTACACAAGGCACAAGCATTATTCAAATAAGCTCAAACTTAGAACTTAGGATTTACACAAGCCACCACTTAGCATCATTCTCTATATTGTGATGATAAAGAACTTAAGGCACGTTCAACATGTGACATATTGCAATATTACCCCTCATCTTGGGTAAATTGCACTTTGGTCCAAAACAAGGGAACATTGTTCAAACACCATTCAAATAGGACCAAACTTGGAACATAAGTGTGTCACATGATAAAAAAACACCTTAGAGAATTATATTAAAGTTCTAAGAAACTTAATTTATCCAAAACAAATAGGGTTAGCCCTAAACCCATGTCAGGGTCCTTACACTTATGTACCTCTAATCGACATCATTTGTGTTGCTCGATATCTCTTGAACCGTGAAGTCCAACCAAACCCTAACACCTCAAAGTTACCTAATAAAACTTGGCATTGCCCATCACAACTTAGGCATTGTTGTGTCAGATACACCCTGGTGATGATCACCACACTCTTTATAGATGGTAACTAATACACCTTTGTGTGGTTGCCCGATACACCATCAAGAAGAGTCACCCGTTACATTATCAAGGAGCTACACCGATACAACCCATGTGTGGATAATTTGGCATCTCAATTGTAGATAAAACGTCACCCCTTATGAATGGTGGACCAGACATGAGTGGACCAGATACTCTAAACTGATACACCTCATGATGGTCCAAACTGATACACCAAAATAGAGTCTAAACCAATACCTTGGGTTGGTAAGGTGAGACCGAGGTCATATGATGAGGATTGAAGGGTATGGTTGGTTACTCTATGATGAACACATATGAGAAATATATGATATAGAAGAGTGTGGATTGGATAATGTATTAGTGATGTTAATTTCTCTCCTAAAGTTAGTACACCATGGAATGATGTTGCTATGAGTGGCCCATCCTCAATTAAGAGCTTAACCCTAAAACTTCCCACCTATGTGAAGAGTAATGGATGTGGGTTTTAATGGTGATATACCCATATAAAAACCTTAATCATGGAATAACATGACTCATGTGCTCATCTTAAGGAAAGGTTATAATCCATGGAAAGTTTTGACCATATTACCCTTTCATAGCCTTAACTCGTGGGATAAGGTTAATGTTACTACAATGTGTATACTCATGAGGGTGGTGATAAGTCTTATTGAAATACATGGTGGCAACCTTGGTGTAGAAATTATATTACAAGTCTAAAGCCTTCGTAAGTTGCTTGTGGATAGCTTGTAGTGATACCCTCTCATAACTTATGGTTCGACTCTCCATGGCATGATATGTGGTTAATAATTTGTAAGAAGAGATAATATGTGTGTCACCTAATGATGAATTTTCTCACTAGTGCAATGGTCAAAATGCTACTATAATGCACTATCATAAACCACACATTACATGCATTTATTAGATAAGTGATAAATGGTACTGATGGAATGATAAGTGATCCATATACAACTAATGTTGTTCAAATATAATCAGTTCCATAAAGATTGGTTTTTGTGTGATTTAGTTTGGTGGTGTAACAATGAAGTGAAACCCTAATCGGTACCTTGTGATGGTGGTTGAGGCACACCATGTTAATGCTAGGGTCTCATAGTGATGATGTGATACTCTATGGAGTAGTTGTAAATATAATGTGAAGGTTATGCTTCTATACTTCATAACATGTAATATAATGATAAAGAGAAACATGCTTCAATGTCCCATAACATACCTCATATGACGATGGGAGTGATAGTTTAAGGAAGGTTGTTGTTCCAACCTTGTAAACCCTAATCAGGTGAAGAGAAACCCTAATTGTCATGATGTAGAATGTATGATGTGATATGTATAACATAAGTTCTATGAGATGAGGATGTTGATGATGCATTACCTTCTTTCTATTAGTTTCTAACCATGCATGTGATACCAATTGATGTACATAGACAGGTATGAGCTATGATGGTTATGATCTGTTGGACATTGGTCCTTGTGATGGACATTAGTCCTTGTGATGGACATTGGTCCTTATGATGGACATTGGTCCTCATGATGGATATTAGTCCTTATGATGGACATTGGTCCTTGTTGATGGACATTGGTCCTTGTTGATGGACATCGGTCTTTGAGATGGACATATTATGAATAACAAGCATAAAGAGACATGATGTGATGAGATCACACTTAATGTGATTCAATTTGTTCTGGTGATGAGTTATGCCTTGTTTATGTAGATCATGTTTAGAGGATATATATTTTAACTTGATTGATGCTTAAATATGTTTAAATTCATCTAACTAATCAAGTGAAATCTAATAGTGTAGTGTTCCCTATGCCATAGATCCATTCCAGTGTCAGTTTTATTGTTGGATGGTGAAATGAGTTCAATTCAGAGCACATATTTTTGAATATGCAAGGAACAAGTCGAGAAATTCCTTGTATCCATAAATACAAGATGTGTTAGATGACCATGCATGAGTCGATCTCGATATTATAAGGATGTTCATGTGTGAGCCAGTCCTCCTATTAAGAATGGCCATGCGTGAGCCTATTCTCCTAGTGTTGTTACCTATACCAAGGTGGGCTAGATATTATATGGGTGGCCATGCGTGAGCCAACCCCTTCAATGTGACTGTATGTCACTTTAGCTATTGATTGATATGTCTATGTAGTGTTCTCGTGTACTGACCATGAGGTGTGGGAAGGTCATGGATTCCAGATCTTCCATTGATCTTATATGGCACTAATTTCAATGTAGTAGTGGCCGGTTGGATTTGGGTGGTATGACTCAAATCCTCAGGGCATAATGAATATGTAAATAGTCGTGTAGTGTACATGTATAGGATTAAACATTGAATTATTAGATGAAGCCTTGCCTTACTCTTTTACTATTTAGTTTGCAACAATCATACATGTTCTTGATATTCCTTTCAAATTATTAATTGCTCTATTGATCATTGGCAAGTGCATGTTACTGCTCTAGTTACTTCACCCATGAGATATATGTTGTTTGGTTAAACACTGATTCATTCTTCTCAGTATGTTATTTATCTGCTTAGTTATTTGTGATAATAATAAAGTTGGCAGAGAGTTATATCTCTCACTGGGACTATGTGTCTCACCCCATTGGTTAATAACTTTTTAGGTGGACGTACATGTCGAGTTAAAGATCATGCAGTTGAAGATAAAATGAGAAGAAAACTACAACTGGTGAAAAGTGGTATATGGAAGTGTCTTGTAATAGAGTCCTATATGTTGTCCCTATATGCTCAGGTCCTTAGGGGTGTTCTCAATGTGTTTTGTAGACATGATGACCGATATGTGATTTCTAGCATTATGTGCCTCTGGTGGTATGTATATACATGTGGAACTATTATCTTATGTAACAAGATGTTTGAAATGTGATGATGTTGCACCTCGAATATAAATTATGAAATGAACATGTTGGTTCTTGTGTAAAAATGCTCAGCTCCTGGTGCTTGTTGTAAAACAATTTTAATTCCTTACAAATTTCAGTAATCCGTTGTTTATGATTGATCGTGGTTTGAGTTTTGAGTAATTTCATTTTGTGTGACAAAGGGTGTCACAGAGGAAACTTTGTGTAGTGCCTGTAAATGGTAGTTCTTTCAATTTTCTTTTGGTTTTAGAAAACCTAAATGGATTTTAATGCTCAAGTCCTTATAATAGGAGTTTTGATTCCATGGGAACATAATGAACAACATTTCCCTACTAAAGAGTTCTAGAATTATGGCCTTCAAGTTGGTCCATGAGAATTTTGATTCCAATTTTCTTTGAAGGATGAGGTGTGGATAGCCACAAAGTATATAGACCTCTACTCTAGTCCACCAAACTTTTCATGTGTCTTGATGACCTGGGAAGAGATCTCAGCATAAAAATTAGATACAAGCCTATATGGTTGTTAGGATACCTTGACCTTTTAGATCATGTGCAACTCTCTTATGGGATTCATATATTTAGTAGATTTGTTCTCCCAAACAATGTATAATGAACACAAATGATTGCTTTCATCATTGCCTAATCTTTGGATAGTCATGATTGTAACTATGAGGGTTTTCATCTGCTTGATCCACAACCATGATTTTCCCTTTTTGTATTTTAGTCAACGTGGGAAAATTTTAGGGGTGATTTTAGGACATCGAACTAGTGGAGCCTTAGGAAAATGGTTGTGTTTCTTCCTTCATTCACACTATAGCTCTAGTTTTGTTCTCACTATTTAGGCACAAACAGAATACACAATGTGGTTTATAATTGCGTTAGGTGTAATTTAAGGGTAGGAAATATTTTTCTATAGTGTTCCTTGCTAGAGGCTTGATGTAAATGGAGATTGTACATCTAAAAAGGATGGCATTGGTGTGGTGGAGATGAACCTCTCTATCCTTGTCTTTCACATGCATGCTAACCCATTCATAGATTTCATGGATGATGTAGGGTCCTTCCCATTTAGGATTTAATCTTTCCCTATTTGTATTTTGAATGAAACTGAGTACTACCTTGCCCTTTTGGAAAGTGTAAAGATAGATGATCATGTAGAATGCTCTAGTTGCTTGAGCTTGATAAAACTTTTTGTGATGCACAACTTCTATTTGTCATTCTTCAAGTGTGTTGGGGGAGATCTTGTTTGTCGTTCATGTGTGTAGCACATGATCCTCCATGGACCTCCTTCATGAGAGATTTAGCCTCTAAATTGGTTATGCACCCAAAGAGGGTTTGATTGTATGATATCTGATAAATATGTCATGTCCCCTAGATGTATTTCATGGATTTTCTTTTAAGAGCTTACCATTTTCTTGTGAAGAAATTTTAGGGATACTCTCATTCTTAAGAATGGATTTTATATGTTTTCTTCATTATTAACAGTATTATCAATAACCATGCAATATGATGGTAGATTATCTGAACTTGAAGGAGAATATATAACCGTTTTGGATGTAAATCCATGAAGTGAGTGTTGCCAAAGCATCACTAGAAGTACCATGCTCTCATTAATGAAGTTGACAGAGATTTGTTTGAAATCTTAGTTGAGAGAGCACCGGTAAGGGATTAAATTTTGATTACAAGTCATATAATTATTCTTAACTTGTGATATCACAAGAAAAGAATTTCCATAGATTTGAAGGTGATGTGCCTCTTGCTACTTGGAAAACTAGATTCCCAAGATGCATGATTCACATTCAAAGATGTTATTGGTAACACTAAACTTGACTCATCTTAGTACACGAAGTTGTTAACCATGTGGGTATTAGAGGACCATTCCTATCCTGACTCCTTTGTGGTTGATGGATCAATCAAAGAACAACTTTCATAAGCTTGTATTAGAGGTGATAATGATATTAGGTGGGCCAATCATCCAGATTTTTTATCCCAAAACTCACACTATGCATTTGGTCTTTAGAGAGTGGTAAGTCTGCTAGCTGATCTACTATTGTGTGTGCCTTGACGACCTTCATCAGTAGATAAATGATGCAAAATTTAGACATCACTTTCCGTTTGGCACATTGTCCTATGAGGGTGGGTTATTCACACAAGTAGTAGAGCAGATCATGTCTTAGAATTAGTTGAAGTGAGTACGCCATCATATAGTGATGCAACTTGCATGTATCATACACCAGAGCCAAGAAATACTTTTCAATCATTGTGTATTGAGTATTAGTGTCATTGAACTTCTTGAATACATATTAGATGAAGTTCTCATCATTATCCATAAAGTGGATCAATATCCCTCCCATCTATGTTTCACATATTTATAGTCAAAGGGTTATATGGTATCCTGCAAGTTATAGAATCAGTGTCCTAGGTAGATAGTCTTTGATTTTTTTGGAGTGCCTCTTCACATTGTTCACTCTATCAAGAGTCTAATTTTTTTCTTTACTAGTTTGAAGATGGTCACATAGAGAAGAGTGAATTAAGCAGTTGGTGTATTGGAGATGACCAAGTAAGCCTTGTATCTCCTTCTCTATCATTAGCGAAGTTGTTTCCCAGATGGTGCATGCCATTCTAGGTTAAATGCCAATCCCTCTTCAATTGACAATGTACCCAAGGATATTACTATACACAACTCCATAGGTGCATTCAATTGGATTGACAAGTAGAGAGAATCATTGTAGTAATTGAAGTAACTACTCTATGTTGGTGATGTGGACTTCTAGATTCTTTGAATTGGCAATCATATCATCCACATACACCTCTTTATGAATCATGCCATGGATGAGGGTGGCCATCACCCTCTGATAGGTATCCCTTGCATTTTTTGGGCCGAAAGGCATGACTTGATAGAATAACACTACCCACTCAGTGAAGTGGTCTTCTCATTGTCCTTATTAGCCATGTTCATTTGGTTATCTGGCCAAACCATCCATAAAGCATAGAAGTACATGGCTAGTTGTGTTGTTGACATGTACATCAACATGTGGTAGTAGGAAGTTATCCTTGGGTAATGCTTTGTTGAGATCATAGTAATCCAAGCACACTCATGCCTTGACATTTTTTGGGTACATGTACATTATTTGTGGGCCAAGTGGGATAGTTGGGTGGCTCTAAAAACCTATAAATAAATTACTTATGAATCTATTCTCTAATGTTGAGGCTTTATTTTGTTGTTGTCATCTACCTTTTTGCTTGATTGGGTGATTGCCTAGGATGATTGGTAGGAAACGAACTGTTATCCATCCATCATCAAATTTTTGCACATCTAAGTAACTCTAGGAGAATACATAAATGTATATATAGGAATATATCTAATGAACTTTGATATGTGATGTAGACACTCCCCCATTTTTGACTTAGTGTGGTTTGGGGCCTGAGTTGATATTGATGGATTCTATCTCATCCTCAATTTGAAAGGATTGATGATCCTTCAACATGTAGTATAGTATGAAAACATCTTCTCATTCGATGTCGTTATCATTGTGGGTTTGTGATACTAGAGAGAAATATCCATCAAATTCCTATCTGGAAATAGTGACTTCAATTTTTTGTTGTTTTCATCATTTTGTAATTTCTTATTGGTGGAAGACGAGAGAATTGTGAAGTGATGAATTCATATCCATCTTAGTGTTTGTTACATATTCAATATAGTTTTACATTCATATGCCCCATTTTACTAAAGAAATAGCTTATCATCAGTCTTCTTTAGTTTTATTTAAATTGCTAAGGTTTTGACCCAATTCAAAATTTCCATGGCAGGATCGAGCTTAAAATCTTGTGCACCGGTGTAGGACTAGAATTTCATTGATGTGTCCCTTTCATTATTTGATGGTTTCATCGGTCTGAGTTTCATTAGAGTATTCCCTTGACCACACACCAATAACACCCTAGTGGTGGTTTCCGTTCTTTTGAAATCATGTCGATTTATTTAACTCAGTCTTTCCATAGTTGAGCACCAACAGAAACTCCCATATATCAACTGACTAGAGCTTTGTATCTCCTACTGATGATGCCTTATTATGAAACATCAGATTCCATCAGCCAATGAAATCTTTGATGTTTGACTACTGTTGAAGATCCTATACAACAACAACTGATGATGGTTCTGGCACTAGTTACTGATGGTGTACCTACATCCACCAACTGATGGGATTCCATCATTGCCTTTTGATGGGAGTTTTGTACTCGTTCCACCATTGGTAAGGCAACGATTGTCAACCAATATCAATCCTACAAGTTATGCATCAATGAGAATCAACTGTCTCATCTACCAATGAAGACATGATGTTTCCAATCGATAAAGAAATTCTAGGGTTATCAAAAAAGGGGGTGCAACAAAATAATAAAAAAGATCCTTCCTATTTTACCCTATCCATCGAATCCTTATAGCTATAAGACATCGAAGAACAAAAGAAGTAGAAAGGATAAAGCTTATACCTTTGTGCACGCTAGTTTTCAAACAATTAGACACATATTTTCTTGGTGAAGAATGCAGAGTTCTTGACCCAAATCTGAATCTTCCACAAAGAAATCTGAATATGGGCCCAAGAAATCTGGATCATCAACTAAGTTATTGCATGCTTTTCTTCCTCATAAAAATTTTTTGTTGCTTGAGCATCTTTTCCAAACCTCCAAACAAGTTCTTCGGCCTCTACTGCATTCATGTTGATAAAGGAGAACATGGTGAAACACATTGACCACCTTGTTGAAGTAGAACATGAGTTTTTGATGTGGTAATCATCTAGAACTCCCTTTCTTCTCTTATCTTGGGCTTCCGCCCTTTGGGCAAGTATCTTTTTCTTATGGAGAAATATGACAACCAACCTTTGTCACAAGTTGTGTCTCATATGTGTGTAAACCTAATGGGATAATCCCTCTATATATAGGATAGCCATGGGTTTGAGATTACCTAATTTCTATCCCTTTCCTAATCACAATATGAAAAATAGTCTCAAATATGAAAAATTGGATTTCCATTCCAATCACTTGACTAGAATACCAATTGGCTGACTGGGTCTATAAAGAGGTAAGATCACCCCCTTACTATAATTTAACATAAAATACACAACATCCATCTCTTATGAGAAATTTAAATTATGAAGGATGCATGCATAATAATTCCATTTAAATAAGCATGATCCAGATACAAAAATGTTTATGGTAGTAGCAGAAAGAAAAGACTAAGATATTACATGGCTTTGAACCAAGTCTACAACATGAGTTTCATAAGACATAAACTAGAAAGGAAACTACATGATCTAGCAGTAGCAACCTAGAAATCTTAACAAAGTCTCCTTGAATCTACTAATGGGCTGGTCTTCCTTGGTCTTGTTCCAGTCCTTGTCCTAGACTTGGGTCGTTGGGATCATCTAGTAAGAGAAGAAAACAAGGTATGCGTCTAATAAAGAGATAGAATAAGATAAGATTAACAAAAGATAACAAATGGTGTATGTTCATCAAGAACAAAGAAAGTCAAGAGTATGAGGCACATCTAAAAAATAATCTCACATAAAATTAAACAAGAGATTCTAAATGAATGATTAAGTTAGACTAAATTAACTAAGTAGGGTTGATGTACTTACCAAACCTCAACTTTTAGGTGAGGGGAGAACTAACATATTCCCAGTCATCTAAAAAATATATATAAAAGTGGGGAGAACTAACACATTCCCCTGAGCAAAATAACACATGCCCAAACTACGAGTGGTTGTACAGAAGTACATTACATTAGCTAACAAGTCAACCAAATCACCATGCTAAAAGAAATAATATATCAAGGCATGATTTCACATCAAATAATAGAGATATGGCCTGAGGGTCAAAACCAAAGAAAATAGTGAGATAATTTCACAAAAAAGAGCAATAATAGGAATCAAGATTTTAGTCCATTCCTCATTAGGAAATTAGGGTTTGGATAACAAATATGCCCAACTTAATTGGTAAGATGCACATAACTTGACTTCAGCATACAAAGCATAGATCAAATTCTACCCTTCCAAGTATAAAGTCACTCAAGCCTACATATAATGTTTTGTTCATTAGTTAAAGTTTAATGTATATTATATAGGTGGAAAATCCTAGAAATTCAAACCTTCAAAAAATGTGTAAACTGACTCTTGATCTTGACATGATCTTGGGTTAAAAGTTTATTTCTAATATCTTGACTCAAAATTCCAACTTTATAAATCATCATGTTTCCTATAATTATTCTTAAGATCATAAGTAAAATCAAAACTCTACAAATTCAGACTTTAAAACTTGGAAATCAGGCAAAAAAACCAATGCCAAAAGATAGAGAAGGTTCTAGAAATTCCAAAATATATTTTTGTGTACTTTTTTGGAGATTCCAATAAAAAGTTATGGATTTTATAGTTCTATATATTTTTACTAATTTAAGTATGTAAATGATGTTCTAAAGAACATACTAGTCTCATATTAACATACTAGTATCATATTATCATTCTCAACTATATACCATGATATGATATTTCATGATATTAGCATAGAATCATTCAAATAGCAAAATAAAAGTTGGAGAATGTAAGAAGACAGAAATACTCATGTGCTAAAAACACCAGAAATCAGGTTATGAGGGACAAATTGAAGAACATGCATATGAGCCTTCTGCCAGCTCTATCCATTCCATGATAGATGACGTAGAGTAGGTCTTGAATGATGATAAATTGTGGAAAAAGCATTCAGATGAAATCAAGCGGCATCAACAACTTAGAAAAGAAGAAGTGGGTATAGAGAACTTTAACCAAAGATCTATTGTACTTTTGTGGAGAGAACTGCTGTTAACGAGAGAGTTTGTGGTGGAGAGAAAATCAACTTGGTGGTGGCATATGACAATAGTTTGGGTTCAATTGGCATAAGAGAAAGAGTGCACAAGGGCTAGTGGAGGTCTGGGTAAAGATATATATAGATGGGGTTTGGTTTTGATGCTTTGAAAGGTAGAAACTTCTAGAGCCTTGGAGAACAAGTTTAGCTATTTCTGTAATACGCAGTTTTAGGCTTTGAATAGGGTATGAATGGATGTAGAATTCAATTTGTAATCAAACACAACTTTTTTCATGAAATTTCATTAAAAATGAGGGAGTTATGCCCCAAATATCGACTCCTTTGGTCTGTAGTTACTGTTCACTCAGTGGAGCTACAATGAAAGTCATTTAATACAACCTTTCAACTTTGTTCTTTTGATGCATTAAATGTACAAAATTTTCAATAATGTTTTTGAGGTTGCAAATGAAGTCCAAATAAACCCAAATTTCGTAGGTTAGCTAATTTTGGGGGTGAGCAATCTGATTTTGGCATTAGTTTTTATTTTTGAAGACTTTTAGTATTTGATTAAATACTTTTAAATTTTATCACTTATTTGATTCCTTTAATGAATTTGAGGCATTTAGAAACTCTCTAAAAATATAAAACTCGACACATAATAAATACTAAACATGAGGACGACAATTTTGTCATTAATTAATTTTTTTCCAACATATTATTTAAAATTATAGTCTCTCCTAAATTACCTAAAATATTTAAGATTGTCAAAATTAAATGAAAATTTACCAATAGGCTAATTTTGGAATGTAAATTTTGAATTTGACATTTATTTTCTCTTTTGGAGTCATTTAATAATGTATTTAATATATTTGACTCTTATTCTTATTTTCTTTCCCAATTAAAATAAAAATAGTTATTATTATGAAAAAAATGTGAAAATTCACCCTCACGCAAACTAAAACATATGGAACACAAATTTGCCATTAATTTTATCCCTTGAAGTTATTTATCACATTATTTAACATTTTAGACTTTTACATACTTTTTCTCTCCTAATTTATACATGAACATTAAAGATTATCCAAATTGCATGTAAATTTACCCATACACTAATTTTAATGTGTAGATTACGAATCTAAGATAAGTTGCCACTTTTGGAGTCATTTAGTGACTTATTTCATATTTTGGAGAAAACTCCCCTTTTCTTTTATAAATAAAATAGATATAGTTATTATTATTCCAAAATTGTGAAACTTAGCCTCCAAGCCATATCAAATTCAAAGATTTTGAATCTAAAGTTACTTTTCTCCAATTAGGCTTTCTTTTTATGATTTTCATCTCCCTTACACATGGCTTTCACTATTTGTCACATTAAATGATTTAATGCCACATTATTATGTTTACAGCTTTAATATTCATTCCTTTTACTCTTTCTTGGTCTATAAGTCTAAGGGAAGTTCTAGAATGAAATTATTTAACAATATACCACTTAAGTGGTAATTTTGCATATTAGACACTAATTGAGACATTAACTGAGGTATTTGTGCATAAACCATATATTGACATGAATACAGATCAAATATACTTGAAACCTCTAATAATTCCACAAATTCAACATCAAGGACAAAAAGGATAAAGGGATGGGAAAACTTCAAGAAAAGGGCTAGATTAAGAATATACCCAGATTTCAATTCGTTACAGGGGTCAGTCTAGATCTAAATCTAAATTGTCTTCTAAATTGAAACCTTCAATGTTGAATTCCAATT
This sequence comes from Alisma plantago-aquatica, assembly GCA_963693085.1. Classification (NCBI taxonomy): domain Eukaryota; kingdom Viridiplantae; phylum Streptophyta; class Magnoliopsida; order Alismatales; family Alismataceae; genus Alisma; species Alisma plantago-aquatica. Next base: position 1,988,671,921 of record OY856409.1, read on the forward strand.
AGCCCACTGGGACTCCCAAGCTGACTGGGTCAGTGTAGATTTAAATCTAAATTGGTTTCCTGGTTGAAAATTCCCTTATAAAATTCTGACCGCCCAAATAATTGAGTCGGCTACTATCCAAACTGAAATTTAGTTGACCAATTGATAATCAATTAAACCATTGATCCAACCAATCCAGTAGATTGAATGGACATTCTCGTTGCTCGAGTGGAAATCAACATATCTATGATTTAGAACAATTCTAATCATATGTTTGATTGTGAAATTCAATTCCATTATGCACACTTATGAATGTGACTTAGTAGATTCCTAATTATGTTGTTAGTGATGTTCAAAACCTCACAAACAAAAACTAGTGTATACCAACACATTATTGCCACCCATGTAATAGAAGTAAGTTGGAGAACAACTTCAACCTATAAAGTCATCAATGTTACCATGACTGTATAATCACTTTGTCACAGATTTCCAAATTAAAATTGGGGCATGGAAAATTGTCATCCTCTTATCATTCAGTATATATTCCTTAAACCAATGTTGACTATTTGAGACATTTTGAGCTCAATAGCATATATCAATGAACATGAGTAAGTCCATGTATTTCCATGTCTTGCTAATCATGTGGCATGGATATCAATAGAAAGGCGGGACATATTCCACCTACATAACTCACACTAATCAATATCTTTCACAATGCATCCAATCACTACATTTTTGGCAACCCTTATTCATAACATGTTAGGCTAGTGGTCAAAGTACACAAAGAAACAAGTGATTTCTGTAGTGACTTTAGGTCTAAGGATCCTAGTCACCAATTTCACATTGAGATATTACTCTAACATGTCATTACATGGCTTCCATGTGTTGTTCTCAAGGTGGATATGTCTCGTATAACTTGTTCTCTAACAAATACCCATGTATTTGAGTTTATACCTAGTATCATGACTAAAGGGACATAGTCATCACTTACCCCATTGTTCATAAAATCGGCCGCTTAGGCCGAATAATCGGCTGAATATTCCTTTTTGGGGGTCTACCACTCCGATTATGAATAATCGTCCTATAATCGGTCCAAGACCGATTAATCGGCCGATCGGGGGAATAATCGGATGATTAATCGATGATTTTCAAAATCAAATGCTAGTAATAATTTTTTTTTACATTAATTTTTTCTAATACTACTATTGGTCATTGCAATTACATTCTCTTCTTCCAATTTACATATTTGGTCTTCTCCTCATGTTTTCTCTATAAGCTTATAGTTAGTGTTTATTGAACTGATCCTTACTATTGATGTTTTCTTCTTTAATTTCATCAATGTTTCTAATTACTTCTTAATGCAATATTAGTCTATGACTTATCAATGTTTCTAATTACTTATGAATGCTTTTTCCCTAATTTCATCAATGTTTCAAATTACTTATTAATGCAATATTAGTCTTATCACTTATCAATGTTTCTAATTACTTATTAATGCAATATTAGTCTATGACTTATCAATGTTTCTAATTAATTATTAATGTGATATTAGTCTATGACTTATCAACGTTTGTAATTACTTATCAAAGTTTTCTTCTCTAATTTCATCAATGTTTCTAACTACTTATGAATGCAATATTAGTCTATTAATTATAAATGTTTCTAATTACTTATCATTGTCATTATTATATGGTCAATATATAATTTACATATCTTTATGGTTAATATTAAAAAAAATCAAAACCGATTAAAACCGAATATTCTCCCGCTTATACTCCCACATACCGTATATACTCTATTCGGTACCCTCTCCGCGCGTACACTGATTACCGCTTTTCAGAACAATGACTTACCCTACATAGTCTTGTTTATTATTGTTGTGCTATGATATCCATGATGATAATTAATAGGAGAAAAGTAAGAACTAGTACCCTATGTATACATATCATTCATGTCCAGGTCCTCAACCCAAACCACATGTCACACAGTCAAAATATTCTTAGGAAATTAATAGGTTTACTCATTATCTCATACTCAAACAAACATCATAAGTGGAACTTCTTTGATTAATAATCAAATAATCTATAAGGCATCCCTATTACAATAATCACACGATGGATCTCATGTAATAGAACCAACAACCTACCACTTGCACTTAGGCCAATCACTCATGAATCTAATTGTATGTGATATAACATGACCATCATGCCTCTACTATGAAAGTTCTTTCGTCAAGGGATCAACAAGTTTTCTTTCAGTTGGTACTCTACAAATATTAACATCTCCCATCTATAGGATCTCTTATATGAGATGGTAATGCCTAAGTATGTGCTTGGAACATTGATTCTATCTAGGTTTGTTAGCTTATCCAATGGATTCATTATTGTTGCAGTATAGTTATACTACATATTCAATGGTCGGAACTGCCCCAAGTTCACTAGTGAGCTTCTTCATCCATACTTATTCCTTTATTATATTGGATGTGGCAATATACTCAACCTATATTGTAGAATCATACATTATTTCTTTCTTGGAACTCTTCCAGCTTACAACTCCATTGTTTAGGCAATACACAAATCCTGATTGTGATCAGTAATCCTCCAAGTCAATTTGGAAGCTTGTGTTGGTGTAACCTTCTACGACAAACTCTTCCTCACCGTTGAAAATTAGGAATTGATACATAGTTTGATGTTCTTTACATCTATCTAGTGACCATCACTAGGATCTGACTAGTACCTACTTGTGATGTTTAAATGATATGAGACATCTGGGTGTATACATAACATGGAATACATGATAGATACAATTGTCCATGAATATGAAATCTTACTCAAGTATGTTTCCTCTTCCAAATAGCAAGGACATTGGATTTAGAGAGACTTATTCCATGTGACATGGGTACGTTCCCTCTCTTAAATCTTGCACGCCAAAAACTCTTTATCACTTTGTCATGTGTGCACTTTAAATCAGACCAAGAAGCCTTTTGTAGGTGTATCTCTATATATAAATCTTGATTCCTAGTATCTAGGATGCTTTATCTAATTCATTCATGGATAAGGTATTCTCAACTATGGTTTAATCAATTGTAGAGTAGGTATGTCATTCCACATCAATAATATGTCATCTACATACAATATGAGAAATAGAATTATGCTTCCTCTCCTTTTTGTACACACAAGTTTCATCTTCATTTTGAATAAGGCTAAACTATTTGACTATCTCATAAAAATGAAGATTCCAACTTGTAGATGCTTTGTTCAATCATTCGACTGACTTCTGTAGCTTACCCACTTTATTCCATTCATTTGGATCTATAAACCCTTGAGGTTGTATCATGTACACACTCTCTGGAATTTCTCGTTGAGGAAAGCAGTTTCACAGTCATTTTCCAAATATTATAGTCATGATAAGATTAAATGAAAAGCATGAACCTAATGGATTTAATCATAGAAATTATGAAAAAGTTCCACAATAGTCAATATCTTGAACTTGTTTGAAACCATTTTCTACCAATCAACCTTTGTAGGTTTATATGTTACCATGCATCTCAATCTTCTTCTTGAAGATGCATTTTCACCCTATGGGTTTTTACCCTTCAAGTGAATTCACCAAGGTCCATACTTCATTGTGTACATTGAGTTCATCCCAGATCCCATGGCTCTAAGAAATTTCTCAGAATTTGGTCCCTCAACAACATCATTATGGGTTGCTAGCTCATCATCATTAATGACCAACATATCATCTTGGTGTAACACCTTAAATCCATATATGTCTATATCAATACATGCCCTACTAAACCTTTGAGTTTCCTATGTTACAATAGGAGCTCAATATTCAACAATGGTTTATGGTTCCTCTTGTTCCTTATCTACCTCCTTAGGTTCAATGGTATCTCATTGTTATCCAACTTATTTGAGTTCTTTTTTCCTTGCACTGGTTCCTTTGGAAATAAATTCATTTATGAGGAATATAATAGTTCTAACAATGAACACTTTGTTGTAAGATGGAACATAGTAGTTAGTTTCCTTAGGGTATCCAACAAAGAAACTTTTATTTTATTTGGGTCTAAGATTTTTACACAATTGTTTCCGTACGTAAGCTTAACATCCCCAAACTTTCATGAAATATACATTGGGACATTTCCTACTCCATATCTCATATGGCATCTTTTAATTGGATTTGGAAGGTACTCAACTAAGTGTAAACGTGATGGTTTCAAGAGCATGTCCCCATAAAAAATTAGAAGATTTTCTAAACTCATGATTTATTGTATCATGTCCAATAGGATGTGACTCCTTGTTGATGGCCCACCATTATGTTGTAACGTTTCAGGTAAAGTCAACTAGATACAGTACCATAGTCAATCAGAAGGGACTCAAACTCTTAACTAAGATATTCTCTACATCGATCAGGGTATAGTGCTTTAATATTCTTAGCAAGTTGTTTTTTAACTTCATTCTTGAATTCCTGAACTTCTCAATGCATTCCAACTTGTATTTCATTATACACATAGTATAATCTATTTACATCATCATTAAATGTGATGAAGTACTGATAACCACCTCTAGAATTTGTGCTAGAATGAGCACAACATCAATATATATGAGTCCTAATTAGTCACTTGCCCTTTCACTATTTCTTGTAAAGGGAGCTTTTGTCATCTTTCCTAAGAAACAAAATTCACTTGTCTCGATTGATTAAAAAAATTTGAGTCTAGATACCCATCTTTATGGAGTATAGAAATGCGCTTCTAATTTATGTCCTAGACGAGAGTGTTGTAGGTAAGTTTGTTTTTAGTCATTGAGTTCTAATCTCTTGATATTTATGTTATATATGTGTGTCTTCAGTTTTAGAAAATGGAAACCATATGACATTGTGGAACTACCTTCGAATATATGATCTCTTGAAATAAAAATCAGACCATTCTTTATCAGAAATTCAAAACCATTCTTGTCCAAACAAGATACATCCTCCTTCACCGCTATGATCCATTTCTTCTTTCGTATATAAGGAGATATTGTTTCTATTTAAGGTAGGTATACCATAGCAGTTATATAACTCTATTCCAAGCTCATTGGGAAGAGATAAGAAGAAGGTGCCTATAGTAGTGGCAACAACTCTTCTACCCGCAATGTTTAGTTCCACCTCCCCTTTCTTCAATGGTCTAATTCTTTTAACACCATACATAATTGAGCATATGTGAGATCCACATCTGGTAGATAATTTCCATGATTAAGATATAGGTAAGCTTATTTCTACAAGACATATACCTAAAATGGAGATATCTATCCCCACATTATTGTTCTTTAGTTCCTCCAGGTAGAGAGGACAATTTATCTTCCAATGTCCAACCACAACTCCCTTAGAGATTCCTCCTTTTGCCTTAAGTGTAGTAGATTTTTGGTCAAACATTAGAACCTTTCCTAGATTTTCCCTTGACCTTAAACTTTCCTTTTCCTTTATTGACTGCCAACAAAAACAAGGGTTTTTCTTTCATATTCCCTTAAGAAATTCTCAATATTCCAAGTAGATATTTTGATGGATTAAAAAAATTGGTCATGTTTTAATTCATGACAATTTGTTTGTATGAATCTAGCAATGATTGCAGATCACATATATGTCCAACTCATATCCTAAAGGATATCCTAGTCTGTCTAGACTTTCCATGTTCCCAATGAACATAAGTACATGGGGTCCATCTAGATCACCTTTTGCGATCTTGTACTTAAACAATTCCTTGAAGACATCTTACCTCTCTTGCCTTTCTTTTTCTTGATGCACGTTCCCAAGATGTGTTATCCCCTCAATAACATTGATATCCTCATGTTGCTTCTGAATCTTGTGATTTATTGAGCATAGCACAAGGCACTTGATGTACATTACAACATTGAAATGCTTATTATGATCTTACCCTTGCCCCCTAGGCACATATGGAATATTTTCATTTGGTACTGGTTTTTATAGGACATAGAGATTATGCTCATGTGTGAAAGTAATTCTCAACGTCCTGAACAACTCTTTGAAGTTATTCCCGTTAAATTTTTTTCTCAAGGACCAATCAAAATGAAAAATGATTGTTATTTTTTTACATCGATCTGAATAGAAAATATTTGCACGAGTCATCAAGTTGATTTAAATATTAATTTTGATTTTAAAAATATAATTTGATAGAATTAGTTTGTCCTTTCATTAATACATTCCAAATATTTTATTCAAATAAATAGAGCTCACTATTAACTCAAAAGATTATAATGAGCAATATTATAGTGAAAAAAGATCCATAATTTATTAATTCATGAGTCAACTATGGTTGACTGCTCACAACTTTACTATTTAGGTAGGTAACAATCACCAATTGCATCCTATGCAAGTCTTGGATAGATGGTTTCACAACTCTCTGTCAATAAATCATCATATGAATTATATACCATATTTAAGCCTCTAAGTTCTTAATACCATTAAGGTCACCTATATAAGTCTAACCCAATGGACAAGATAATAAAAAAGGCACCCTATTGTGTAAATACATTTAATTATTATCCCACTTCCCAAAGGTAGATTATGCACCATGATGTGCATGCCCACACTTAGTTAAACAAGGTTTTGCATGTGTATTGCCAATGGAATGCATTTTCAACATTGATAATATATATATATATATATATATATATATATATATATATATATATATATATATATATATATATATATATATATATATCAATATGTATCCAATCACCACTGTATAAACATTGTTATATGTATCATATACTTTAACAAACACCACATGCAATAAAACAAGATATGGGAACTAGTACAACATCTTGAGCCATCAAGTGATGTAGAAAAACAACCTAGAGATTCACATATAATGTATATTGGTATATATGCCAATAGATCCATCCCAAGAGATTGCATGGATTCGGATATTAATTAATCAATTAATGCGATTATTTGGTTAATTCAAGAATTCCAGAATATTCTAATTAATCCACGAGCATTTTAATTAACACAATGTTTCTGTTTACTGATGGGTTTAGGAAACCCTACTTCCCTTCGTATCCTATTTAAAGGAGGTTGACAGCCGATATCTATATAAGATATCGAGAGAGGATTTTCAATTACCGCTCACGTATGTAAACCCTAGCCGTCACCGTCCTTATGAGAGAAAGGAGAGCAACACGCTGCTAGCACACCGCCGCACAAACACAACTCCTTCCCACTGGCTTAGGAAGCATGACGTGGAGTTCTAGTCCATCCGCGTGGACGAAGTAGAGACACAGACGCTGAGATGCCTATGTTAGGAGGACATCAATGACCATTCGTGCGCATTACAAGAAGCGTACATCACCGCACGAAAGAAGCACCGCTAGATCTTCCTATGACAGCGAACGAGAGAGAAGTTTTATCCGTGTAGGCCAACGTCGTTGCACACCATTGTGCAGCGGGACATCACCAAACTTGCTCTGCGATAAGGTATATCCCGCAAACACTCCTTCCAAATATGTTGTTGTCGACGAGATCCTATTTCAGGTTGAGTGGGATTTGTTATTTCCGCCACACATTTTTTCTCAACAAAACCCAACAACAGGATCCCCGCACAGGGGCGCTGCCCCTGTGTACCCCGCATAGTCTGCGTGGGATTCAAAAATTTATTTAATGGGGAATGTCCCACATTACAAGTGCTGCAATTTTAATATGTATATACGTATATGTAGATCTACCTATGATAGCATACACGTCGCCTTTAAAATCTATTTTATGTGGTGTATGCATGCACGGTTATGGCCTAGTATCCCCTTTTGTGAATGTTGTGAATGAATTTGGATGTCAATCTTGTGGATATGTTTGTTTTTGAATGCTATGGATATACAATGGTTGCATATGGATCCTTTGTATAAAGTATTTGGCTTGCATGCTGAGCCTCATCTCTTATTTCAATGTGTAATTAATTCTTTCCCTTTATATTTGTACTCATATGATGTAATAGAGATAGAATTAGTTTTAGTTTTTGTAAACTTGATGTAAGGAGGCCACTTGAAGATCCAACTCCAAGGAGTGTCCATGGAGAAGCACCATGAATATCTAATTCCAAGAAGCAACCTGAAGATCCAACTCCAAGGAGCGTCCATGGAGAAGCAACAAGAAGACCCAATTCCAAGAAGCAACTTGAAGTTCCAACCTCACAAAGCATCCATGAAGTTGTTCATTGTAATGTTGATCATTACATGCTTACAAGTTGATTCACAGGTGTTGCATGAGATGCATAAGACCATAGGTGGACCGTAATCCTTTGTTACTCCAAAGGATTACAATAGTATGGCCATAACCAATGTATTTGTGTTTGTGATTGCATGTCTATCGTTTGTGGTTGTGGATATAGTAGTATATGATACATACTATAAGTATGTGGTGTTTGGATATGTATATGTATTAATAAAACCCCTCAATTAATAATAATAAGTTTTAGTTGCCTTCCATAAAGCAACACACATGAAAAGCTTGATCGACTATGTGTGGGCCCGCCTCCGTGTGGTACTCTGTCTATCTTGTGGAAGTGTGATGGTGGGTGTGTGGGTCTGCCTCTGTAGGGTGCACACTCATCGTGTTGGCTTATGGGTTGGACTTAACTAGGGAACCTTGATAGGATCAAGTACCTAGATGCACAGAGATGCATCATGGAAAGGAGTTGTGCATGATCATCTATCCAAGAGTTGCATATGATGCAATTGGCAAAAGTTGCCTACCTTAGTATTTGGTCATTGACGCCGACGTTGGCTGGGCATTGATCCAATTATTTTGGATCTTGGCTCACTAGAAGGTTGTATGCTATAATCTTCCTAACTGATAGTGAGGGCTATCAATTTGAATAAAATAGTGGGAGCGCAATTAATTAAAGGCCTAATTAATCTCGTTTATCAAATCTTTACTAGTCAAAATGTTTTCGACTAAATGCAAATTTTTCTTTTGTAGAAATCAAATGGTAAATAAAACTCACACTTTCTCATTGCGATCAGTCCTTGAGAAGGACAAACTTACCAGAACTAACTTTCAAAACTGGTTTAGGATGCCGAGAATTGTTCTGACACATGAGCATAAGCTCTATGTCCTTGAAACACCAGAGCTAGTAGAACCCGCCACAAATGCGCCCAAGGCTAAAAAGGATGCTTACAAGAAGCACCTTGATGATGTCGTGGATGTCAAGTGCCTGATGTTGTGATCAATGAACTATGAGTTGCAAGAGCAGCATGAGAACATGAATGTCATGGATATGGTAACACATCTAAAGAACATGTATTAACATCAAGCAAGATAGGAGATATATGATGTCTCCAAGGCTTATTGGCACCCATAAACTCACTTTGATTGGGTACGTGGAAAGCCTGTCCAAGCTGGGATTTCCCCTAGGTCAAGAGTTGAAAACTGATGTGATTCTACAATCGTTGCCTGAATCATATAATCATTTTGTCATGAACTACAACATGAACAATCTTGACAAGCCATTGTCAGAATTGTTGGGCATGTTGAGGACAGCTGAAGCACAAATGAAGAAAGACAAGCCCAAGTCTGTGATGATGATCAACAAGGCAAAGGAAAAGTCAAAAGGCAAAGGCAAGGCTAAGAAAGGTTCTAAAGTCGGGCAAAATCCAAAGTCATCCACGCTCAAAGCTAAAGGTGGGATCTCCAAAGAAGGTAGTTGTCACCATTGTCACTAGGCTAGACATTGGAAAAGAAATTGTCCTCTCTACCTGGAGGAACTGAGGAAGAAGAACTAGGGGATAGAGATCTCCACTTCAGGTATATATGTTATTGAGATAAACTTAAATACTTCTTCATCATGGGTACTGGATACCGGATGTGGATCTCACATATGTTCTAATATGTAGGACTGATAAGAAGTAAGCCTTTACGAAAGGGCCAAGTCGAGCAGCGGGTCGCTAATGGAGCAAGAGTTGCTGCCACCATAGTTGGACTTATTAGTTTATCTTTGCCTATAGGCCTTGTAATAGAATTAGATAATTGCTATTATTTACTTGCCATTAATAGAAATATTATTTCTATATCTTGTATGGACAAGAGTGGATTTCATTTCACAATAAGAATGGAATTATTTCTATTTCTAAATATGAGATCTTTTATGGCAATGCCCCTATGTCTTATGGTATCTACTTGTTAGAACTTGAGACTAGCATATACAACGTAAATACTAAAAGGTTAAAACTTGACAACTCAAACAAAACATTCTTATGACATTGTTGTCTTGGGCACATAAACGAGAAGCGCTTATCTAGACTCCATAAGGATGGTTATCTAGACTCTTTTGATTTTGAATCATTAGAGACATGTGAGGCATGTACTGTCTTCCCTAGCCAACCTTTTAGTCCTTGTCAAGTACTTTAGGATGTTCTTTACGGCTATCCAGTGACATTCACCTAGATCTGACTGATACCGGATCTTCATGCTCAAAGCATACGACACATCAGGACAAGTACATAGCATCGCGTACATGATAGATCCAATTGCTGTTGCATATGAAATCCTACTCATGCATGCCCGTTCATCACATGAACTAGGACATTGGGATTTAGATATCGTAACCCCATGGGACATGGGAAAGTTACCTCTCTTAGAATCCTCCATGCTAAACCTCTTTAGCACCTTGTCAATGTATGTGCTCTAGCTTAGGCCTAGAAGCCTTCTAGATCTATCTCTATAGATCTTGATCCCTAGTATATAGGATGCTTCACCTAAATGCTTCACCTAAATCCTCCATGCTAAAGGATGGTTATCTAGACTCTTTTGATTTTGAATCATTAGAGACATGTGAGACATGTTTATTAGGGAAGATGACCAAGACTCCTTTCACTGGACACAGTGAGAGAGCCAGTGATTTGTTAGGGCTCATACATACTGATGTATGTGGACCTTTAAGATCAAATGCTAGAGGAGGCTATCAATACTTCATTACCTTCACTGATGACCTCAGTAGGTATGGCTATGTATATCTTATGAAATACAAGTCAGAAACTCTTGAAATGTTCAAGACTTTCATGAATGAAGTAGAGAAGAAACTTGGTAAGAGTATTAAAGCACTCCATTTAGATCGAGGTGGTGAATACTTAAGCCAAGAGTTTGAGAACCTTCTGAGAGACCATGGTATTGTATCACAATGGACTCCACCTGGTACACCACAACATAATGGTGTGTAACAAAGAAGGAATCATACATTATTAGACATGGTACGATCAATGATGAGTTCAACCAAACTTCCAATATCATTCTGGGGATATGCTCTTGAAACTACAGCGTTTACACTTAACCATGTACCTTCCAAATCGGTTCAAAAGACACCATATGAGATATGGAATGGGAATTGTCCCAATTTGTCTATGTTAAAGATTTGGGGATGTGAAGCTTATGTTAGGAAACAATTTCCTGAAAAGCTTGGACCCAAATCGGAAAAATGCTATTTTATTGGATACCCCAAGGAAACTCGGGGATACTACTTCTACACACCAACTGACAACAAAGTGTTTGTTGCTAGGACTACTGTATTTCTTGAAAAGGAATTTATTTCCAAAGGAAATAGTGGGAGGAATGTAGAGCTCGAAGAAGTTCGAGACCAACAAGAAAGAAGAGAACCTGAGGAGGTACATAAGGAACATGAAGACTCTCAAATTGTTGTGGAATTTCAAGTTCCAAATGTAACACATGAACCTCGTAGGTCTAGTAGGACATGACTTGAGCCTGAGAAATTTTGGTTTCTCATGACTCAAGATAGTGATGAATTGGGCATAAAAGATGATCCAACTTCCTATCTAGAAGCTACTAAGGGACCAAAATCTGAGAAATGGCTCGAAGCCATGAGATCTGAGATGGAATCCATGTACACCAACAAGGTATAGACCTTGGTGGATCCACCCGAAGGGGTAAAACCCATAGGGTGCAAGTGGGTCTTCAAGAAGAAGACTGGCATGGATGGAAATGTTCAAACCTATAAAGGTAGATTGGTTGCGAAAGGATTCTGTCAAATTCAAGGTGTTGATTATGATGAGACTTTTTTACCAGTTGCCATGGTTAAACCCATTAGGATCATGCTTTCCATTGTAGCTTATCATGACTATGAGGTTTGGCAGATGGATGTTAAAACAACATTCCTTAATGGGAATTTACTCGAGGATGTGTACATGGCATAGCCTAAGGGTTTTATCGATCCAAAGGAAGCCAATAAAGTCTGTAAGATACAAAGGTCAATCTATGGATTGAAGCAAGCATCTCGGAGCTGGAATCTACATTTTGATGAAGTAGTCAAAAAGTTTGGCTTTAGTCAAAATGAAGATGAACCTTGTGTTTACAAAAGGGTTAGTGGGAGCAGAATCGCATTTCTCATATTGTATGTGGATGACATACTATTGATGGGAAATGACATCCCTACACTTTAGATAGTAAAAGGTTGGCTAGGGAAGACCTTCTCTATGAAGGATTTAGGTGAATCATCCTATATACTAGGGATCAAGATCTATAGAGATAGATCTAGAAGGCTTCTAGGCCTAAGCCATAGTACATACATTGACAAGGTGCTAAAGAGGTTTAGCATGGAGGATTCTAAGAGAGGTAACTTTCCCATGTCCCATGGGGTTACGATATCTAAATCCCAATGTCCTAGTTCATGTGATGAATGGGCATGCATGAGTAGGATTCCATATGCATCAACAATTGGATCTATCATGTACGTGATGTTATTTACTTGTCCTGATGTGTCGTATGCTTTGAGCATGACAAGCCGGTATCAGTCAGATCTAGGTGAATGTCACTGGATAGCCATAAAGAACATCCAAAAGTACTTGACAAGGACTAAGGATCAATTCTTGGTATACGGCGGTGAGGAAGAGATCGTGGTAAAGGGTTACACTGATGCTAGCTTCCAGATTGACAAAGATGACTATAGATCAAAATCTAGATTTGTGTTTTGCCTAAACAAAGGAGCTGTGAGCTGGAAAAGTTCCAAGCAAGAGACGGTTGCAGATTCTACAACAATGGCTGAATATATTGCCGCATCTAATGCTACAAAGGAAGCTGTGTGGATCAAGAAGTTCATTTCTGAACTAGGAGTGGTTCCAAGCGGTGGTGATGCAATTGAGTTGTTTTGTGACAACAACAGAGAAATTGCACAGGCTAAAGAACCAAGATCGCACCAACATTCCAAACATATTCTACAGTGGTTCCATCTCATACGAGAGATCGTACAATGAGGAGATGTGAAGATTTGCATAGTACCTACAGAAAGCAATGTGGCTGACCCACTCACAAAAGCACTTTCACAGCAGAAACATGACATACATGTTTGATCACTTGGATTGAGATTCATGACTTATTGGGTATAAGTGCAAGTTGGAATCTATTGGTATGTATGCCCATAGAGACTATCATTCTATGATTGTAATGGGATACTATGTAAACGATTTGTAATACTATATTGATCATATAAATAAAGGCAAGTTTCCAATCTATATGTTTGTGTTTTATATTGTGAGATGACCATAAAACTTATAGATGTCTATAGAATAATATACTCAATGACATATGTCTTTGGGTTGATGACCTGAACAGTGAGATCATATGTATGCTAAGAGTATATATTCTTGTTTTGTCCCTAATCGGTTGTTATTGTGGAAATATCCATAGACATCAATAAAACATAAGATTAGAATGTATTTTGGTTGATGGAAGAATCTCATTATCCATGATATGGAGATATCAAACCAAATACATAGATACTTGTTAGAGAACAATGTATCATATAGACCCACCTTGAGAGTGACACATGGATACCATGATTGGTAGTTAGAGTCGCATCTCATAATGATGGTGGTGATTGTGGTTCTTAGACCTGAAGTCACTACACTTATCACATGTCGTTCGGTGTACTTTGACATCATCCACCATGGTCCTGAATAAGGATTGCCATTAAGATGGTGCTTGGGTGCATTGTGACACATGGGGATGATTGTGGGTGATGTAGATGGAATTTGTCCTTCCAACGGGAGTTTGATATTCCGGCCACTTGATGAGCCAGACTGAGAAATGCATGGCCATGCTGATGTGAGTCAATATGTGATATTGAGCTTACATATATCTCAGACAGTCTGCTCTAGTTCAAGGAACATGGATTGAACATTGACTCGAGTTCAATCTGAATATCAACGACAAAGGAACTATACAATCACTGTAACACCAGTCATGAATCATAGGTTAAGTTGTTCTCCAACTTCTCTAATTACTTGGGTGGCAATGAAGTCTTGCTAGATACCAATCATTGCTTGTGAAATCATAATATGATTATAGATATCACTACCAACGTAATTTGGAGCCTTCCGTGTCACATGCATAGGATGTGTTGGGATAGGAGTATGATTGTGGATTTGATTGGAGTTGCTCCGAATCACATTGATTACTAAAATGTTTATGTAATCGATTAGAATAATATTGGAGTGACTGGCTCTAAGTGCAAGTGAGAGTCTGTTGGTATATATGCCCATAGAGCCATCCCAAGTGATTGCATGGAGTCAAATATTAATTAATCAATTAATGTGATTATTTGGTTAATTAAAGAATTCTAGAATATTCTAATTAATCCACGAGAATTTTAATTAACGCAGTGTTTCTATTTACCGATGGGTTTAGGAAACCCTACTTCCCTTCGTATCCTATTTAAAGGAGGTGACGAATGATATCTATATAAGATACCGAGAGAGGCTTTTCAGTTAACGCTCACGTACGTAAACCCTAGCCGTCACTATCCTTAGGAGAGAAAGGATAGCAATGCACCGCTAACACACCGCCGCACAGACATGTCTCCTTCCCGCCGACTTAGGAAGCGCGAAATGGAGTTTCAGTCCATCCACGTGGATGAAGTAGAGACACAGACGCTGAGACGCCTACGTTCGGAGGACATTAACGACCATCCGTGCGCGTTACGAGCAATGTACATCCTCGCACGAAAGAAGCGCCGCCAGATCTTCCTGTGACAGTGAATGGGAGAGAAGTTCCATCTGTGTAGGCCAGCGTCGTTGCACACCATTGTGCAGCGGGACATCGCCAGACTTGCTCCGTGATAAGGTATATCCCGCAAACCCTCCTTCCAAATACGTTGTTGTCGACGAGATCCTATTTTGGGTTGAGTGGAATTTTGTTACTTCCGCCGCACATTTTTTCTCCACAAAACCCAACAATGTAACCCTAAATCTATTCTTTATAGTCTTGTTTTAGAAAGTTCTTGTGTTGTTGGTAGATTTGTCATCTTGTCTTAATGATGAACCCTCCAATGAACATCCTCTTTTGCATGAGATTATGGTCATCTCCTCCTCATGACCATGGTCCACCCGTAATATCCTTAAATCATCCTATTCAAATTACATTAAAAAAATTACACCAAAATGTATATAGAGAGGCATATCATGCAAGCCATAAACTTGTTACATAACTTTCGATCAAAATCAAAACAATGAGATTAAATGTTTTAAACATCACCACAATGATCTAATTCCCATATCCACATACACCAAACTTTTGGTCTAATTCCCACATTAGGTGATTAACATGGGTACACCTTTGTACATAATTTGTCTAATGAATTATTTATGGTTCAAAGCCCAATCTAGTGTTAAAAGCATACAATGTTGGCTTTGAAACTTCTGTAGGAATGTTGGGAAGGGGATGCAATTGGAAAACAAAAAATTTCCTTCCAATTTTACCCTATGCTTAGATCCTTCATAACTATAAAAAGTCTATGAAAAATATACATTGTAAACACTAGTTGTCCAACCACTATACATGGATTTTTTTTGATGAAGAATTCAAACTTTCAGTTCTAGATCTGAATCACTCACCAAGAAATCCAAATATGTCTCCAAAAAATTTGGGTCAGCTACCAAGATGATGCGTAGTTGTCTTCCAAGCATCACCTTGTTGTTGTCTTATAGAACATCTTACCCAAACCTCCACACAAGTGCCTCTACCTCTACTTCATCCACAAGGATGAGGGAAAACTTATTGTAGTGCTTTGGCCACCAAGTTGGAGTAGAATAGGAGTTTGACATGCTAGTCATCTCAAAACTCCCTTCCTTATCCAATGTTGGCCAAAAGTCCTTAGGGGAAGTTCCTATCGCTTAAATAGAAAAAAATATACCCAAATTGTCTCACAATTTGTGTTTCATATGTGTGTAACCCTAATTGGACAAACCCCCTTAATATGGGAGAGTCATGTGTTTGGAATTTCCTAATTAAATCCTTTCCTAATTGGAATATCAAAACTAAAAACTCAGACTATCGTCCCTATCGACCAATGGGAATCCCAATTGGCCCAATGGGTCAACCCAGATCTTGGTCTGAATTGGTTTCCAAATTGAAACCTTCTTTGTGGAATGCTAATAGGCCAAATGGGACTCCCAGTCGATTGAATGGGTCAGCCCTGATCTAAAATTGAACCAATTTCCAAATTGATACTTTTCTTGTTGGATTCCAATTGCCCAACTCATGAAGTGAATTTGCTGATCAGTCACTTGATAAAGTGATTTTTAGTCCACTGATTGAAAACCAATTTATCCACTGACCCAACCAATCCAATTTGCTGATTGGACATACCAGTCACACGACTAGGTATGAAATCAGCCTATTTATGATTTAAACCCATTCTAATCATATGTTTGATTGTAAGTTTCAATTACCTTATGCATCCTTATGCGTGTGTGCTGGTAGGTTCCTAATAACATTGGTAGTGATGTTGCAACCCTCACAAGCAAAGATTGGTGTCTAGAAATACATTTTTGAGACCCAAGAAATAGGAGTATGATAGAGAACAACTTCAACCTATAAAGTGATCAATGTTACTACGATCATATAATCTCTTTGTCACAAATAACCAAATTTAAACTAAGGCATGGAATTGTCATCCTTTAATCATTGAATCTATGTTCCTTGATCTAGAGTAGAGTACTTGAGATATTGTGAGCTCAATCAAATATTTACTCAAATGAGCATGGCCATGCATTTTTATAGTTTCTCATATCAAGTGGTTAGGATATCACACCAATGAAGGGACAAATTCCATCTAAACCTCTCATCATAAATCAAAGTTGTCACAGTGCATCAAATCACTATATTTTTGACAACCCTTATTCAGAGCATGTTGGGCTAGTCATCAAACTATACAAAACTTGTAATTACTATAGTGACTTAAGGTATACAGATCACTATCACCACTATCATATTGATATATGACTCTGACATGTCATTACATGACTTCCATGTGTCATTCTCAAGTTTAGTCTATGTGGTACAACTTGTTCTTTGACAAGTACCCTTGTATATGAGTTTATACCAAAATATCATGACTCAAGAGACATATTACTCTCTCACCATACATGCTAGTCTTGTGTATTATTTATATCTTGTGATATCTACAATAACAAATGACTAGGGACAAAAAATGAATGAGTACTCTAAGTATACATATGATTTCATGCTCAGGTTTCAACCTAAACCATGTGTCATCAAGTCAATGCATTCTTACGATGTTGTTAGGTTTATTCATTATCAATATTGAAACACACATAATTAGTGAAAATTGCCTTTTATAATTAATCAAATGATACACAAAGACTCCCTATGACAATTATCATATGATGGATCCAATGACATACCACTAAGGGAACATGCATCTTCTCCACTAATGTCAAGCTTGCATGCAAGAACCATTGATGTTCCTGCCCTTTTGTCTATTAGTGGAAAGTATCAATAACTAGAGTCGTTTATTCTTCCCTAGCCGCCTCTTTATATCCATGTTGATTGAAAACATAAGAATAGGCAGTTTGAAGGGTTCCAAACCCTACCACACACCTATAAATACAAGCCCCACTCCTCCATTGAAAGGATCCATTGTCGATGTTGTCTGGATGTCTAAATCTATTTTTAACATCCACTTATTCTTTCCATTGGTTCTCTCATTCATGGATGACACCTCCACCTCCACAAAATCTTGAAGGTTTTAAAATTGAAAGAGGCACTGTCGATGATTCCCCTCGTCTATCAGTTGATGGCCTCCATCTACCAATCATCGATCACTCACTCTTCTCCTGTGAAAATTGGTCCAGTTCTTGAAGAAGGAAAATTGACACTCCATATTGCCTCTAAAGAATGTCAAGGGGCAGACCTATTGATGTGTTGTCTGCCATTGGTTTCTAGCATGAAGATAGGCTTCTACACACCACAAATTGTTGTTATCTTCTACAGTGATGATGAGTCTCTTCCCTTGTTTTCCAATTATTCTCACTATCACTTCTATGAATGAATAGTGCTCTTTCTAGGGTTTGGGGCGTAGACTTTCCACCTATTTTTGTTCTCCTTACTACATCTATTTTGTTACGAGAGATGTTAAATTCTGAATCAAATATTTTATTCTTACAGATCATGTTTGAAAAACTACTTTCCATTTTCTTAGATATTATATGTAGAGAACTCGAAACCTAAGATCTAGGTCATTATTTCTTTCATGTTTAACCCTTTTGAGAACATTAGATATATGTTTATGAGGTGATACATGTATGATCTATGGGTAACAAGACAATGATCTTAGAATGATATTTATCCACTTTTAACTCCTGATAAAAAATGGATTTGCGTAACCTTAGCACATATATTTATACTTACTATGATGTAATGAGAGAGTTAAATGATAGGCAAATTTGGTGAAACCCAACCACCCTAGTGTTTCCATAATATGATAACTAAACCATAATATAGACTTTTATTATTTGGAATATTAGCTTAAAACACAAATCTAGTTTTTTGTAATAAGCACTACCTAGTTACGTTGATCAGATTAGTTATAAAATATATTGTCTTTTGGGTTTGATCCTAATATTGTTCTATGATAAGATTCATTCGTTTGTGAGTGGGATTTTCATGCATGCTATTTAGGAAAGACTTAGGGATTTCATCCCTAGGTAAGATGGTGTGCAAGGATAACCACATTAATTTTTGGCACCTTTGTTGGAGACAAAGGTTTCATCTCGTTGTAGTCTAGTTTAATTAGGAATCTTTTGGATTTTTCTTTTTCCTTCAAAAATGTACTTGAATAAAACTACCTTTTAGCCTGGTAGACAATTTCCCTATTGTTCAAGATCAATTTTAGTAGGAGTTATTGGAACCACATTGCATACAATGTCATTCTGTGGTTATCACAATCATACATCAATTTACTTCCCCAATGTGTCTCCATGGATTACAATAGAACTATGTAAGATCATCATTAAGTGAGATGTTAAATCTTCTTATCATGGTGGATATTATATGAATTATAATCCATAGTTTTCTACATGCCACTATGAAGAACCATGCTTTTCAAATTAATATCATAATGGGGGGGAGCTAAATCAATAGTATCATGGAGTTTATAGTGAATAGTCTTATTATGAAAAACAATATTCACATGAATCATATGAGAGATTTAACACCATATCAAAGACCAAAGCTAATAAATAAATCATGCTAGATGATCAAGTAGTTGAGGGCAAGACATTGGAGGCATGACTAATGTAGTTGAAAGAAAAACTCCCCAAGCAACCCAAGGCGAGACTCAACCATAACTTTTCTTAAAGAAGATGAGTGACCAAAAATCATGATGAATCAAGAAAGGACCAAATCACAACCAAGTTAAGAGTCATCCTGGTTTAAAAAAAAGCCAAACTACCACCAGAATAACTTAAATCCCAGACAATACTACAACAACTTCAATTAAGGCAACCACTACAATATAAAATAGAATTCCAACAATAATCAACAAAAACTTCTCCTAGGGATAGGGAGCCAACATAAAATGCCTATCTCGAATGCTCAATGTCATACGGATACCATTGAAATGATGATTGTGAACCAACATACATACAACAAATCTTCCTTGAATCAACTATCATAGATTTCCACTGCCAATTGCCCTCTAGCAGGTTCATTTTCCAGGAAACCCAAAAATGAACATCAAGCATTAGGAAGAGAAATTGAACTCGTACATATTATGGACATGTGCTATCAAAACTAGCATCCTCTATCACCAGCAAGTCGATTTGCAAAGAGGGTGAGGATGAAGAAGTCAATTTGATGGCTATACCAGTGCATATACTAGTGAAATCATTGGTTGAAACTCTAATTTGAGTAGCACATCTAATCCTAAGAAGACCCTACAAGCTACATCAAGTGTTGCTACTTCGATGATTCCTTTCTATAATCCACAAGTACCCTACTGACGTGGATTATTATGTCACTACAAATTCACTAGGAATATAATTCCTAGAGTTTACCAAAACCAAAGTGCAATAATGCAACCCACAAGCAGACTGATCTTATCGCAATATAGTTAAGGATTGAATCCCATGGGACAATGTTTTCAAGAACTATCTAATCAAAGTAACTTAGCAAGAACTAGTATTTATCCTAAAAGTTGAGATTGGTTTAGTTAATCTAAGATTGCAAGAATAAAAAGAGCTATATTAAGGTTCTAGTTATGAATGGATGAAAACACCAGGGTGGAATTGGGTTTCACTGCCACCACTCAAATTTGCGCATTCATTCAAATCCAAATGTGTATAAGATATGATTAGAGTTGTTCAAGTTTCCCCTTTTAGTGTTAGAATCTTGCATTAAAAGATATCCATATAAGCTCGATCTCTCATTACTTACAGATCCTCTATCCACTACTCTGAAGACATTTCATCAAAAATTCTCATCAGGGTGTCAACCAAAGCTAATCAATATTTAAATCTTAAACATTGAAGTTCTCGCAGTAAAATATTATAACAAAACATGCAAAGCAGGTGATCAATCCACAAAAAAAACAATAAATGATTGGTTGTGAGTTATATGAGTTCATACAAGAATTGGAACATGGATGAAAGTGCAAGAAATGGGTAGTGGGGCTAGTCCCCACACCCCAGTGAAAAGACTACTCCCTCGACATGGTGAGATTAATATCACAAGAGGAGGAAGAGGACACGAGCATGGTCATGATCATGATAGAAGTGGATCGGCGTGATGTGTGATGACATTGTTATTTCATTACTTCTTCTTTAGGTATTAACCCTGACTTGTAGTAGAAGCATGTGGAGGAACATTAGCTCAGTCAAGAGATTGATCACCCAAGAAGGAAGATCGATGGCTTTTAGAGTTGTAGATGAAGGAGATCTGTCGATCTATGCTTGAGGTTGATATATGTCAACCAGCTACGTCAATAGAACTAGCTATGTCGACAAGTGTCATCCCTACTTTGATCTCAGCGGTAGTGTTTCAACATTTCTGTTTCTAGAAAATCTGAGATGAGTTGTACGGATGCACTAGGGGGGCTACTTATAAGGTCGAGGTTGTCAACTCTTTCCATTGGAGTCAAGCATTACTGTTGGTTGATAGGTATATCGACCTAGCTGGTTTGGTGGCTTTTGGACTTCCTATCATCAGTCTTAGAGGTCGACAGGACTATTGACTTGAGGGTCGACAAGGTTGTTGAGTAGTTGTGGTCATCAATAAGCATGTTGAGAGGTTCATCGACTGATTGTTGATTTTTTTGTCGGCTGTTTCTCGATGACATTGTCGAGGAGAGGGGTCGATAGGGATGTCGACCTTGACCATCGATGAGTTTGGGTGTCATTTTGTGTGAATGTTGACTAAGGGGGTCGATACTGCTATTGAGCAGGGAGTGTGTCAAGCAGGGAGGCTAACAAGGCTGTCGACCTCTTAATTGCTAATCGATTTTGATGTCGATTGGCATATCGATTGACATGTCAATTTTGGTCTTAGACACAATTTTTGTGTATGGATCTGCCTTCTAAAAGTGCTCAAAATCCAATCTTCTCCAGTGCGCTGCCCCACCCCCCGCGAGAGGTGTCCTCATCTCGACTCCTGGGAAAACTTGCTACAGAGTGATAGAATTCTAAACCTATAAAGGGAGTAAAGAAAGTATCAAATTGCTACAAATTAACATAAAAACCTAAGTAGATAAAAAAACTATTCTAGTGAAAACTATGCTACATGAATGCTAAACTATATTGAAAATGCAACTAAAAATGGGATGAATATACATTTATCACCTACCAGAGCTGACTGTCTTAGACATGGCTAGACTGAAGATTTATGAAGTCCTAGGAAACGATGAAGATCTCCAAGTCAACATTCTCTTCCTCAATGCTCTCCTTACTAACAAGTATGGAATACATGAGTATAAGACTTTAAAGTTGGAAAAGGTTATGTGTGACATTATCTATCAAAAGATGCCACAAAAACTCAAGG
The DNA here is from genome assembly GCA_963693085.1 of Alisma plantago-aquatica. Taxonomy (NCBI): domain Eukaryota; kingdom Viridiplantae; phylum Streptophyta; class Magnoliopsida; order Alismatales; family Alismataceae; genus Alisma; species Alisma plantago-aquatica. The sequence goes on from OY856409.1 coordinate 1,988,694,232, forward strand.
ATTTAAGATTATTTGCCATCTCTTACTTCATTAGAGACTACAAAGACCAAAACGATCTAGATGACCTTAGGGAAAGTATTTCTATAATGCCCTACAACCTATGAAAGAGACATAGCTTCCAACCTACATCATTCCCACCATCATAGTTATTCAGTTCATTGACTCTTCTATAGCCACCCCTCTGGGGATTGTAGAAGAGATCCTTGTGAGTGTGGATTAGAAATCTTATGTACCTTTTGATTTTATCATCATGGACATCAAGTATGTTCTTCATTATCTCCTTATCTTTGGGCATCCTTTCCTTTCAACATCTAAATATTTGATCGACATTGAAGAAGGAATATTGACATTAAGTCTTGGGACAAACATGCACCACTTCAAAGTCTTTGAGTTACTTAAAGGACCTACTTTCTAAGAACAAGGCTTCCTCATTCATTGTATTGACAAAATGGAACAATTAGGATAGGATACACCTACATCTAAGGACCCTCTTGAGGTAGTGCTCATCAACAATTGAGCAACAACATCGATTGTTGAGGAATCAAGGAAGAGGCAAAAGGCATTAAGATACAAAAAGACTGGCCTAAGAGGACTTAGCTAACAAATCTATATGCATAGGTTCATAATTATCCACGACAAAAGGACCTCTATCGTGCCCCAAAATAAGCTAAACACAATTTTAAGGAGGTTGTGTGGAAGGAGGTGATAAAGATACTGTTTGTAGGATCATCAATCACTCTTTGATTTATAATGGATGACTCATGTGCAAGTAACACCAAAGAAAGGATGCACTACAGTTTTTTTGTATAAGGAGTTACCTTATCTAAAAACACACTATAACCAAGTGGCGCATATGCATAGATTATCACAAGCTCAACAATGCTACTCAAAAGGACCATTTCCCACTCCCATTTATTTATTAGGTCCTAGAGAGACTTGCACGTCAAGAATCCTTTTGTTACTTGAATGGATAATTTGGATTCTATCAAATACCCATCCACCCCAGAAATCAATAGAATACCACTTTCTTGTGCCTCTTGAGCATGTATGACTTCCACCAGATGCATGTCTGCTATCTTTGTTGGACTTACCGAGACAATAATGGAGATCTTTATGGATGATTTACCTTCATGTGGGGATTCTTTTGACACATTCCTGCATCATCTTTCCTCAGTTCTAGAATGTTGTAAAGAAGCAAATCTGGCGCTTAATTAAGAAAAATGTCACTTCATAGTGAAGGAAGGCATCGTTCAAGGACGTCATGTCACTGTAGAGGTATAAAGGTACACAAGGCAAAGATACAAGTTATCACCAAATTATCTCCTCCAACTAGTGTTAATGAAGACTAAACATTTCTGGGACATGATGGCTTTGATAGGAGTTTCATTTATGACTTTAGTAAGATTACTAAACCTCTTACAAATCTTCTCAAGAAAGATGTAAACTTCTTCTTTGACTCTGACGGTATGAAGAGCTTCACCACCATAAAGGAAACACTAATTTATATTCCCATCCTTCATGCCCCATGTTGGTATCTTCCTTTTGAGAACATGTATGACACCCATGAATATTCTGTAGTAGAAATTTTAGAGTAGTGTGTTGATAATAAGAATCATGCTATTTACTAATCCATCAAGACAAGGAACAAAAAATAGAAAAAAAATCCAACCTCCAAAGAGGAGCTTCTTTCTAGTGTTTATTCCTTTGACAAGTTTCTCTTTTATCTAATGAGATCACAAATGATTGTCTATATTGAAAATGCTAGTATAAGTACTTAAGCCTAGGTTGGTCAAACAGATCATAGTGATGCAAGAGATTGACCTAGAAATAAAGGATAAGAAGGGAAATGAAAATGTTGTTTCCGATCATCTTAGCCGATTGTATATCAAAGATTGTGACCTAATCCCTATCAATAAAATTTTTCTCGATGAGCAATTACTAAAGGTAAGTACTTCCACCCTAAGGTATGTTGATTTTAGGAACTTCCTTATTGCAAGAGTACTTAACCCATACTGCAATAGATATGAAAATAGAATTTTATGTCTCACATCTTCCATTACTATAGGGATGAGACTTATCTTTTATGGTTGTGTTCAGATAGACTCTACTATTGGTGTGTCTCCACAGATGAAGCCCTTGAATAATGACATTTTGAACCTACTAGAGGCCCCATGAGCTCCAAAAAGACTATCATCAAGGTTTTTCAATAGGGGTTATTTTGGCTCGCTCACATCTATGTCAACTCATGTGACCAATGTTAGTGATCTAGAAAATTTTCCGAAAGGGATGAGATTCCATTCAATCATTTGCCAGAAATGGAGATCTTTTATGTTTGGGGATACATGGGTCCATTCACTCCTCTTATGGCTTCTCCGACATTTTGGTCATCATTGATTATGTTAATAAATGGGTGAAACCCAAATTCACCATTTCTAGCAACTTCATGCTGGTCGTCAAGTTGTTCAAAGACACTATCTTTCCTTTCTTTGGAATCCCATGTACTGTCATTTATGGTGGATCTCACTTCCTCAAGTGCATATTTAATGTACTCCTTCACAAATATTATCTTACATTGTGTGGCTACTCCATATCATCCTCATATGACTGGATAAGTGCAGTTTTTCTACCAACAAATCAAAGCTATTATAGAGAAGACAGTTGGCATGACAAGACATGATTGGGATAACGAGTTGAATGAGACACTCTAGGATTACATAATTATTTATAAACCCCCATAGGCACTAAACCTTTACTTATAATTTATAAGAAGTTCTGCCATCTACTTGTGGAGCTTGAATACAAGGATTGATGGGTCATAAAACAATTCAACTTTGATCTCTATGCAAAAATATGAATCTAGTTGTCACCATTGTAAGAGATAGAAGAGATACATATGATAGTGTGTGAGAATGCATACATTTATAAAGATCACACCAAGATGTTCCATGATGGTCACATGAATAGGAAATATCTTCAGGTCAGAGATCAAGTGTGCAATTCTTGTCTCCGAAGCTTTCCAGGAAAGCTCAGAACCTGATGGTTGGGCTCGTTCATTATCGAGTATATATCCCATCATGGATTCATTATGATTTGGAATGAGAAGATTGGGAAATTCAAATTCAATGGCTTGTGTCTCAAACTCTACTTTTCAATGGATGATTTGCAAACTGGAAAATTGCTAACACTCCTTCAACCTTCATTTAATGATTGAGATTTAAGAGCCGAGCCATCTACATTAAAAAAAAGGCACTTCTCGAGAGGCAACCTAAGTGTTAGTTTCATTTTTTAGCTTATTTTTTACTTTCCATTTTCATTTCATCGTTGCATCAATGAGATAGTTCATCCCATGATCCGATCATAAGTTTTATAATTACATAGTAGGTGGATGAGTTTTGATTATTGGATAGCAACCATGACTCTTGGTCCAACCAACATTAATCTTCCCCTCCATCTCTAATTTAGTGTTTTCTTGAGTACAAGCAAATATATAGTTTTAGGGTGGATGGTGAGTGGTACGTATTCTAATTTCCACCTACACTTATTCATTTTTGACTTATGATATCATCATTGGATATCCCTATTGCATTCGGCTTTAGCTATACCAGTTTTTTTCTAAATTAATAAATCCATTATCTAGGTGGATTAGACTCAAAATTTTGTATGAATTCATGCATGTTTCAATATTTGATTCCATTAAGTGAAGCAACACCACAACAATGTTCAATCTTTGAAACCAACTGATAGTTAGAAATTACCCTATGTGGCCTACAAATGTTCACATTAGGTTTCCATGGAAAATATGGCAATTATTTGAGGAATAAAGAGGGATAAAATACATTATTATTCTAACTAACTAGTAAAACAAATCCATGGAATCATCTCTTCTTTCCTTATCAGTTCACTATTTGAACATAAGTGGGAACAACCTAATGCAATGAATAGTATATCACATTGCATGCTATCTGGGTTGTCTTCTACACTTCTTCTTGCATATTCTTATCATCCATCCACCAAAAAGAAAGTGCCAAACCCTATGTTTGGGGTGGCAGATCCCTCCCTGCTCACTTCTTCGATACCCCTTTCCATGAAATAGGGGATTATAACAAAAAATAAAGAAGAGATTCCAACGTGTGCAATAAGAAAATCTTGTCAATTGTCAAGTCAAGAAGATGATCTCAAATAAAATAAAGGATAGATTTGCATCTTCCTTGTACACCCCTTCTCTCCATTTTCTATCCAAAAACACAATGAATGTCCCATTTGACACCCTTTTTATGCAGCCAATGTTGGATCACATGCAATCTTTTTGTTATGTGGGATTTTGTGAACTTTCATGAAGATGTGCTTGGTATTGGGGTTGGTGGTGAGGAAGTGTTTTCAAGAAGAAAAAAATAAAATGAAGACATAAGTATATTTCTTTCTATGACCTTAGGAAGTTGGGTAGATTGCCATATTAGGTGGTTGGAAATTGTGACATACCCAATTCTAGGTCTTTTTCTTAATTTTAATACCATTTTCCCAATAAAATAATACTTGACATCTTTTCTCTAAATTTTAAAAACTTTAGGCTTAAACTAGAATATTTACACAATACAAATTTCCTTTAAGGTTCTATATTCAAGACCATCATTATAAGATTAGCATCATTATCCCATTCATAGATCTAAATTTTGTAGAATGCTCATACGAGTGAGGGGAGGTAGATATAAGGCTAACACATTAATTGGAATAAAAAATATCAATGGAGAGGAGTTGATACACTAAACTGATACTTAGTATGTAAATGAAAATTTGATGCAAAAATGTTTTTAAAATACAAAATAAATTCCAAAATCGGATTCTAGGTGGTCCATTTTAGTAACCTACCAAATTTGGGGTTAAAAAGAGGTCAAATGCACCCTTTTAATCAAATAAAGATTGAGAGATATAAAGGGACGATATTTTTAAATAAATTAATATGTCACACGGTCATTTGATTCAAATCATGTAAAAATCTCTATCATGTGGACCACATGTGATGTGTGTGATCCAACAATGTTGAGTTAGCACAAGTGAACATTGTACAACTATTGAGCGTCGTTTACCTCAGCTTGCACCCACAATAATGGCTATGTAACCGTGTTATTTGAGCAATGAATGCTTGCTCATCTCTTGAGCAATATACTCAAAGTTTTCTGTACTGAATTTAGAATAATCAAATGTTTTTTGTGACCCAATATTCATGTATTTTAATGATCAATTGGAGAAATGGCCATTTGTACCCTAAACAATTCACCGTCGTGGTTATACATACCCGATGCTAGACTATAGCTCACCCCAAATCGGATAGGGAAACAACAATGGTGCCCCCTACTCTTTTTCCCTCACCCAATTATGATAAGATTGCATCAAATCACTCTCTAATGCAAGTTCTTCCTCTCCTATTACTTCAAATCGACAACGAGTGTTATAACATGGTTTTTCACATGTATTTACATATTAGAAATGCAAATATTTGAATAATAAGGATATATTAGAAAGTAGATGTGCTTTGTTGTAAAAGTATGTATTTAATTAGCAAGTTATCTATTGCTATGGTTTTCATGGATTTACTATTTTTAGTAATCCAATAATAGATATGGGGAAAAGAAAGAGAGAAAATCCAACATTAAGTGATTTACCAAAAAGTAATGGATAGTTAGTTTCTACATATAGATTGTGTAGAGTTTTCTAGAAAAGAGGTATTGACGGAAAATAATGGATTTGTTTCATTCTTATGTTGTTAAAATGAGAAGAGTAATCAAAATAAGAAATATATCCCAATTGGGAAGATAAAAGGATCAATTTGATGCCTTAAATAAATGATATAAAGGGGAGACTTGGAGACAAAGAAAATAGGCATTAAGTTTTGTATTTTGGTCTCAAATTTCAACCACACCTAGATATAAGTGATAGAAACTTCCCTTTAAAATTTAGGTTTAAAAGTATAAAGGGAGAGAGAGATATGGATTTTATTAGATTTTCTAAAGTGTAAAGGATTAGGAATATATGTATTAAATGTAACGATTTAAATCTTTTTGGAAAAAAAGAGTTTAGAGACTCAATCATTGATAATTCATGTGAGATGACAGTCCATGGATCATGATCTAATGCCCCATGGAATGTCTTCTTCCCTAGTTAGATTGGGAAAAATTGTGTACACACAAAACAATATCAGTTGATATCTCTCTCTACAATCCACCTCTTCGCAAAATACTTGGACCATTGAGTTTGTCTAGGAATTTCAAATAGTAAACCCTTTAATACGAGAGGAAAACATAGCCTATGGGATAAAAGAGAAGCCCTGTTGGCATACCTCTCTCTGCTGGGATCTTAAACCCTAGACCCAACCACCTACCATGTAAATAACCCCATCCCTTGACTTCACCAGAGCAGTGGAACTCAAATGGCAAAGTGCTACCCAGGAATATATCTCCCTCTCTCACTGATACTTATCTGATGACCAACTCCACAACAATGTTGTTGAGTGTAAAGCAAGAAAGAAAGGTAAGAGGGGGTGAGCGTGGTCGTTGGATTAGGGTCCATTATGGACTAGCAATTCTAATAGGTGACCAGATATTAGCCTCGACTCAGGATGGGGTGAGTGGGTGGCTTATACTCTAGCCACACGAAATGTTCTATGGTCCGTAGTGAGCAAGGATCCAGGGACTGAGGATTTTCCAAGGAAAGGTGTAATTTTCCTCTGTAATCATAAAATTAGGAAAATAGTTGAATCTTGTGAAATTGATTAAAAATCCATCCTTTGGCCAAAACCTACAACAAAACAATGCTTTTTTTATCACAAAAATGTAAGCAATCCATTAAAATTAGTTTCAGGACCTAAATCTGCCCCAAATTCTAAAAGTACCTAAAGTTACTAACTCAAATGTATTAAACGCATGGAAACCCTAATTTCTTAAGTTTAATGATCATAATATGCTTAAATGACTTTAATGGATACAGTTGAGTGTTTATGGATAAAAAAGACATTTTTGACTTAATTTGAGATTAATTAATGCATATGACATCCAAATTAGGGTTTGTGAGCTAAAAAGACATTGAGTATGCTAATTAGGGCTTAGGAAGCCAAAAACCTAATGAAACCCTAATTTGACCCCAAAACCCTAACTATGAACTTGAGTCAATCTTAATGATAGGTATTGAATTTAATAGTAATACATGGGTGTTATGCATTAATTTTAGGATGATTTCTTGCTTATTCTCAATTATACTTGTTCACTTGGAATTTAAGTTAATTTTGAAGAAAGGAATGTGGATATCCTTTGATTACCCACCTAACCGACTTCTATGGTTTCTTAGAGTTTTCCTGAATTCGTTGCAAATTAAAATAGTTGGATGTTTATTTTCTTTCTTGCAATCTATAAGGCCCCTATGAATATCACATGATATATGAATAATTTTCTTGAACCCTTCATACCAATTTTAGAAGTCTAAGAATAGAAAGTATGAGTGAGAGAGTCATTCATATGACTAGAACCAAGCCCCAAATTGGGAAGGACATGTGTGGACAAGCCCCCGATTGAGAAGACCAACATGTCTCCAAGCCCCAGATTGGGACGATGGCCTAATTCCACTGCAAGGACAAAACCCTTCGAGAGGGTATCCTAGAGGTTCAGTAAAAAGGGTTAAGGAGTTATGATGAAATGTACATTTTGATTCTATAACAATATTAGGTTGAATATGTTTCTACACCTAGATGCAAATATTTTTCCCCCACATGCCAATCTAACTTGTTATACTGATTGTTCTTTTGTTTCATGATGTTTTAGGTTTGCAGCTTTTACTTTGCAAAATGGACATCCTAAGAAGAAGAAACCAAAAACAAAGATGCTTAAATTTACTATGGAGGATCTAGATAGATTTTTTTTATCTCATGTTGCAGCGTTAGATTTCCATATCATGTAACTCCATAGTTGAGAGTTTATCTTTCATAATGTATCAAACTCTTCACCCATTCAGTGAAATTTAAAATAAATTTGGTTAATTGATAAACCTCAATCCTACAAATATGATTATGGACCTTTCCCTCTATGTCTACATAAATAGGGGATAATAGAGGGAGGGGGTCACTGCATTTTGTATTAGAGCCTGGTTTACCATTTAAATTTTTATAATTATTAAATTCAAAGAGTTTTGTCGATCACAAGGGAAATATTAGAGTATTTTCTAAAGATGATGGTATCTAGAAGGGACCACGACCCAAGGCTGGCAAAAGTTTCCTCCACACCGCTAGTCAGCTTAAGATGACTTCCGGGCCTGTGCATCCTGCATGGACAAAGTTAGAGGATTTTAATCAAAATAAAATACCTCTAGGATTTTTATCATCTAAGTTCATCCCTTCTCTACCCCTTGATAGCCTCACCAAAACCCTAGGAAAATTGCTTCTTCCACCCTTCTGAGTACTAGGGTTAAGTTGTTGGTATGTATGCCATGAGAGTCAATCATATGATGATTGCAATGGCATATTATGAATAACGATATAAGGGCAATCTTTTGATTTATTCTATTTCACTCAGTTATGAGATCATGAGGAAACATAATAAATGTCTAAAGAATGATATTACATAATGAAGTATATCTTCAGGTGTGTGACCTGAACAATGAGATCATACAGATGTCAAGAGTATATACATTCTTGTCATCTCCCTAGTTAGATGCTATTTTGGAAGGATGATAGACAACAATAACACATAAAACTAGAGTGTGTGTTGGTTGATGACAAAATCTCATCTGTGATGATATGTGATATAAAACCAAGCACATATATACAGATTAGAGAACAATGTATCATACAGACCCACCTTGAGAGAGACACATGGAAACCATAATTTGTGGTCATAGTCATCTTTTATAGTGGATGTGGTGATTGTGGTTCTTAGAACTGAAATCACTACACTCATCACTTGCCATTCCGTGTATTTTGTCATCATCCACCATAATCATGAAAAGGGTTACCATAAAGGCGATGATCAAATACATTATGACACATGGGGATGACTGTAAGTAATGTAGGTGGGATTTGTTCCTCTTATTAGAGTTTGATATCACAGATACTTGTTAAGAAAGACTGAGAAAGGCATGGACATGCACATGTGAATCAATATATGATATTGAGTTCACATATATCTCAGATAGTCTGCTCTAGTTTAAGGAACATGGACTGAACATTGAAAGGATGATGATTCCATGCCTTGAGTTCAATCTGGATATCAATGATGAAGGAATTATACTATCATTGTAACACCTATTATAGATTGTAGGTTGAAGTTGTTCTCCAACTTTCCATTTACTTGGGTAGCAATGATGTGTGACTAGACCCTGCTCTTTTCTTGTGATGTCATAAGTGAGTTATGGACATTCACTGCCAATGTAACTTGGAACCTATAGGGTCACAAACATATGATACACTTAGAATAGGAGTTCATTCATGGATATGGTTTAAACTTGATTATTAAAGAGTTAGGTATTCAATTTAAACAACATTGGTTGAAAAATTGACTAACCACTAGACAAGTGAGCCAACCAGTTCAAGTGTTGAACCATCCATTTCAGTGTATCAGGTTAGTTGGACCAACTTTGTCAATTCTCAGATAGAAAATGCTCGGGTTCTCCCTTTAGCCAACATTAGCTAACAACTCCTTGTCTGTTCTACTAGAATGACAAGAGTTCCTAGTGGTTTGTGTGGACTACTATAGAGGAGAGGAGGATAACATCAACCTATTATCTGTGGTGTTCAACTAAGAAGCTGACATGGACACTATTTGAGTGCAACTAGAAGAAATTTGCACAACTACAACAAGGGAATAGTCACTGGACTTTCTTCAGGACCAGGTAATAGCTCATAAACCATGCTTCTCATTACATAGTTATTGATGTGTTCCATTGGTTTAAGGGGAATATGGTAACTAAATGTTTTTGTTTCCACTGCATATTCGGTCACCATATTTCCCTATAGTGGTATCAGAGCAACGTTAATTTACTATGTTTTAGGATATTTGATATGATCGGATCTTTGGTTTTCATTGTTTATTTATTGCATACTATGTGAATACTTATACTTATTAATGTGCATATCACATTAAACACCGCATAAGATCCCAATTAATATATATATATATATATATATATCTGTGTGTGTGTGTGTGTGTGCTTGTGCTTGTGTGTTTGATATGATTTATATGCAATTTACACATATTGTTCAAATGTGAGTTTTGATGGTGGATGCATAGCATGGTTATGACCAATAACCCATATATCTGTGTGTGGTTGAATGGTTTGTTTCGTTCCTGTTATATCTCAATTTGCAAATTGAGCCTCTACCTTCTTCCTCCCAATGTAAAAGTATTATTCTTTCCTACCTTTACTCCCCTTAAATGTAACTCGAGGTTTCTTAGTATCATGTAATAAGTTTAACAACAATAGGATAGTTTCTTTTCTTACAATGACAACGATGACGATCAACGTCGGGTGAGCCAATCACTTCTTGAAACAATCCAACAAGCTAGAGGACTAGGAGAGAAGACCGCAGAAGGAGAAAACCGAGTGGTTGGTGGACCCACTGATCATTTGGAAGTGTCCTAACATCAATCATACATGAGATCATATGATTATTTCAAATGACCAACTGACCAACTAGGCGAGTCGATTAGATTAGGGTTGAACCAATCAACCCAGATTGGCGAACACAGATCTACACCAACAACAATTTTTTTTTATGAGATGTAGACCCAGGTGGCAGTAATTCCTTGTGGATCCAAGGAATTACAATAGTATGGCCATAACCATCACTAATGTTGTATATTGCATGTTATGTTGTGGGATATAGCATGTATATGGTACATACTATATATATGTGGCGATTGGATATTGTATATGTACTAATATATAAAATCCCTCAAATCAAATATATTAAATCTCACATGGTTTCCATTAGAGATACACATGAAAAACTTGATAGACTAAGCCTGGGCACCCCAGGGGTGATGCGTCGTCTATCTCATGGAAGTGTGATGGTAACAATGTGAGCCTGCCAAGTGGGGTGCATTATTATTGTGCTGGCTTTTGGGTCGGCTTAATTGGGTTTCCTTAATGCGATTAAGCACCTAGATGAATGAAAAGGACTATGGAAAGGAGTTGTGCATGCCATCTATCCAAGAGTTGCATAAGATGCAATTGACAAATGTTGTCTACCTTAATGATTGACTATGAATGTTGGCGTTGGTGGGTAATAATTGAATTATTTTGGATCTTGGGTGATTAAAAGTTTGTGTGTTGCCATCTTCCAAATTGATAAATGAGGGTTATCAATTTGAAAAAAATAATGAGAGAGATAGTTAATTAAAGGCTTAATCAAACATCATCAATTTTATACAAATCAAATCAAAGCAAAAGGGTCTGGACAAAATTGCAAATTTCTCTTATAGAATTAGATGACAACACACAACAACACATTTTCTCTGTGATCCATCCTTGAGAAGGACAATTTGAATGGGAATAACTTCCACAATTGGTTCAGGATGCTAAGAATTTTTCTCACACAAGGGCACAAGCTCTATGTCCTAGAGATACCAAAGCCATAAGAACCTCTTTCCAATGCACCTAAGGTTGACATGGATGCTTACAATAAGCATATTGAGGATGTCATCGATGTCAAGTGCCTAATGATGTGCTCCATGAACTATGAGTTGCAAAGACAACATGAGAACATGGATGTTATTGAGATGGTCACACATCTTAAGAATATGTTTCAAGATCAGACAAGACATGAGAGTTTTGATGTCTCTACGGCATTGTTCAAATGTAACATGATAGGATGAGATACAATATGTCCTCATGTACTCAAAATCATTGATTTTATAGAGAACCTTTCTAGACTAGGATTCATGTTGGGTCAAGATTTGGCCCAATGGGAATGAACTACAACATGAATGACTTTGAAAAGTCGTTGATAGATTTACTTGGCATGTCGAGAACAGCTGAAGCACAAATGAAGAAAGACAAGCCCAAGTTTGTGATGATGATCAACTAGACAAAAGGAAAGTCTAAAGGATATGGAAAAGCTAAGAAGTGTTCTAAAGCTGGCTAGAAGCCCAAGTCTTCAACACTCAAGGCAAAGGGAGGAGTAAATAAGGGATGTAATTGTCACAATCGTCACCACATTGGACACTGGAAAAGGAATTGTCATCTCTACCTAGAGGAATTAAAGAAGAATAAGAACGAGGGTATAGAAACCTCTACTGTAGGTGTAGACATTATAAGATAAATCGAATTACTTCTTCATCTTGGGTTTGTGATACCGAATGTAGATTTGGAATATGTTGATGTGCAATATCTGATAAGAAGTAAAGCCTTTATGAAAAGAGAAGGATGGACTGTGCAGAGCAAGAGTTGCTGCAATTTTAGTCTATATTTAGAATTTCTTTTTTCCCAAAGGGCATGTAATAGAGTTAGATGAACTACTATGTCATTCTACCAATAATAGAAACATTTTACTTAATGCATCTTGTATGGACAAGGATGATTATAAATAAAGAGTTTTTAATGGTTCTATTTCAAAGATGTGATCTTGTATGGCAATGCACTGAATGTCATGTGATTTTTATATGAAGGATTTAAAGATGAATCTTTGTAACAGAAACACCTAAATGATTACAATTGATAACTCGAATAATCAATATCTATAGCATTGTCATCTAGAGCACGTATATGAGAAATGCATTTCTAGAACATGTTGATGTTTATCTAGACTCTTTTGGTTATTGAACCAATAAGAGACATGCAAGTTTTATATATGAGCAACATGACAAACCACCTCTCACTAGGTGTAGTGGGAGAACAAGCATTCCATTAGGATTTGTACACAATAATCTATATAGGCCCATTAAATAAATGCTAGATAAAATTATTTGTACTTCATTATATTTACTGACGATATGGTGATATGTGTTCAGTATTATACAAATATCTTGAAGTGTTCAAGTACATTACAAGTATGATGTACTCAACTTCCTTAAAGGTGTTAAGATACATTGATGAGATCAATATGGAAATACCTATAGGAAGAGATTTGAGGACCTTTTAGAGAGACTGTGATAGTGTATCACAATGAACTCCATTTGAAGCAAGATGATGTACCAGAAAGAAGGTATCACATCATGATGAGTCATGATGTGATTATCATCTAATCTAATCTTCTAATTTCTTTTTAGGCATCTGCTTAGCACTAAAACAATGTACCCTATAATTGGTTAAATAGACAACATATGTGATATGGTATGGGAATGTCCTGATATGAATAAAGGATTGAAACTTATACAAGAAAATAGTTTCTTTGAAAGGTTTAATCATTCTGATAAAAAAATGTTTGCTGGTAGGATATTTGAATTACAAAAGAATCAGTGGGAGTAAAGTAGAACTTGAAAAGTTTGTGATCAACAAAGAAAACATTGGACCAAAGGAGGTGCAATGGGAATTTGGAGTATCAAAAATGTTATGGAATCTCAACTTCCATCTGTAATACAAAACTCATAGTTCTAGTAGAACATGTCTGAGGTTAAAACATTATTAATCATGTAACTTAGATAAGTTATGAGTGGGTCATAAGATGTTGAGCCAACAATCAACTAAGAAATATTGAGGGATCAGAGTATGAGAAATGGCTTGAAGCCATTACATCCAGAATGGAATCCATGAAAAACAACAAGGTATGACCATAATGGCCCCACCTAGATGGTTAAAACCCCACAAGGTTTAGTTGGGTTTTCATAAGGAAGACCGACATGAATGACATAAAATAATAGATTGGTTGCAAAGCTTTTCAAACCAGTTCAAAGTGTTGAACATGATGAAGTCCCTTCACTAATTGACATGATTACTATACAACTTGTTAAGACTATGTGATTTTTCATATGGAGATTAAAACTATATTCCTTAATTGGAATAATCGAGAGGATGTGTACGTGACACAACCTGAATGTTTTATAACTCCATTAATGCAAATAAAGTCTATAAGCTAAAATGTTCAATATAGAGGTTGAAACAAACATCTCAGAGCTTAAATATTTGATTTGATAGGATATTTAAAGAAGTTGACTTGAGTCAAGATGAATGACAAAATATGTGATTACAAAAGATTTAGTGGGAGCATACGAATATTCCACATATTGATGAGGAGTAACATCTTGATACTAAGTATTGAAACCTGGCATGGAAATCACATTTAGTATGAAGGATTAGGTAAAACATCCTATATGATAGGAATTGAGATCTACACAGATAGTTTTGAAAAGTTTCTAAGACCTAAATATGAGCCTGTATATTGGCAACATGCCGAAAGGGTTCAGCGTGAAGGATTCAATGAGAGAGAATTTTTCCATGTAGATGCAATTAATCTCTCAAGAACCTAATGTGTGACAAAGTGAATTTTAGCATAAGTATGACTTAATTCCAATTTTACCCTCATTATGTTCACTCTTGACCCCAATATATTTTTCTTGTCTACTTGACCATTATTGATACTCAAATTTGAAATATGATGACCAATGTGGTTTTTATACACTTTGTGACACCACATATTTGATTTAATTTGTTACTTGATACAAAGAAGTAAATTTGTCTATCAAACATCATCATCTAGTTCCCAAACTTCTTCTAAATATTCAACACATTTTGTTAAGCTATGCTCCAAATTTCATCCCATTTAGACTTTCCTACTGTTTTCTACGATTTATTAAAGTTATTGTGTTTAAAAACCACTTTATTTGCCTTCTATTTGACCAATGCCATGTCAGCGATCCTCTTGCAAAGGGAGGGGCAAGCCCCAAACCTTAGATCCACTCTACATGGATCCATGCCAGATCTGATGGCCGTTGGGTCATCTTGAACCTCCTGCTGAATGTGGGGAGGTGTAATTGCAACCGAATCATGCATTCTCCCACTTATGACCAAGGTTTAAAAATCTGAGCAAATAGAAATCTTGGTCTCGCAATTTGGAACTGAGCCATTCCCCATTTGACCAATTTTAAGGCCCTTACTCACCATTAAAACCTTTCCCTCTTTCCACCTTCTCACTCTGATGACCTTGGTTTGCAGCCAAGGTCTGTCTCACCACAAACCCTAGCCTCACACTATGAAAAGGGACCCTGATGCTCGCTGCCACCCCACCGTATGAGAAAAATCACTCTCCCCCTCTCTTTTAGTCTTAATCACCCAATTCTTTCTCCCCATTTGATCCTACTTTTGGAATGGCACCGCTGCCTGGCTAAATTGGGCATCTCGCCTACTTACTGATTTCCCAACAATGCAGGTACCCTCTCACCTCGTGACGGTGAGAGGAACTCGAGCGACACTCTGCTCCCTCCATCCACCCCTCCAACTCTAGTTTCCCCTCCACGCTGGCAAGCTCCTGCGCCTACCTTCATGTCTCGTGAGGCCTGTGGGAGAAGAGAAAAGTTCTTGAAGCACCGATTTAGAGGAGAAAGCAACCCGATCCAAAGGACCTATCTAAACTACAATTGAACCAGTCAATCATGAGATTGAACCCTAAACCAAAGATTGGAACGTATTATCCACCAACAAACTGTGCACCTATGTGGCACAATCTTAGCCATCTAATCACTTAATCCAACAGTCGACCTTTATCCAATTTAAGGTATTTTTCATCCTCTCACATGGAAAATTGATTAAAATCCTAGATCTTATTTAAATCACAATAAATGCATCCTAGCTCCAAAAATTATGAATAATAGTCAATTTTGAGAAAAATCCAATGGATTGTTTAAAGATACTTTTGAGACCTGATTACAAATTATTCTCACTGATATACCTAAATCTTGATCTCTTGCTTATTTAATTTGTTAAATGATTCAATAATGGTGTTTAATCCTTGCAAACACTAATATCTGACTCTGATGATTATCTTGAACCTAGATCTAATATAATTGACTCATCTACTCTTGAAATTGAATCACTTAACTTAAAACTATTTCTATGAAGAAAGATTAATCTTGATGACGATATCTTAATGATTGACCTAAATCTTGTGAAATATCTTGATCCATTGGCCTAATATTTGATCTCTGACTTTACTTGTATATCAATCATAACCTAATATGATATTGAACACAATGATGCTAATTCATCATGATGATGATACTGACTTGTATAATGATCATAAAATTAGGGTTAACACATATGTTCCTAAAAGTACCTAGGTAGGTCATTCACACTCAAAAATATACTTGACACTTGAATAATGTTGGACATGTTGAAATATTATTGATTATAAGTGGATGACCTAATCCTAAGGTTGACATAGGAAGGTCTAACCCTAATCTCAAATATTGAAACATGATCTTAAAATATCATGATCTTAACCCTTGATCTAAATATTTTTGATTTAGGACCTGACTCATAGGGTTGACCTATTACTTGATATGTATTATAAATCTTTAGTGAAAGGTATGCTATTATCTCAGCTCCTTGATTTTATTGAAGATACCTTTTATGTATCTCTTGATTGTATAATTATCTATGTACTTGGTCGAGCTATTGTTTCTTATTGATTAGTCTTCCATTTTTCCTATATTATATTTTGAGAAAAACATGAAAATATAAATGATATTACCCATTATGACAACCCGCATTATGATGATGATACTATTGATAATGTGGATAATGTTGATATTGAGTACAAGCGACCTCCTCATTTGGAGGGTGGAACTTGTACATTGACCTCCTATCTCATATGGAGAGAAGGAGCGTGGTGACCTCCCCCATCTTATTGGGGAAATGGAGCCAAATAAAATATAAGCATGCTTCTCGATATCAGCATAATGGGAAATTTGTAATAAAATTCTTGTCGAACAGATATTGCTTTTGGAAAATTGCTTGTTACACTTTTTGAATATAAGTCCTGCCTAGTGTACGATTTCGCTAAAAACTAATTTACTTGTTTTTTATAGTGTACCATGCTATTGCATTGATTGTGTCATGATTTTCTTGATTTTAGGCAAACCAAATGGAAAATTGACTAGATTGCTTCCACACTTGATATACTCTGATGACAAGGATAAATCTACAAAATCTCCTTTTTGGGTTTGTTATTATTTAAATCTCCTATTTTATGAGTTATTATTTCTTATTGTATATGCTAGTGTGTGAGATCCTTTTGGGCCACTCAGAGATGGGTACTTCAATCCCTTTACTACTGTCTAGGCAGTGGGATTGGGATTGGAGTAAGAATGGTTCTGTGGTAGTTGGTATCGGAGAATACACACTCCCATATACTTTTTGTAAATAAGATCTCGAGTCCCCTGAAACCAGGTAGACCTAAAGTCCATAATGAAGAAAATTGAGGCGTCCAAGCTCATGGTTCTAGCATAATTACTCCTATTCATCTTAATGTGGTTGAGATTCCCTACTCTAGCTGGCCTTAATTGATCTGAATTGGACCTAAAGAGTTCTATGTTGAAAACCTATAGAGTCTTCTAGAATTTCGTCTCTTCATTAAGGACTACCCTAAGCCACCCAAGTATATGATGATTAGGTATTCTTGTCATCTCCTCATGTGGTCCTACTCTCATGACCATTTTCCACATGATGTCTCGATTATGGGTAACTTATGTATGGGAAAAATGAAAGCTACTAGAAAATTGTGAAAGTTGATTAAGACATTGATACTATGATCTAACATTAGTTTGATCAATGATAATTTTGAAATCAAATACTCATGCATGACCCCTTCATGAAAACTCAACTAGACTACATGCTCCCTATGTTTGAGGTAAATGATAAAAATTCTGATATGGTGAAATATGAAGGATTTATACCTTATACCTCATTGTTGATGTGGTCACTATTTAATTAAGTCCATGTCACCCTATTATTGACTAAACCTCAAACATAATTAAGCAAACTTGTACCCTATTTGATACACATCATTTCTATGCCATCAATTGACTAAGCTTTAGGACTCTCAAAATCATGACAAAAGACTATGGTGTAACAAGTACTTTCCCTACTGACGATTGATGCCTCTTTGAAATCTCAATTTTGATTTGATGAATATAGATCTAAATCTGGCATTATTACATTCTAATTCCTTAATTTCCCAATTCAAATCCTCAATTTACAAATTATATCACTACCTTGATCATGAAAGGAAAGGAATACAAACATTGTCTTAACATTATTGCCCTATTATAAACTGAAGTTTGATATTATGACCTTGTAGAATATGATTTGATCATTGATACTTTCCCTATTTAAATAAGCTCAATGGATTATGACTAATGTAGGTGATGTGCTAGTTTAGGGTGGTAGTTGACTCACTCCCCTAACCTAGGTGACATCCGTATTATGACTACCTCAAAATTTTCACCACATTGATCATTTAGAGTTTGGAAAGGTATTCCCTTTCACCAAATTTGGATCGGTCAACCTAAGTCTAATAGGTTAAACCCATGGTTGATACTTGATCTTGAATATTGATTTAATAATGACCTTGATATATGACAGTGTTGACTATAGATTGTGTTTCACTTCCTAGATATACCTAGGTCTAGATCATTCATCAAACTTGAATACCATGATAATGAAATCTTGAAAATATTGCTCGAATACTTCTCGATTGTTGTATATAGATGAATGATAACCCCTAAGGTCTAAGGTGGGAATCTAGACCCAAGATGAAAATTTTGACCTATGATGTTGAAAAATCTCAACTCTTGATATTAATTAATAGAATTGTGACTCACAATTATCAATCTAAAAAATTATACCAATTCTATGTTCACATTATTTGTATCTAGATCACCCTAGATATATGACTAATGACTTCAAAATCCCAAATCTTGAAATTTTTTAAATAATGACTATTTTGACTCTCTCAATTTTTGACTTAGTGTTTATCTCTCATTAGGATTAGGGTGGGACCTCCCATTGATTTTGAGCTCAAAATCATTATATTGAAAGTATGATATTGTCTCAAATTGTTGAAGTATGAAATATCAAATAATGGATGTATAACCCCACCTAGGGAAATGTAGAAGCTAGGACCCTGAGATATTGGGATTAAAAGTCACCTTGTGCACTTGATTCAAGAACTTTAATTCTTTAACCTAAAATATGATCTCTCCAAATTTTTGATGAATAGGATTCTTTCCATGTTTGTGACTCATATGATGACTTTAAACAATATATACATCGACCTTGATACTCAATTGCTCGATGATGAAATGATGTTGGTACCAAGTTGGTTATGATGTGAAACATGGAATCCCAATTATGATTATTTGACTAATTGAACTTTTAGGACCTAATTTTGATTATATATATGAGGACATACTGGTACTTAAGGATTTGACTTGGATTATGTAGTCCCAATTTTGGGGATGTTTTGAATTTTGGGGACAAAATTCCTTTTTAAGGAGGGAAGGATGTGACAAAGTGAATTTTAGCATAAGTATGATTTCATTCCAATTTTACCCTCATTATGTTCATTCTTGACCCCAATATATTTTTCTTGGCTACTTGACCATCATTGATACTCAAATTTGAAATATGATGACCAATGTGGTTTTTATACACTTTGCGACACCATATATTTGATTTAATTTGTTACTTGATCCATAGAAGTAAATTTGTCTATCAAACTTCATCATATGGTTCCCAAGCTTTTTCTAAATATTCTTCACATTTTTTTGAAGCTATGGTTCATATTTCATCCCATTTGGACTTTCTTACTATTTTCTATGATTTATTGAAGTTATTGTGCTGAAAAAGCTATTTTATTTGCCTTTTACTTCACCAATGCCATGTCAGTGATCCACTTGCAAAGGAGGGGATAACCCTAGCCCTTATATCCACTCCCACACAGATTTCGAATGGATCTGATGGTCGTTGGGTCATCTTCAACCTCCCATTGGTTGTGGGGAGGTGTAATTGCAACTTAATCATGTGATCTCCTGCTTATGACCAAGGTTAGAAAATATGAGCGAATAGAAATTTTAGTCTCACAATTTTGAACTCACCCATACCCCATTTGACCACCTTTAAGGCCATGAATTTCCATAAAAACCTTTCCCTCTTTCCTCCTCACTTCGACAACCTTGGTTTGCAACCAAGGTCTATCTCAGCACAAACCCTAGCCCCACACTATAAAAAGGGATCTTGATGCTTGCTACCCCCCTATATGATCAGATTCACTCTCTCCCTCTCTTTTGATCCTGATCACCCCCTTCTTTCTCCCTATTTGCTCCTAATTTTGGAACGATGCCACCTAGCTAAGTTGGGCATCTCGCCCTCATACTGATTTTACAACAATCAATGTACCCTCTCACATCATGACGGTGAGAGGAACTCGAGTGAAACCTCTACTTCATTCGTCCTCCCCTCCTGCTCTAGTTTCCCCTCCACACCGACAAGATCCTCTTCTTTACTTCATGGGTAACATGAGGCCTGTGCGAGGAGAGAAAAGTTCATGAACCATTGGTTCAAAGGAGAAATCAACCCAATCCAAAGGATCCATCTGAACTGCAATTGAACTAGTCAATCAAGAGATTGAACCCTGAACCAAAGATTGAACCATATTCTCCACTAGTAAAATAAATGCCTATGTGGCACAATATTAGTTGTTTGATCTTTTAATCCAATGGCCGACCTTTATCCAATTAAGGTATTTTTTGCCCTCACACATGGAAAATTGATTAAAAATCCCCAGATCTTGTTTAAATCATAATAAATGCATCCTAGCTCCAAAAATTATGAATGAATAGTCAATTTTGATAAGAAATTTCCAATGAATAGTTTAAAATACTTTTGAGACGTTATTACAAATTATTCTCACTTCTATACCTAAATATTGATCTCTTACTTATTTAATTTGTCAAATGATTTAATAATGGTGTTTAATCCTTAGAAACCCTAATATCTGACTCTGATGATTATCTTGAATGTATATGTAATCTATTTGACTCATATACTCTTATAAATGAATAATGTACCTTAAAATGATTTCTATGAATAAAGATAAATCTTGATGAAAATATCTTAATGATTGACCTAAATCTTGTGAAATATCTTGATGCATTGGCCTAATATTTGATCTCAGACTTTACTTGTATATCAATCGAAACATGATCTAGTATTGAACAACAATGATGCTAGTTCATCATGACGATGATAATAACTTGGATAATGATCATAAAATTAGGGTTAACACATATGATCCTAAAAGTACCTAGGTAGGTCATTCACACTCAAAAATATACTTGACACTTGAATAATGTTGGACATGTTGAAATATTATTGATTATAAGTGGATGACCTAATCCTAAGGTTGACATAGGATACCCTAATCTATAATATTGAAACATGATACCCTTGATCCAAATATTGTTGATTTAGGATCTGACTCAAAGGGCTGACCTATTACTTGGTCTGTACTCTAAATATTTGGTGAAAGGTAAGCTATTATATATCCTCCTTGATTGTATTAAAGATGCCTTTTATGTATCTCTTGATTGTATACTTGGGTATATACTTAGTTGAGCTATTGTTCCCTATTGATTAGTTTTCTGTTTTTCCTATATTATATTTTGAGAAAAACATGAAAACATAAATCATATTACCCATTATTAATGCCGGTATTATGATGACAATAACGTTGATATTGAATACAAGCAACCTCCTCATTTGGAGTGTGGAACTTGTACATTGACCTCCTACCTCATATAGAAAGAAGGAGCATGGTGACTCCCCCATCTTGTTGGGGCAACAGAGCCAAATAAAATATAAGCATGCTTCTCAATATCAGCATAATAGGAATTTTGTAATAAAATTCTCGTCGAACAAAGATTGGTTTTGGAAAATAGCTTGTTATACTTTTTGAATATAAAACCAGCAAAGTGTACTACTTTTCTATAAACTATTTTACTTGTTTTTGATAGCATATCGTGCAATTGGATTGACTGTGTCATGATTTTCTTGATTTTAGGCAAACCAAATGGAACATTGACTAGATCGCTTCTGCAGTTGATATTTTCTGATGACAAGGATAAATCTACAAAATCTCCTTTTTGGGTTAGTTATTCTTTAAATCTCATGTTTTATGAGTTATTATTTCTTATTGTGTAACACCCTAACTTTTTATAACTAGCAATTGGATTGATTGTTTCATGATTTTCTTGATTTTAGGCAAACCAAATGGAACATTGACTAGATCGCTTCCACAGTTGATATTTTCTGATGACAAGGATAAATCTAGAAAATATCCTTTTTGGGTTAGTTGTTCTTTAAATCTCATGTTTTATGAGTTATTATTTCTTATTGTGTAACACCCTAATTTTTTATAACTAATCCTACATTACAAAACCATAATTTCAAATTTCAAATCTTAATGCTTCATATAAAATCTATTAAAACTCAGAGACCCAATTATAATGGATAAATCAAGTTTAAAGATAATCTTTTATCATCAAGTTAATTGAAACTCAATTTCATAAAAATAACCCTAATTTATAAAATTAGTAGCATATATGGGAATAAAGTGAAATTATTCCTTTTAATGATATAATTGAACCTAATAATTTTCCTAGAAACTTAAAACATTAATATCAATCTTTATCCAAAATATCAGCCCCTAATTGTTTTTGGAAAGTCTTGGATAATTAAATTAAGATTTAACTTGAAAAGGAAATAACATGTAGTAGGGAGTCTTAAAACTAAAATCTAACTTGATTCTTGGACTCCTCGTGTTATAATTAAGAAATACACCAAATTTGGTTAATTTTGGATGTTTGTAGATATTTCAATTTGATTTAGCAAGAAAAGAACTTAATTACCTAATTATCCTAGTATGACTATAGACAAAATTGTGTTTCATTCATATATTGTGTCACATGGACACAGTCAGAATCTTCTTGGGACTCCCAGATCCCATGTGAGTCCTCTCCCTCACCTGACGCATGCTCCCAGTGGGACTTCTCAGTACCCTGGATCCCTGTGTCTCTTCCTCCTAGCTCATCCTCAGCGCAAGGTAATCACCCCAAAATCACCTGATCCCAAGAACAATGGAAATATGTGCCTTATGACCCCAGTGGGCAACAATTCCTCGCTTTCCCTATTTTCCTTTCACGACTGGGATTCCTGGTCACCGTGGGACCCCACTCTATAAAACTAAGTTTCTGGGAAGCATCAAGGAATGCCCAATAATCCTTCGTAGGTACTAGAACCCTCACAATCATCCTGCACCGTCCCTTCTCTCCTTAATCAAAAAATCATCTTATTGTCACCCAGTTGACTCCTCGACACGATGACTATGACCACCACTTCTCCTATTAGACCTTCTCAACAACTCACTTGCCTTCCCTGAGGCTGATCCATTGATCGTTGTTTGCCAATTTTAGGTACCTCATTTGCAGTCTTCCTTCCCCTCTCATTACCTGACATGGTTGAACTCTGAGTTTTCGATCGTTGATGAGCCCAATGCCCAAGATTGGGCTCAATCTCTCCACACTGATATATGATACTTTCCTCTGGTCTAGGATTTTTGTGGTGTTCTACTTTGGTTGATCTGCACCCAAGGATTTCTCGCCATGTTCGTCCTCTGCCCCTTCATGGCGGAAGAGATTTCTCAGGCTCTTGTCCACTGAAAGAGCAAATTTTTGGGCTTGTTAGTTTTGGTTTGCGATGAGGTAGCATGCCTTGCACTTCACCTTTTTGGGACACGATCGAGATCCCCATTTAGGTTCCTTGAATCACTTTGTTCTTATCACTGATCATAGTTGTTCTTCGTTGATAGAAAGGAGAAGAAGTGGGGTTTTACATTCCCCCTTTTACCCCTGTGGGATCGGTTTCCAGGATTGTGCTCTCATGGACATAATCAGTTTTTGCTCACTTTGACTGCCTGTTGACTGCGGTTTTTGCTTTGGGGAGAAGATGGCCAGTTGGCAGGATCCTATTGGGCCAGATTGGCAAGGGCTCCATCTCTTGGAAAATAATTTACATGTGTATTTAACGAGTTTTGTGATTGGCCAGTCTTTGTAAATTACATAACTAATTCATACAAAATCAGAAATTATGAAAAAATATTTGTTGGAAAGGTTTTCAAACAAGGAACAATAATATGATGGTTTGAGTTCAGGTATAATCCGAATTTCCTTTATTTACTCAAGATCCATGCAACCCTAAAATTTAGGTTGGATAATGATTATTAATGCATGTTAATTAATTATACAAGGTAATTAGGGTTCGCTGAACATCAAGAGACTATTAGGAGTTTGTCCAATATCTATAAGTGGTCCATGCACTTTGAACATAGTTTTTAGTTGCTTATATTCTATTGTGTACAATGTACATGTTATTATGTGAATGCCTTATGCATGGTTTAGTTTTATTGATCAAAGTTAAAATTTATTGGATAAATGAAATTGATTTACTATTTATTTTTAAGAATCATCATATCATGTCATATTCATGTTTAAGAGAAAGCATAAAGAGTATTCAAGAGTAAGAGTAAATATAATGAATGAACCTTATGTCATGGGCTTTCCTAGAATACAGTGTACTTCAGTACAAATTATGGGCTTTCCTGGCATACAGAGCACCTCAGTGCAAATCATGGGCTTTCCTAGCATATATAGCACTTTGGTGCAATTCAAGAGGCACTTCGGTGCAAAGAGAAGAGGCACTTCGGTGCAAAACTTGAGGATTCTTAAATAAGTCAGACAAAATACAATGACAAATTGTAAATTTTATTTTAATGATGTTTAAATGTTTTGTTTTCAAAGTATATATTATTTCAATTTTATGATATGTTCAATTCCACTTACAAACTGTTTTATACATGGTTGGGGGCGTGATGCCCATAGGAAAGGAGCAACATCAAGGATAGAGCTATTTGAGGACCAGTTGAAGAAGGATCTCAAGGACATCAGAGACCAGACCTAGTGGGATGCCAACCATCAATAGATTAGATTTTTCATTTATGTTTATGATACATGTGTTTTAGTTAGAGTGTGATTTTTATGTTATGAGTTTGAGATATGAGAAACAATGCAATGTATCCTATGTTGGCTTAACTAAAATTTATTTTTATGCAATGATTATCATTTTGTGACATTCCCAATAAGATTATGCTTTCACTCAACGAATTATATGTTTTAGAAAATTGGGATGTTACATATTGTATATGCCAGTGTGTGAGATTTTTTTGGGCCACTCAGAGACGGGCACTTCAATCCCTTCACTACTGTCTAGGTAGTGAGATTGGAATTGGGATTGGGCTTCAATCCTCCTTGATTGTATTGAAGATGCATTTTATGTATCTTGTGACACAATATTCTAATTTTTATGAAGAATGGAAGAGATGTCATAATCATTCACATTAGGATATATAGTGTATTCATCCAATTATCTTGTATGTATTGAACATGACAAGATGATATTAGTCAAACCCAATGAAGGTCATTGGAATACCATAAAGAACATCCATTCATACTAGAGAAGAACTAAAGGATTACTTGTTTCATTGTGGTAACAAGGAAGAGTTGGGTGTAAAGTGTTACATCGATGCAAGCCTACAAAATGATAGAGACTGATCGTGGTATAAAGTTGTGTTTAATCTTAAAAGAAGAGTTGCAATTTGGAAAGGGTTCCAAACTATAGACCATTATGAAAGTTGTCTGTCTTGGTGTTATGTACAAAAGAATGAGTACTATATGGATCTAGAAGTTCATATAGATGAACTTGAGAGATGTCCCAACCAATGATAACACAGTAGAAATACTATGACAACAATGTAGATATTGGTTATGCAAGGAATATAAAATATCATATTATGGAAATTCCATCTTATATGAAATGACATACATCAAAGAGATAAGAAACATGCAATATATCGACTAAAGGCAAGGTGTTGCTAACCCGCTAGATTAGCACTTGCACAGTGGAAAAATGATTGATATGTTTAGATCACTATGAATGGTATTCGTGGGTGATTTGCTCTAAGTGCAAGTGGGAGTCTATTGATATGTATGCCCAAAGAGCCAATTATATGATGATTGTGACGACATATTATGAATAGGTAGTTGATTAATAATAAAGGCAATCTTACAATTTATTATGTTTCACTCAGTTATGAGATAATGAGGAAACATAATAAATGTCTCGAGAATGATATTACTCAACAATGTATGTGTTCAAGTGTGTGACTTGAATACTGAGATCATACAAATGTTAAGAGTATATACATTCTTATTATGTCCCTAGTCAGATGTTATTGTGGAAGGTTGATAGAAAGCAATAACACAGAAGACTATAGAGTGTTTTGGTTGATGACATAATCTCATCAGTCATGATATATGATATCAAACCAAGAACATAGATACTTGGTAGAGAACAGTGTATCGGAAAGACCAACCTTGAGAGTGACACATGAAAACCATTATTGGTGGTCATAGTCATCTCTCATATTGAAGGTGCTGATTGTGGTTCTTAGACCTGAAAACACTACACACATCACTTGTCGTTCAGTGTATTTTGACATCATCCACCGTAATCATGAATAATGGTTTCCATAAAGTTGATGATTAGATACACTATGATACATGAGGATGATTGTGAGTGATGTAGATGGGATTTTCCCTCCTACCGGGGTTTGATATCCTATCCACTTGATAAGTGAGACTCCGAAAGGCATGTACATGCACATGTGAATCAATATATGATATTAAGGTCACATATATCTTAAGTAGTCTACTCTAGTTCGAGGAACATGGATTGAACATTGAAAGGACAATGGTTCCATGCCTCGAATTAAATCCGAATATCAATGACAAAGGAATTATACAATCACTATAACACCTTTCACAAATTTTAGGTTGAATTTGTTCTCCAACTTTCCATTTACTTGGGTATAAATGATGCATGACCGAACTCCTCTCTTTTCTTGTGATGTCATAAGTGATTTATGGACATTCACTGCCAACGTAACTTGGAACCTATAGGGTCAGACACATATGATACACCTGTAATATAAGTTCATTCATGAATATGGTTTAAACTTGATTACTAAAGATTTAGGTATTCAATTTAAACAACATTGGTTGAACAATTGACTGACTGGACAAGTGAGCCGACCGGTTCAAGTGTTGAACTAGCCGTTTCACTGTGTTAGGCCAATTAAACCAACTTTGGCAATTGTGGACAATGAACCGGCCAGTTCAAAAAGTAAACTGATTGGCTCAGGTCCATGAACTGGATGACTCAAGTTGTGAACCAAGCGATTGGTGGATTTGATTGATTCAAGGATTTGTGTCGGTGCCTCAAAGACCTGGTGGTCATTTCCATCCACTTGAAATTCCAAAGTCAAAGTGGGAGAATATTACCATGGATTTTGTCATTTGATTTCCAATCAAGAAGTGTTTGTGATGTAGTTTAGGTATTAGTTGACTGTCTAACTAAATATGCCCATTTCATACCTTGTAAGAGTACACACAAAGTTGTTGACATGGCACAATAATATGTGGATTGGCTCGTCTGACTACATGTAGTGCGCAAAACAATTGCCTCTGTCAGAGATCCAAAATTTACCTCTCGTCTATGGGAATAGATACAAGAAGAGTTGGGGTCTAACCTATGCATTAGCACAACTTACCACCCACTGACTGACGGTCACTCAGAGAAGACAATGCACATTCTAGAAGATCTTCTATGTGCTTGTGTGATGGATTAGGGAGGTACTTCAGATAAATATCTTCTATAGGATGAATTCTCCTATAATAATATCTACAAAGGAAACATAGGGATGTCACCATTAATGCACTCTATGACTGATCTTTCCGTTCCCCACTACACTGCGGCGACATGAGAGAATGTTATTTGGTGAAAATTGATGACATGCAATTGATGGCTGATAAAGTAAATTTAACCAAGAAGCGAATGAAGGCTGCCCAGGATAGGAAAAATATGTAATATGACAAAAGGAGATTGAATGCGAGCTTATTAGTATGGGACAATGTGTTCCTAGAAATTAAATCAACTGGATCGATTTCAAGGTCCAAAGTGAAAGGCAAGTTGAGCACATGATATGTTGGACCATTTGAAATCTTGGATAAGATTGGGGAGTGTGCCTATCATCTAGCTCTTCCTCCCACTTATGATCAGATTTATAATGTGCTCCACATATATATTCTGAAAAAGTATGTGAAGGGTCCCTCACATGTGCTATCTATAGAGCCATTGTAATTGTGAGAGGATCTATCATACAAATCATGTCATGTGAATATCCTAGATTCTAGAGTGAAACAACCAAAGAACAAAGATATCAATCTGATAAAGGTCCTTTTGGAAGCATCATGGACTAGAGGAAATTACTTGGGGGCCGAGAGATGAGATGTTGCAGATCCATGCCTCCCTCTTCACTTGAGATTCCGGGGATGAAATCTTTTCAAGGGGTGGTATGTTGTGCCCAATTACAAGTATTTTCTTTAATTTTAATACTTGGTTCAATTAAATAATACTTGGTTCCATTCCTCTAAATTTGAGAATCTTTAGCATTAAACTAACATATTTACATAATACTAGTTTCTTTTAAGGGTTTATATGTAAACCACCATTATAAGGTTTGAATCATTACCCCATTCCTAAATATAAATTCTCTAGACTAATCGTATAAGTGATGGAAGGTAGATGTAAGGCTAACATATATCAATGAAGTGGAGTTAGTACACTAAATTGATGCCTAATATGTATATGAAAGTTGAGGCCCAAAACATTTTCAAAATTAAAATAAATGCCAAAATGGGATTCCTAATGGAACAATTTAGTACGTACCTAGTTTGGGGCCAAAAGGATGTGAAATACACCCTTTTAATCAAATAAATATTGAGATATATAAAGTGAGAATATTATTATATGAAATTAACGTGTCACATAGTAATTTGATTAAAGTAGTGAAGAATTCTTTTTCACATAAATTGAATGCTATGAGCACGATCCAACAACACTACCTCTACTTGTAACTAGAGTTCATTAGGACAATTTTCTACTGTGTATGCCATATTTTTATTTCATCTGTACATTGCATAGGATAGAAGAGTCACTATAGATTATCAATGACACCTGCTTCAAGGAGTGTTGATCCCCCATCCCTTAATCATTTGTAGGTTTTTAATGCATCGTAGTGCACTTACAATCCCTAATATAATTATCCTATAGTTTAATCCTTTTTCAACTTTTCGATTAAGGCTAGTATAGAAGGGTCGATCTCACATGACAACTTTATTAAGATTGTTAAATCTAAACCCAATTATTTTTGAAATTTTTTATTTATTTATTTTTGGAATTTTCAGATTTGGAACAAAAATTAAATGTCAAGTTTGGGGGCTGATGATTAACACTTAAGAAAAAATTGCAGTAATGAGAATGCACTTAACAAGAATATAAATTCGCCCTGTCACAAGGAAAATCAAGATTATTGTTAGCACAAGAAAACTATTCTGAATGAAAAGACTGGAAATTAAAGGAAGCAAAACAAGCGATGATTGGAATCAACAAATGAGAATCGAGGCTTTAGGGGTTTTCACCACCTTATCCTAGGCAAAAACAAACTAATCCTTAAGAATAATGGATTCGATGAAGGCAAGTGAATTAATAAAAATCCACTAAAGATGAACTCCACATGAGCCCATTGGTCCTGGTGCTCTTGTTTCTTAGTCCATCATCCTAAAAGAAGAAGATCCACATTTGTTTCAAAACTCCTATACAATTAGATGTGTTATTATAAATCCAAACTTCTAAGGTCATATCCATCCACATTAACTTTTGAGCAAACCAATTAATTATTTTGATAGATCAATTAGTTATCAAACCCAAAAGCCATCTAGGATTGTTTTTAAGGAAAAGTCAATAAAGCCATGACTAAGGGGTTATTCCCCTTGCCTCGATAGAGAACTACCCACTCATACTTGTGGAGAAAAGGGATACGGAGGGAAGAAGAGTTCTAGCCATAATCTAGTCTTACTAAAGGATAGTTTCTTAGGCTAGAGACAATGAAATGACCGCCGCTTAATCCCTTGCTCCAGTCCACAGAAGAGAAGAAGAAGAAAAAATAACTAGATCTAAACGAGCAAAGTAAGAATAATAATTGAAAGGAACACTTAGATGCAAAAACCAAACTTTATTGATGAATAGGACACAATAACATGAGAACGTAAGAAAGATTGCTCAGAAATCTCGTATAAAGATCATACAAAAGATCCTCTTCAGAGGAGGAAGTGCCCCTCCTTTTATAGGAGAAAGAGGGGGTAGGCTACCCAAAAAAGAGGGGAAAAAAAGAGAGAGGGAGTCATCCTTTTGAATTTTCTAGATCTGGTCAATCAAAATTTGATAGGCTTTAATTGTCTTGACCATGCAACTCTCTTCAATGCAGATTCCCACAACATCTATTTCGAATGTATTTATCTACCATAAAAAGAACAAAAGTGGTCCAAATAATAAGATATTATTTTAGGAAATTAAATTTCCTTTCCAATGAATATATGTACACTCAATTTGAACATTGTATGCAAGAGTTATGGAACTTTTGGTGACAGGTATACAATAATTACAGGACTGCTGCAAATTGTGCAATTATACTCCAAGAATATTTATCTCATTTCCTACAAAAATCCAATAAAATATAATTAAAATTTTATTTAAAGATAAAAATATAATATAATGCAATTAATTATAAAATGAAGAAATATTGCATAGAGATCTCTCTCTTTCTCGAGGAATAGCTCTCTCTCCAGGAATAGCTCTCACCTCTCTCTAGCTTTCTCCAGCGGCCACCGCTGGGGGGAGGGAGTGCACCTTGTAGGCGGCTTTCTTCCCCTGGCTTTCAACGGACATGGTTGAGGCTCACAGGTTGTTGGTCGATTCCATTCTCTGGAGGTAGGGAGCAATCTAGCCCAAATCGCTGGGGCGCTCCTCGGCTGGTTAGGGAGATGAACGATGGTTGAGTGCGTGGAGTCTAGATCTGGATCTATGGCAGCATTACGATTTGGTCGTCTCCACTCCGTTTATGAGTGATGGTTGGAGAGGAGTCGTTCCCCTCTAGATCTAGGTCTCGTGCTCTGCACCGTCATC
Source organism: Alisma plantago-aquatica (assembly GCA_963693085.1). NCBI lineage: Eukaryota > Viridiplantae > Streptophyta > Magnoliopsida > Alismatales > Alismataceae > Alisma > Alisma plantago-aquatica. The sequence continues at coordinate 1,988,725,399 of OY856409.1, forward strand.
GTTGGTGTTGAGGGGTTCTTTGCCCCTCTTTCACAGGCGGCCTTGCCTCTCTTCCCCGAATTGGCAGCTCATCCTGGACAATGCGACCCACGACTAAAGCTTGGATTGGCGACCCTGGTGGTGGGTGGACTCTGGCGGCGTTCTCCGGGTTTGATGGGGCTTTCCCATCCAGGTTCTGGTGGCGCCTTCCTCACCATGCTGGCGGTTCGCCCTCAGTCATCTTCTCATGTGCTCCCTCTGGTTTGGGTGGGTTCTTGCATATGATGTTTTGGTGCTGGTCGTTGGATGTTTCCTCTCTCCTCCGACAACCTAGTTCCACCCTCATAGGCTCAAGTGGTGTCCTCCAGGTTCGATGGGGTTCCTCCCCTAGGCTCTGGAGGAGTCTGTCTCACCCTGCAGGCATCCGTGAGGATCTTTAGGGTGGTCGTTCGAGCCCACGTGTTGGGTCTTGATCCGGTTTCCTCTGATCTTCTCTTGCTGATTGTTGGACGCCACTCAATTGCTCAGCAAAATTCTCCTGTGTAAATAGGGGCATCGATCTATTGAGCGGCTGGCTCCTGTTGCTACTTCAGGTGCATTATGAGGGGTCTGGTCATAGAGGGGTAATTTCTTCCTCTCTTCTTCCTTGCCCGTTCTGCTGCTGTGTACAGGGAGCACATTTTTGGGTGTTTGTGTATGTTGTTGTGTAAATAGCTTCTACCGATAGATCTAGGTCCATTGTTGGTGTTCGGTCCTACTTGGATTCAAAGATCCCTTTTGCTTTTGATTGGAGGAATGGGGTTACAGATCTATCTGTTCTTCACAAATTTGTGGGTGCTAATTAATGCCAGTGAAGACCTAGTAGGTGGACTAATCACATGATCCCAGTGTGCAGTGCAGCGTTTCGATGGATCCTCGTGTGACCTTCACTGCCTTGTGATATATATAGTAGGTTTGAATGAGAAGCAATTGAGCCTTAGAAACCAACATTGTTGATGTTCTCCTGCAACTCTTGACTCAGCCTCCAGAAGCCAAAGACGTCACTCTTTGAAGGTGGGAATAATGCTAGTGATCAGTGTTGGTGGTATGCTTGTTGGCCTCTTCAATTGTTAGCTGGAGTCAGTGGTTTGCTGGCTGCTTTTGTTTTCTTTTTCTTCTTGTTCTTTCAGGAGGTCCATACCTAGGGTGCTGTTGTGAAATCAACATCATTCGTTTCTTGGTCTCTCGTTCTTGCATAAAGAAATTACCAGGTCCCCTAGGTGGTTTCCTTTGCTTGCCAGAAACTCGAAGACCTGGATGATAGCAGTGGGGGTTCCTGCTATATTGCTCCTGTGATTTCCTTGTTGCTGAAGTGATGGTTCGGCTGCCCATGTTGCCACAATTTCAGAGGATGAGTCCACTACCAGTGTTGGCATGTGTAGTTTGGATAGTCATTTCAGTCTCTCTATTATCTCTTGAGTTAGTATTGCGGGTCTGTCTTCTTCTTTATCTAGGTAGATGGCTACTGTGTAGCTTGTTTTTAGTTTGTTCTTCTGGTTGTTTGGATGTCTTCATCCAGGGATGTAATGGGGGCGCAAACTCTTTTGTACCCAAAGTTTTGGTAATACAGTAACACGCTTTTTGGACCGACCAAAAAAAATGATAAAACTAAGAAAATAAATAACAAAACAATCCTAAAAATATATCTAAAAGATGTAAATAAAAATGATGAAAACACATTTATCAACATACCCCAGACTTGAATCTTTGCTTGTCCTCAAGAAAATTAGATTACAAATAAACTCTAATTTATACTTACAAAATGCCATCCTCACCATAATAACATTACTATAGTCCTCACGTCTAAATTTTGGCCAAGTGGCCCAATCTCCTAGAACCACATAGCATAAATTTCTATATTCCCTATCAAAACAATTGTCAAATCTAGCTTCTAAAATAAGAATTTGTAGAAAAATAGGCTTCGTCTTAGTTTCTCTTTGACACTCTCAATTTTTTTTAATAAATTGTTTCATAAGAACAAGATGAATTTGAGGGTGTGAAAACAAAGAAGGAAGTGATGAAAAATATTGATCCCTCCTCTATTTGACTCGGGATATGAGTTTATGGAGTTGTGGCTACATTGATCACAATTTTTATTCATGTGTAGTTTTGGCATCTTTTGATGGTACGCCCCTTTGTGGGGTATGTAGTTTTCATTTTGGGAAGCATGCCACCCCAGACTTGATTTTTTTCTGGTGGGGTTTCTTTGCTTCTCTTTTTTAGAAGAAAAATAGAGGGAAGGAAGAGATGTTCTTGTTCTTATAACTTCCAACATTTTTTTCATATATTTTTGTCAGAGAGTGTTATTGCTCTAGTTAGAGTATTCCTATAAATCACATCATACAAATTTTATAACAAGATAATCCATTGCTTGATTATGGGAAAACATTATGCTTGGTTCTAATCGATTCCTTATGACTTGCCGACTATTCCAAGGAGTGATGTTATTTAGGGGTCGTAGGTGATCACGGTGGTTTCAGTCATGATAATTTGTAATAAATTTGGCAAAAAGTTTTACTAAATTCAAGGGGGTAAAATGATAAACATCTATTCAAGCTGGCCGACTAGATAAAGGCCAAACTACAAAATTGAAATTTTTAGCAAATTTTTGAAAAATTAAAACTAAACTACATAACATGATGAGAATTTGCAAAAAAGTAAGATAGACTGGGTGGAAGGAGTATGTACCACCCACCTGCACCCCAAACTTAAAATTTTGCTCGTCTTGAGCAAAACTTAAATCTGAGATGGAGGGAAGAAGAGGTCGTCCATGTGGCCCTGGTAGCTCAAAAAATGTCCAGCTGAAGGGGATGTGTATGAGGACTTGGACCTTGATGGTTGGAGCTTCATAGCATACCCTATGATAGGGTAGTTGTGGAATCTCAATGGGTTGTTCATATTTTCTTTCACCTCGCAGTCCCTCTAATAGGATCCACAGATCTTCCATCGATAGTGAAGGAAGTGTTGAAGATGGATGTGGATTGTGGGAGGTTGGTGGGTACCCCACTTGTAACACATGTAGTGCTAGATGTGTAAATTCTTAGGCGGAGGATCTGGCTCGAGTTTCCCCCGGTCATATTGACCTGCATATATGAAAATTGGTGGTGATATGAAAGGGACAACTACATTTAAATCAGCATGACAAGTATTTTTGCTCTACTCAAAATTCATGAAATCAATCTTGGGATAGATGGGATTCATGGTTGATATAGAATGTAACTCTAGTTCCTCTATGCAAGGATTTTCCAAGGGTTCATGAGGGATGGAAATGGGGACATATTCCTTGCAGCCAGTGGAAGGGGTTATGTTGACTTCTTCTAAGGGTTGTGTCTCTTCTTCTAAATTAGTCGTGCATGGAATGGGCATTGGTTGTGACAGAATGTGAGGAATCATTTTTTCAAAAGGGGTTGGATGTTTAGTATCCAAAAAAGACTCAAAATAAGGGTATTGGTTTTTGATGTCAATTGTATTGTTGTAAGTGGTGGAGGGAGTTGTTGGATTTTTAGATTGACTTTCTTGCTTCGAATTTTCATATTCAAGTAGTAAAGTCTGTAAAAGAAAGATAGGGATACCCACATCCTCACCGTATGCAAAATATGGCTCCATTATTTGTTCTATTTCTTCAGGGTCCGACATAAAGATAGGATCATCATCATCATCGTCGGGAAGAACCATGTTGGGTTGCTCAAGTTATATAGGGGGAGTCTATGCTTGGGCCACAAGTAAGATAGCCATCAAGGTTTGTCAATTTTCTAATATTTTTTGTTGCTCTTTTGCTACTTTTGCCAAGGCACTAATTCATTCCTCCTGTTGAGATGTATATTCATTTTCATAATAAGGTATATAACCCCCAAAATTTTGTTGGTTACCCCCAGCATACCCCCATAAGGATCTTGGTCATAGTACCCCTCATATTGATTGTGGCATTGCTCCTCATAATAGTCTGCAGGAGATGTTGGATTGAAATTTCCATTACATCCACCTTGGCTAGAAGACTTGACATTACAAGGTGTCACCATAATATGATGAGACACATTTTGACAATTTGGACTCATTGACAGGGCATCTAGCAAAGCCTCTATCAAGAGTTGATGTATGTCTAGCTACTTTTTGGTTTCAAAATCAGATCTATATTCCCCAAAATGTTGTTGGCCTTACCCCCGATTAGAATATGGATAGAAAGGTTCCTGATAATGGCCATCGAAAAAGTTTGGTTAGGATTTTCATCATACCTACCAGGATAGGAAGACATGAGATTATATAAGGTGCTACCATAATTAGGGGACACATTAGGACAATATGGTGATGGATGGTTGTGATAACCATTCGATCAGTTTGTGAGCCATAATTTGTTGACATTCCATTTGAAAAGATTTTTTTTTACAATTCAAAAGAGAACTAAAGATTTGTGCAAGACCATAAATTACAAAAAAAAGCTAAAGGATTATCACACAAGGTTCAAATTTACAAAACTAACTAAAATTACATTTTTTTTACAAAATAGCACATTTGTAGAAAAAAATGTACTGCCAGAATGGAAACTCGGTAGAAAGAGGAGTAGCACTTCCAAAATGTAACTCGGAAGGCATAAAAAAAGTTTTTTTCAAAAGTTTTGGGGTTTGAGTAAACAATCTGTTGTCCCCGGAAACGACGCCAAATTGTTATTGTGTCTTAGTGTACTTACAATCAATAAGATAATTATTCTAGAGTTTATTCCTTTTTTAACTTTCCGATTAAGGCTAGTATAGAAAGGGTCGATCCCATAGGACAACTTTATTAAGATTCTTAAATCTAAACCCAATTATTCTTGAAGAACTTTTTTATTTATTTTTGGTATTTTCAGATTTGGAATAGAAATTAAATGTCGAGTTTGGGGGTTGATGATTAACACTTAAGAAAGAATTGCAGCAATGAGAATGCACTTAACAAGAATATAAATTCGCCCTGTCACAAGAAAAATCAAGATTGTTGTTAGCACAAGAAAACTATTATCATTGAAAAGACTGGGAATTAAAGGAAGTAAAATAAGAGGTGATTGGAATCAAGAGATGAGAATCAAGGCTTTAAGGGTTTTCACCACCATAGCCTAGGCAAAAACAAACTAATCCTTAAGAACAATGGATTCGATGAAGGCAAGTGAATTAATAAAAATCCACTAAAAATGAACTCCACATGAGCCCATTGGTCCTGATGCTCATATTTCTTAGTCCATCATCTAAAAAGAAGAAGATCCACGGTCATTTAAAAAATCCTATGTGATTGGATTTGTTGTTCTAAATATGAACTTCCATGGTCATATCCATCCAGATTAACTTTTGATCAAACAAATTACTTACTTTGATAGATCATTTAGTTATCAAACCCAAAAGCCATCTAGAATTGTTTTTAAGGAAAATTTGAGAATGCCATGACTAAGGGGTTATTCCCCTTGCCTCGATAGAAAACTACTCAGTCATACTTGTAGAGAAAAGGGAGACAGAGGGAAGAAGAGTTCTAACCATAGTCTAGTCTTAATAAAGGATAGTTCCTTAGGCTAGAGACAATGAAATGACCGATGCTTAATCCCTTGGTCCAGTCCACGGAAGAGAAGAAGAAGATAAAATAACTAGATCTGAATGAGAAAAGTAAGAACAATAATTGAAAGGAACACTTAGCTGCAAAAACCAAACTTTATTGATGAATAGGACACAATAACATGAGAACGTAAGAAAGATTGCTCATAAATCCCGTACAAAGATCATATAAAAGATCCTCTTGGGAGGAGGAAGTGTCCCTCCTTTTATAGGAGAATGAGGGGGTAGGCTACCCAAAAAAGTGGAAAAAAAAGAGAGTGAGTCGTCCTTTTGAATTTTCTAGATCTGGTCAATCAAAATTTGATAGGCTTTAATTGTCTTGGCCATGTAACTCTCTTCAATGCAGATTCCTATAGTATTGATTTCAAACGTATTTCTCTCCAATAAAAATAATAAAAGAGGTCCAAATAATATGATATTCGTTTAGGAAATTAAATTTCATTTCCAATGAATATTTTTACACTCAATTTAGACTTTGGATTCAAGAGTTATGGCACTTTTGGTTACGAGTATACAATAATTACAGGACTGCTGCAAATTGTGCAATTTAACTCCAAGAATATTTATATCATTTCCTACAAAAATCCAAGAAAATATAATTAAAATTCTACTTAAAGAGAAAAATATAATATTATGCAATTAATTATAAAACTAAGAAAATAAATAAAAAAAACAATCCTAAAAAGATATCTAAAAGATGTAAATAAAAATGATGCAAACAAATTTATCATAGGCATAATGTTATTCATCATATCATTTCTATAATCGTCCTTCTTCTCCTCATCGTTACACTCCTTGGAGTTGGCTGTCCATGGTTCATGAATGGACATAACTATTATGAAACTAGCCATATTGAACAATATCACCATCTCTTTGGGTGTTGGGTCGATGGCTTCCTCCTGGTAGTCACCAATGATTTCATCATCTTGATAATTAGAATGACCTCTATATTCTTCCTTCATGCACCATTTGTTTGCATGTATTGAGCATGGTAGGTTGACCACAAGGGTTGTGTATATTTAATAGCATTCTACTATGTAGGGATGATTGTGTCTTTTCTCTATTGGTTGTTTTGGGATGTATTGATGCCACATGGAACTTAGATATGAGGATGATTTCTTCAATGCTTGTAGTAATGTCAGGATTGCTGTCACAATCTTAATCATAAACCTCCTAAATAATGGAGTGGGCCACAATGAGGATAGTTTTCAATAATGTGTTGATCTTGTAAATAGGGGTAGCAGTGGGATGGGCAATTGAACTCAAGGCCCATTTGCTTTGGATGTCAGGGGATTTTTATTATGTTTGTATACTTCAATTGTCTGGGTCACATGCCCAATTCTAGGCATGTGTTCATTTATTGCAATTCATGAGAAACTACGTTGAGTCATATGATACATGGTGTGGTCTATGTGTTTGTGGAAGTACATAGATGATAGTGGTGACATTGAGCATTTCAAACCAAATATGGAGACATCTTCTTCTGTGCAAGCCATAACACTAGTTAGGTTATCTACACAGATGGTGACAATGGCATGCCCCATAATTATTTGAGCTTTTTATGTAGTGATGATGGGACCACCTTGTTCTGATAGATCCATAGTATGGATAGAAGAATATTTAAAGAACAAGCTTAGTTCTATGACTACAAATAAAATAAAGAAAATTTGTGTCCTAATTTCAAAATAAAGTGTGGTCTTTCCTATGAAATCTTCATAGTGTAATGAGAATATTGAGGGGGAACACATTAAGGCATGTCCCATTGAATATAAAACATGAAGGGGCCTTGAGAGCTTTATATATAACATTTATATGCAATATCTTGATATGATTTTACTTTTTAGTATTTCTTCTTTAGAAAATGTTATTAAGTATGGAATTGTGATGAGTCAGGTAGTGGCATTGAGTGCTCCTGATTTTACCTCTTTGAAGACAAAGTCTATATTGAGAGTCTTCATAATAACCTTTTGGTGTTTGATGCTATTTTTTTGTCATGCATGACAATGATATTTATCCTTCATGCTCATTTTGGAATTGAATGACCACTTCTCCTTAGGACTAGTTTCTTTACACAACTCTGGGGTGGGTGGTACTTTCTTTGTGTTGACTATTACAATGAGGATTTTCCCATTCTTTTCTTTTTTTGCTACTTCAGAAGCATATCTAGAGACCATTTAGTAAACAATAATTTTATTTTTTTTACCCTTTTCTAGTGATGGAGGAGACTATATAAAGGTGGCTTAGGCCACAATATAAATTGGAAAAGGAGCCTTTTCCATGAACTTGTAGTATCAACATTTATGTATATGCTTTATCCTTGATCAAATATGGTATGACATATTGTGTGAGAACAACAAGTGATAGTTCTTTTGGGATCAAAACAAGTAAAAAATTCTTCCTAGAAATGTGTCTGGTATGATGACTGGTCTAAGACTCCAGACATCATGAGCTTATGTTCTTGGAAAGAGGAAATTATGTTTTTGTTCTAACACCAATTATCGAGGATCTTATAAAAGGACAGTTTAGTCCAGTAGCAGGATCCTTGACCATAGTGATGTCAGTCATAACATTGGACGATGATGGTGTTTCCTCAGACACAAATGGCTCAACTGGCCCTGATTCAATCAGATCTTGTAGATCATGCTTGAGGGCAAGACATGACTCAGGTTTTTTCCCTTTAGTGCAATGGTTTCTATCTAATTTGGACTGTAGTGACCGTGTTCATGTATTTTGTGAATGGAGATAAATTCCTCTACTTGATTTTCATTGCATAATGACTTGTTTAGCATGACACCATAGAGAAATTGACACCCTATAGTAGATTGGTTATAACCCTTGCATGCCTCATGGAAAAGAGTAGTGGATCTCACTTTCTACTACTGAGTTGGTGTCTACTTTCATATGCATTAAAAGAGGTCTCCAGGCTTTCTTGTTTCAAATCTAGATTCTTCAGGGATTATGAAATTGGTTTGAATTTTGAATTATCTTCTGATGTGGCCACCTTAACGAAGCTTCCCTATCCTATGATCAAACTTTATTGATTTTTAGCATTGTGACTCGCAACTCCCCATGCACTATCATAACTCAGAAGCATGAAGTTTCCTCCATATATGAAATACAAGAACATTTGGTGTCTTCATCAACACCCCTTTGGAATGTCTGTATAAGAAATACTAGAACATTTTTATGTCTTCATCAATACCCATTTAGAATATCCTATCATCTGGACATATGAGATGTTGTAATGAGGGCATCAATGAAGGAGCTATTCATATATTTCCCAATCTCAACAAGGGACTCTTTGGGGACTATAAAAAATTGCATTATATATCTACTTATGTAGTTTGTGAGATAGGATGGATGGAACATCTCCAAAAAATTGCTTTTTAGGCCTTCCCATCTCTTAATTTTATCTCCCTTAATAGAGTTGTACCTGATTCTTTCCTTGTTTGCCACATAATACTTAAATAGTCAGAGTTTAACAATTTTTTAGCCTTCCCATGACTTAATTTTATCTCCCTTAATAGAATTGTAACAAATTCTTTCCTTGTTTGCCTCATGATACTTAAATAGTCTGAGTTTAATAGTATCTTTAGAAATTCCCAACTATTTATTTATTGTGTCATGGTCAAGGAATCTGTACGGATGATCCTGACAATCTTCACCATTTTAACTAGAATATGGTTCTCTCTACATTGTGGTGACCAAGTATGACCACATCTTGAATTGTAGAAGTTTTATGGTCGATGGAATCACATTGTGATGGTTGTTTGTAGAATTAGGGATGGAAGAAATTCGAAGTTGTTACAGATGTTTAACCTTAAGGGTTTTTGAACGGGAAACCCGAGTTTCATCATGAAATGAGGACATAGTCTCTTGAGTGAACTTTTCTCATTAAACAACAAGATCAAAATACATTTGATGAGTAATTTCATGCTCATCCTTTTTAACATCGTTATGCATGTTAAGTCTTGAAAGGTTCTCTTGGTTTTAGGGTCAAAAGTCAGTTTGAAGTGTCAAAATTTTGGAGCATCACATATATTAGTATATGTTACATAAAATAATAGGGTTAAATACAATCAAATGCACACTAGAGAAATCAAAGTTCAACTAGATATCAATAGTATCAATGGTAAAAGGAAATTCTAAATCAATCTTAATAAATGGGATCTAATTAAGAATTTGTTGCTCCTAGGAATGACACAAAAATTGATGTGGATATTAATATGGTACAAAACTCCTCTAAGGTATTAATCTTAGATTTTACCATGCCTACTTGCAAATACCACCACCTACAAGTGAATGCATCTAATTGCATTAATGCCTTAGGACCAAAGCCTGAGGACAAACTGTTAAGAATCCCATGAAATCCAATTAAAATGAAGATTAATCTAAATAAATGATATTTGATTGGTTTATTAAGTTAGGATGAAAAGCCATGTGAGTTGATATATGGTAAAGAAATGGCGTGGATTGGGTTTCACAGACATATCTTATGTAACTATTCTAAAATTTCATCATTCATTCATATGGATATTGGATTAGGGCCAAGGTATTTATATCCTTCTGTAGCATGAAAAATAGAAGGATTGGTCTCCCTTAGGCTTTAGTTATCATACCTAAGCATATTAAACATGTGACCTCAGAGAACATCGATCCAAAGTCATATACGAGGTTCAACAATAATGATTGGTTGTTTTAGTTCTAGGTTTCAATGTCTTTATGCCTAGAATTGCAATTCACATGCAAAATAGATGATCAGGCTATAAAGCACATGATAAGCTATCAATAATCAATATAGTTCATACAAATAGCATTTCATAATTTAGAAAATAGAGTATAGGAAGCGGGAAAATCCCCACACCCCAGTGAGGAAACTACTTACACATGGTAGGAATTGAGAACAAAGAATAGATTAGAGAAGAAGAAGTCACACTCAGTGAAATAATGAGGATGAAAGTTATGGTCTCTAATACAAATAAGCACTCTAACACAATGGAAGTCTAGTGAACAATGAAGAAAGACATGATTTTCTCTTTGTTTCCATGTTTGAATCCTCCAAATAATTGTGATAGAAATAATGGGACTTAAACACTTGGTCATTAGGTCAAAATCTCTTGTATAGTTGTTTTTCGGGCTCACCAAATCTTTGGTTAATCAACCTAGAAGTACTATATATATTGGCACTAGAAAGTCTCCAATTGATTGATTTATTGACCAATCAGTCTATTGGATTCTAATGGACTGTCTTCTAGCATATATAAGTGACAGACCCCCAAACGGGAAACTCGCATATGGGTCAACAAACTAGGTGGGGACTGGTCTTTCTGATGCCCATAGCTCGGTGGTGAATCTATCGGCTCATTTGATGAATTGATAATTTTGTCATTGATGATTTTGATTGAATCATAATAGACCATCTCACCATACTGGGATATGGTGTAGATGGATCCACTCAGCCTTGAATGAGGTCCTTGGTTTGGTATTTCACAATTTCCTCCAATAATGAGGACTTATCATTAAAAATCTTAAAAATAAGAATTAAGCATTAAAATCCTAAATAAGATAAAATAAAGTGATAACTACAATAAAGTATGAATCTAATCTAAAAATTTGATTAAAAATTAATGAGTATGCATTCATTATTCATATGTAAAAAGGAAAGAAAATCAAGAGAAATGATAAGGATCGGATTTTCCTCCTAATGTTATAAGAAGAAAAAAGGAAATTGTGGATTTCACATATAAATTGGATGGAAAATGCAAACAAAGTTGTAAAGTGAATCCACCATAGGTAGATAAATAGAAGAAAATGTTGCCATAAAACAAGATTCGACAACCCTCTTATGAGTGATGAAGGTATTAGGCACCACCATGTCACCTAAAATTCTATGTTACAATTTGTATTCATGAGTTTGTAAAATTGTTGGTTTGGCTTGTTTAATGAGAAACAAAGCAAGAAAACAAAGGAGCATAGTTTATGTTTGTAATATTTATGGACTAGAGACGATTCTAACTTTCCCATCATCATCTCTAAAGATTCTAGATTTTTTACTTATGAGATACTAATCTCAAAATCTCCCATGGTGAAGAACCATCATGGGGGATTGGGTATAATGTAAGGAAACATAAGATAAATAATAGAGGATACATCTATCATTGAGAAAGAAGTATTTTTAGTCAATAAAATCAAGAAGTATATGTAGAGAAAACCTAGATTACATGCCAGTTTATCTAGATGAGAATTAAATTTTGAAGATAAACTAGATAAGTAGAGAAATTTCTAGTTTAGTTTATCATGATGGTTGTATTTGAATCAACATTTGTAGAACAAGTACTATAAATGAATTGGAAATTTTAGGCAAACAATTAGAATAGTTCTAGAATGTAGTTGAGTTAGATAAGTAGTTAAAGCAAAGACAGTTCTAATAGTTATAGATGATATTTGTTAAAGATGAGAGACCATAGTGTCTACATTAAGAAATGTGCCAAGCTGGTCTTACAAAACTGCTATGGGACATTGCAAACAACAAGGATAATTTGTGGGTGAAATGAGTCCATAGTGTCTACATCAAGAAATGTACTGTATGGAACTGCAACCCCAATCCCAGTGACAGCTGTGTGTGTAGGAACACTCTCAAGCATAGAGATAAAATGGCCAAGATTGTTCGTTTTAAAATTGGCGATGGTGCCACCATCTCCATCTGGAATGATCCTTGGGTCGAAGGTGACTTTCTCCAATCCCACGTTGGAGAATCTATGAAAATGAGGAATGGGTTCACTTCAGACCTCCATCATAACTCCCTGATAGAAAACAGATCTTGGTGCATTCCTAAAGGTAGGGGGGCTGATAGTATTACAAAGATTTGCAAGAAAATAAAATTACAGCAAGACAACCTGTGCCACTTTGTCAGACTGGAAACCTATTCCCTCAAGGGTGCTTGGAACGTCTACAGATCAAAGAGTGAGGAACTATCATGGGCTAAGTGGGTGTGGTCCCTAAAGCTGCCAAATAGAGTGAAAATCTTTGGATGGAAGATGATGCAACTCAAACTAATTACAAAGTCATATCTCAAATCTAGAGGGACTACAACAACCTCGACGTGCTAGTTGTGTAGAAGTGAAGAAGAGGATGATATGCACATCATGTGGACCTGCAAATTCTCTACCAAAGTCTGGAGACTTGCAGACAACCGTCTGATAAAAACCCTAAAGGACCAGGTTGATTTACTTATCTTGAGATCAGCTCAAGATAGAAAACTAGGCCTACTCATCTGCTACCATGTATGGAACCAGAGGAATAGGACCTGTTTTGAAGAAGAGATGCCTATGCCCAAGTTGGTGTAGAATAAGACATTTTCTGATTTTAATCTTTTGCATAGATAGTTCAGTGTCATGCATAAATAGTTTTCCTTTTATTCAGTTTGCACTTGTGCATACTATACCCACTTGTACATATTCTTCAGTTGTACTTTGTTTTCTGGTTAATATAGTGGCACTCTTACTGATAAAAAAAGACGAGATACCATGATGCCTCCTTACCATCTCAATAGTTTTTCGACGCACAAGAGTCTCTTGTTCTAGAAGAAGAATCTTCTAGTCACCTAGGAAACTAATAACAAAAGAGAAGGGTAGTTCAGTCTCTAGAGTTAGGAGAGTCAAAAGGGACAACTGCATATTATGAATATAAGGGGTATTTATGTTGGGAAATGTAGGCATAGAGTATAGAAATGGAAACACATTTTTTATCTATTTGTATTCCCTAATACAACAAGATCGCATCAACTACTATGAAATAGAAAGCATGGTTTTAGCAAGTTATACCTGGTCCTGGATCAAGTCCAGTGACAAAACTTGCTTCTTTGCAACTGCTGACAAGTTTCTCTTGGATGGTGGTTGTGCAGCTCCTGGTCTTCACCACGAACAACTTCTGCACAACCTTTATAGTGACTCATGTGATCTCTCCACAAACTGTAGGTTGACGTTTCTCTCCGAGCAGCAGCCAAAGGGCTCCTGCCTCTAGTGTAGTCCACATAGACAAACTATAACTCATGTCGTTCACCTAGAACGGATAGAAAGGAGTTGTCCTCCCCATTGGTGTACTAGTCACCAACCTTCTCTCCCACTATGACAACCCTCAGTTGTTCTCTTCCGTGGCTATCCCTCCCTAGTCGGGTAGGACTTTCCTAGGCTCTCCTAGTTTCCACAACTAGAGAGGACAATACTTGTCAAAGCAACTAATTCTCTATTGTTTATGTGGTTATTGTGTCTTGGGAAGCCCCCAGTACCCTTCTATATATAGGAGGGGTTAGGGTCAGGGTTCCCAATCCCCATTCAATGCGTGACTAAAAGTGGGTGTGGAAAGGACTAAGAGATCTTGACTTTTTGCAGCAATTTGCGATATGTGACAGCCAAAATAGCCATTTTGCACACCCAGACGGTCGTCTGGTGCATGAGACAGTCGTCTCACACTATGAAATGGCCATTTGGCACTTTCCAATCTGAATTGAATTTGGCTATTTCAAATCCAATCAATATCTCATATTAATTTCCTTGTTCCTTAAGTAAAGAACAACTGAAACTATTCAAGAAACATCCTGAACCTTTGTTTGACCCAATTAGGTCATCTCACCCAAGTGAGACACCCGTCTCACTCACCCAGATGGTCATCTGGTGAGTTGAGATGAGACAATTAGTTCAATCATATTGAACCGGTTAGATCAAGGTCAAAACTAAGCTAAATCGATCTTTGATAATCCTGACCCAAACGACCGTCTCAACTACTTGAGACACCCATCTGGCTGCCCAAACGGCCGTCTCAATCAGTGAGATGGTCTTTTGGTAGACCTGGTCTGCCATTTAAGCAATCAATTGTGTTAATTGAATACCTAAACACTTTAGTAATCAATTCAATTGTCATTCAAGATCAAACTCCTCTTCTAGATGAGTTCCTATGTGTGTGACCCTATAGGTCCCATGTCACATTGGCAGTGAATGTCCATAACTAGCTTATGACATCACAAGCAAAGAGTGGTGCCTAGTTGCACATCAGTGCTACCCAAGTGAAATAGAAAGTTGGAGAACAACTTCAACCTACAATCTGTGTAAGGTGTTGCAATGATTGTATAATTCCTTTGTCTCGAATATCTAGGATGAACTGGGGGCATGGTTGGTCATCCTCTCAACATTCAATCCTTTTTTCTTGAACCAAGAGTAGACTGTCTGAGAAAATGTGACATCAAAATTATATATTGATTCACATGTGCATGCACATGCATTTCTAAGTCTTGCTAATCAAGTGGCCACAATATCATACTATCGTAGGAGGTACAAATCCCATATCTGTCACTCATAGTCTATCCCCATGTGTCAAAGTCACCCAATCATCACCGTTATAACAACCCATGTTTTAGGACTGTGTTTTATGATGTCAAAGTGGACCCAACGACATGTTATGAGTGTAGTGATTTCAGGTCTAAGAATCACAATCACCACCTTCACTATGAGAGATGATTATGACCACAAAACCATGTGTCATTCTCAAGGTGGGTCTATCTGATACACTATTATCTAACATGTAAATGCGTGCTTGGTTTAATATTTCCATATCTTGACTAATGATATTTAGAATCAAATCACACTCTGATCTTATGTGTTATTGTTTTCTATGAACCTTCACAATAACAACCGATTATGGACATAATGAGAATATGTATATATACTCTTAACATCCGTATGATCTAATCACAAGGGTAGGCACTTGATAACATACATCATTGAGTAAAATAATTCTCTAGACATTCATTATGTATCCTCATTATCCCATAACTGAGTGAAATAGATGAACTGGAATCTTGCCTTCATATATGTTATTATTAATCAAATCCTTTTAGGTAATTATACCATGTCAATCATCATACGATTTTCTCTATGGGCATACCTTACCAACAGACTCCCACTTTCCTTAGAGCCAATCACCAAAAGATCTCATCCTCAGTGATCTAAACACACTACTACAGAAATAGCATTCAGTCTCACTTTTCTGGGCATCGGTTATTAAGGAAAACCGACACCTAACATATAAGGCGTCGGTTGTTTAAGCAAACCGACGTCTATATTCGAAGACCAGCCAGAAATGGGTACCGCTTTGTATTCAGCGTCGGTTGTTTATAACAAACCGATGCTTAAAGTCGCCCACGAAATCCAAATTTTGATAAAAAAAAATAGTGTCATTTTCAGCGTCGGTTATGTAGGTATAAACTGACGCCTATGTGCGATGAAAATTTGCGCGAAAAGTGTCACTTTCAGCGTCGGTTATCCTTGTATAACCGACGCTGAAGGTGGTTCCCTCCAAACAATTTCATGAAAATATCATCCAATTGGACGTCAGTTGTTGCAAACAACCGACGCTAAAGATTTTTAGGCGTCGGTTGTTGCAAACAACTGACGCTATTTGGGAACTTTATATCCCCGATCGCCCGACTCTTCCCCTTTCTTCTGTTCCATTGCGAGCCGATTTCCCTATTTCTCTCTGCCGCCGATTTCTTCTCCGGCGATTTCTTCTCCAGCGCCCCCTTCTCCAGCTATTTCTTCTCTGGCGCCCCCTTCTCCGGTGCCCCCTTCTCCGCCACCACTCCTGCTACCTTCTTCTCTTCTCCACACCCCTTCTCCGCCGCCCTGATGCTCCAGTGCCTAAGAACCGGCACCTGAGAACTGCTGCTCCAGCGCCTGAGAACCGGCGCCGCCACGCCGTCGCGCCACCGCAACCACTGGACACCTGCTGCTCGCCAGCACTGGAGACCTTCTGCTGCTCGTCACCGCTCCTGTCGCCGTTGGACACCTGCTGCTCGCAGCCGCCGATTGACACATGCTCGCTTCTCGCCGCCGCCGCTGCCGCTCGTCACAGGTACCCTCTTCCTCCTCTTCTTCCACCTACGAGAGAGTAGAATGAATATGGATGTGTTTCTTTCATTAAACCCAGTTGTCAGGCAAGAGGGGCAAATGGAGGAAGCAAACAACAATACATTAGGGTTCTAATCTACCCTTTTGTCCTATATTTGATGCTGATTGTGCATATATGTTGAGTTTGGGACTTTAGTGATGGAATTTGTCCTAAGTTTCTAATTTTTATTCTAATATGAACTCTAGTCTCATCTATCCATGTTGCCTATAGTTTATAACATTGCATTGTGAATTATTGCATGTTTGAAACTATTAAATTCTTGATTTATTATTTAATAATGCTCTATAGATTAGGTACTTATCATGTCTATTAAAATCCTACCAGTATAATTATGTGATCCCAACATATTAAATTGAATTAGAATGATTTCATGAATTATAGGGTTTTAAAGTTGATAAACATGTACATGCGGAAATAGGGTTATTAAACCAATGGTTATAACATAGTATGATCTTAATCTGATCTGGATGTTCATAATAATGTAGTATGTTAAATATGATGATTAGGGATACATATAATTTCTAGTAAAGATTCCTAGACCTTTTGTTTGAAACTATTGATTTCTTGATTTATTATTTAATAATGCTCTGTTGATTAGGATTAACCATGTTGCCTGTAGTTTATAGACAATTATTATATATAAGAATGACAACACATGTATTTGTTGGCCTAGAAACCCGTCCAAGATTTACTCATTAGGAGTAAATCTTGGATAGTCCCCGGTTTGGGACTGTTCTTGAACACCTAATCTCACTTAGGATGTAAGTGTATAATGTGTATTGGGTTTTCGAGAAAATTTCGGCAGCATTTCCCCTTTTGTTCTCTAAGTACATATGTACTTAGAGAACAACGGGGAAATGCTGCCGAAATTTTCTTGAAAACCAAATACACATTATACACTTACTAGTGAGATTAGGTGTTCAAGGATGGGATAGGTGGTACACATTTATTATATATAAGAATGACATCAAATGTGTTTGTTGGCCTAGAAACCCATCCAAGATTGACTCATTCTTAATTGTTGCACCCCAGAGTTTATATCTGGTCTTGATCAGTTTATTAGATTTGCCGAGGAACATAGGAATAAACCTACAGATAGGTTCTACTATCCATGTAGGCATTGCGATAACAACTTGAAAGTCAACACTGGTGAGGAAATCAAAAGTCATGTCATGTGCAACGGGATTGTACAAGGCTATACAGAATGGCACTGGCATGGAGAGATTTCAAAATCGAAACCAGTAGATGTCGATAGCAGTGCTTGGGTGGAAGAAGAAATTGCCTCCGATGACGTAAATGTGAACGAACCAGTTCCAACAGACATCGTTGATGCGATGCTGGATAGTTGTAGGGTAGAACACACCGATCCACCTCCTATCTTTAGAAACATTGTGCATGATGCTGAGATACCGTTATACACATGTTGTGCTAAGTTTACGAAGCTTAGCGCTGTGTTGAGATTGTATAAGTTAAAAGCTAACAATAGATGGAGCGACAAAAGCTTCACTTCATTGTTGACTTTGTTGAAAGAAATGCTTACTGAAGGAAACGAGCTGCCAATCTCAACATACCAGGTAAAGAAAATATTGTGCCCAATGGGAATGGAGGCCAAGAAGATACACGCATGCCCGAATGATTGTGTATTATTTCAAAAGGACTATGTAGATTTGAAAGATTGTCCAAAATGTGGTGCATCACGGTATAAATTGACGACTTCGGGGGAGTCCAAAACTGGTTCTCCTGCCAAGGTGTTGTGGTATCTACCTATAATATCACGGTTTCAACGCTTGTTTGCAAATCCGAAAGATGCGAAGAATTTGAGGTGGCATGCAGATGTTAAGAAAAATAATGATGGGATCCTGCGACATGTGTCTGATTCCCCACAGTGGAAGAAGATTGATCTATTGTACCCCAAATTTGGTGAAGAAGATAGGAATCTAAGACTTGGACTTTGTACAGATGGGATGAATCCGTACGGGACATTGAGCAGCCAACATAGCACTTGGCCAGTCATGCTTGTTATATACAATCTTCCTCCCTGGATGTGTATGAAAAATAAGTACATTATGTTGTCATTATTGATATCGGGCCCTAAACAACCCGGAAATGATATCGATGTTTATCTTGAACCTTTGATTGATGACTTAAAGAAACTTTGGGCTGAAGGTGTGATGACCTATGATGCTTCAACAAGAGAGACATTTCGTTTGCATGCTATGTTGTTTTGCACTATTAATGACTTTCCAGCATATGGGAATTTGTCTGGATATAGTGTCAAAGGAGCTAAAGCGTGTCCTATATGTGAAGAAAACACTGATTCAATAAGACTAAAACATGGCGGCAAGACTGTATATCTTGGTCATCAAAGGTTTCTTTCAAAATTCCATCCGTATCGTAGGAAGCGTAAAGCATTCAATGGATGGAATGATGAACGGAGTGCACCTAAACCTATACCAGGGGATGTTGTTTATGAAAGAGTAAAAGACATTGTCAATGAATTTGGTAAGAAATCACAATGTAGTATGGCCACACGGAGTGACAATTCTTCATTCAAGAAGAAGTCAATATTTTGGGATCTTCCTTATTGGAGTTCTTTGATAGTCAGGCATTGTATCGATGTAATGCACGTTGAGAAAAATGTCTGTGATAGCATCATTGGTACTCTGTTAAATATACCAGGTAAGACTAAAGATGGGATAAAATCCAGACTGGACCTACGTGAAATGGGAATAAGGTCAGAATTAACAGAATTACGTGAAATGGGTAGTAAAAGAACATACTTACCTCCCGCTTGTTACACGTTGTCTAGAAAGGAGAAGAAAACTTTTTGTGAATGCTTGGTAAATGTTAAGGTGCCACATGGTTACTCATCCAACATCCGTAGATTGGTATCAATGAAAGATCTGAAGTTGATAGGTCTTAAATCTCATGATTGTCACACTCTAATGCAACAAATATTACCCGTGGCAATTCGATCTATATTGCCGAAGCATGTAAGGTTTGCAATTACCAGACTTTGTTTCTTTTTCAACAGTCTATGCAGTAAAGTTATTGACCCTGATACTCTCGATAATTTGCAAAGAGAAGTGGTTGTTACCCTATGTCAGCTTGAGATGTATTTCCCTCCTTCGTTCTTTGATATCATGGTACATCTTGTTGTCCACTTGACTAGGGAAGTGAAAATGTTGGGACCAGTTTACTTGCATTGGATGTATCCCTTTGAACGATACATGAGCGTTTTTAAAGGTGATGTTCGAAACCGTTATCGGCCTGAAGGGAGTATTATTGAAGGTTATGTGGCGAGAGAGGTTATGGATTTTTGCAATGACTTTCTCAGTGGTAATGACACTCCTGATAATGAGAAGAATATTGAGGAGGGCAAAGGAATTTTGGGATCACGGGTGAAAGTAATCAGCCGTGAGCAGTTGGAACAAGCTCACTTGTATATTTTACACAATATGGACGAAGTGAGTGTTTATATCGAGGAACATACCAATTTCATAAAGAGACAACATGCTCGAGCAAGTTCAATGTGGCTTGCTAGAGAGCATAATAAGACTTTTACTAAGTGGTTTGAAGATAAAGTCTTACATCAACTATCAAAAACACCAAATGATATTACAGAAACTATCAAATGCCTCGCCTTTAAACCAAAACCGAATGTTATGTCTTATGAAGGGTTTGACATTAATGGATTCACATATTACACAAAGCGCCAAGATGATAAGAGTGTCGTCCAAAATAGTGGGGTCACTCTTCAAGCGTCGACTATGTACTTTGCAAGTGCAAAGGATAAGAGTCCACGTGAAGCTAAAATGTCATATTACAGTGTCATTGAGGACATTTGGGAGTTTGACTACATAGATTTCAAAATTCCGCTCTTTAAATGTAATTGGGTTGATAACACCAAAGGAGTTATAGTGGATGAATTGGGTTTCACTTTGGTGAACTTTGAAAAGATTGGCGAGAAGGGTGAACCATTCATATTGGCATCACAGGCGAAACAAATATTCTATATCGATGATCCTGCGAATGATAAATGGTCGGTTGTTCTTCATGGTAAAAGACAATTCATTGCAGATCCTATAGATGAAGAAGAGTACTATGATAAGTATGATGACTCCAGTCCATTCTCAGTTGGGTTGCCAACTCCACAAAATATTGAAGCTAATGACGACTTATATGTGCGCGGAGATCACAATGAAGGATTGTTAATTGATAAAAGATCACAATTTTAGAGACATGTATGTTTATACAAATGCTAAATGTTTGCCTTTTTCTAGTTAATACAAATGCTAAATGTTTGCCTTTTTCTAGTTAATACAAATGCTAAATGTTTGCCTTTTTCTAGTTAATACAAATGCTTTATGTTTGCCTTTTTAATGACATTTTCAGATGGTTGACCATGATGAGCATGATGTCCATGATGAGCATGAAGTCCATGATGAGCATGCTGTCCATGACGAGCATGGCGAGGATACCAATGTAAGTTCTAAAAACATATCCTGTATTTCTATAAATTTCATTATCTTCTAGTTATGTCATATATCCTATATTTCAATATTGGGCTAATTTAGTGTGTTTATTTTTGTCAAATTTTAGGTTGATGATGTACCTGTACCCACTGAAGCACTGGAGAAACTTGATGCGCAGCACCAAACACTTAACAAGAAAAGGGGCATCACTCTGTTGAAGAAGTTATTAGCGCTAAGTGGTAGTGGATCCAAATTGGTGGTGGAGTTTGATAATGGAGGAAATGCAATTGGAGTGAACCGCAATAATTTTGTAAACTATCTTGGGTGTACCACTCGGAGCCATTGTGGTGTTAAGTATGATAATTGGCATAAAGTTCCTCAAGGGAAAAAAGACTTGATATGGAAGGATTTATGCGTGAGTTATTATTATTTGCAATTCTATTTTGTAGATTACAAATTCTATTATTTGCAATTCTATTTTGGATACTAGTTAATAACATTTCTATTTTACAGAATTTGTTTGCATTTGATGAGAAGTTGCATCGTAAAAGTGTGATGCAACGCGCTGGAAAGATGCTTAGGAATTATAGGAAAAATCTGAACAGAGAATACATAAAAGAGGGTGATAAGAAGAAGAAGTCAGCCCTTGAACAATGAAACTTCTTGGACAAAGAAGATTGGGACAATTTTGTTGCTTCAAGAAAATCTGAAGTATTCATGGTATTAGGCGTCACTCCCAATTTAATTAATATACATTGTATTCACCTATTCAAGATTAACATTTAGTGCTATTAACCAAATCATTAATGTGCATACTAACTAGGCCCTCAGTGACGCACAAAAAGCAAGGCGTGCACTGAATGTGCATGACCACACTATGGGTCCAAAAGGCTATGCAAGCGTTCGCCAAAGACTACAGGCGGAGTCTATGGCTACTCAGCAGTCTACTGCTACTTAGTAGTCTGCTCCTACTCAGGAGTCTGCCACACCCATGCCTCGCCATGATATCTGGATAGCTGGAAGGCAAAACAAGAAGGGTGAAATAAAGAAGCCTGTAACTCCTGAGGCGGCTGCAAAAATGGTAAAATACAACTCTTAGAGAAATCGTTTGAATATTGATTATTTGTGGTGTTAACTTACCAATTTCTGTTTATGGTGATTAGCGGGAGCTCCATGAGCAGAGGAAACAAGGCATGTTCATCCCTCAGGGCACAAGGGATGAATTGACAGTTGCTCTGGGTAACCCAGAGCATCCTGGACGTGTTAGAGGTGTCGACGCTGGTGTTGGCATCAAAGCATTCTTTGGGCCATCCCAGCGCAAACCCAGAGCGGGACTTTCTCAAGAAGAGGTAACCTATTCTTTTTTTAGAATGTTACTACAAAAGGAAATTCATTAATAAGAAGCTAATGTTTCTTTTATCCATGTATAGGAGAATAAGAGAGTTGAGGATTTAGTTGCTAAGAAGGTCAACGATGTAGTTGCTGAGAAGGTCAAGGAAGAATTGCTGCGGTGGCAGGCATCTCAGGCTTCCAATCAGCCTATGGCGACCCACTCTTCTCCTGATGCACAGACTGCGAGTAATCCTGGAGACCCATCACCTAGCACGTCTGTTGTAAGTATTGTTTATGACATTGTAGCTAGTCTTTTCAAGATGATATGTTTTCAAGATTATATGTATATATGTATAACATTTTTTACGTAAATTTGTAGGCATTGAAGCCATGCCGCTTAAGAATGCAAGACTATGTTGTTGTAGAGGCGCAGGCTTACCAGTCCCTTCCTGGGGCAACGTTTCATGGGACTCCAATGCCGCAGGGCTACATTCGTGTGAGCCCGCTACATGTATTACCCAATTGGAGGGAAGTTGCGTTGCCATATGCCCACCCAGATATTGATACACTTGGTGAGGCAGAAGGCGGGGTCATATTGTGGCGCAAAGCAGATGTCGTCTACACGACTGAAATTGTAAGATAAATTTACATTGATTTAGACTGTTAATGTGTATATATGATGTCAACTGATCTGAAATTATATATACAGGTTAAAAAGAAGACACCAGGAGCACCTAGGCCTCCACCTCCACTTCCCGCATTACCAACTTGGGTTCCAACTGACCTAACATACCCGTTAGGTCCTGTTTGTAGGGGAATGGCATGTTGGCTACGGGCACATAATATACATTGCCCTATAATAGTTTCTTTAGATGCAGATTATGCAGGTCAATCATACGATAGCTCTTTATTTATACAAGATATTATTGAGCTGTTTATGTATGATTGGCCGAATACATCAATGATAGAGACATGGATAAGGTGAGATCTTGTTTATACATCCATATACATTGTGTAAGATCCGGTGATCTGGTTTCTTATATATTAATGCATACGCCTATATGTTTTGCAGCTACTTAGTCGAAGATCATCGCAAACAATTTGCATTTGATCATGTGGGATTTTTGATTCCATCATTGATTAGTTTGGTAGCTAAAGACCCTGATAATGTTCAACAATACTGTATAGATGCTTTTTCAATTTTTGGTCAGCAAAAGAAGACGATAATAATAGCTCCATTCAATGTCAAGTAAGTTTACTTTATTTATAATTTGGACTTAAGAAAATTCCATTTTTATTTTGCATTTTGAGTTATTAATTGTTAACTTCTTACCTCTAGCGGTAGACATTGGGAGTTACTAGTTATTGTCCCCGGGACATTCACTGTTTATTATCTAGATCCTGCGGGGAGTACATTAAACACTAAAATTGGACACGTAATGAGAATGCCATTATTCTGTTGAGAAATATTTCATTTTTATATCCGTTAACATCTTTTATTACATTACTATTTACTTATGCAATTTATTGTGTTATATTAACATGTAGGGGTTTAGATGCATTCAAAAAGGCTGGAGGAACGGTCCCAAGGAAAAAGAACCAGCCAATAAATTAGCAGAACGTACAAGTAAGTTCCCGACTCGAATATATATATTATTGATGTGAATTGTGCTTAGTTGTATTATTTTGTATGTTTCAATTTATAGTGTGCTACACAAGACAATGGCTGGGCATGCGCATACTATGTGATGCGATTTATGCAGATGATTATCAAACATGCCGCATTGGACATCGATAGCATACATGAAGTATTATATATAGTCTCATTAGTTAGTATGAAATATATCAATCTTATTTTTATATTATTACTTATATATATACATCATTCTCTTTGAAGGTGTTTAAAACTGACCACACTATAGGTAAACGCTTAAAAATATACATGCTCCATATACGATGGAAGCATTAAATGAAGTAAGAGAAGAATGGGCAAAAGCCATACAAGCAGTGGCAACTGTAAGATATAATTGGGATGTGATAACCTCCCATTTTGTGACGTTATCTTATTAGTTATCTTTAGTTTTCCATACTCTTTCTTAGATAAACTAAATAGAATCATTAAACTTTCTTACTTTATTGCAGATACATCAATAAACTAACTTTTCTTATCTTTCCATTATAGAAAACACAAAAAAAAATTACAAAGACTCCACACGGTCCCAAGACCGCGAGAAGCCTCATGGTCCCAAGACCGTGAGAAGCCTCACGGTCCCAAGACCGCGAAAAGCCTCACGGTCCCAAGACCGCGAGAAGCCTCACGGTCCCAAGACCGCGAGAAGCCTCACGGTCCCAAGACCGCGAGAAGCCTCTCGGTCTCAAGACCGTTTGGGCTCAACTTGAGCCTATAAATAGGACCTCAAGGGTCACTTCAAAAGGGGATTCTCAGACGTCCAGAGGCTGCCTCTCTAGCTCCAGAGCACTTTTGTCTTCCATCCACTGCCCCAAGGCTGCCAGTTTGAGATCCGCATTCCATCACCAAGCTATCTTCTCTCTCCTCTCAACATCAAAGAAGGTGGGAAGAGAAGATCCTTCATCAAGTCAACCACGAAGTGCGAAGATCGTTGCTCTCTTCACCAAGGGTTCAACTTTCCCTCCTCCGTGGAGATGACGTTCTTTCTCTCTCTTCCTGCCTCCTTCTTTGTCCTTGACATGAGCGAGTAGTTCCATTCACTAGGGTGCGGGGAGTAGCCCCGCTACCCATGTTTTCATTTCATGCAATGTAATTCAATAATTTGTAACAGAGATACTCTTCTTTTCAGTTCAACATCAATCGTTTAAATGAATGCTAGTTGCCTGATCATCAACTTGTGTTACTTATTATCTTTTGGTATGAATTGTCTATGTTTATACCCTTAGATCTGAATATCGATTGAATGTTGGTCTTAGATGTATGTATTCACCATATGTCTGTTTCGGTATCTAGGAGTGCTTTCATGAGTGGAGTAAACTCACCTCCATCATTGCACTTTCATACTATGAAATGGAATCAGTTGACGTATGGAAGTTCAATCTTGGTAAGGTTGAGGAACACATTTCATGAAGGAGTAATGCAAAGCATGTGACCATTCATTATGGTATGGCTGGCATTGCAATACTCCACACTTCTCGTAGCTAGTTTTCCAAAAGGAAGCTAGGACTACAAGATACTAGCTGATTTGACTCTCTTTGCAGGTTGTTTTATTATGTCGCATGTCTTGATCCATGTGTAGTGGTGTGAAACCCGATAACATCCTAGTGACTTTTAATCATTGTTTACAACCTTAAATCTCTACTTTCTTGCTTTACTTTCCTTGCACTTAGTTTAAAAACCAAATCAAACTTTCGATCTAAATATCAACTGTTAAGTAGTTTAGTTCAACTAAAAACATTTTCCATCTTGATTTCATCAAGACCATTGTCCCGAGGATTCGACCCTTAACTATACTACGATAAGACTTCCGCGTGTCTTAGCATACGTGGGTGGAGTTCTTACCATAGTACTAGCAAGGCTAAACTTAGGGATTCATCATCTCTAGGATTTTTAGTGGCATTGCCAAACTCCATCAAAAATTGGCGCCGTTGCCGGGGACAACGGAACGTTTTAGTTTTTACTTAACAACTTCTTGGTTGATTAGGATTTTACATTTTTTCTTGATAACTACTCCAAAACTTCTTGATTTCTTCATTTCCTTCCATTATCCTAACGTGTGATTTTCTTTCTACTCAGGTAGAAAATGTGTATGCAACCCCCGCATAACATCGGATTCTCCCCTGAACCAGAGAACGACTCTGAGGTAGAAAGAAATTTCCACCGAAGGAATAGACTTAACCACCAAAGAGCCAGACAGATGGCTGAAGAGCAACGCCTTGTTGTAGAAAGAGTTAACGCCGCCATAGCAGCACAACGAGCACAACTTATTGCAGACACTCGTGCTCAGGTGCAAGCTGAGATTCGAGCTGAAGAACAAGCCCGCATCCAAGCAGAGCATGCTGCTGCTCAACTTGCGTTAAGAAACAAGCAACTTCGGGACTACGCAGTCCCGAAGAATTATGAAGATGATCATCCAGTCCGACCACCGATTATTAACATACCACACTTTGAAATCCGGACGCAATGGATCCAGATCATGCAAGGCATCTCTTTCTCTGGTGCACCCGGAGACGATTGCATGGATCACCTTAAGAGATTCAAGTCACTCTGCCGACTTGTACCCCAAGCAGGAATCGCCTTGGAAGCAATAATGTTACACCTTTTCCACTTCACCTTATCTGGAAGAGCGCTAAGCTGGTACAACGCTTTGGATAGACACCCCATAATCACTACTTGGACTCCTTTAGAAGAAAAGTTTCTGGAGATATTCTTTCCACCTTCGCTAACCTATGAGATTAGGGGGCAGATTAATCACTTTTCTCAACTACCTGGAGAAACACTTGCTGAAGCTTGGGAAAGATTCAAAGAACTCCTGAGAAAGTGTCCTCACCATGGCATATCTCAAAATCAAATGATAGAAACATTCTATAGAGGAGTAAGTGATGATATCAAGCAATTTCTAGATTCCTCATCTGGAGGAAATTTTATGCGAAAGAACTATGAAGATGCCTGGAATATAGTTACGCTAGGGGCCGAGAACCAATCCAATTGGGGAAGGTCGTCTAACCAACCCAAGGGGGTTCTTAAGGTATACAAAGCTGAAGAATCAATGGAACTCAAGGCCATTGCCGAGGCCCTGAAGACTATTGCTAGCAAGCAACAAGCCCTCGAAACTTCTTTCAGGGAATATGACAAGAAGAAAAGCTCTCAGGTTCAACAAGTAAAAGCAGCTACTGGAACTTGTGAAGCCTGTGATGCATCTGATCATCCCACATTATCATGTGGTTTGTTGTACAATGTCATGATGGATTTAGAACCACCTATGCCGCAATATGAACCCATTATTGAGCATCCCGAGGACCAAATGCTAGAGCAAGTCAACTCCATCCATGCAATACCTGGCTAGGTATACTACAACCCAGATAAACCAAGGAACCATCCTGGTTTCCAATACGGGAATCCTGCAGGGACCGCCAAGCCACAACAGCAGACTCAAGGTGGACATTTTAATAGACAACCACCAGGATTTCAGAATAACTTCAGTCAAGGGAATTATAGACAGAGTTTCCAAAGATCTAACTATCCCAGGAACCCTTCTTACCAATATGGCCATCCAGGTCTGCACTCGCAGCTACAACAACCTCAATTGCAGCAGCCCCAACAACCACAGTTAATTGCACCTCTACAACAACCACAAGGACAGCAAGTCACTCCGTATCAACAGAGGGGTGCTCCTCCCCAATCATCTGATGAAATATCCTTGATTAGACAAATGCTTCAATCTCAACAGACTATGCTTGCAAACCAGCAAGCTCAACAAAAGGTCGTAGAATCCCAACTGGCACAGATTGCCGCTCAATTCAAGCCACAAGCCGACACTTTTGCTGGGCAACCAGAAGCAAACCCGAGACATAACCAAAAAAGACTAGAACAACTGAATGCCGTCACCACACAGTCTGGTCGTGTCCTGCCTGATGTCACCAGAATCATACATGATGATGATGATATAGCCATTCTTTCCCCAACAGGAAATTCAGGCATAGAAACAGAAAATTCTACTGAGAAAGAAAAGGAAAAAGAACCAATGCCAGAGGTACCACCTAGAATTCCTTATCCAGACAGGCTGAAAGGGACCAAAATGGATACTAGGTTCCAAAAATTTAAAGAAGCTATGAAAAAAATTATACATTGATATTCCTTTCCTCGATCCTCTTTCCGAGGTGCCCGCTTGGGCCAAATACCTGAAAACCCTCTTGTCGAGAAAGTATATGACAGAAGAGCATGAAACGGTGAAACTTGCTCAGACCACTTCAGACATTCTGCTGAACAAGATGCCAAAGAAAAAGAAGGATCCTGGTTCCTTCGGTATCCAGTGTTCCATTGGAAATGGTTCCAGCAAGAAAGGATTGGCAGACTTAGGAGCAAGTATATCTATTATTCCCTATTCGATGTGTAAAAGATTAGGCTTCACTGATTTGTTACCTACAACAATGACAATTCAGTTAGCCGACTCTACCATAACTGCCCCTCTTGGAATTATCGAGGATATTCCTGTCAGAATAGGAGCAAATTCCTATGTCCCATGCGATTTCGTTATTATGGACATCCAAGAAGACCTGAGATACCCGATAATCTTTGGCAGACCTTTTCTAGCTACTGCCCGAGCACTTATCGATGTTGAAGCAGGCACTATTATCTTGAGACTTGGGAAGGAAGCTTTCCAGTTCAGAGTTCTTAACAGCATGAAAGGACCAAGCATTCAAGAAGAAGTTTTTCTCCTGGATTCCATATATCAA
The DNA here is from genome assembly GCA_963693085.1 of Alisma plantago-aquatica. Classification (NCBI taxonomy): domain Eukaryota; kingdom Viridiplantae; phylum Streptophyta; class Magnoliopsida; order Alismatales; family Alismataceae; genus Alisma; species Alisma plantago-aquatica. The sequence goes on from OY856409.1 coordinate 1,988,754,185, forward strand.
ATGTCCCAGTTAGAAATGTCTGAACCCTCCGATGAATTGGAAAATACCCTTACAAATCCGGAGGTAGAATTCTCGGCCAGTGAACTAGTGCAACAATGCCTGCAATACTTAGAAAAAGCTGAAGAAGCTCCAACAGCCACGTTTGAAGAACTTAAGGCCGTCACAATTATAGAAGCCACTGAGCCACCTAAGGCTCCAGAAATGAAAGCCTTACCCGAGGGGCTTAAACATGTTTTTCTTGATGATGAGAAGCTCTGTCCAGTAATCATGAGCTCCACTCTAGAGGATGATCAAGAAAACAGACTCCTCGATGAACTGAAGAAGCATAAGAAAGCCATTGGCTATAAAATGACTGATCTGACAGGCATAAACCCTGCTTTATGTATGCACAAACTGCCCATGGTTGAAGAGTTTAAACCATCACGATAACACCAGAGAAAGTTAAACCCCAACCTCAAAGAGGTGGTTCACCTTGAGGTCCTCAAGCTTCTAAAGGCAGGCATTATCTATCCAATTTTTGATTCTCAGTGGGTAAGCCCAGTGCAGGTGGTCCCTAAAAAGGGGGGAACCACCGTTGTTCTTAATGACAAAAATGAACTGGTGCCCACTAGAACCGTTACAGGGTGGCGTATGTGCATTGATTATAGGAAACTTAATAAATCAACACGAAAAGATCACTACCCCCTTCCCTTCCTAGACGAGGTCCTCGAGCTCTTAGCTCATCAGAAGTTCTTTTGTTACCTCAATGGATATTCCGGTTTTTACCAAATCCCGATACACCCGGACGATCAAGAGAAAACTACTTTTACTTGTCCTTTTGGGACGTATGCTTTGAGAAGAATGCCATTCGGGCTCTGTAATGCGCCAGCTACTTTCCAAAGATGCATGTCTGCTATCTTTGCGGGATTGACAAAATCTATAATGGAGGTATTCATGGATGATTTCTCAGTTTATGGAGACTCCTTCGACAACTGTATGCTCAACCTGGTTCAAGTTTTACAAAGATGTGAGGAAACAAACCTCATTTTAAATTGGGAAAAATGCCATTTTATGGTAACAGAGGGTGTTGTTTTAGGACACAGAGTGAGCGACAGAGGGATAGAGGTGGATCAAGCAAAAATTGACGTCATCTCGAAATTGATGCCGCCAAAAGACGTAAAAGGGGTGCGTGCTTTCTGAGGCCATGCTGGGTTTTACAGGAGATTTATCAAAGACTTCTCAAAAATAGCAAAACCCATGACACAACTGCTGACCAAGGACACGGAGTTTAACTTTAACAAAGAATGTTTGCAAAGTTTCACAACTCTGAAAAATGCCTTGATTTCCGCACCCATACTACGAGCTCCAGATTGGTCGTTACCTTTCGAAATCATGTGTGATGCGAGCGATTATGCCATAGGGGCCGTTTTAGGGCAAAGAATCGACAAGAAACCCTATGTTATATACTACGCATCTAAAACGCTGGATGAAGCACAAAAAAATTACACCACTACAGAAAAAGGAATTTTTAGCTGTCGTCTACACGTTCGAAAAATTCCGCTCATACCTGATAGGAGCTAAAGTCATTGTCTACACTGACCACTCCACTATACGATATCTGATTCAGAAGAAAGATGCAAAACCTAGACTTATCCGCTGGGTACTAATGCTTCAAGAATTCGATTTGGAAATTAAAGACAAAAGCGGAGTGGAAAACGTCGTCGCCGATCATCTCAGCCGTATTAGAGTCGAGGATGAAGACAAAGTACCTATCCAAGATTCCCTCCCGGACGACCACCTAATGAAAGTCTCCAATGGATTTCCCTGGTATGCCGAAATTGTCAACTATTTGGCAACATGAATCATTCATCCGTCTGCATCCTATCATGACAAAAAGAAGTTCATTCACGACGCTAAGCAATATTTCTGGGACGAGCCCTATCTTTTTCGCTTATGCGCAGATGGACTCTTTCGTAGATGCATCCCAGAGATGGAAATCACTTCGGTCCTTGAGCACTGTCACTCAGGCCCCACTGGGGGCCACATGAGTTCTAAGAAGACAGCCCTCAAAGTCTTGCAATCTGGCTTTTATTGGCCCACCATCGCAAAAGACACACATGAATACGTGCGATCATGCGACAAGTGCCAACAATCCGGAGGGATAACCAGAAGAAATGAAATGCCATTGAACATATGGCAAGAAATCGAACTCTTCGATGTATGGGGAATAGATTATATGGGCCCTTTCCCCTCATCTTATGGATTCATGTATATCTTGGTTGTTGTGGATTACGTTTCAAAATGGGTAGAAGCTCTACTAACCACCTCTTGCGATTCAAAACCGGTAATCAAGATGTTTAAAGAGATAATATTTCCCAGATTCGGCGTCCCAAGAACGATTATATCTGATGGCGGATCACATTTCTTGGAACGAAGCTTTGAAGCCTTATTAAGAAAATATGGAGTCAACCACAAAGTTTCTACACCATATCATCCACAGACATGTGGACAGGTTGAAGTCTCCAATAGGCAAATTAAAGCTATCCTGGAAAAAACTGTCAATCGGCACCGCACCGATTGGTCCACCAAACTATCTGACGCTCTATGGGCTTACCGTACAGCTTTCAAAACACCCAGCAGAACAACACCGTTTCGATTAGTGTATGGGAAGTCTTGCCATTTTCCAGTTGAATTAGAGCATAATGCTTGGTGGGCCATTAAGCAACTAAATTTCGATCTCAAAGGTGCTGGTGAATTCCGACAACTTCAACTCCAAGAGTTAGAAGAGCTACGAATGACAACCTACCACAACACAAGAATCTACAAAGAACAAACTAAGATGTGGCACGATGGCCACATCAAAAGAAAAGATATAATCGTCGGAGACAAAGTCCTCCTATTCAACTCCAGATTAAAAATGTTTCCTGGAAAACTGCGTACTAAATGGTCGGGGCCCTTTACAATCAAACATATATACCCGACAGGAGCTGTCATTATTATTGACGATAATGGAGGAGAGAGGACCGTAAATGGCCACAGATTAAAAAAGTACCACACTCCGGCAGACAAGTTATCAAGACAAACCATAGAGATTCATGACCCTATAAAGTCAGCATAGCCGGAGCAAAATCTTGTAGAGCCAGCGACGCTAAACCAAGGCGCTTCTTGGGAGGCAACCCAAGTCCCGAGTATCACCTTCCCTAATTTTTCTAGCCTTTTCTTTTGTTTTTAAACACCCTTTTGTTTATCTTTGTTTTTCCTTTTCCTTTTTCTTTCTTTAAATCCAAAAATACATAAAAATCCACATGATCTTGAGGTCAAACGGTCTCGAGACCGTTTGGGCCCTCGCGGTCTCCAGACCGTGAGGCTCCTCACGGTCTCAAGACCATGAGGCTCCTCACGGTCTCAAGACCGTTTGGCTCCTCGCGGTCTCAAGACCCTCAAGACCGTTTGGCTCCTCACGGTCTCAAGACCGTTTGAGCTCTCTCGGTCACCTGACCGAGAGGGCTCCTAAAAACCTATAAATACACTCCCCCACCTACGTTTCCCTCTTCTTGATTCCCGAATTCTCGAACTCTCCTGTTTCATTCTGCTCTGAGCTTCGTCTCTGCACTCCCGCACGTCGCTGTTTCAAGTGCTTCGCCGACGACTCGGCTTCGTCGCCGTCATTCTCGACTTCATCGTCGTCATTCCTATCTCATCGTCGCTCTCGGCTCGTTGTCAGCTCTGCAGCAGCTAGCCCTTCGCCGACCCACCGACCGCAGTGACAGGTTGATGCATCACCATTTAAAACTCGCGTTCGAGCTCCTTTCCGCCGTTGTCGCCATCATCGTTTCTGCAGCTCTTAGCCGACGAACGGCCGCGCGGTTCGTCTCCCTCACGGTCTCCAGACCGTGAGGCACCTCGCGGTCTCAAGACCGTTTGGATCCTCGCGGTCTCAAGACCGTTTGGATCCTCTCAGTCTCAAGACCGTTTGGATCCTCGCGGTCTCAAGACCGTTTGGATCCTCGCGGTCTCAAGACCGTTTGGATTCTCGCGGTCTCAAGACCGTTTGGATCCTCTCGGTCTCCAGACCGTGTAAGCCTAAACGGTCTCAGGACCGTTTGAACTAAATCAAACTAATAAAACTCAAATTCAAAATAATTTTACGTTGTTATAATTTCAAAATTTAAGATTTCTAACTTTTGTTTCTTATCAATTATTTCAGAATGACTTCACTTGCTAAGCAAGGACCAACAGACGCTCCCTTCTGGGCAAAAGAGAAGCTCATTGCTGAACGAGCAAATCTGCAAAGCATAGTTGATGACTTCAAAAGGACTGGAAAAGTCCCAGCAGAAGTGAACCTGACTGCTGTCATGAAGGACATCAAGCGAATCAACCGCTGCCTAGATGAAGAACCTTCTGACGAGGAAGTTGAAGAGATATCGTCCGACGAGGCCTCAGAATACCTGCCTTCCCCTGAGAAAGAATCACCCACTACAAAATCCAAGGGGAAGAGAATGGCTTAAGAACCCACAACTGAGCCAACATCTAAGAAGAGAGCCAGGAAGCAGGTCCACCCTGCCTCTGCAAGGGAACAAATCCTAGCAGAGTACACCCCACCACCCTCCACCACCGCCACCAAACCTGCCACAATAACCGTTCCTATTTTTCCTCCCATCACCACCACAGCACCACCAACCGAAAACCTTCATCTCCATAACATCCCCTCCATCAGCCAGCTCCTTAAACCAACAAAGTATGTCTGCCCCAGCATACTTATGAAGATGGGGATCTATCACAGAATCCTCACTCTTCTTGACAATTCTAACCTCTCTCGTCTATGCTTTGTAGCCGAAATCTCTTACACCGAGCCAATTACAGAATTTTTCACCTACTTCAATAAAGAAGTGGTGGACATCATGCATCGAGCAAGGGACGGTGGTGACCGCAGAATAACTACTAGAATCTTTAACAATGAGGTGGTCATCACCGAAAATGTTCTGAATGAAATTTTCATCGACAATAAAGACCAGCTGAAGAAAGCCAAAGCTGCTGGCACAGACCACCCCGGGTTCAACAAGCATACCTTTTGGAAGTCATTAACGGGGTTACCAACGTTCGATGCAAGGACAAGCAAGGCCTCCAACGTTCATTCTGGCCTAGTGCGCACGTTACACAAAATTATCGTCGGCGCACTTTTTCCCAGATCCGAAGGAGGAAATGTTCTTATATCTGACCTTTTTGTCCTCTGGTCAGTCCTCAACGGAATGCCTGTCAACATTGGACGGCATATGCTGCTCAAGCTATCAGCCTTCGCCCTCGGGAAAGAAATCTGCACGGGTGGTCATATCACATCTATCATCAAATACCTTAAGATGGATAGACTTCTACCCAAATGCATCCCAATAAAAGGCGACATCCTTACCAATGAACAGACACTAAAGAACTCTTACATCTTAAAGGATAAGGATGGAAGGCTGAACTACGTGTTCTGCCCCACAAAATCTTCAAGAACCCTGCTTCCACTTCCAGAGCTTGCTGACTATGTTAAGGACAAGCTCCTATTCACTGAAGATGAGATCACAAAAATCATAGCTTCAGTCAAATCCAGAGAAAAGAAAGCAAAGGCAGGGCAGGCAGAACTTAGTATAACTGCCCCGACAGCTACAACAACAAAGCTCCTAGTCAAATGACCTTCCAGAAGGCTCGTAAAAGCTCATGAGCTGTCGGGGACACCTACATCGAAGCCTAACCCCGAAACTGAACCCCCCCTCCCTGAAGAACATATTACATCCTCATCACTAGACTCTTTTATAATGAGTCTAAATGTTGATCTCACTACCACCTCTCCACCCTCCACCACCCCAATATCTACCACCCCACCACCATCAACCACCCTTCAATCATCCTCCGCTCCACCTTCCTCTACCACCCCTCCACCACCCCCACCCTTCTTCACTTCGGGCACCCCATTCTCCACCACAATGCCCAAATTCTCCTCCTTCACATCCACCGACTTTCCATCAACATTCTCGGATCCATTTCTCTCTTCGGGAATGCCACCATTTTTTCCACCCACCACCACCCCGACATCGCTGGTGACCCCATCTACAGTCACCACGCAATTCGTGGGTCCATCAACAGTGTCTTTTCCGCATGACACTATCATTCCACCCCGACCCCAGCCACCTCACCCTTCGTTCACTGGGGTCCCTTATACTAACGTCGGTGCGGAATTCGGACGTCAATTTGACACCATCTGAAACCTCCTCACAGACCCATCTAATATTTTAAATTCTATTTTCTCATGTGTGCAGGGTCTAACTCAGCAGGTTGCCCAGATTGGCGAGTAGAACCGCGCCATGCTAGGCATCCTCCAAGGCATCCAACAACGTCAAGATTCAGTGGCCAAGCAAGTCGACCACATCGACGGCCACTGCAACAACTTGTCCGAGTTGATCCAGGGAGTACAACGCCAGCATGAAGTGTTGGCAACGCAAGTCGATCGGATCTCTGCGCAGACTCTGCCTCTGCCAGAGACCCTCCGCGAGCTGAAGCAGCAACAGCATGCTTTCAGCACGTGCCTGGACGACATCACCACGACCTTCACGCAACTACATAATCGCCAGGAGGAGTCGTCAAATAATGAGCTTATTCAGTTAAGAGCTCAAGTAACCGACCTCTCAACACGAATCCTCTCGGCCGAACAACGTTATTCAGATCTTAAAGAAACCCACGAAGCACTGCTCGAAACACACGAGCACGTGCAAGTGGCATATGATGAACTCCAATCCATCCATCGTCTGTGCAAGAAGAAAGCACAAAAGAAGACAACTGATGACGATGAAGATGATGCTGATGACGAGGAAGATTCTGACTCCTCTTCTGACTCAAACAATAGTTCCTCCTCAGCTGATGACTCGGACAAGCCAGATGATGCTGGGGCAGGCCCAGCCAAGGAGCAGAACCAAAACAACAGCAAGATCACCAAACTGGTGATAAAGATCACAAATCCCCTGCTCATACAGAGAATGTCAACATATATTTCGGGGATCGGTTTCTAAACTTTTCTGCGGGATCTTTGGGGGAGGCTGCCAAAGAAGTGGCTTTTGCTGAGTTCGAAAGATGCATTCAAGGAACCAGCACTACTGCACCAGCCACAACAGCCCAGCAAATCTCTGCACTCGAACCATCTGCGCCTGAACTTGAAGAATCAGAAAGAGTATGCCTAGACACTGATGAAGATTTAGACACTCCTTCTGATTCTGATAAAGATTACAATCTGCAGCAGTACATGGACAACCTGGAACAACCTTCTCCCCCCACACCGCAAGAGCTACCTCCGCCGCCACCTCTACCTAACAAAATGAAAGACTTAGATATGGCGGCCATCTCTACCTTAGACGCACAGGATATTTTCATCCTCAACACTATCGTAGATGATGCCAAAGCAGGGGAGGATGTCATATATCAAAACACAAAGACCAGACGCGATCTGACGCGTGAAGATTTCCGGTCACTTCTTCGATCCCAGTCGCCGGTGAAGATGGCAATCTTTCGTACTCTCCTTGCCAACTCTATCGAGATCTACAAAAGTTCTCGGCGACAGCAACCGGTCCTCAACGCCTCACCCACACTGGGATTGTGCTTACTGTATAAAGAATTACAGCACAAATCCATTACAAGGTTGCAAAGGGGAATCGCAAGAAAAGTGAGATACATAACCGTGCCTTTCCAAGTCTGTAAACACTGGTTACTCATGATTGTGGACACAGTCGCCCGCGACGCCAAAGTGTACAATTTCTATGCCAGTGACCTAAAGGCCGGGATAATAAATTTTGTCAGACTTGAAGTCGGGGAGGCACGGTGCATCCCTTTCCGGCTTCTCAAACTCATTTGGGCCGCGTGCCCTTCTCTTCGCCAGGACTGGAGCTCCCCCTGGTTCCGAATTATTAACCCACAGGTCCAAGCCGTTGAAGGCTCTTGGGACAACGCTTTCTACGTCATACGACACATCCTAGCGCTAAACCAGCAGGTCCCTTTTACTGAACTAATCAATGAAGATTTCCACTCCCTACGAGGACGTTACGCCATGGAGCTTATTTGCGACAGACGGTTCTTCAATGACCCTACCATGGCGGCAGACGACGTCCCTCGTTATCTCTTTTCATCTATACAACGACCGCAGAGGAGACCTTTCAGACAAACTCTAGCGGCGTTGCAAAAAGAAAAACAACCATCCAATGTCACCAAGCAAAGCCAATGGAACCCTTACATCTTCGATCTGGCTCCAGATAAAGGTGACATTGATCTGATATCAGGGGTAGCCATCAAGACATCCTCATCACATATGGAACCCCAATCTGCCATTGAACCGTCATTTCCTGACTTCGACCCGGAGGCTTGCAAAACAGTTTCAGATAACGAGCTCCGGCTAATAATGCCACGGCTATACGCCGAAAAAGACAAGCTGGTATATATCGACGGGGATATTTTAGTTATGGAAGATGCCCTCCGTGAGACCCTACAGTTCAAGGGTTCCATGTCTGTAAGTATAATGACCGCCTATCAATAGTTACTTGCACGGAATCACAGCACGGTCTATATGGTGTCAGCTTACATGAAGGATGATCTTCTCGGGCTGAAGAACTTCGGAACAAAGGAGTCAACCATCTCCTATCTCCAGCATACAACTCCGAAGTTCATCATGCTACCTTTCCTTCATCAAGAGCACTGGATGTTACTGGCAACCAACCTTCATGAAGGAACAACAATAATCTACAACAGTTCCGATAGCCAATATGATCCACAATGGAAAGCATACACTACAACTCCAAGGACACCAACGGAGGAGGTGGCAAAGGAGTGTGCTGACAAATTACACGATCTTTTGGGTCAGCAGACGCGGGCATATGACATAGATCATTTCCAAGCACCAGCCTTCTGCCACAGATGCCCCCAGCAAATCAGAGAATCAAATGACTGCGGCTTCCACGTCCTCTACTGGATGTATACAATCCTGGCCCTCCACAAGCCGGTAGAGGACATGACAGAGGTGGATTACCACGCTCTACGAGGGAAGTTCGCCGCCAACTTACTCAGAACACATGGGGCTAATAAAGGATTAATTGATGCCTAAATGCCCTTGTCCATGCATTTCTCAACCTATCACTTTGACACTCTGTGGACAGAGTGCGTGATAAGTTAGGGGGGGAGTGCACCGGACAAGGGCGAGGTATCATTTCTGCTTCAACCTTTCTATTTTTCCCGCTTATCTTTAGACTTTTTCTAATAATTTTTTTTCAATAAAATAACTTTATAAGTATAACATTCACCCTGGAAAGAATCACGCCTAGCTAAGTTAGAGATAAAGTAGCCCTCAAAAAAAAAAAGGTTAGCATACATGCATGAAATGGCGAATCCATAAATTTCATTCACTTTTGGTTTCTATACTTTTACTTCAATTCTATCTTAGACTCTTCACAGGTCAACTTCAGGGCCAAAGCGAACCAAAAACTCTCAAAGTCAAGAGGGAAATCAGGGAAATCCAAAATCAAGAAATCTCGTGAGCGGACCACCCATTTCAAAATAAGTGCATATCAGGAACCCTAAGAACAGATTTCTTCTTTCAATAAAAGAGGCTTGGCCGCCCAATCAAAAACCTTAACAAAACCCACTTCCCAAGCCTGTGAGATTCGAATAAAAGCCAGAGTGTTGAATAAAAACATGAGAGTTGTGCCACGCATAAGGACCTATATGAAGAGCCAATAAAGATCTCACCCGGCCGGTACATACAGCTGCCCTCATGAAGGCAGATGTGTCGTGCCCGGTAATGAGATCCTAAGGTTTCCTAATATATGAAAAGGCTGATAAAAGAGCTCACCCGACCGGTACATCCAGCTGCCCTCATAAAGGCAGATGTGTCGTGCCCAGTAGTGAGTCTCTAAAGAGCATAGACAACCCTTCCCACTGAAAGGGGAAGTTACACAATAAGCCTTTTAAGCCAGCCCTCATACCCACTCTAGCTACCGGTAGGTTTCTCTAAAGAAGTATAAAACTGATTAGAGTCGATGATATGCACAGAAAGGTGGTCCCAATGCGAGATTCACAATATTAAAGGAACCTGAGATCCACGCAACTTTTGATACTCGAAAGAGTTAGTGTAAGCAGAAGCCCCAATAAGACCTCAGTAGATCTCTAACCTAGAATTGAAGCAAGAGTATGGAAACCTTAATCAAATAAAATCGCCTCGCCCTTACATGCCTCAGCTCTATCTAACTTGAGGACAAGCTAGACTCTAAGTTAGGGGGGGTGATAACCTCCCATTTTGTGACGTTATCTTATTAGTTCTCTTTAGTTTTCCATACTCTTTCTTAGATAAACTAAATAGAATCATTAAACTTTCTTACTTTATTGCAGATACATCAATAAACTAACTTTTCTTATCTTTCCATTACAGAAAACACAAAAAAAAAAATTACAAAGACTTCACACGGTCCCAAGACCACGAGAAGCCTCACGGTCCCAAGACCGCGAGAAGCCTCATGGTCCCAAGACCGCGAAAAGCCTCACGGTCCCAAGACCGCGAGAAGCCTCACGGTCCCAAGACCGCGAGAAGCCTCACGGTCCCAAGACCGCGAGAAGCCTCACAGTCCCAAGACCGCGAGAAGCCTCACGGTCCCAAGACCGCGAGAAGCCTCACGGTCCCAAGACCGCGAGAAGCCTCTCAGTCTCAAGACCGTTTGGGCTCAACTTGAGCCTATAAATAGGACCTCAAGGGTCACTTCAAAAGGGGATTCTCAGACGTCCAGAGGATGCCTCTCTAGCTCCAGAGCACTTTTGTCTTCCATCCACTGCCCCAAGGCTGCCAGTTTGAGATCCGCGTTCCATCACCAAGCTATCTTCTCTCTCCTCTCAACAGCAAAGAAGGTGGGAAGAGAAGATCCTTCATCAAGTCAACCATGAAGTGCAAAGATCGTTTCTCTCTTCACCAAGGGTTCAACTTTCCCTCCTCCGTGGAGATGACGTTCTTTCTCTCTCTTCCCGCCTCCTTCTTTGTCCTTGACATGAGCGAGTAGTTCCATTCACTAGGGTGCGGGGAGTAGCCCCGCTACCCATGTTTTCATTTCATGCAATGTAATTCAATAATTTGTAACAGAGATACTCTTCTTTTCAGTTCAACATCAATCGTTTAAATGAATGCTAGTTGCCTGATCATCAACTTGTGTTACTTATTATCATTTGGTATGAATTGTCTATGTTTATACCCTTAGATCTGAATATCGATTGAATGTTGGTCTTAGATGTATGTATTCACCATATGTCTGTTTCGGTATCTAGGAGTGCTTTCATGAGTGGAGTAAACTCACCTCCATCATTGCACTTTCATACTATGAAATGGAATCAGTTGACGTATGGAAGTGCAATCTTAGTAAGGTCGAGGAACACATTTCATGAAGGAGTAATGCAAAGCATGTGACCATTCATTATGGTATGGCTGTCATTGCAATACTCCACACTTATCGTAGCTAGTTTTCCGAAAGGAAGCTAGGACTACAAGATACTAGCTGATTTGACTCTCTTTGCAGGTTGTTTTATTATGTCACATGTCTTGATCCATGTGTAGTGGTGTGAAACCCGATAACATCCTAGTGACTTTTAATCATTGTTTACAACCTTAAATCTCTACTTTCTTGCTTTACTTTCCTTGCACTTAGTTCAAAAACCAAATCAAACTTTCGATCTAAATATCAACTGTTAAGTAGTTTAGTTCAACTAAAAACGTTTTCCATCTTGATTTCATCAAGACCGTTGTCCCGAGGATTCGACCCTTAACTAAACTACGATAAGACTTCCGCGTGTCTTAGCATACGTGGGTGGAGTTCTTACCATAGTACTAGCAAGGCTAAACTTAGGGATTCATCATCTCTAGGATTTTTAGTGGCGTTGCAAAACTCCATCAGGATGTTGATAGCGATAATGAATGATACTTTGTAAATGAATATTTCTTAATGTTAATACATTTATTTGAATGTTTTTATATGTGTGAATGCGAATATTGAATTGATGTATGAATGTATGTACTTGTGTGAAATTTTCCTTGTGACTTTTGCAGGTTTGCGGCCTGTTTGTAGGCTGATATCAATGGATGTTGTAAACCTGCAGTTCAGAAAACTGAACTGCAGTTTCTCATCCTGCTGACCAGCCACAGCAGGCCTGCAAACTGATATGAAAAAAAAAATAGAAATAGGTGTTAGTTATTTATAGAAAACCGTCAGCAAAGACCTACAGCGTCGGTTTTTTTTCAAAAAACCGACGCCTGATGTGGCCAAAGCAGTCCTGGAAATGGCATCGGATATTTGTATCAAACCGACGCCTATTTAATCTATAGGCATCGGTCTTTTGGTATATAAATGACGCCAAAAGTGTTCACGCCACAGAAAATGGCATCATCTAGGGCACTTTATGCGTCGGTTATCTACTAAAAGACCGACGCTATATTCCATATAGGCATCGGTTGTTTAGTAAATAACCGACGCAGAAAGTGCCCTAGATGACGCCATTTTCTGTGGCGCGAACACTTTTGGCGTCGGTTATATACTAAACGACCAACGCCTATAGATTAAATAGGCGTCGGTTAAAAAAACCGACGCCGAAGTTTTCGACCTTTAGCGGCGCCCACATAGGCTTCGGTCAGAAACCGACGCCAAATGGGGTTAAACGACCGATGCCAAAGGCCGTTTCTGTAGTAGTGACATGTCCAACATGCTTCTGCTGTACTAGTGCTAAAATAGTTGGTTAGCAACCCTTTGCTTATAATCAGTATATTGCATGTTTCTTATCTCTTTGCTATGAGATGAAACCGTCGTAATATGGTATCTGATATTCCTTGCCTAACAATTAGCTCCATTGTTGTCATAGTATTTCTACTAAGTTATCAATGGTTGGAACATCTAAAAGTTCATCCTATGAACCTTTATATCCATATAGTATCACATTGTGTTCACAACACAAGTATACTCAGCTTCTATTGTAGATTATCATTAATCACTATTAGTTTGGAACCTTTCCAACTAATCATCACTTATTCTTTTAAATAAATATATTTTAATTTTGCGATCACTTTTGTCATTTAAGTAAGCTTGTATCGATGTAACTCTTTACATCCAAATCTTCCTTTTATTGCTATCATCATAGACTAGAAATCTATCATTAGTCACTTCTCAAGTAATAATGGATATCTTTAATGAATTTCCAATAAGCTTTATTGGAATTTATATCATCTTGTCATGTCTAATACTTACACGATTATATAGGATAAGGTTATTAATAGCTTACATGATAGATCCACTATTGGGTTGGCACATGTAATCTTATTCATGATATTCCATTCTTCACAAGAATTGGAATATAGGGTTCATCAGAGACAAATACGAATTCTCTCTCAATAAATCCTTCCATGTTGAACTCTTTCAACATTTTTCTATTGTACACAAACTTCCATTGTGAAACATTCAAGAACTATCTCATAGGTCTTGGTCCTTATCTCATAAGACGTTTCACCTTATCCTTCATTATTGAAGGAGTTTTCATGGCAGTTCTCAATATTCATAATATTGAGATGTTATTGCTTATCATATGTGGAATATTCATATATGATCCCACTAAATATTTTGTAAACATAGATTTCTTGTTTTGTCTTTATTCAATTCAAACCTTTTTTTGACTATCTTGTCATGTCAAAAGATCCCACATATGAGTTGCTTGCTTCAATCCTAGATTGAGCTTTATAGTTTATAGACTTCATTTGCATTCTTAAAGTTATGAAGCATTTTAGGTTGTGTCATGTACACATCCTATGATATATTCCCTTAAGGAATCTGGTTTCCATCTTCATATTCAAAATATCATAGTCTATTCTAACTACAACAACAAGCATGACAATTGGTAAATGAATTTCTATCATGTCCAACAACTTGAACTTTATTTATTCAATTTTTCCTTTCACGTTATCCATGTAGGTCTTTGCAACAAGACCATATTTCACCCTTTAGGTGTTACCCTTCAAGATGGCTCTATCAAGGTTATACCTTGTTATCTTACATGGATCCCATATTACTCAGAAATAGCTTCTAGTTGACTTGTTGGCTCATCCTGTATGACCAACCCATCTAAATCGTTGAATTCACAATCCTCCAATCTCAGATGTGTTCTATTAGAATATTTGGATCTGTGTTATATGATGAACCTAAGATTCTAAAACAACTTGTGATTCTCATTGTTCACATTGTACCCTTGTTGTTGACCTCAAACACTTTGAGTATTACTCTTACTCCCAGTGAATCATTAAGAACTCAATTATCCTATTAACAAAACAATTTTGTTATTGGATTGAGATTAATAGTAATGTTCAACTATCATGGTTTATGGATAAACCTTCTCAAGAAACTACTTTCTCAAGGTGGGTTTCAATCCTTTAGATCTATTAGGATATTCCCAAATCATATCATACATGATGTCCTTTTAAACCATTTAGATGGTACATTATTTAGTAATAGGTATATATTTGTGAGGATATAAGAAGATTAAATTAATTGATAATCATATAATGACTCATCATGGTATAATTCCTTCATTCTAACACATCCTCATGTTCAGATGGACTTGTAATACATTATCACAATTCATTCCTGAAGGTATTCAACATATTAATATAACGTATTTCAACTTTTGATCATATCAAAGTATCTTAATACTTTCATTAAAGTTATACTTCAATTATAATCTCCTTAAACCATTTCAAGAGATTTCATTTTGTTACATATCATCATATTACCATTATGTAAAAATGAAGTATTAATTATTTATCTATAGCATTCATTCCATAAGATCTTCATGCATCATATGTGTGAGGTCTAATGGAAGACTTATCCTCCCACTACATCTAGTGAAGAACGTCATGTCATATTGTGTGTAAGTAAGACTTTGCATGTTTCCTTAGGTTCAATAACTACTGGAATCTAGATCAACATCAATATGTATTCTAGATATGCATTTCTTATGTGTACATACAAGATGACTAATGCTAATGATAATCTTGAGTTATCAATTATATTCCTTTTCAGTATAAACATTCACCTTTGGATCATTTCCCATAAATATCACAAGATGTTTTTGGGCCAATGCCATGTAAGATCATATCTTTGAAATAGAAACACCAACGACTCTTTATTGATAATCATCCTTGTCCATACAAGATGCATAAAGAAAATGTTTCTATTCTCATGGAATAATAATAGCTCTAGTAACTCTATCACATGCCCATTAGGCTAAGATAAATTGAAATGCAGAATCTAGCTTCCGCAACATTTTCTCCACCTTGTCCATCTTCATCCTTCCCTGAAGGCCTTTACTTCTTGTCGGATGTTGCACATAAGTATGTCAAATCTCTATTTGGCATCACATATCAAAATGAAGAAGTAATAAAAAAATTTATCTTCTGTTGTTTATACATGAAGTGGAGGCCTCAATGTTATCCTTCTTCTTCTTTAGTTCCTCTAACCAGAGTGGGCAATTTCTCTTCCAATGTCCAAGATGGTGACAATGGTGACAATCACCTCTTTGCTTCTGTACTCCACCTTTTGCCTTGAGATTTGAAGACTTGGGCTCCTAGCTAGCTTTAGAACTCTTCTTAGCTTTGCCTTTGCCTTTAGACGTCCCCTTTGTCTTGCTGATCATCATCACATACTTGGGCTTGTCCTTCTTCATTAGTGTATCAACTGTCCTCAACATGTCCAACAACTCTTTCAACTATTTGTCAAAGTCGTTCATGTTGTATTTCTTGACAAACTGACTATATGACTCTGGAAGAGACATAAAAATCACATTAGTGGCTAACTCTTGGCCCAAGGGTAATCTCATTCTATTTAGGTCCTCCACATACCCAATCATCTTGAGCACATGAGGACCTATTGGATATCCTTGTACCATGTGTCATTTGAGCAGTGCCTTGGATATATCGAACCTCTCTTATCTTGCATGATCTTCATACATGTTCCTGAGATAAGTGACCATCTCAATCACCCCCATGTTCTCATGTTGCCTTTGCAACTCATGGTTCTTTGAACAAAGCATCAGGCATTTGACATCCACATCATCCTCAATATGATTCTCATAAGCATCCTTGTCAGCCCTTGGAGCATTTTGAGCTGGTTCCTCTGGTTCTGGTATTTCTAGGACATAGAGCTTGCACACTTGCATTAGAACAATCCTCTACGTCCTAAACCAGTCGTGGAAGTTGTTCCCAACAAATTTGTCCTTATCAAGGATCGATCATAGAGATAAGTTATTGTTTGGTGTGTCCATTTGATTCTACAAAAGAATGTGCAATTTTGTCACAAACTCAATTTTTGATTTGATTTGATTAATATTTGGGCGATAACAATTAGGTCTTCAATTAATTGTCATTCTCATTATTTTTTCAAATTGACAACCCTTAAGTATCACTTCAAAAAATTGTAGTGAACAATTTTCTAATGAGCCAAGATCCATATTTCATCAAGTCATGAGTTGCTTTTGTCGATCGCCCACAACCTAACTATTTAGGTAGGCCAAATTGCCAATTGCATCATATGCAATTCTTGGATAGATGATATGTGCAACACCTTGCAATGATCATCTACATGCCTTTGGGCCTAGGATCTCTAGGTCACTAGTTAAGCCTGACCCAATATCCTATATGATAGATACGCACCATGCTTTGTGCAAATATACACATCTACCATCACACTTATATGAGGTAGATGGCGCACCATGCTTTTTGGAAATCTGCGCTTGCTCAAACACGTTTTTCATGTGTATTTCTATTGGAAATCATCAAAGACTTAATATATTAGATTGAGGTGTTTTTATATATATCATATATACATATATCATATTTAATGACCACATATATAGTACGTACCATATACATGCTATATGCCACAAAATAAGCATGTAATATAAAACAAAATGTGATGGTTATGGCCATGTCTACTTGTAATTCCTTGGTGCCATAAGAAATTACAACCATCTAGGTCAATCATCACGTCACATGTATGAACCTTCGATTGATGTAGATCTGTACTTGCCAATCTGGGTATATTGGTTCAACCTTTGAACCGGTCGTCTCGCCGCTTGGCCAGTCGGTTGATCCTCATGTCCAACTGATGTTTGGACTCCTTCCAAATGATCAATTGGGTCTCTAGGGATGGTCGCCTGGCCTCCTATCCAACCGATGTATGGACTCCTTCAAGACGGTTGGTTGGGCCCACCAGGCGGTCATCTGGTTCCATCGTCCTCATTCCATGATCCTCTAGACGGTTAGTTCATGTCAAGAACTTGTCATCTCAATCGACGATGAACATCTTCAACATCGTTGCATGAAAAGAAACTATGATATTGCTACCTTATTACATTGAATAAGAGAAATCTCGAGTTACATTCGCAGGTAGCAAAGGTAGGAAAGCATTAACTTTGCATTGGGAAGAGGAGGTGGAGGCTCGGTACATAGATTGAGATAAACAAGAACCAAACCATCCAAACACACACAATTTAGGGTTTAGGCCAAAACCATGCTACACATCTACCATCAAAACTTATTTTAGGGCGACACGTGTAAATTATATATATATATATATATATATATATATATATATATATATATATATATATATATATATATATATATATATAGGACAACAATCCAATGAGAAACAAATCTTGGTGAGATCATGAGAGGCATTTAAATAACTCTCCACATAGATCAAATTTTTATAATCCAACCATATAGATTACAAGTATACCTTAATGTTTACCTTCCTTTGAATTTTTACCACCATTCAATTTGTAGGTCATTCAAAACAACAAAATACTTTTCAACGCTCTATATTGAATTTTAGGCTGACCGTTGGATGTAAAAAGTGTATATTCTACACATGGACATGTAAACAATGTCTGATTGCAATTATTTTTTGCAAGAAGGTAAATGAAATTATTCTTTTTCCATATATATGGTTGGATTTTAGAAAAAAGTTCCAAATTTGTAGTTATTCAAATGCCTCTCATGCTCTCACCATAGGATGTTTCTCACTAGATCGCTACCCATATATATATATATATATATATATATATATATATATATATATATATATATATATATATATATATATTATGTGGTCTTTGATCAGATACACATATGAGAGTAGTTTAAATATTCACATTGTATGTAATAGATAAGTGATAAAACCAAATCACGATCATATCAATTATCCTAAAGCACTGTACATTGACGTGGCTTTGATACACTGTTGGCAAATATGGGCACATAGTATAGCAGCAAAAACAAAATTTATTTATATATCCCCATATTCCCCAATACACCAAGATCGTGTCAACTACTATGAAATAGGAAGGATGGTTTTAGCAAGTTATACCTGGTCCTAGAGCAAGTCTAGTGACAAACCTTGCTTCTTTGCAACTGCTAAAAAATTGTTCTTGGATGGTGGTTGTACAACTCCTGGTCTTCACCACAAACAACATATGTGCAAGCTTTATAGTGACTCTTGTGGTCTCGCCACGGACTATAGGTTGACTTTTCTCTCCGAGCAGCAGTGAAAGGACTCCTTCCTCTAGAGTAGTCCACACAAACCAACTAGAACTCCAGTTGTTCACCATGAACGGACAGGAAGGAGTTCTCCCCCCATTGGTGTACTAGTCACCAACCGGTGAAGAGCCTTAAGCGTGGGTCCAAGAAAGGGATCATGTCTAGGTTATCATACTTTAGAAATTTATAATACCCGAATGTTTAAGACAACTACAACTAGCATAGGGTCAAAGTAGTTTGGGGTCGAACGCATGGATAGGAAGAACGATGCTTCAAAACTTGAGTTTCACTTGTCTAAGCACATCAAAAAGGGGGTGCAAGAAAAGGGGGTGTTGTAACATGAACTAAACATAAGGAAACAAACAAAGGCCTTATATCCAAAATGAGTTACAAGAAAGATTTAAGTTTTGGGGTTTAGAGATTTTTATAGGTGTTTTAAATAACAGAATCTGAGGAGATAAAACTGTCATTGAGGTAAAGCATGAAGGAAGAAAACTTAGGCATAACAAGCATCAATGGAAAACATCCTGCAACCTCTTTTCTCAAAGAGGGTACCTCTAACTATGCACCATTTCCCTTTCTCAAGGGCAGTGGCCGTAGATTAGATTGGTAAGGTAAATCAAAGCAGCCCTAATCCTAGGTACTCTCATACACCCGGATCAGACCAAACTCTAGAGTTGCGACAGCCCCCTCTCAAGGGTGTCGAAACGGGAAACACAATTCGATAGCTAGTCAAAAGTGTGATCCAAAAGAAGAAACTAGAGTTCAGATGCTATAAAGAAATCATCGAATAAAAAGGAACCATACGCAAAAAACAAGAGATAAACTCCATAGATTCCAATAAGCTTAAGGAGAGTAAAAAGGTTTAGTTACAATGCATAGGGAAATGAAAGTAAAATGTAGTAAAAGGGGAAAGATAAGCATCGATATCCTTGATTTAGGAGCTCAATATACAACAACAGAACCATAAGGGACTGCTAACCTGGTACCGGGCATGAGCTCTACCTAATACACCCGTGTTTGGCAGCCATCCCTCTCGGGCGACATACCGTAACGGTCAGGGCGTACCGAGAGAACTCCCTACCCAATACGGTCATGTCGGGCCGCCAGCCCTCTCAGGCGACATGCCGTAACGGTTAGTCTGTATCGGGTTTGGTATAGTGTCAGATTAGGAATCACTTAAGTTCTCAGGTTCCTTGTATCGGGTATAGAGGGGTGAGCCGTCTCGGGTTGAGGCCCATCTAGGGACCCAGCAGGGGAGGCCTTCCTGGTCGTATCGTGCTGATGCAGCTACCGAGACGGGTTCTAAGTGAACTCCTCACGCCCCTCTTGGGTTGGGGGTGTGCTCACCTAGTATCGCCTGACACACCTTGGAACGCAACACACTAGCTCCTGACGTCTTTCCAGAGTTAGCTCTCGTGGGATTCTGACCCGTCCCATCGGAGTCATGTAGCTGCTATTTATAGGCAATAGATGGTAGAGGTTGTGGTTCTGGTGGGGCCATGTGTCCTTTATCGGCTCCATTCACGTGACTTTAGGGGCCGACTGACGTGTCTGTTGCCCGACACGACTTGCGGCGTGTGTTGACTTGCGAGAAAATCACTTGACCGTGTCGGCTATTGACCCTGGCGGGTAGCTGCTCTGAAGAGTGGGTTCATCGTGCGATAGACTCTATCAGAGTGAGTCGTGGTGGGCAAAGCTCCCTATCGGGTAGATGGCGTATCGCTCATCAGGGCCCCTCACGCGACACACCCGTGTCAGGTTGTTGCTGTGATGGGTAGTGACCATGAGGGTAAGTGGCCATGTCGTGCAGCTAGTAAAGGGCTGGTTCAGGTGCTCATTGTAAGTGGGTCGGGACAGGCCTTTTTGTTGTCTTTGGGTGGGAAAATGAGGGAAAACTCTACAAAAGGTGGGAAAAGAGTTAGAAGCACAGTGTGGGTTATTCTTATGCAAAAATAGGATAAAATGGAGAGGAAAACAGTTTAGAAGGCAGGCTTTAGATCAGTGATTTCACATCCTACGTACCACTGCCCCAAATCTACCATGCCTAAATATGGGTACTTTTGAAAGGACAAGTGTGTTTTTTTTTGGCACAAATCTCATTCTTTTATTCACTCTTATAAGTCTTTTCTCTTTTTTTGGGATTTTTGATGGGTAGGGAAACAAAAGAGAGTTCGCTATTTGGGCAGCTTTTTCCTTCACATACGCATCTCTTAGCTGTTGTGAGATTATTTTTTGAAATTGGCGTAGAAACGTTATAGTCTTGTTTGGGAAACTTTTTCCTTCACATATGCATCTCTTAGCTATTGCGAGATAATTTTTCAAAATTGGCATAGAAAAGTTATAGTCTTTGTCATTTGAGACAGCATTTTCGAAAAGAACATAACAAAAACTTGCACCACCTTCGACACAGAGAAAACAAGTTGGGAGAAGTTGTATCAGGTTTTTACTCTAAAGTGTCTTTGTACAATTGTAAGAGGCAAGGAGTTGTATATGCACTATTTTGTATCAGACATGTATATATAAGCACACAAGATATGGAAAAAATAGAAAGATGAGAAGGGGAAGAAATTTTTAGGTACATCCCTTGCTGATATAGTACCCCCTCCAAACTTACCCCACACTCTGTCCCTAGAGTTGTGAGATAAGTAGGAAAGGGTAGGCGATAGTCGGAGAGGGTTTTAGTTGGTGCCTTCGCCTTCATCTGATAGAAGCTCCAACACATACTCTCCACGTTTGCTGTGATAGTTGATGTGGTGGAGCTTGTCGGGTGTTTGTTGTAGCGTCACTGAGCTAGCGATCCATTCCAGCACGTAGATGTCACAGTCGTTTGATTATGGAGTTTATTGTGGACTGTTGTGGCCGAATTGAAGCTCATGCCATTTGTTCTCCGTGTTCTCTAGGAACGGCCGGATCAACGTTGCCACCTTGATGTAGTATTTCCTTGCTAAGCGCTCGAGGGGTGTCAATGTAGTTGATGTACACTGCACCGGGTGATCTTTGTTGTTGTCCGAGCTATTGTAGAAGATTGTTGCTTGCGGGCGAGTGTACACCACCAGGAGCATCCAATGGTTGTAATGCAACATTGGAAGGAATATGATATGCGACATGTTGCGTTGTATCTCAGGTAGAAACAGTTGTTTCGCTCCTGATTCATCAGCTAGGCAGATATCGTTGAATACCATTGGGTGGGCGATGTAGGCGTGTTCAAAATTTTTCTATAGAATCTAGATGTAGGCTGACGCCAATGACAACGCTAGGCATCCTCCTTCATTTACTAAGTCCTGAAGGTCATCAATAGGGACTATTACGTTGCCTGTCTCATAGATGACGTCTGCGGGGATAGAATCAGCTAGCTTGAGGAGAACTTCGTTGACCTGCTCCTGTGATAGGGTTGTGCATGCAGAGCGATCGAAGATACTGATTACTTCTTCAGATACAACAACCAAAGTGGAGTCTTCGTTGGTGAGTATTTCTCACAGAACGTCCATCCGCTTGCCTGGCCCATAGACGTTTGTGGCCATCTTGTCTTCTTCTCCTTGGGGGTTGTTGGGTTGGGGAGGATGTCCCTTCTATCGAAGTCAGCCATCTCGAAGGAGGGAATCTCTAACAACATAGAAAATGCATCTGCCGTCGAATTCCTTGCTCTAGGGGGGTGCTTGTCATTGGAGGAATATATGTCGCCCCCTTCTCCCTCATATTCATCAGAAGATCCCTCTGCTAAGAAAATGGATATGTCTGCGTCTTCAACTTCTTCTAGCGAGGGATAGGGAGCAATTGTATCAGCACCAAGGGTGCTCTCCTGTCCTGTTGGAGCCCCGTCAGTGGTTTTTCTTTATCGCTTCTTTCTCAGGTGTTGTGGAGGGCCCGCTGGAGGAGGAAGAAGATGACATTCTGGAAGAAGATGCTAGAGATGAAGGCTGGGAGTCAAAGCCCGGTGGCGAAGGGGATCTCCTTGGACGACTTGGGTGTGGGTGGTCATCCCTCCGATTCAGCCTCTCTTCGACAGCGTCGAGGTGTTGGAGCACCATATGCAGCATGGTGCTCAGTTCTTCGAGTTGGTTGGGTAGGCCAACCAAGGTTAGCAGTTGGCGCTCTTGCTCGCTTAGTCTCTTCTGGAAAATGTTAAACTTGCGGGTTAGGGAAGAAAAAGTAGCTGAGTGACTGCATGTTACCTTCCGCAAGTTTTCGAATTCCCGGTCGAGGACCTGCCCCAGTGATAGGGGGGCTACCATTGATCGGATTCTCGACCTTGAGCTGCTCCTCTCATGGGAGACTCGGCCTGAAGAATGTGTGTCTTCAACTCAGGCCGAGTCCACCAGGACCGTTCATGTGGGCATCTCTTCAGGGTGTGGCGTTGGCGCATTCGTGGCTACCTCAGCCTCGTCAGCTTGGGGTGGTGGAGAAGGGTGCAGAGTCGGTAGATTATGATCTTCCATCTGACTCTCAGTGTCCTCCTCCACATCGACTATCGGCGCCGTTGGCAGCGGCGTCGGGGTTGGTTGCACAGCCCTGAGCTCTACCTCTAGGAGCTCAGTGAACGCGTTGTCGCTAGCGTTCGGCGGCACCACCGCTTCAGGACCTGCAGTTGTTTCTTCCATGATAATGTCCTCAGGGGCTATCATCATAGCATCCACCTCAGTGGTGTCGATGACTTCAACAATCGTTGTTGTTTCCTCAGTGGCCGCGGTGCTTATTGTTGTGGTGGCTATGGCCGGCTCGGGAGCAGCAACAGTGGCTTCAGGGGCGGTTGTTGTTGGTTCAATGGTGGTAACTACGACTTCAAGAGTGGCTTCCATGGGTTGCATGGTGGCAGTGGACGGATCGACGGGGGCGATGACAGTCATCGCTTTGTCTTGTCGAGTGTCTAGGGGGACTGGCCTTCCTGTGGTGGTCGCCCTCTCTTATATTCTTATGGTGGCGACGTAAGCGGCTTCAACCAACATAGCTTTGATTTCCACTGTGGTGAAGACCAGCTTCTCTACGTCGTAGTTGGCACAGTGTGGAAGCAGCAGGAGGGTGTTCGTCCTT
The DNA here is from genome assembly GCA_963693085.1 of Alisma plantago-aquatica. Classification (NCBI taxonomy): domain Eukaryota; kingdom Viridiplantae; phylum Streptophyta; class Magnoliopsida; order Alismatales; family Alismataceae; genus Alisma; species Alisma plantago-aquatica. The sequence continues at coordinate 1,988,777,820 of OY856409.1, forward strand.
GTGAACTTGTAGAAGTAGAGGTGGCCCTCCTTTTTGATGATGCTATCCCTCGTTAGGAATTTGAGGTCGATCTTTTCATCACCTCTCGTCCTCGACAGGCTACACAGTTTCTTGGGGTATCCTAACCCTATCACGATCAGGTTCACTAGCCCTCCCATGTTGTAATCCTTGGTGGCATTCTTCATTGGATGAAGTCGGTTGAGCAGGAACCGCCCCAGGTTGATCGTGCATCCCTCCATCACGTGCCACATCAAGTGGAGCTCTTCAGTGTACAAGTTGCTCGATTCATATTTGCTGAAGAGTAGACACACCATGATCTTGTGCACTATACTCCTAAAGCAGGAGTGCACCGCCACCACTTTGATCCTCGGCTTGAACGTTGACTCGCCGGTGAGCCTCCCCCAGAGTGCGACCGGGTTCAACCCGTCGCCTTTGGTGATTCTGACACTATTGTTGAGTAGGTCTTTCTCAACTTCACTGGAGGAGAAGATATCATTGAGAAGCTTTTCAGATATCACATGCTCAACATTGTATAGCTGCCCTTACAGTCTATCCACCCCATCGAATCTTTCAACTTCTTATGTTGTGTTCTTCACCCGGTGGAGGGATGACATGAACTCCTTCGTGAGTTTTGTGTAAGAGATTGTGTGGCTGAAGCATATCATCCTCATCCTGGCAGCCTCAGAGACATTTTCCATGCTGCCAAAAATGCCTATCTGGTAGAAGGATGACTGGTGGCAGAAAAGGGTTGTCCTATAGACTTTGGCTGCCAAATCTACATGCCTCCAGCTGTGCTCCTCGTCTCTGGCCATGAACTGGCCTGGTGAGTGATCCAGAGGCGCTTGTTCGGCCACCGTAGCTGAGGTCGTTGCTGTTGCTTCTGCTACTCTGGGCCGCTTCTCAGCCTCAGACGACCCTGCTGTGTTGGGGTTTGGGCGCTTCTGCCCAGTTGTGGTTGCTTCAGTTGCGGCCTCAGGATTGATCCTTCAGCCGTGTTCGTCGACTTGGATGACTGTTTTCTTGGTGTGGGCCATGTCTACAATGTTTACACAATAATAGGTAAGTAATGAGTTTACTAAATGGCTCGCCTAGCTTTATATCGGGCGGTAGACAAAGAGGGTCATGTCTCCCGATATCAGATAGGCGACACTCAAAATATCAGTTTAGAGTTTATATCAAAAGTTCTATCATGCGATATGATTTACCCAGTACAAACAAGTCGATATCGGGTGTATAGGTAAACATTCTTGTCGTATGACACAAGGTCTGGCCGACAGGGTAGGACGATATTGGGTTGCCTCATCTGAACAAACCCTGCCCGATACAGATTCATGAGAAAGGTGTCGCCTGATATGATAGAGTATCGGGTGATACAAATTCAAATCCCCTTTGTAAAACAAAATTGGGCGATAAGGGTCTTTACTGATACTAGGTATCATTCAGGCGGCAGGTGCATCACACGATACAGTCAGAAAAACATTGAAAATCCCGATAGGCAAAACTCAGCATGGAGCAGAGGGCATTGTCTGACACGGGCATCATGCAAAGTGTATCACACGACACATGCCTTGCGCGATACGCTTTGGGTGATACACAAAACTAAAGCCTCGTTCCCGACACGGGAATCACTAAAAGAAAAGCTGTGTGATACGACATACCCGACATGGGCTGTGTGACATGATAGGGCGTATCAAGTTATACATGTATCGTTGGGAGCTGTCACGAGCGACACGAGAAGTCGGGAAGGCTGGCCGGCACGGGAGAAAAACGAGAACAAAATGCATGATACAGGAGTAGGTGAAAAGTAAATGTAAGTGCCCGACACAATTAAACTGAAGTTACTATATATAGCCAACGTGAGCGGGGGTAAATAAGGTAAAACTGGACATGTGTCGCATGATAAAGTGCATCAATTTCCATAACACTATAAAATCAGTCAAATCCACCGCGTTGGGAAGCGATTTGCCTTCCTAAGCACGCTTCGCGCCGCGCGAAACGCATGTCGTGTGAGCCAGGTATGTCGGGCGATACGCTTTCTTGTTACACCCTTCTGCCCAACACAGGGAAGCGCGCTTCAAGCCACTCTACGTGCCAACCTGATACAGGAAGCTGATACGGAAGAAATAAAAGGCAGATGGCCGATACGGCCAGACAAAAGGGTATTAGGCAGAGTAGAAACTAAAGAGGCGATCAACTATGCATGCTCGATACACAGAACAAAAAGGGAAAATCTAAAAACAAAGCAGGGCAAGGGTAGAAAAACTAAAATGAAAGAAAAGAAAAAGCATTGCTGGGTAAAACATCATTGACTTTAAAGGGAAGTCTTCCAATCTCAGATAGTGTTACCCATCAAGGCTATAAAACTAAATAGGTGGCCCATAAAACAAGAGAGTCTGTGCATGTGGCGCATGCACTGACTCTGGCCTTATTACAATAATAATGTTCGTAATGTTTTTCTGCATGAAAGGAAATAACGTCCTATGCTAGGAGAAGTAAAAATTTGGGCTGCCTCCCGAAGAGCGATGTAGTTTCCGTTGTCATCTCGACAAGCTTCAGATACTTCTACTCTGACCCTTCAACTGTTGCCTCAACGTCCTGTAGGGTTATCTCTGACCTTCTCATGAATGCTTCATCTTCGTAAAACCTCTTGACTCTATGCTCGTTCACTGGAAAGACCTTTGTCGGATCGTCTTTGTCATATAGCTCCATCATCCCTGATGGATATATCTTTGCCACGATGAAGGGTCCAAACCATCTACTCTGCAACTTCCCTGGAAAAAAACAGATAGAGGATTTAAATAATAGAACTTTATCACCTTCGCTGACGTCCTTTTTCTTTAGATGGGCATCATGCTAGATCTTGGTTCTTTGCTTGTAAATCCTAGCATTTTCATATGCATGGAGTCTCAATTCTTCAAGCTCCTGGAGCTGAAGAAATCTTTTCTTTCCCGCCAGTGACTGGTCCATATTGAGCTTCTTGATTGCCCAGAACGCTTTATGCTCCAATTCAAAAGGAAGATGGTAGGCTTTTCCATAGATAAAGTGATAAGGTATGGTACCCAACATCGTTTTAAAAGCAGTTTGATATGCTCAAAAAGCATCATCTAGCTTAGCTGACCAGTCCTTGCGGGACTTGCCAACTATCTTTTCTAAAATCTGCTTGATATGTCGATTGGAGACTTCCACCTGACCAGACGCTTGTGGATGATATGGTGTCACAACCATGTGGCGAATGCGATTTCAAATTGTCTTTCAGCACAGTGAGATCCGCCATCACTGATGACGGTCCTCAGAACTCCAAACCTTGGAAAGATAATATTGGTGAAGAGTTTGATCATTGCCTTAGCATCACACATTGTAGTGGGTATAACTTCTACCCACTTCGAGATATAGTCGACTGTGATGAAAAAGTACTTAAAATCGTAGGATGAGGGGAATGGTCCCATATAGTCAATACCCCACACATTGAAAATTTCAACTTCAATCCAATCTGATAGCGGCATCTCATTGCGACGGGACATGGTCCCAGTTCACTCACATTCGTTGCAAGACTTTACAAAAGCGTGAGCATCCTTGAACAAGGTGGGCCAGTAGAAACCATATTGTAGCACCTTGGTAGTTGTTTGCTCACCTCCCAGATGTCCTCCATATGGAGAGGAGTGACATTCAAACAAAATGTTCGAAACTTCCTCTTCTAGTATGCATCTTCTATATAACCCATCGGCACAATGCCTGAACAACAAGGGATCATCCCAATAATAGTTCTCTAAATCAGAGAAGAACTTCTTCTTCTGATTATAAGACATATCTGTGGGGAGTTGTTTACAGGCCAGGTAGTTGCAGAAATCTTCATACCATGGCCCCTCAGGGTCTACTGACTGGGCTGAGTAGATGGACTTGTCGGGGTAGCTTTCATTGATGGGTAGTGGGTGATCATCTTGCACCCAAATCCTAGAAAGATGGTTTGCAACCACATTCTCTATAAAGTCCCCTTCGAGATCTTCTTGGGGTGCGGTGTGCGGGCAGAAATCTGACATGTGGTCGGGCTCTCCGCAGGTGACACAACCCTTTATGACTTCCTATTGAACCATCCCTTTGTAACCTTGCTCCTTGAGGGACTGGACATCTGTCATCATCTTGGCAAGCTTGGCTGCGAGGGCCTCCATAGCCTTAGATTCACCTGGATTAGTGTGACTTAGTGACTGTCAGTCATAATCTCTATCTTGCTGGTTCGTAGCCATATTTTCAATATTCTCCCTGGCTCTTTGGGCACTAAGTCCAAAGAAATCACTGCCAGTGGCAGCATTCAAGGACTTCCTCTCAGCGGGGCACACCCCATTGTAAAACATGGTGATGAGCTTTGGTTTCGAAAAACCATGATGCGAGCATTCACGCTGGTAGCTCTGGAATCTTTCCCAAGTCTCATGAAGGTTCTCCGAGGGCTTCTGGGAATACCTCATGATCTTGTTTTTACATTTGATTGTCCTCTCGATGGGGAAGAACTTGGTGATAAAAGCATTGGAAAGATGCTCCCAATCAGGGAGGATCCCATCCTGTAAGCTGGTGTACCATTCTAGTGCCTTGTCCCTCAATGAGAACGGGAAGCACTGGATGTAGATATGCATCAGCGAGACTCTGTTGATCTTAAAGTTGTTGCACGTCCTCTTGAATGTCGTTAGATGATTATACATGTTCTCCTCAGGGGTGTTTCCACCGAACCTGTTATGTTGCAGGAGCTGGAGGAAGGAGGGCTTCAGTTTGAAGTTGGTGATGTTTAAAGGCTACATTACAACCGAGTTTCTCTCTTCATTAGCTCAAACTTGAACGAATGAGCGAAGAGAGCGAGCTTCAGGGGCTTGGTCATCCATGACTTGTCAAGAGCTGGGATGACCTAGAAAGAAAGAAAGGAGTACTTAGTAAGAAACAAAGGTCTAAGAGTGTTGTATAAATTATGAACAGTAAATATTATGTGTAGTAAATAATTGCAGTATTATATGCATATGTACAAAGTTTTGGCAAAGTGCAAGCGAAACTAAAGTTTGTAGAATGGTTTTCTTTGCCTATCCCCGACAACGAAGCCAAAAAGTTGACGATCCTTAAACGTGGGTCCAAGAAAGGGATCATGTCTAGGTTATCGGACTTTAGAAATTTATAATACCTGAATGTTTAAGACACCTACAACTAGCACAGGGTCGAAGTAGTTCGTTATCGAACACAAGGATAGGAAGAACGACACTTCAGAACTTGAGTTTTACTTGTATAAGCACATCAAAAAGGGGGTGCAAGAAAAGGGGGTGTTGTAACATGAACTACACATAAGGAAACATACAAAGGCCCTATCTCCAAAAGGAGTTACAAGAAAGATTTAAGTTTTGGGGTTTAGAGACTTTTATAGGTGTTTTAAATAATAGAATCTGAGGAGATAAAACTGTTGTTGAGGTAAAGCATGAAGGAAGAAAACTTAGGCATAACAAGAAGCAACAAAAAACATCCTGCAACCTCTTCTCTCAAAGAGGGTACCTCTAACTATGCACCATTTCCCACTCTCAAGGGCAGTGACCATAGATTAGAGTGGTAAGGTAAACTAAAGCAGCCTTGATCCTAGGTACTCTCGTACACCCAGATCAGACCAAACTCTAGAGTTGTGACAACCCCCTCTGAAGGGTCTCGAAACGAGAAACACGATTCGATAGCTAGTCAAAAGCGCAATCCAAAAGAAGAAACTAGAGTTCAGATGTTATAAAGAAATCATCCAAAAAAAAGGAACCATACACAGAACAACAAGAGATAAACTCCATAGATTCCAATAAGCTTAAGGAGAGTAAAAAGGTTTAGTTATAATGTATAGGGAAATGAAAGTAAAATGCAGTAAAAGGGGAAAGATAAGCATCAGTCTCCTTGATTTAGGAGGTCGATATAAAATAGTGGAACCCTAAGGGGCTGCTAACCCGGTATCAGGTAGGAGCTCTGTCAGATACACCCGTTTCGGGCAGCCAGCCCTCTCGAGCAACATACTGTAATGGTCAGGACGTACCGAGAGAACTTCCTACCCGATACGGCCGTGTCGGACTGCCAGCCCTCTTGAGCGACATGTCGTAACGGTCGGTCCATATCAGGTTCTATATCATGTCATGTTAGGAATCACTTAAGTTCTCAAGTTCCTTGTATCGGGTATAGAGGGGTGAACTATTTCAGGTTGAGACCCATCTAGGGACCTGGCATGGGAGGCCTTCCTGGTAGTATCATGATACTGCGGCTACCGGGATGGGTTCTAAGTGAACTCCTCCCACCCCTCTCGGGTTGGGGGTGTGCTCACCTAGTATCGCCTGGCATGCCTTAGAACGCGACACACTAGTTCCTGATGTCTTTCTGGAGTTAGCTCTCGTGGGATTCCGACCCATCCCATCGGAGTCGTGTAGCTGCTATTTATAGGCAGCAGTTGGTAGAGGTTGTGATTCTCATGGAGCCATGTGTCCTTTATCAGCTCCATTCATGTGGCTTCAGGGGAGGACCAACGCTTCTATCGCCCAACACAGCTTGTGGTGCGTGTCGGGTTGTGAGCAAATCACCTGACCGTATGGGGTAATGACCCTAGCGGGCAGCTGCTCTGATGAGTGGCTTCATCGTGTGATAGACTCTATCGGGGTGAGTCGTGGTGAGGAAAGCTCCCTGTCGGGTAGATGGTGTATCACTCGTCATGGCCCCTCGCGCGACACGCCCATGTCGGGTTGCTGGTGTGACAGGCATCGACTGTGACGGGTAAGTGGGTGTGTCGTGCAGCCAGTAAAGGGCCGATTCAGGTGCTAATTGTAAGTGGGCAGGGATGGGCCTTTTTTCTGACTTTGGGTGGGAAAATGAGGGAAAACTCTGCAAAAGATGGTAAAAGAGTTAGGAGCACAGTGTGGGTTATTCTTATGCAAAAACAGGATAAAACGGAGAGGAAAATAGTTTAGAAGGCATGTTTGACAACGAAATATGAGCCATAAAATGGGTGTTATCAACCTTCTCTCCCAGTATGACGACCCTCAGTTGTTCTCTCTAGTGGATATCCCTCCCTAGTTGGGTAGGACTTACTTGGGCTCTCCTGGTTTCTACAACTAGAGAGGACAACACTTTCCAGAGCAACTGATTCTCTATTGTCTATGTAGTTGTTGTGTCTTGGGAAGCCCCAAATACCCCTATATATAGGAGGGGTTAGGGTCAGGGTTCCCAGTCCCCAGTCAATGTAGGACTAAAAGTGGGAGTGGAAAGGACTAAGAGATCTGGACTTTTTGCAATAATTTGTGATCTGCGATAGCCGAAATGGCCATTTTGCACACGTAGACAGTCATCTGGTGTGCAAGACGGTCATCTCATATTGCCAAACAGCCATTTGGTAGTTTCCAATCTGAATCAAATGTGGATATTTCAAATCCAATTAATATCTCATATTAATTTCCTTGTTCCTAAAGTAAAGAACAACTAAAACTATTCCGAAAACATCATGAACCTTCGTTCGACCCAACTGGGCCATCTCACCCAAGCAAGATGCCCATCTCACTCACCCAGATGACTTTCTAGTGAGTTGAGATGAGCCGATCAGTTCAATCATATTTAACTAGTCAATTCAAGGTGAGAACTAAGACAAATCAATCTCTGATAAGCCTAACCCCCAAACAACCATCTCAACTACTTGAGATGCCCGTCTGGCTACCCAAATGGTCATCTCATTCAGTGAGATGGTTGCTTTGCAGACTTGGTCAACCATTCAAGCAATCATTTGCGTGAATTGAATACCTAAACACTTTAGTAATCAATTCAATTGTCATTCAGAATCAAACTCCTCTTCTAGATGAGTTCATATGTGTGTGACCCTATAGGTCCCATGACATGTTTGGCAGTGAATGTCCATAACAAGCTTATGACATTACAAGCAAAGAGTGGTGCCTAGTCACACATCAATGCTATCCAAGTAAAATGGAAAGTTAGAAAACAACTTCAACCTACAATCTATGTAAGGTGTTGCAGTGATTGTATAATTCCTTTGTCTCTGATATCCAGGATGAACTTGAGGCATGGTTGGCCATCCTCTCAACATTTGATCCATGTTTCCTTAACCAAGAGCAGATTGTCTGAGATAATGTGACATCAATATCATATATTGATTCACATGTGCATGTGCATGCATTTCTCAATCTCACTAATCAAGTGGCCAAAATGTTATACTCCTACAGGAGGGACAAATCCTATATCTATCACTCATAGTCTATCCACATGTGTCAAATTCACCCAATAATCACAGTTATAACAACCCATGTTTCAGGACTGCATTTGATGATGTCAAAACGTACCCAATGACATGTGACGAGTGCAGTGATTTTAGGTTTAAGAATCACAATCACCACCTTCACTATACAATCACCACCTTCACTATGAGAGCTGACTGTGACTACAAAACCATGTGTCACTCTCACGGTGGGTCTGTCTGATACACTGTTCTCTAACATGCATCTGCGTGCTTGGTTTGATATTGCAATATCATGACTAAAGAGATTTAGTCATCAACCAACTCACACTTTGATCTTATATGTTATTGTTGTCTATCAATCTTCCACAATAACAACCAATCATGGACATAATGAGAATATGTATATATACTCTTAACATTTGTATGGTCTCATCACAAGGGTAGGAACTTGACAACATACGTCATTGAGTTATATAATTCTCTAGACATTCACTCTGTATCCTCATTATCCCATAACTGAGTGCAACAGATGAATCAGAAGCTTGCCTATATATATGTTATTATTAATTTAAATCCTTTTAGGTAATTATTGCATGTTAATCATCATAAGATTTGCTCTATGGGCATACCTTACCAACAATTTATAGTTTAGAATTATGGTTTAGGGGTCAATAGTTACATAACTCTAGAACATGCCTTACAGGATGGTATGTGGTGCCATCCACTAGAAAAAGATAGGATTCTTCCACATGACACCTTGGAGGAATAGAGGATTCCACTAGTGTCCTTGGGTTGAAAAAAATATATTTTTGTATTTGTGTTTTTGGATTTTCTAGAAGGTTCGAAAGATATCTTAGATAAAAGTTATTTGGACACACTAGTACATAACCGACCTTTAGTGTCGATTATTTAAGGCCTTTAGTGTCGGTTTCTAAGCGACACCTATGTGGGCGATGCTAAAAGCCCAACTGTTACACGTCGGTTAAAAAACCGACGCCAAAAACCTTCGCGCGCCACCGAAAACGTGCCAGCAGGGGACTATAGGTGCCAGTTATTAGATAAGAAACCGATGCCATATACCTTCGCGCCACAGAAAGGGTGCCATCTGGGGCACTATCAGTGTCAGTTATTAGATAATAAACCAACGCCATATACCTTCACGCCACAGAAAGGGCGCCATCTGAGGCACTATCAGTGTCGGTTTATTAGTAATAACTGACGCCAAAATCATATAGGCTTCGGTTATTAGCTAAGAAACCGACACCATATACCCCAGTACGGCCGTGGTGTCTGGTCCGCTGCCACGGCCGTGCTGGCCAGCATGGCTGTGGTGTGTGGCCCGCTGCAACGACTGTGCTGGCCAGCACGGCCGTGGTGTCTGGCCTCATTAGGGAAATCGACGTCGGTTACTAGTAGGGAAACCGACACTGTAACCATATGTCGTCGGTTTTATACAAATAACCGATGCCTATTGTTTTTTTTCTGTCAGTCTGCAGACCTACTGTAGCTGGTCACAGGATGCGAAACCTGCAGTTCAGTTATGAACTGTAGGTTTTATGACATCCATTGATATCAGCCAACAACAGGGCACAAACCTGCAAAATTAACAACAAAAATATTCACATATTTCGCAACTTTTAGTTCTATTTGATTTTCACACATTTAGAAACATTCATGTAGCTAGCAATCCATCGTTCCATTCATTTTCACATTCACACATGTAGAAACATTCATATAGCAACCAACAGTTTCATTCATTTTCACTCAGACACATGTAGAAACATCCAGACATGTAGAAACATTCACACATATATTATGATTCAGAAATTCATTTACAAAATATCATTCTTTAGTCATTATTCGCTATCAACATCCCAATTATATGTTAAAACCCCCACTACTTGTACGGTTGTTGCCCATTCTTCTCTTACTTCATTTAATTCTCCCGTCATATAGGCATCATGTACATCTGGTAAGGCCTTTCCTGTAGTGTGGCCAGTTTTAAACACCTCTAAAGAGAATGATGTATATATATAATTAATGAGCTATAAATAAGATTGATATATTTCATTTTATCTAATGAGACTATATAATACCTCAGGAATAGTATCGATGTCCACTGCAGTATAATTGATAATCATGTACATAAATCGCATCACATAGTATGCACATGCCCATCCGTTGTCTTGTGTAGCACACTATAAATTCAAACATACAAAATATTAACAAGTATAACTAATTAAGCATTGTTCACATAAATAATATATACATTGCAGTCCGGAACTTACTTCCACATTCTTCCAAGTTATTTGCTGGTTCTTTTTCTTGGGGACCTTTCCTCCCGCCTTTTTGAACTCATCTAAACCCCTACATGTTAATGTAACATAGTACATTGCATAATTAAATAGTAATGTAATAACATATGTTAACGGATATGAAAATGAAATATTTCTCATCGGAATAATGTCATTTTCATTTTGTATCCATATTTTGAATTCAATTTACTCCCCTTAGGATCTAGATAATATATAGTGAACGTCTCGGGGACGATAACTAGTAACTCCCAATGCATACCACTAGAGGTAAAAATGTTAAAAATTAATAACTCAAAATTCACAATAAAAATGTAATTTTCTTAAATCCAAATTATAATAAGCAAAGTAAACTTACTCTACATCGAATGGAGCTATTATCACCGTCTTCTTATTTTGAGAAAAAATTTGTAAAAGCCTCACAGCAGTATTGTTAAACTGACGGCGGGTGTTTAGCTACTAGACTAATCAATGATGGAATCAAAAATCCTACATGTTCGAATGCAAAATCTGCACATATCTTGTCTAAGTAGCTGCAAATTATGTATTAATTACACATGCATTAATAAATAAGAAACCAGATCACCAGATCCTACACAAGGTGTATGGATGTATAAAGAAGATCTCACCTTATCCATATCTCTATCACAGATGTATTTAGCCAATCATATCGAAACAACTCCAAAATATCTTGTATAAATAGGTTGCTTTCGTATGATTGACCTGCATCATCTGAATATATAGAAACAGTTATAGGGCAATTTATATCATGTTCACCTAACCATATTGCCATACCCCTACAGTTAGGACGTAACGGGACAGGTAGGTCCTGTGGAACCCAATTGGGTAATGTAGGAGGTGGAGGTGGAGGCCTAGATGCTGTGGGTGTCTTCTTTTTAACCTGTATATATATATAATTTCAGATCAACTGACATCATATACACACACTAACAATTTAACGTAATGTAAATTTACCATACAATTTTAGTAAAGAGGACATCCGCTTTTAGCCACAATATCACTCCGCCTTCTGCGTCACCAAGCATTTCACAATCTGGGTGGGCATATGGCAATGGAAGATCCATCCACTTGGAGAATATATGTACCGGGCTCACACGAATCCAACCAGCTGGTAATGGATACCCGTGAAACATTTCACCTGGTAGGGATGGGTAAGTCTATGCTTCTGCAATGACATATTCTTTACTTTTTAGACGGCATGGCTTCAACCTCTACAAATGTTTGTGTAAAGAATGTTATATACATATATAGATATCATCTTTTTTTGAAACGACTACAATTTCATATATACATATCATCTTGAAAACATATCATCTTGAATTAAAAAACTAGTTACTATGTCATAAAAATACTTACAGCGGATGTTCTAGGTGGTGGTTCTATAGGATTACACCCAACCTCTGTAGTACGAATAGAGCGAGACACCATAGGTACTGTCTGGTAAGTGGCAGTCTGATATGCTTGCCACTTTTTCAGTGCTTCTTCGAGTTTCCTATCAACTACCTTATCTACCTATACATGGATAAAATAAAAATTAGCTTCTAATTATTGAATTCTCTTTTACAGTAACATTATAAAGAAAGAATATGTTACCTCTTCTTGTGAAAGTCCCACTTTTGGGACATGTTTGCGCTGGGATGGCCCAAAAAAAGCTTTGATGCCCACACCAGCGCTTGCAGCCCTAACACGTCCAGGATGCTCTGGGTTACCCAGAGCAACTGTCAATTCATCCCTTGTTCCCTCAGGGATGAACTTGCCTTGTTTCCTCAGCTCGTGCAGCTCCCGCTAATCGCCAAAACAAAAATTTGTAATTAAGTAAACACCACAAATAATCAATATTCGAACGATTGTTGTAAGAGTTGTATTTTACCATTTTTGCAACCGCCTCAGCAGTTGCGGGCTTCCATATTTCTCCCTTCTTATTTTGCCTCCCAGCTATCCAGACATCATGGCGAGGAAGAGGTGTGCTATCTATAGTAGAGGACTCCTGAGTAGCAGTAGACTGAGTAGTAGCCTCAGACTGTAATCTTTGGCGAATGCCTGCATACCCCTTTGGACCCATTGTGTGGTCATGCACATTCAGTGCACGCCTTGATTTTTGTGCCTCACTGAGGGCCTAGTTAGTATACACATTAATGATTTGGTTAGTAACACTAAATCTTAATCTTGAATAGGTGAATACAACATATATTAATGAGATTGGGACTGATGCCTAATACCTTGAATTCATCAATTTGTCTTGAAGCAACAAACGCGTCCCATTCTTCTTGGTCCAGGAAGTTCCACTGTTCAGTGGTTGTCTTCTTCCTCTTGTCACCTTCTTTTATGTATTCTCGGGTGAGATTTGTCCTATAGTTCCTTAGGACTCTCCCACAGCGTTGCATCACACATTTACGATGCAGCTTTTCATCCAATTCAAATATACTCTGCAAAATAGAATTGCTATTAACTAGTATCCACAAAATTAGTAATCTACAAAATAGAATTGCAAATTAATAATAACTCACGCATAAATCCTTCCATATTACATCTTTCTTCTCCTTAGGAACTTTATGCCAAGAATCTATCTTACAATCACAATGGCTATGAGTAACATACCCAAGATATGAAACAAACGAATTGTGATTCACACCAGATGCATTTCCTGCATTATTAAAATCCACAACAAAGTTTGGGTCCATTGCCCTTTTGCGCTATTAACTTCTTCATCATAGTGATGCCCCTTCTCTTGTCAACTTTTTGGTGCTGCTGATCAAGTGCCTCAAGTGCTTCAGATGGTACATGTGCGTCATCAACCTAAAATTTGACAAAATAAACACATTTACAAGATATAACTATAAATGGACATATAGATATAAATATATGATGTATTTTTAAAACTTACATTGTGTTGAGGCGCATTGATGTCCTCACCCTCACGGTAATCATCAGCACGGTCCTCAGGAGAATGCTCAACCATATGAAAATTCACATTCACATTGTAAAGTAATTCAAATTGTAAAGCTCACATTGTAAAGTTCACATTCACATTGTAAAGTAATTCACATTGTAAAGTAATTCACATTGTAAAGTTCACATTCATATTGTAAAGTAATTCACATTGTAAAGTTCACATTCAGAAAAATAAAACATATAAAAAAATATAAGCATGCCTCTAATATTGTGATTTTTTATCAATTAACAATCCTTCATTGTGATCTCCGCACACATACAAGTCATCATTAGCTTCAATATTTGCTGGTATTGGCAACCCAACTGAGAATGGACTAGAGTCATCATACTTATCATAGTACTGTTCTTCATCTATAGGATCTTCAATGAACTGTCTTTTACCATGAAGAATAACCGACAATTTATCATTTGCAGGATCATCGATATAAAATACTTGTTTCGCCTGTGATGCCAATATGAATGGTTCACCCTTCTCGCCAATCTTTTCAAAGTTCACTAAAGTGAAACCCAATTCATCCACTATAACTCCTTTGGTGTTATCAACCCAATTACATTTGAAGAGAGGAATTCTGAAATCTATGTAGTCAAACTCCCATATGTCTTCAATGACACCGTAATATGACATTTTAGCTTCACGTAGACTCTTATCCTTTGCACTTGCAAAAAACATAGTCGATGCTTGAAGGGTGACCCCACGGTTTTGGACGACACTCTTATCATCTTGGCACTTTGTGTAATATGTGAATCCATTAATTTCATACCCTTCATAAGACATAATAGTCAATTTTGGTTTAAAGGCGTGGCATTTGATAGTTTCAGTAATATCATCTGGTGTTTGAGATAGTTGATGTAAGACTTTATCTTCAAACCACTTAATAAATGTCTTGTTATGCTCTCTAGCAAGCCACATTGTATTGGCTCAAGGATATTGTCTCTTGATGAAATTGGTATGTTCCTCGATATGAACGTTCACTTCTTCCATGTTGTGTAAAATATACAAGTGACCTTGTTCCAACTGCTCACGGCTGATTACTTTCACACGTGATCCCAAAATTCCTTTGCCAAATTGCTCGTCAATATTCTTGTCATTATCAGGAGTGTCATTACCACTGAGAAAGTCATTGCAAAAATCCATAACCTCTCTCACCACATAACCCTCGATAATACTCCCTTCAGGCCGATAACAGTTTCGAACATCACTTTTAAAAACTCTCATGTATTGTTCAAAGGGATACATCCAATGCAAGAAAACTGGTCCCAACATTTTCACTTCCCTAGTCAAGTGGACAACAAGATGTACCATGATATCAAAGAACGACGGAGGAAAATACATCTCAAGATGACATAGGGTAACAACCACTTCTCTTTGCAATTTATCGAGAGTATCAGGGTCAATAACTTTGCTTCACAGACTGTTGAAAAAGAAACAAAGTCTGGTGATTGCAAACCTTACATGCTTCGGCAATATAGATCTAATTGCCACAGGCAATATTTGTTGCATTAGAGTGTGACAATCATGAGATTTAAGACCTATCAATTTCAAATCTTTCATTGATACCAATCTATGGATGTTGGATGAGTAACCCTATGGTACCTTAACATTTACCAAACATTCACAAAACGCTTTCTTCTCCATTCTAGACAATGTGTAACAAGCGGGAGGTAAGTATGTTCTCTGGTTTTCCATTTCATGAAATTCTATTAATTCAGACCTTATTCCCATTTCACGTAGGTCCATTCTGGATTTTATCCCATCTTTAGTCTTACCTGGTATATTCAACAAAGTACCAATGACACTATCACAGCCATTTTTCTCAACGTGCATGACATCGATATAATGCCTGACTGTCAAAGAACTCCAATAAGGTAGATCCCAAAATATTGACTTCTTCTTGAATAAAGATTTGTCACTCTGTGTGGCCATAGTACATTGTGATCTCATACCAAATTCATTGACAAAGTCTTTTACTCTTTCATAAACAACCTCCCCTGGTATAGGTTTAGGTGCACTCCGTTCCTCATTCAATCCATTGAATGCTTTGCACTTCCTACGATACATATGGAATTTTGTAAGAAACCTTCAATGACCGAGATATACAGTCTTACCGTCATGTTTTAGTCTTGTTGAATTAGTGTTCTCTTCACATATAGGACACACTTTATCTCCTTTGACACTATATCCAGACAAATTCCCATATGCTAGAAAGTCATTAATAGTGCATAACAACATAGTATGCAAATGAAATGTCTCTCTTCATGAAGCATCATAGGTCATCACTCCTTCACCCTAGAGTTTCTTTAAGTCATCAATCAGAGGTTCAAGATAAACATCGATGTCATTTCCAGGTTGTTTAGGGCCCGATATCAACAATGACAACATTACGTACTTATTTTTCATACACAGCCAGGGACGAAGATTGTATATAACAAGCATGACTGGCCAAGTGCTATGTTGGCTGCTCAATGTCCCGTACAGATTCATCCCATCTATACAAAGCCCAAGTCTTAGATTCCTGACTTCTTCACCAAATTTAGGGTACAATAGATCAATCATCTTCCATTGTGGGGAATCAGACACATGTCGTAGGATCCCATCATTATTTTTCTTAACATTTGCATGCCACCTCAAATTCTTCGCATCTATCGGATTGGCAAACAAGCGTTGAAACCATGATATTACAGGTAGATACCACATCACTTTGGCAGGAGAACCAGTTTTGGACTCCCCCGAAGTCGTCAATTTATACCGTGACACACCAAATTTTGGACAATCATTCAAATCCACATAGTCCTTTTGAAATAATACACAATCATTCGGGCATGCGTGTATCTTCTTTGCATCCATTCCTATTGGGCACAACAATTTCTTTACCTGGTATGTTGAGATTGGAAGCTCGTTTCCTTCAGGAAGCATTTCTTTCAACAAAGACAACAATGACGTGAAGCTTTTGTCGCTCCATCTATTGTTAGCTTTCAGCTTATACAATCTCAACACATCGCTAAGCTTCATAAACTTAGCACAACCTATGTATAATGATATCTCAGCATCATGCACAATGTTTCTAAAAATGGGAGGTGGATCGGTGTGCTCTACCCCACAACTATCCAGCATCGCATCAACGATGTCTACTGGAAATGGTTCATTCACATCTACGTCATCGTAGGAAATTTCTTCTTCCACACAAGCACTACTATCGACATCTACTGGTTTTGGGTTTGAAATCTCTCCATGCCAGTGCCATTCTGTATAGCCTTGTATAATCCCATTGCACATGACATGACTTTTGATTAGGTCACCAATGCTGACTTTCAAGTTGTTACCTCAATGCCTACATGGACAGTAGAACCTATCTCCAGGTTGTTTCCTATGTTCCTCGGCAAATCTAATAAAATGGTCAAGACCAGAAATAAACTCTGGGGTGCAGCGATTGGGAATGGACATCCATGATCTATCCATTCTATGATCAAAGAGAAAACAAGTATATATTACAACAAGATTAGGGTCTAGGGTTAACAGATTAGAGTTTTTGCATGGTTAAAACTTTAGGCCAACAAATACATGTGTTGTCATTCTTATATATAATAAATGTGTACCACCTATCCCATTCTTGAACACCTAATCTCACTAGTAAGTGTATAATGTGTATTGGGTTTTCGAGAAAATTTCGGAAGCATTTCCATGCTGTTCTCTAAGTACATATGTACTTAGAGAACAAACGGGGAAATGCTACCAAAATTTTCTCGAAAACCCAATACACATTATACACTTACATCCTAAGTGAGATTAGGTGTTCAAGAACAGTCCCAAATCGGGGACTATCCAAGATTTACTCCTAATGAGTAAATCTTGGATGAGTTTCTAGGCCAACAAATACATGTGTTGTCATTCTTATACCTACAATCCTAGTTTCATCATTCATATCCTAGTTCTTCAAGTTAGGTGATTAACATTGTCAATATACTCAAAAAGGAAACAAGTTACCAATTTCATAGTTAGGACGGTAGAGATACCCTAAGATCTAGATCTAATGGTTCATAATGAGCCTATGATAAATTTACATCACTAGATGATTATATAATTTGAAAAGCAGTACACAAATAAATTCAAATGAGTACATAACTAAATAAAAAACAGTAGACAAAAAAATACAAATAAGTAGATGAATTAATCATAAAAAATCAGTACATAAATAAACACAATCAGTAAATAACTTTAACAAAAAATTCCACTAGCTTGGTGAAATCAGTACATAAATAAACACAATTAGAATATTTTTCAATGGCTTTTGGGGTGACTTGGTGAAATCAAAATGGAGGAGGATGTCGACAAACCTTAGAGATGATAGGGGAGTAGTTATTTGATACAGAGAAGAATAAGAATGGTGCTTGTAATCTTAATGTGGGAAAATGATAGTGCATGTTTTGGGCATCCTTTGTATAGGTTGATCTAGGGTTCAATCCATGGATCAAAAGGTTCATGATCATCTCTTGAATCCAAACCCCAACAGCAGCCTAGGTGTTCCCTTGCGCCGCCCAAGCATCTGCCCAGAGGCCTAACTAGGCAGGGCACCTGGGCTTGGGACCCTAGGTGAACGTCTGGGCTGCTTAGGCGCCGCCTGGGTGAGGTCCAGGTCGGCGGCGGTAGAGGAGGAAAGCCAGCGGAGGAGGAGAAAAGGCGTACGAAGGGTATACCATGCTTTAGGTGTTCAGAGGTGGCAGAGCAAAGAATAGCAGCTGGCGGCGGAGCAGCAGCAACGGCGGAGGAGCGGCAGACCAACGATAGAGCAGCAGCAGCGGCAGAGCAACGATGGAGGAGCGGTGGAGCAGCAGCAGTGGGGGAGCGGAATCGCCAGAGTGCGAGAATAAAAAATCAAGAATGAAATAGAGAGAAAGGGGAACAGTCAGGCTCGTGGGGGTTAAGTTATCAATAAGCATCGGTTATACAAAACAACCGACGTTATTTACTAATCGTGTCGGTTCTCATGTAAAACTGACAACTATGTTCAATAATAGTCATCGGTTTCCACAATAAAAACCAACGCCTATAAACATAAGCCGATAAAAAAAATGTTCTCGAACTCAGCCAATAGTCGTCGGTGACCTTATAAAAACCGACGCTATAGGTGGTCGATATTTTCACGGGAACAGCGCGCGTAAACTCATCCACGTCGGTTACTTATGCAAAACAGACGATTAAATTGGGCCCAATTTCTATCTCACGAAAATACTTTAGTTGTCGGTTTTAAATTAAAAACAGAAGACATATGTTAAATTTTGGAGGTAAATTTTTCCCCATGAAAAATTTGGTTTTGGCGGTCGATCTTAGGCGTGGGTTTTTTATATAGAACCGACGCTAAATAAAAAGTGATACCCGTGTCTGTCCACTCTTCACATATAGATGTCAGTTTTATGAAATAACCGACATTGTATGTTTAAGGCGTCAGTTATTTGTATACAACCGACGACAGTGAATGTGACGTTATAAGCCATTTCTGTAGTAGTGACAGCTAGATTGAGTTATGATCTACAAAACACGATTTATTCCTCTTTAGTAAAACATACTGCTCTTACATTAAGACAATGCAAAATAAAAATATTGTGGGATTTGAAATTGAATATTATATTTAGGATACTTTATATAGGTAAATATTATAGAAGTCTTGTAAAAAAACTCATTTCAAGGGATAATTGCACTTTAGTCCTCAGAAAAGTAGTATTTACATGTGAACTCTCAAAATGTGGTAAATGAGTAAAATGAGTGGATTGAATAGGTGAAAAATATGGCAACAACTATGGACTAAATGGGATCAACTCCATTCATTAGTCAAAGAGCAGATCAAATCTTAATGAATGAATAACTAAAATTGGGGGGGGGTGTGTGAAAACATGTTTCACTACATTTAGGTACCAATGCAACAAGACCCACTAATTTAACCACACCCATCTTTGGTATAAAATCAACCTATTGCCAACTATTCTACTTATACAAGGTTGGTAATAACTAGTTGAAAATGGATCTCTAACTAGTTATTTTTAGACAAGCTAGGAGGTAACTGTAATCATCATACCATCCTCAATGACAGAATCCGCCTCCAAGAAACAACAACAATCAGAATAGGATAGGTCAAATGGAAGGTTGTTTTCCCTTAATGTTGAGGAAGCAGAAGGAGATAATGAAATCATTAAAGGTACTTTACATCTTAATATGCATCTAGTTAAAGCACTCTTCAATTCCAGTTAATCGAATACATTCGTATCAACTGAGTTTTCTGCCATGTTAGAGATAGAATCATGATATATGGATCATGTCTTAGATGTTAAAACCCCTGGTGGTAGGATTTGCTCTTCATATCTCAAACTCCTGACCGTGGACCTCTATATCTCTGGAAGGATGTTTCCCTCAAATTTCATCTTGCTTGACATGACCGCCTTTGATGTCATCCTGGGGATGGATCAGTTGAAGTGGTACAAAGATGTTTTGTTCTATGAAGTATCAAAGGTTAGTTTGTTACATCCTTATGAGGGAAGGATGTGTGTCAAGGGTAGGATGCGAGTGGGTCGATAGTTTTTCATCTCCGCCATCAAAGCTGAAAAGCATGTCTTGCAAGGATGTAGAGCATTTCTACCCTCTATCATCCTCAATGGCACAACTCCTGCTGTCGATCATATGGAAGTTGTGAAGAACTTCCCTGATGTCTTTCCTAAGGAGTTTCCTAGATTGCCCCCAACTCACAAGGTGGAGTTTTCCATCTATCTCACACCAGGAACCACTCCTATCTTGAATCCTTCTTATCGTTTGGCCCATGCATAACTCTCTGAGCTTAAGAAGCAACTTCAGGAGCTTCTCGAGATGGGATTTGTGCACCCTAGTGTTTCACCATTGGGAGCCCCTATCTTGTTTGTGAAGAAGAAGTATGGTTCGTTGCATATGTCCATGGATTATCATATGCTTAATCAAGTGTCGATAAAAAACCACTATTCTTTGCCTGTGACTTATGTCAAAAATATTGCTATTGATCCTGCAAAGGTAGAATTTATGACTAATTGGAAAGCTCCAAAGACTCCGTATGAGATATGTAGTTTCCTCATTTTAGCAGGTTACTGTCAGAGGTTTATCAAGGGTTTTTCTGAGTTAGCTCTTCCTCTGACAATGTTGAAAAGAAAAGAAGTCAAGTTTGTGTGGACACTTGAATGTGAGGACAATTTTCAAAAGTTGAAGAGATGTTTGACATGTGCTCCTGTTCTTACTTTACATGTTGAAGGCACAACATCATCTTCATAGATTCTTCAAAGAAGGGATTAGGGTGTGTCTTGATGCAATAAGATTGAGTGATCGCCTATGCTTTGCTCCAGTTGAAACCTAATGAAGAGAAGTGGCCTACACATGATTTAGAGCTAGAAACTATCGTGCACGCTTTATAGATCTGGTGACACTATCTGTATGGTGTGAAGTTTGAAGTTTTCTCATATCACAAAAGCTTGAGATATCTTTTGACACAGAAGGATCTAAATTTGAGGCAGTGAAGACGGATGGAGTATCTCAAAGACTATGACTTTACCATCACCTATCATCCTGGTAAAGTGAATGTAGTTGTTGATGCTTTGAGTCAAAAGAGGAATGCAGTTTGTGCTTCTATGAACCTGGAGTATGTTTCCTATTGGCAACAACAACCTGATGATAAAGAAGATGTTGAGAAGTTGTGTGTTCATATGGCTAGTTTGTCCGTTACACCTTCTTGGATCTCAAAACTTGTCACTGCACAGCTTGAATGTTCTGAGCTGGAAGAGATGAAGGCCTTAGTTGATAAGCCACATTTTGACTTTTCAGTTGGAGTGTATGGTGTTGTTTGTTTCTGAAAAAGGTTGTGGATACCTGAAGTTCGGAACCTACGCCAGAAGGTTTTGAGCGAAGCACGTGGGTCTAGGTACACTATACATCCCTGGTACTACCAAGATGTACAAGGACTAGCAATGAAGTTTTTGGTGGAAGAACATGAAGAAGGATATCTCTTTATTTGTTGCAAAGTGTTTGACTTGTTAGCAAGTCAAGATCAAGAATCAATGGCCTGGTGGTCTTCTGCACCCGCTTGACATTTTGGAATGGAAATAGGAGAAGATTACTATGGACTTACCAACTCTGTCTACTTTTTGCCTTTCAAGTCCACTTACAAGGTTAATGAGATGGCTCAGTTGTACATGGATTGGAACATTCATCTGCATGGAGTTCCTAAAATTATAGTATCAGATCGTGACTCAAAATTCACCTCTCATTTGTGGAATCATTTTCAAGAAGAGATGGGAACTGACTTGCGTTTCAGTACAACTTATCATCCACAAACCATTGGTCAATCTGAAAGAATGGTGCAAATTTTAGAAGATATGCTTCGTGCTTTTATTATGGATTGGGAAGGTTCATGGGATAAGTTTCTTCCATTGGCTGAGTTTTCTTACAATAATAGCTACCAGGCTAGTATTGGTATGACACCTTATGAAGCCTTGTATGGAAGACCTTGTCATTATCCTTTACACAGGGATGATGTGGGAAAATGTGATCTTGTGAATGGTGATGATATGCATACGATGATAGAAAAGGTTCAGTTGATCAAGAAGTAAATGAAAGTTGCACAAGATCGACAGAAGATGTATGCTGATAAGAAAAGGGCTGACATGAGTTTCCTAATAGGTGACTATGCCTTCTTGAAGATCAAGCCTATATGTTCTATTGCAAGATATAAAGTTAAAGGCAATCTTAGTCCCTTCTATGTTGGACCATTTGAGATCTTAGATAAGGTTGGAGAGTGTGCATGTCATTTAGCTCTTCCTCCTACCTATGACTAGATCCATAATTTGTTTCATGTCTCTGTGCTGAGAAAGTATGTGAAGGACCCATCTCATGTACTCTCTATCGAGCCTTTAAATATTTGAGAGAATCTGACTTTTAAAGAGTTACCTGTGAAGATTCTTGACTCCCAAGTTAAGCATTTGAAGAACAAAGAGATTGAGTTGGCAAAAGTCTTATCGTAGCATCATGGTTTGGAAGAAACCACTTGGGAGCTTAGAGATGAGATGTTACATACTCAACCTTCACTTTTTGTATGAGATTCGGGGATGAAATCCTTTTTAATGATGGAGTGCTACAACGAACTAAAATCCATGTGTAATCCTTATTTTAACCTTTTCCTAAGTTTTTCCTTTCATTTCTATCCTTGACGTTGAATTAGTGGAAATTATACATTTTTGGTGTACATTTGTTCCCAATATTTTACTTTATAAGGAGTTAAGCACAAATACCTTAGTGAAAGTTTACTAATGGATTTAATTTGCAAAATGTCCACTTAAGAGGGATAAGAATAAAATAAAATCGATCTAGAAGTTTCTATGACCCTTTTGTGTGGGAAAAAGAACAGAAAATCCTAAAACTAAGATAATGTGATATTAAATGAATTAATTTTTCCATTAAGTAAAAATAAGAGTAAATTACCTAAAATTCATAAAAGTGGACAAGTTTTCTTTGATTACAAGTTTCTTGGGTAGTAATTGTCACAACTTTTGGAAAAAATTTAAGTATAGTTGTAATAATTGAATGGGAAAATAGGATATAACTCAAAAATACAAAATAAAATCATTAATGACTCCAAAAGTAACAATTGATGTTGAATTCATGATCTACATGTGAAAATATGCCTTTTGGTGAATTTTCACTAAATTTGGAGAATATTTAATTAAAAGGTAAAACTAGGAGAGAGAAAGTGTGTAGAACTTTCAAAATATTAAATAATTATAAAAACAACTCTCACATGTAAAATTGATGGCAAAATCATATCCAAGGCACTTAATGTGACTTGTAGGTGAAGTTTTGTCAAATTTGATAATCTTATAACCATTAATGAATGAGGAAAGAGAAAACAAGATTTGATTTATTTAACACATTAGAAGTTCTCAAAAGACAAAACTAATTGCATATTTGGATTCTTCATATCAAAAATAAGCTAGGTGTCAATTTTCATTTAATTTGGAGCATGTTTTCCCCCCTTAAACGAGTAGATAAAAAAGGAAAATTAATGCATATATGCACTATATTCTAATAAGATTGAGATTTTGATTTAAATGACATGCTTTGATCTTTGACCCATGCAATCTTGACCATTAGATCTGTGATCCAATGGCTCACAGATCGTCTCCTAGATCCCACCGATCAGGAAACATGGATCGATTTATGTGGATCGTATTTTCTTGAATTCTTGCTTGTCTCTCGATCAATTCACACGAAATCTTTTCCAAACACTTTCAAATGAGAAATCACATCTAATGATCCCTTAATTTTATATTTTCATGGAGAAACCAAGAAATCCCCAAACCTTTCTCTCCAAGCAAGTTTGGACCACTTCCTTCTCGCTTTCTTACTCAACCTTGCCTGTAAATACTGGCACCCGAGTCTTCCTCAACCCCCTTGCAACTACTTTCACCCTTCAACTGCTCGTGTGTTCGCATCTTCATGTTCCAATGTACAAATTTTGATCCAAGCCTTGTGGTGGGTGGTCCTCCATCTCCTCAGTGCCTCAATTCGAATTGTTTGGTCCTTCAGGTTCATAACACTCCTCTCTTCCTTTCTATGTTGATGTTTCGTGAATTCTCACTAGTAGTAGATTTTCCCAATTCTGTACAAGCTTTTGTTCATCAACCATGGAGTGACTCAGCAAAGGGGATGAATCCCTTGTGTGTTTTCCCTCTCCTACCCTCGTTGTTTTCTATTTCCCTTAGCTTACTTCTTGAGGGTAGCACTATCTTTTCACCACTGCCTTCTTTGCTTGAGTGAGTCAAAGCCCCACGTTTGACCCTTAACTTGGCCGACTCTACTTGAGCAAAGTCAGTGAGGCGGGCCCATTCTTCTCTCTCTCTCTTCACCTTTTTGTGATGGTTTTGTTGACATGGCACTCTCTGATTGGTCTATATAGGAAAAATCATATCCTTTTATTCCTTTGTCAAAAAATCAAAAGAAAATATGTTTTTATAAAAATGTAAGCCTTCTAATAAAAATGTTTTTGAGACTTTGTTTTGAGTTTTATTGGAAGGTGTTTTCTAAAAATAAATATAATACATAAAAATCACCAAAAATGCTCTTTTAACCTCATAACTGATGAATGCATATTCATCATGGTTTCAATCACCTTGTTTGACCCAATTTTGCTCAAGTATATTCTCTTTTGTTTGCTATATCCTTTAATATACAAATTTACCTAGCTTAATTGGTTTATCTCCATTTTAATTGAGAATTATTCTTCCCTTGCAGGCCCACAAGCACCACGACCCATCTCCATAGCTCACGATAACTCTCCCCTCTTCACTTTTCCCTCCACTCATCCAGCTGTCCACGTTTTCCCTCAAAACCCTACATAGCCGTGACCTGATCCTCTACACCGTGATCGTGGTTTGGTTCTTTTCCTCTACGCACTGCAACCTAGTTCTTTAGACTGTGACCAACTCTCCTTCTAACCCTATAATCGCGATTGCGCTTTCCTCCCTCTCTTCCAATACCCTGACCCGCAATCACCTTCGCGGTCGCTTCCCTTGATCTAGTTCGCCACTCCCATCTTCAGCAAACTACGATCGACAACACCCCATCACGCTCACGAACAACACCCACGGTCTCCCTCCCAACTACTCCGCGATCATGGTGTCTCTCACCACCAACGCCCACAGTCATCTCCCCTACAAACCACGATCTTCACAACCCTCAGCACAAGCTACCTCCAGACCGCGACCATCCACCCCTACTGATCGTGACTCCCATAATCACGACCCACTTGCTTCACCCTCTCTCCACCTACTCTTAAGGTCGTGATCTCTAGCACCAGCACCGCGATTCACCTCCTCACCCACGATCCTCCGATCAATGCCACTTCCATGATCAACATCACCTGCACCTCCATCAACGATCTTCTTCTTCGCACACAACAACCAACATTGACCTGTCCTCCAATTCATCCAAGAAAGGCAGCCCCGACTCCCTACAGGTCACAATCTACTACACCACGACCTGGGATTTTTGACCCCCCCTTTGATCACAATCTTCAGTTCTCATATCCACACCCGCCATCTGCACCACTTCACCTTCTCAAGTGACCTCACAATCTTCCCTCCTACAGACCGTGACTGGGTGTGGCAATAACCGCAGTCGCAGTTTTCAATCCGCAACCTATGCCACCTTCCTGCGGTTCCCGCTCGACCTCCGCCACATCTAGTAGACCACAGTTCCTCATCTACCAAGAACTTCGCCCACAGTTCTCTTCTCCCAGACCGTGACTTCCTTTCCTCTTCACCCCTTCCAACAAGCATCTACCGCAACCAAGCCAATGGTGATATCCACAACCAAAAGAAAAGAACTAAGAACCGCGACCAGAGTTCATCACACCACGACTAGTGAAATGAGGCCATGATTGCGGCAATGTCCAACACTCCTATAAATAGACCTCTACCCTAGCCATTCAAGGCACCCTCTCTAGACATCATTAGGCTGCAGGTCTATCCTCAGCCTAAGGAGACAGTCTCCTCCACCGCCAGGCTATGCCCAAGAAGCATTTGACCCCTGCTACATCCATCTATCTGCTCCATCCAACCCGTTTTTCCAGATCTGAGGTGGAAACCCAGATCTGCAGCCGTCTTCATCATCTACGCCATGCCTACACTGCCATCACGTCCACGAACTGCTTCTCCTATTGGGAGCAAGGACTATGAGAAGAGAGAGAAGGTGGAGAAAGAAGATCTGCCCCGTCTGCCAAGGTGTTCTTCCCTCCTCATCCATATCTGCTATGATGTGGCATAGAAGACTGTATCTTCATTGAGCTACGACTATCTTTTGCATCATGCTCATGGCAGAATCTTCCCTCTTTCTTGTTCTTTTTGTTCCTTGCATCATGGGCGAGTAGTTCCTTTTCAATGGGGTGCAGGGACTAGCCCTACTACACATGCTTATATGTCTTTTCATTAAACATTCCATGGCTTGTATATAGCTTTTCATTTCGTTGTTAATTATCGATGTGTGCTTGTGGATTGATCACATGCTTGCATTTATCTTGTTCGTTCATATGTTGTGAGAACTTCTATATGTAGGTTTTGAATGTCGATTAACGCGGTTGACTTCCTGATGAGAAATCAGATGGAATTCCCTGAAGTCGTGAGTGTGTGATCCGTGAGGGGATGGGCCTTCTAGCCCACGGTGACACTTCTGTGTGCCTAAACATCCTAATGGAGGGCCGCAACTTCAGTTGGATATCTATATCTTTGGATCCGTAAGTGTGTGATCTGGATGGCGACGAGACATCTGATGCCTAAGGTGATGCTTATGTGAAGCTAAACATCCTAACGGAGAGTTTTAGGCAGCTCTATTTGGATGGTTATATCTAGCCTGGATGTTTGTGTTTGGATATGTTTGCATGTGTAGCGGTGGTGAAACCTGGGTCCATCCCAGCGATTCCTATCATTAATCTTCAATCAACTTTTAATCCTGCTCTTTACTTTCCTTGCATTTAGTTTAATTAACCTCAAACCAACCTCTATTCTAAATATTAGTCTTGATTCAACTAGATTTGACTAGTAAAGATTCTTAAAAATGTTGTCCCTTGGGATTCAATCCTCAACTATATTGAAATAAGACATGTTCGCTTGCGGGTGGTATTATTGCATAAGGTTTTGGTAAAACTCAGGGATTTCTGCCCTGGGTGAGTTTTTTAGTGCGATAATAGACCACGTCAAATTCTCGTGTCGTTGTCGGGGACAACGGAATCATCTAGTTGAATATAGTTCTATTAAGGCTAATTTAGGATTTTGCTTTTAATTTTGATACAATCGAGCATCTACTTGAATTTGACTCTACTTCGCCCGCCTAACTCCAGAAAGATCTTTCCATCCTAGGTACCCTCAAAGACTAGTGCGTGCACCGCTCAAATAGTTCCAGCCTAACTTCTAGCTTTGACCCTGAAATAGAAAGAGCCTTTCGTCGTCAGAGTAGAGAGAACCAAGCTAGGATGGAACAAGAGGAGGAAATTGCCCGAAGGGTAGCTCAAGCCCTCAATGCAGAAAGAGAAAGGCTTATGCAATAGCCCGAGCTGCAGTTCAAGAAGAAATCCAAGCAGCTCAAGCAGCAGCTCAACAAGCTGAGTTAAAAAAAAAAGACCTTAGAGAATTCTCAATCCCTAAAGCTACTGATGTTCACCACCCAGTACAACCTCCTCCCAACAATGCTACCAATTTTTAGACCAGAGCCCATTGGGTTACACTGCTTCAGAATAGCCCTTTCTATGGTAAGCAAGGAGAAGATAATCAAGAACATCTTCTGAGGTTTATAGATCTGTGTGCTATGACAAAGCAAAATAGAGTCTCAGATGATGCCATCAGACTCCGTCTCTTCAAATATTCTCTTGCCGATAGATCCATGAGTTGGTACAACTCTTTGCAATGTGAATCCATCACCACCTGGGAGCAACTTCAAAATGTCTTCCTAGAAAAATTCTATCCTCCTTCTCTCACCTATGAAATTAGGGGCCGAATAACACAGTTCACTCAGGTCCCTAGTGAAACCCTTTCAGAAGCATGGGAAAGATACAAAGAGCTCCTACGTAAGTGTCCACACCATGGCATTCCTATAAATCAACTCATCAAAATCTTTTATAGGGGTGTGGATGATGATATCAAGAAGTTCTTAGACTCCTCATCTGGGGGAAACTTCATGTGTCAAAGCTATGATAGTGCATGGAAGGTTGTCACCCTTGGAGCTGAAAATCAGGACAAATGGGGTAGACCCGTAAGTAAAGGAGTGTTGAAGGTTTCTATGGCAGAAGCTACTTTTGAGTACAAGTCTATCGTCGAGTCTCTTAAGATTATTGTTGCCAAGCAAGACCAACTTGAATCATCTTTTGTTGCCTATGAAAGAAGACATTCACCCTCTTGATAACAAGAACAAGTCAAGTCAGCTTCACTATTCTATGAAGCATGTAAAGGCATCGATCATTCTATGCTAGCCTGTAATATCCTCTATGATGTTGTTCTGGGTAATACTTGTACCCAAGGAGATAATGGTCAAATGGAAAATCTGAATGTTGTCAACACTATCCCTGGTCAAGGATATTTTAATCCGAATCAGAACAGGAACCATCCAAGTTTTCAATATGGAAATCCTTTAGGATCAGAAAACTCATGACAACTTGGTTTGAATAATCAACAACGAGGCCTGCCAGCATTCCAGTATAACCAATAACAAAATTTCGGGAATCAAGGGAACTTTAGAGGTAACTTCCAGAATAGAAACTACAACAATTATCAGAACAATTCTCATTTCCAGAATACAAACTAAGTGTGTTATCAACAACAAGGACAACAAGTTGGTCCCATCTTTCATGATGACAAACTATCAGCCATTGAGAAGATGTTGCAGTCACAACAAACTATGATACTGAATCAACAAGCCCATCAGAAGGCTATTGAATCTCAACTAGCTTAACTTTTAGCTAGACTCAAGCCACCTGCTGGAGCTTTCACTGTCCAACTATAGAACAAACCTAAACATCCAGAGCAACTGAAGGTTGTCACTACCAGGTCTAGAAAATACTATTATGATCCTCCTGACAAGACACTTGTGGTACTTACAAATGATGATGACTTTGTGTCTGCCCATGACTCTACAATACATGAATCTCAATCAAAAGAACCACCAACCACTGATAAGATAGACAAAGCAAGTTTAGAAGAACATGTTGTTACTGAAGCTGAAGCAACACCTGAGCTAGATGTGCCAGTGTACAAGCCTTTTCCTCCTTTCCTAGCTCGTTTGAAGCAGACAAAGCTTGAAACATGTTTCAACAAGTTCAAGGAACCATTGAGGAATCTTCATGTTGATATAACCTTTCTTGATGTGTTGGCTGAGATACTAGCCTGGAAAAAGTACTTAAAGTCTCTCCTCACAAGAAAATATATTACTGAAGAATATGAGACAGTCAAGTTAGCCACAACCACTTCTGATATCATTCAGAGCAAGATGCCCAAGAAGCAGAAAGACCCATGATCCTTTGGGATTTTGTGCCATGTCAGTGACTCTTCATGTAAGAAGGGATTGGCTGATCTTGGAGCTAGCATCTCTATCATGCCACTTAGCCTTTGTAAGAGGCTAGGGTTTGTAGAACTGCTTCCAACTGGCATGACCATACATCTTGCTGACAATTCTATGACTCTTTATTTGGGAATCATTGAGGATGTCCCACTCAAGGTAGGAAAAGACTCTTATGTCCCATGTGACTGTGTCATCATGGACATAAAAGAATATGCCAGATACCCTCTTATCTTTGGCCATCCATTCCTTGCCACAGTGAGAGCTCTGATTGATGTTGAAGCAGGAACCTTACTTCTCAGACTAGGTAAAAAACCCTTGAGTTCAAGGTTTTTGAAAGTATGCGAAGACCAAGCATGCAAGAAGAAGTCTACTTGCTTGATTGCATAGAGAAAATTTCACTCCTTACACAAGAGGATTATGAACATGATGATCCTTTAGTAGTGGCTATAAAAAACCCATCTGCTGATAACTCCATTGACGAACAAGTGAAGGATTGCGTTCTCTAACTTAATGTTGCTGAAGAAGATCCTAAAGCTAAATTTGAGGAACTCAAGGCTGTGAATGTAGATGAAGACCTATGTGAGAAACCAGAAGCTCCTGAAATGAAGCCCCTACCAGAGGGACTAAAGTACGTGTTTCTGGATGATCTCAAGGTCTTCCCATTTATTATAAATTCCTATCTAATGACTGAATAAGAAGATAAACTCCTAAAAGAATTAAAAGAAAGAAGGAAAGCTAACGGCTACAAGATGAGTGATCTCACCGGGGTCAGTCCATCTCTCTACATGCACAAAATCCCAATGGTGGAAGACCACAAGCTGACGGTCAAACATCAATGAAAGCTTAATCCAAATATGAAGGAAGTAGTCCACCTTGAAGATATTAAATTGCTTACTACATGGATCATCTATCCTATATATGACTCGCCATGGGTGAGTCCTATACATGTTGTCCCAAAGAAAGGTGGCACTACTATGATACGGAATGAAGATAATGAACTCATCCCCACTTGAACAGGTACTGAGTGGAGGATGTGTATCAACTACAGGAAGTTAAACAAGGCCACATGCAAAGACGATTTCCTGATGCCTTTTCTAGACCAAGTTTTAGAGCGATTGGCTCACCAGGAATACTTATGCTATCTCGATGGTTACTCTGGATTCTATCAAGTTCCTATACATCCTGATGACCAAGAGAAAACTACTTTCACTTGCCCCTTTGGAACATACGCCTTTAGAAGGATGCCATTCAGGCTATGTAATGCGCCTGCAACCTTCCAACACTACATGGCAGCCATATTTGCTGGTCTTACCGAAACTATTATGGAAGTTTTTATGGATGAACTTTCTATATATGGGGATTCATATGACTCATGCCTGAGACACCTCTCCCTGGTCCTCAAATGATGTGAAGAAGCATGTCTAGTGCTAAATTGGGAGAAGTGTCACATTATGGTAAAAGAAGGCATAGTCCTTGGCCATAGGGTCAGTAATCGAGGAATTGAAGCGGACAAGGAAAAGATCAAAGTGATTTCTAAACTCTCTATCCCAAACAATGTAAGAGAGGTTCGCGTGTTCCTTGGTAATGCAGGCTTTTACATAAGGTTTATCAAAGATTTCTCCAAGATAAGCAAGCCTATTACCAACTTATTACTAAAGGATGTTGATTTCCATTTTTATGAAGAATGCATCAAGAGTTTCAACAACATGAAGCATGCTCGTACAACAACACCCATCATCTGAGCTCCAGATTGGGGGCACCCATTCAAAATAATGTGTGATTCCAGTGATTACACAGTCAGTGCCGTCTTAGACCAGTGCATAGAGAGGAAACATCATGTCATCTACTATGCATCAAAGACCTTTGATGAAGCTCAAAGGAATTATGCAACTACCGAGAAGGAACTCGTATCAGTCGTGTATGCCTTTAACAAGTTCAGATCCTACCTCATTGGTTTGAAGGTCGTTGTTTACACAGATCATGTTGTTATTCGTTACCTCCTAAAAAAGAAAGATGCAAAACCCATGCTGATCAGATGAATTCTCCTCTTGCAAGAATTTGATTTAGAGATAAGAGATAAGAAAGGAACAGAGAATGTTGCGGTAGACCACTTGAGTCGTATCCACACCCTAGACACTGAAAAGATCCCAATTAACGATTCTCTTCCAAATGACCAGTTCATGAAAATCTCAAAAGCTACTCCTTGGTACTCAGACTATGTGAACTACCTCGCCACCGGTGTCATCCAACCTGAATGTACCGGAAATACACTGAAAAAATTCATGCATGATGTGAGGCAATATCATTGGGATGAACCATACCTCTTCAAGCTTTATGTCGATGGTCTCTACAGACGTTGTATCACTGAGGAAGAAGCCCAACTTGTTTTAGAGCAATGCCACTCAGGCCCAGTTGGAGGCCATATGAGTTCTAAGAAAACTGCTTTGAAGGTTTTGCAATGTGGTTTCTTTTGTCCAAACATATCCAGAGATGCCTAAAACTTTGTTCTATCATGTGACAAGTGTCAGAGAACGGGTAAAATTATGAAAAGAGATGAGATGCCACTTAAGCTATGACAAGAAGTAGAGATTTTTGATGTTTGGGGAGTGGACTACATGGGCCCATTCCCATCCTTGCATGAATTTTGCTACATTCTAGTTGTAGTGGATTATGTCTCTAAATGGGTAGAGGCCATACCAACAATCACTAGCGATTCGAAACTTGTCCTCAAATTGTTCAAAGGCATTATATTCCCCCATTTTGGAGTCCCATGCACTGTGATATCCGACGAAGGTTCTCATTTTCGGGAAAGAAGCTTTGAAACGTTGTTAAGAAAATATGGTTTAACACACATGGTAGCTTCCCCCTACCACCCACAAACAAGTGGGCAGGTAGATGTTTTGAACCGACAACTCAAAGCAATCCTAGAAAAGACAGTAGGACATAACCAAAAGGATTGGTCAGTAAAAATCAATGACGCCTTGTGGGCCTACCGAACTGCTTTTAAGACTCCTCTTGGGACAACACCATTTAGATTAGTCTATGGGAAGTCATGTCACCTACCCATAGAACTCAAACACAAAGCTTGGTGGGCAATAAAAAAACTAAATTTTTACATGAAGAAAGCTGGTCAAGCTAGGATTCTGCAACTTTAGGAGCTGGAAGAACTTCAAATGACAACCTATGAAAATGCTTGAATATACAAAGAATGCACAAAGTTATGGAATGGTGGTCATCTGAAAAGGAAAGACATACAAGTGGGAGACCAATTTATACTATTCAACTCAAGACTAAGGTTATTCCCAGGGAATCTTCATTCTTGATGGTCTGGACTGTACATTGTCAAAAGCATCTACCCACATGGTGCCTTCGTTTTATGGAGTGAAAATTTAGTAGAATTTGTGGCAAACGACCAAAGCTTGACGAGATATTTCACCTCAGCCGAAATAGGCACTGAAGCGATGTTGGATCTCTCCAAACCAACATATCTACCAGAAAATTGAAGGAATCAAGTCGAGCCAACAACATAAAACAAAGGCACTTGTCTGGAGGCAGCCCGACCCTTACCTCGGATTTTTACTTTGAGTTTTAGTTTTAGACAATGCATCGCAAGATGCAATCTTACGTTCTGATAGTTTTCATTTTTAATATTTCAGATGGAGGACACGTCACCGAAAGGAATGCAACCACATTTGGTGGACCAACCGGTATGATTTTCCCCCTCCATTTCAGATTTAGAGTTTGCTCGGGATGAGCAAATTTCTACGTTTGGGATGGAGGGTGGGTGGTGCGTACTTTACTTTCCACAAACTCCTATCTGTTTCAGACTTAAGATTTCATCATTGCATTTTTAGCAAATTTTTGAAATTTTTTAAAATTTTTCAAATTTTCAAAGTAGCTTTGTATAAAAACTTGATGAACTTTTGACGCTTTTTGTTTCAATCAAAGCCTTTATCTAGCCGGCTATCCCATTTTTCCATGCAATTTTGAATCATTATACCCTCCTTATCCAAAGTGAAGCCTCAAGAGGGACAAATTCTAAAACTAGCCAGTGGTTAGAAATCACTGTGTGAAGCTTATGAATCCTAACATCATGATCAGTAAGGATGGCAAGTATCTTTCGAATTGAGAGGGATCAAACACATTGTGCTTCCTAACTGACTTGTGGAACAATAGCATGGAATTTCCACTGAATCCTCATCAAGTCATTATTTGAGCAGAGTATGATAAGGAGAACAACCTGATGCACTGAATTGTAAATCAAGTTGCACTCTGATCTGAACTCTCTTCTACACTTCTTCTATCATCTTCTTACCCCTCCATCCACAAAAAAGAAACAAAAATAGCCAAAATAATGCCAAACCCTAAGTTTGGGGTGGCACACCTCCTCCCTCTTTATTCACTTCTTCCATACCCCTCATTGTGTAATTGGGGCATACCACCACGAAAAGATGCCAATGCACACACAAAAAATGCAATCTTGAGTTAAATAGAGGAGAGATTTGCACAAAAAAATAATAATAAGAGTTGCAATCAATAAAATTGCAACCATATAATAAAAATCTTGAGTCGAATAGAGGAGATATTTATTTCTTCTTTCCATACCCCCCTTCACTCCCTTTTCCACCTACTAGCACAATGAATGCCTACTTTGCCAATATCTTGAAAAACACCAGTGTCAGATCAGGTGCACACTTGTTGCTCTGTGGGTATCTCTGGACTCTTACAAAACTCTTAGACATGCTTAATGTTGGAAAATGTGGGGAGGAAGTGATATTGGGAAATGAACTCAGGAATGAAGATATGATAAGATGTGTTCAGTGGTCTCAGGAAGTCGAGATACTTAGTCATACATAGGAGAGAAGAAACAATCGTGAAGTGAAGATGAGGCAATCACACAAGTTGAAATTTGGTGACTGTTTCAGATTTTGTGTTACTCAAGGATGATCAACATTTATGTTTGGGGTATTTTGATGAATGCATATTCATCATGGATTCAGTCATCTTGTTTGACCTAGTTTTTCTCAAGTATGTTCACTTTTGTTTGCTATATCCTTTAATATACCAATTTACCTAGCTTATTTGGTTTATCTCCATTTTAATTGAGAATTGTTCTTGTCCTTGCAGGCCCACGAGCACCACGGCTCATCTCCATAGCTCGCGAAAACTCTCCCCTCTTCACTTTTCCCTCCACTCTTCCAGCTGTCCACATTTTTCCTCAAAACCCTACATAACTGCGACCTGATCCTCTACACCACGATCGCAGTTTGCTTCTTTTCCTCTACACACCACAACCTACTTATTTAGACCATGACCAACTCTCCCTCTAACCCTATAATCACGATCGCAATTTCCTCCCTCTCTTCCAATACCGTGACCTGCGATCACCTCCATAGTTTCTTCTCTTGCTCTAGTTTGCGACTCCCATCTTCAGCAAACCACGATTGACAACACCCCCTCACACTCATGAATAGCACCCGCTGTCTCCCTCCCAACTACACCACGATCACGGTGTCTCTGACCACCAACTCCCATGGTCATCTGCCCTACAAACTGCGATCTTCACAACCCTCTGCATCTGCTACCTCCGGACCGCGACCATCCTCCCCTACTAATTGTGCCGCCCATAATCATGACCCACATGCTGCACCCTCTCTCCACCTGCTCTTGAGATCACAATCTCTAGCACCTACACCATGATCTTCACCTCCTCACCCATGATCCTCCGATCAACACCACTTCCATGATCAACATCACATGCACCTCGATCAATGATCTTCTTCTCCGCACACAGCAACCAACCTCGACATGTCATCCAATTCATCCAAGCAAGGCAGCCCCGACTCCCTACAAGTCACGGTCTACTACACGACAACCTGGGATTTTTGACCCCCCTCCAATCGTGATCTTCAGTTCTCAGATCCATGCCCACCATCTGCACCACTTCACCTTCTCAAGTGACCTCACAATCTTCCCTCCTACAGACTGCGACCGGGTGTGGCAATAACTGCGATCACGGTTTTCAGTGTGCAACCAATGCCACTTGCCCACAATTCCCACTCGACCTACGCTACATCCAACAAACTACGGTTCCTCATCCACCAACAACCGTGCCTGCGGTTCTCTTCTCCCAGACCGCGACTTCCTTTCCTCTTCACCCCTTCCAACAAGCATCTACCGCGACCAGGCCAATGGTGATATCTGCAACCAAATGCAAAGAATTGAGAACCATGACCAGAGTTCATCACACTGCGACCAGTGAAATGAGGCCCAACACTCCTATAAATAGACCTGTACCCCATCCATTCAAGGCACCCTCTCTAGACGTTGTTAGGCTGTAGGTCTGTCATCAGCCTAAGGAGACAATCTCCTCCACTTCCAGGTTGTACCCAAGAAGCGTTCGACACCTGGGCACAACTTCATTTGGATATTTGTATCTTCGGAGCCATAAGTACATGATTCAGATGTCGATGAGAAATCTGATGCCTAAGGTGATGCTTACGCGAACCTAAACATCCTAACAGAGGGTTTGTAGTAGCTCTATTTGGATAGTTTGATCTTGCCTGGATGTTTGTGATTGGATATGTTTGCATGTGTAGGGGTGGTGAAACCTGGGACCATCCCAACGATCCCCATCATTAATCTTTAATCAACTTTTAATCCTGCTCTTTACTTTCCTCGCTTTTAGTTTAATTAACCTCAAACCAACCTTTGCTCTAAATATTAGTCTTGATTCAACTAGATTCGACTAGTAAAAGATTCTTAAAAATGTTGTCCCTTGGGATTCGATCCTCAACTATAGTGCGATAAGACCTGTCTGCTTGCGAGTGGTATTATTGCACAAGGTTTTGGTAAAACTTAGGGATTTCAGCCCTGGGTAAGTTTGTTAGTGTGGTAATATCCACGTCAATAACTCTAAAATAGACAAAACTATATGTTTTCTTAATCAAGAGAACCTTATAGAATCAATGGTGATAAGTTTAGAGTCTAAGTTGAGGTTTTGTTCTAAAAGTCTAACAATTAAGGTTTCCTTACCTTTATACATGTGTAAACCCTAATTCATTGTTATACATTGAAAATAGGAAAGTGGGCTTTGGACTCAATTAAAGTAGTGAAAGAGAGTAATTGGATTTCATTAAGAAAGGTATGTGCTTTCCTTACACCTATATTGGGAATAATTGCAAACCTAACATGGTTTCCCTAATGAGGCTTCTATGAAACCCTAATTTCTCTTTGATAATTCCTTTGCTATATTTTCCTCAAAATTAGTTATATTATTTATTTCTTAGGTCTTATACCCCACTGCCATGTCTATATTTACTTGATGTTTATACTTGCCATAGTTCTGAGAATGTTGATTTTATTAGACTATTGAACTAGTGTAGTGGTACTTACGTACAACCACCCATAGATAGGGCATGTGTAAATTCGCTCAGAGGAATGTGTTACTCTCCCCAATATAGAATATTTGTTGGTGATTGGAATGTGTTACTCTCCCTCACCTATTGGTTGAGGTTAGGTAGGTGCCTCTACATAGTTTAGGTAGTCAATGTTAATCATGCTAGCAACCCTTTTTTTTTTTAATGCAAGCATCTATTTATTTATTCCTCATACTTTTATCTATCTTCATCTTATGATGAAATCTTATCCTTATTTTCCATGTTGTTTTCTTATCCTTTGTCCTTGTTCGCTATCTCTGACACATACCTTGTTTTTCTTCCATTTTGTTGGGTGCTTACCCAACCACCCTAGCTAGATCAAGGTGTTGAACAAGGCCAAGGTGACCAAGTTTAGGACTAGTAGATTCAAGTTTTGCAAACAAGGATGACTAGGTTGCTTATTGCTAGATCCTATAGTTTTTTATACAGATTAAAAAGATATTAGGAAAGTAGAATGTAACAGAGAGACATTTTTTCTTTCAAAGTAAAAGTTTGTACATACTATATGTATGAATGGAATAATTAAGAACCATGGACCGTGTGCAACTAAGACCCTTTGCTTCTATTTTTTAGTGTGTGGGATAAAGTGTATAAATTGCGCTAATAACTCAAAAAAATGTTTGCACTTACCATATAAATATATTTTAACTTCCACACAAAACGTTTGTCTTGAATCTTGGGAAAGTTTTCATTAATAGATTTATTTGTATTTCATATATTAAGGATGTTTAAAATACAATAGGAGGGTTCTTGAAAACTTAAACATTTCCATCAATAAAAAATTTTTGATTAGTATTGTTGATTAACTAAGACTAGTAATATTACAATTCAATTTTGATTTATTGGCACTTGTTTTACTTAAGGCTTAAAAATTTCTATCAAAAGTACATTATTGGAATCGTTGTTGCTATAATATATGTATATTAGTGGATGGGAGAGAAACATGATTGAAAGATGAGACATGATTCAAACAAAAATAAAAGACAAAAAATGATTGAAGTTTCAAAAAGGAGGAACAAGAAAAGGAAAAGACAATTAGGAATTAATTAACTATAACTAATTATAATGTTTTAAAATTTTTGAGGGGGGAATAGGCCCCGATTTGACCCCTCCCTTTGTCCTTTCCGACCTTTGATGGAAGTGTGGGATTAAGTGACAGTTAGATCTTGCATATAAATAACAAAAATGTTCTATTGTAAGTCATTCTTAGCATTCAGCCTCATATCCATTATACTAATTTAGATGTTGGTTTATTTTTTTATTTTAAGGAAATGTATTCATGATAACCTCCAATTTTGGATGATTATCTTAGTCTTTTTGTTTAGTTTTCCATACTCTTTATAAATTTAAATTATACATAATCCCTAATTTTTCCCCTTTATTGTAAATACACCATCATACTAACTTTTCCCTTTTTTATGCAGAAAAACACAAAAAAAGATCATAAAAGGCTAACTCAGCCTCAAGACCGCATGGACCCATGTTAGCTAAATGGACATTTGTAAATCCCTTTATTTTGATAATGACAAACATTTCATTCTTGTT
The DNA here is from genome assembly GCA_963693085.1 of Alisma plantago-aquatica. Classification (NCBI taxonomy): domain Eukaryota; kingdom Viridiplantae; phylum Streptophyta; class Magnoliopsida; order Alismatales; family Alismataceae; genus Alisma; species Alisma plantago-aquatica. Next base: position 1,988,816,418 of record OY856409.1, read on the forward strand.
AATCTAACGTGCTACTTGAGTGTTGCAGGAATAAGGTGGATGACAAAGCAATTAGGGAAATCCATATGCTTACATATTTATATTTTCATGAAATGTAATCACTTTGTAAAAACTTGTACAAATATATAATGTACAAGTACTTAGATTTCATGTAAATCAAGTGTTAGATTCTCCCTAGCTAAACATCACATTTAGATAGGTCATCCTCTTCAAATAAGTGTCACATATGCACACTCATACACACACTTAGTGCTTTAATTGAAAAATTGAAACAGGGTCAATATCGGTCGACTAACTCCTCGACCGAGACACTCTGAGTCGACAATTTTCTCGACCGAGAAAGACCCAGGTAGCCGTTAGACACATCTGACAAGGTAGTTGGCAGTTGGAGATAAACGTTGCAAAACACTTGATTCAGAGAGCATGTCGGTCGACAAAAGTTCGACCGAGTAGGTGTCTCGGTCGACCATTTCTCGACCGAGATGGACTCTGACAACAACTGCAGAATTAATTAATTAGCCGTTGCTAAAGCAACAAACTTGTACCTAACGGCTAGTTAAGCACTTAGAAACCCCTAGACGGTGTCTAGAACGTCCTTAAGCACTTGTAGGACATTCCTATAAATAGGACATGCCTTAGGACACCTAAACACACTTGTTACACTTGAGAAATCTTTGAGCATACTTTGAGCAACCTGTTTGTGAGCAAACTGAGCATAGTGACAATAGGCTACTTCTTCTCTTAGCTCAAAATTCGTGTCCTATAGGCTAGCATGTCCTATTCCACTGCAATTACATTTCGATACACTTTGGTTAGGAGATCTACACGCTTGATCTAGGCAAATCAAGCCTTGTGCTACAAAAGGATAAGTTGTAATTTCTATTTTCTTTCTTGTTCTCTATTGTTGTTTGTACTCTCCTTGCTACTCCTAGGTTGGAGGCTGCGGGTTGGAGAGGTTGAAGATCTTCTTGGTGAAGAAGGGGACCTTGAGCTACTTCAAGAAGGATGGTGCAACGGGAGGTTACTTCTAGAGAGGAAGGCTACTTCAAGGGGGAGCTTGGAGTTACTTCAAGAAGGCTACCTCAAGTTGGTGCATCTACTTCAAGTGAAGGCTATTCAAGGGGTGTAAAGAAAGTATTGTATTTTGTGTAAATCCTTGTGAAGGTAATAAAATTAATACTTTCAAAATCCCGGTTGGGTAAGCAACCGGGTAGTGGACTGACAACTTTAGTATTTGCTAAAGTTGGAACCACTCTAAACACCTGTCTCCTTCTTACATTCTTCATTTGTGGTTGTTTGAGTTAAATAATTGCTAAAATATTTAAAAACTCTATTCACCCCCCTCTAGTGTTTTTCAATTGGTATCAGAGCGGGCTTCAAGGAACCTTAACAAGGTCTTGAAGAATGGGTGACGGGGTGCTTAACAATCTTAACCTTGAAGGGACACTTGTTGCTAGACCTCCAGCGTTTGATGGAACAAACTACACATATTGGAAGAGAAGGATGCAGTTCTACTTCCAAGGCATCAATTGGGACTTATGGAGGATGGTGTCAACTCCATACGAGCTTCCTCAAACACAATATGCAGAGTGGGATGCAAACACGGTAAAGTTGGCTCAAATGAATGCCAAAGCTGTAAGCATTTTATATTGTTCAATTTCAGTAGGAGAATTTAATAGGATATCAAACTGTGACACAGCCTATGACATTTGGCATAGACTGTCCATAACTTATGAATGTACAATTCAACTCAAGAATTCTAAGATTAGCATGCTTAAACAAAAGTTTGAACACTTCCGTATGGATCCAAATGAATCTATTAGTGAAATGTTTGCAAAATTCTCTTCTATTGTTAATGGTTTAAATGCCCTAGGAAAAACTGTTCTTGAAGAAGATCAGGTATCAAAAATCCTTCGATCACTTCTTCCTAAATACAAGCCAAAGGTGACAGCTATTGAAGAAGCTAATGACCTCACTCGGCTGAAAATAGAGCAACTCATTGGCAATCTAGAAGCTCATGAAGCAACCCTAGAAGAGGAAGAAAGAAGAGAACGTGAACTTCAGCAAGGAAAGAAGAAGGATGTGGCTCTAAAAGCTTCAAAGATAATTACACCAGAAAGTGAGGAGTCAAGTGAAGAAGAAGGAGAAGAAGCATTGATTGTCAATGGTAAGAAATATAGAAGATTTAAATCTAACAAAATTTCTAGTTCTTCTTCTTCTCCTCCTAGGTGCTTTGAGTGTGGAAAGAAAGGACATTTCAAAAATGAATGTCCTAAAGCAAAGAAAGGAAAGAAAAGCTCACACAAGAAGAGGGGAGAAAAAGCCTATAAAGCTGCATGGGACGAGTCAAGTGAAAGTGAAAGCGGAGAAGAAAAGGTGGAATGTCTAATGGCAAGAGAAGATGATGAAGACTCTCAAGAGGTAAGCCTACTTGATCTTCCTAAAGAAGAGTTAATTACTAGTTTACAAGAAACTCATGATAAGTATGTTGATGTCAAGAAGAAACTAAAGAAGGTTATCAAAACAAATGATAAGCTATATGCTAAATTAAATGATCTCTCTTCTGAAAAGAACAACATTGATCTTGAGAATTTGTATTTAAAAACATCTTTAAATGATTGTACTAACAAGATACTCACTCTAGAAACAAATGTTGATCTTCTCTCTCAAGAAAAGACTGAATTGTTAGCTAAACTAAAAGACTTTCAGACTCAACCAATTCTGTGTAACCATCTAGACTATGACAATGTTGTAAAAGAAAGAGACTCCCTATTATTTGATTTAGATCAAGCTAGAAAAGATTTACACAAGAAGATGGATGATAAGCTACAAAGAAACCTACATGAGTTAAGAAGAAAAGATATCCTTGACAACATCCTAAAAGCCTCCTCTAGTTTCAATGGAAGAAAAGGTTTGGGATATGATCCAAAGAAAAATCAACCCAAAAGAACTCGGACTATGTTTGTACCTAAGAACACAATTCCTAGAAAGAGAAATGAAGTTGACTCTATTACTTGTCATTTTTGTCTACGTCTTGGACATTATTCATTTTCATGCCCGTATAAGACCAAGGATTCCTACTTAGTTTGGGTCCCAAAATCCCAAAATTAGTAGAGTCGAATGCAATTCAGTTGAGATATGATCAAATGCCTAATTTTGCAATTCATATTGTCTTATCTCAACTTAATAAAAGGTTTTATGCATTATAATAATTTTTTGAACTGATGTACTGAAACAAAAACTTAGTCGGTCGAAGTATTGTCGACCGAAAATATAATCGGTCGAACTTTTGTCGACCGACCAGATGCCTGTGACAAATCAAAATCAAACAACCACTATTTCGGTCGAAAATTGGTCAACCGGTTGAATTTCTGTCTTTAATTTGCAATACAGCAACCTTCTCGATCGACGATTAGTCGACCGAGAAAGATGTCGGTCGAACAATTGTCGACCGACTGAAGTTCTGAATCAGAATTTTTATACAGTCTCCACTTAAATACTTCTAACCATATCGGACCATCACATGGGTACAAAAACCTACATTCTAATGCAGGATTGGGTGGTTGACAGTGGATGTTCCAAACACATGACCGGAAACAAGGATGCATTTCAAACTTTTGAAGAAAAGAAGAGTGGAACAGTCACTTTTGGAGATAATGGTAAAGGTAAAATTGTTGGAATAGGTAACATTGGTACAAACCTCGAAATAAAGAATGTTATACTTGTTGATGGTTTGCACCATAACTTAATAAGTGTGAGTCAATTATGTGATAGTGGCTATGATGTTTTATTTAACAAAACCTGCTGCAAATTATTAATAGAAAACACTACAAATGTTGTCTATGAAGGAAAAAGAGTTGGAAATCTTTATATTCTTAGACCTAACTCTATGAAATCTGTAGTAGGAAAATGCTTGCTTGCAAATGAAAATACTTTACAATTATGGCATAAAAAGCTAGGACATGCTAGTTCATATGTTATCAAAAAGTTAGTGAAATATGATCTTGTTCGTGGTTTGCCTACTTTATCCTTTGATCAAGTTGAAAATTGTGAACCATGTACATTGGGAAAGCAAACAAAAACCTCTTTTAAACCTAAACATGAACTTAGCACCTGTAGATCTTTAGAATTAATTCACATGGATTTATTTGGACCTATGAGGACACAATCTATCGGTGGCGAAAGATATTGTTTTGTTATTGTTGATGATTATAGTAGATATACATGGGTACATTTTATTGCAACCAAAGATGATACTATTCATGCTTTTATAAAATTTTGCCCTATGATTGAAAATCTATTACAAAGCAAAATATGTACCAATAGAAGTGATCATGGTGGAGAATTTGAAAATCATGTATTTGAAGAATTTTGCACATCTCAAGGGTACACTCACAATTTTTCTGCTCCACGCACTCAACAACAAAATGGCATAGTTGAAAGGAAAAATCGATCACTACAAGAAATGGCTAGAACTATGATGCTCGAACATAACACTCCCAAAACCTTTTGGGCTGAAGCTGTAAACACCGCATGCTATGTATTAAATAGAGTAACTGTTCACTCTCATTTGAAGAAAACTCCGTATGAAATAATACATTCTAAGAAACCTAGAGTTGACTATTTTCATACCTTTGGATCTACATGTTATATCTTAAATACCAAAGATGATAGAGATAAGTTTGATTCTAAATCACACAAAGCATTCTTTTTGGGATATTCTACCTCTAGCAATGCATTTAGAGTCTACAACACTATCTTTAGAAAAGTTGAGGAATCTATTCATGTCTCTTTTCATGAAGAGTCCAAATCAGAAAATCTAGAAATAGTTGATCTTACTAATCAATTCGAAAACTTAAACATACCAAATGATAGTGAGAAAGATACTAGAAACAATAACCAAAGTGAAACACAACCTATACCTAGACTTATTAAGGATCATCCTCAAGAATTAATTATTGGAAATCCAAATGATAAAGTAAAAACTCGGTCTTCCTTTAAGGATGTCGCAAACATGGCTTTTGTTTCTATCATTGAACCTAAGAAGATATCTAAAGCTCTTAAAGATGATTATTGGATAATAGCAATGCAAGAAGAATTAAATCAATTCACAAAAAATGATGTATGGGATTTAGTTCCTAAACCACAAGATAAAACCATCATTGGAACTAAATGGGTTTTTAGAAATAAGCTCAATGAGGAAGGAGAAGTAATAAGAAATAAAGCTCGGTTAGTAGCACAAGGATATAATCAACAAGAAGGAATAGACTTTGATGAAACGTATGCACCAGTAGCTAGACTTGAAGCTATTAGAATGTTACTAGCTATTGTTGCACATAAAAACATCAAACTCTACCAAATGGATGTAAAAAGTGCATTTCTAAACAGAATCATTCAAGAAGAAGTTTATGTTGCCCAACCACCCGGTTTTGAAATACCGGAAAAAGGTGACTCTGTTTATAAACTTAAGAAAGCACTTTATGGTTTAAAACAAGCACCTAGGAACTGGTACGAAAGGCTCAAGACATATCTTTTTGATAATGGTTTTTCTATTGGAAATTCAGATTCTACTTTATTTTTCAAAACATATACATCTGATTCTCTTGTTGTTCAAATATATGTTGATGATATTATTTTTGGAGCTTCAAATGAATCATTGTGTATACAATTTAGTGACATTATGCAAAAAGAATTTGAAATGAGCCTCATGGGTGAACTAACCTTCTTTCTTGGTTTCCAAATTAAACAAACGCCTACCGAAATTTTTATAAGCCAAGAAAAGTATACCAAAGAACTCTTAAAACGTTTTGGGATGGATAAGTGCAAACATGCTACTACTCCTATGGCCACTTCTACTAAAATTGATAAGGATGAAGATGAGGAACCTGTTGATGATTCCTTATATAGAGCCATGATTGGTAGTTTGCTTTACTTAACTGCTTCTAGACCGGACATCATGTTTTCCGTTGGTCTTTGTGCTCGATTTCAATCCCAACCTATGCACTCTCATTTTCAAGCAGTTAAACGAATTATTCGATACTTAGCCGGCACTACATGTTTTGGTTTATGGTATCCAAAAGGACAATCCTTGGATTTTAAAGCTTATACTGATGCTGATTATGCTGGTTGTCGACTTGATCGCAAGAGCACTAGTGGTGGCTGTTTCTTGTTAGGGAGAGCTTTAGTATCTTGGTTTAGCAAGAAACAAAACGCGGTTTCCCTTTCTACAACTGAAGCTGAATATATGGCAGCCGGATCTTGTTGTGCTCAAGTGCTTTATATGCAACAAGTATTAAATGATTATGGTTTTACTCTTTCATCTACACCTATTTTTTGTGACAACACAAGCGCTATAAACTTATCACATAATCCTATCTTACACAGCAGAGCTAAACATATTGAAATCCGTCATCACTTTTTAAGGGATCATATTTCTAAAAATCATGTTTCTCTTCATCATGTTGATACGGAAGATCAATTGGCTAATATTTTTACAAAACCGCTTCCACTAGACCAATTTAACAAGATTAGGAAGCAATTGCTTATCACTTCTTTGGAAGATGTCTTCTTTGATATTTGTGCTTCTTAAAAATAACTTTTACTTACATCATTTTGGCTTTTAATGGACATTTTTTTTGGGACATCTAATTAAGGGGGAGTTTTATTCTTAAATTGATATATTTTTGAAATGACAAAGGGGGAGAAATAAATATAAAACTTAGTATTTGTGAAAAACAATAAATAAATATAAAACTTAGTATTTGTGCACAACTCAATCAATGAGTTTCATAAACTCTTGGCTTTACATTGAAAGTTTCTATATTCCCTAAAGGATTGGATTTCATGTTCCATAATTCATGGGGAATAATAAGCACACATTTTATAAACAAGAGAAGAAATTTACAAAGGTAATCTTCAGGTATGAAAATCACATGTTTTATACTTTCTTATTTTATATTTAGGAAATGTTTGTCATCTTCAAAAAGGGGGAGATTGTTGGCTAAATGGACATTTGTAAATCCCTTTGTTTTGATAATGACAAACATTTCATTCTTTTTAATCTAACGTGCTACTTGAGTGTTGCAGGAATAAGGTGGATGACAAAGCAATTAGGGAAATCCATATGCTTACATATTTATATTTTCATGAAATGTAATCACTTTGTAAAAACTTGTACAAATATATAATGTACAAGTACTTAGATTTCATGTAAATCAAGCGTTAGATTCTCCCTATCTAAACATCACATTTAGATAGGTCATCCCCTTCAAATAAGTGTCACATATGCACACTCATACACACACTTAGTGCTTTAATTGAAAAATTGAAACAGGGTCAATCTCGGTCGACTAACTCCTCGAGCGAGACACTCTCGGTCAACAATTTTCTCGACCGAGAAAGACCCAGGTAGCCGTTAGACACATCTGACAAGGTAGTTGGCAGTTGGAGATAAACGTTGCAAAACACTTGATTCAGAGGGCCTTTCGGTCGACAAAAGTTCGACCGAGTAGGTGTCTCGGTCGACCATTTCTCGACCGAGATGGACTCTGACAACAACTGCAGAATTAATTAATTAGCCGTTGCTAAAGCAACAGACTTGTACCTAACGGCTATTTAAGCACTTAGAAACCCCTAGAAGGTGTCTAGAACGTCCTTAAGCACTTATAGGACATTCCTATAAATAGGACATGCCTTAGGACACCTAAACACACTTGTTACACTTGAGAAATCTTTGATCATACTTTGAGCAACTTGTTTGTGAGCAAACTGAGCATAGTGACAATAGGATACTTCTTCTCTTAGCTCAAAATTCGTGTCCTATAGGCTAGCATCTCCTATTCCACTACAATTACATTTCCATACACTTTGGTTAGGAGATCTACACGCTTGATCTAGGCAAATCAAGCCTTGTGCTACAAAAGGATAAGTTGTAATTTCTATTTTCTTTCTTGTTCTCTATTATTGTTTGTACTCTCCTTGCTACTCCTAGGTTGGAGGCTGTGGGTTGGAGAGGTTGAAGATCTTCTTGGTGAAGAAGGGGACCTTGAGCTACTTCAAGAAGGCTGGTGCAACGGGAGGTTACTTCTAGAGAGGAAGGCTACTTCAAGGGGGAGCTTGGAGTTACTTCAAGAAGGCTACCTCAAGTTGGTGCATCTACTTCAAGTGAAGGATGTTCAAGGGGTGTAAAGAAAGTATTGTATTTTGTGTAAATCCTTGTGAAGGTAATAAAATTAATACTTTCAAAATCCCGGTTGGGTAAGCAACCGGGTAGTGGACTGACAACTTTAGTATTTTCTAAAGTTGGAACCACTCTAAACACATATCTCCTTCTTTCATTCTTCATTTGTGGTTGTTTGAGTTAAATAATTGCTAAAATATTTAAAAACTCTATTCACCCCCCCCCTCTAGTGTTTTTCAACCCAATCAGCCTCAAGACCGCATGGACCCAATCGGTCTCGAGACCGCATGGAGTCAATCAGTCTCAAGACCGCATGAAGCCAATCGATCCCGAGACTGCATGGAGTCAAACGGTCCCGAGACCGCATGGAGTCAAACGGTCTCAAGACCGCATGAAGCCAATCGGTCCCGAGACCGCATGGAGTCAATCGGTCCCGAGACCGCATGGAGTCAAACGGTCTCGAGACTGCATGAAGCCAACCGGTCCTGAGACCGCATGGAGTCAAACGGTCCTGAGACCGCATGGAGTCAAACGGTCTCAAGACCGCATGAAGCCAACCGATCTCAAGACCACATGAAGCCAACCGGTCCCGAGACCGCATGGAGTCACACGGTCTCAAGACCGCATGAAGCCAACTGGTCCCGAGACCACATGGAGTCACACGGTCCCGAGACCGCATGAAGCCAAACGGTCTCAAGGTCCAAACGGTCTTGAGGTCCAAACGGTATCAAGGTCCAAACGGTCTTGAGGTCCAAATGGTCTTGAGGTCCAAACGGTCTCCAAACCGTTTGGACTTCACTTAAGGCCTATAAATAAGACCCCAAGGGTCCTCCATCGGAGGAAGTTTTTCAGATGTCCAAAGGCTGCTTCAATCACTCCAGAGCACTTACGACTTCCATCCTATGCCCTGGGGCTGCCGGTCTGAGACCCATACTCCATCTCAAAGCTACTTTCTCTCTCTCCTCCAAAGAAGGTGGGAAGAGGGAGATCTCGTCATCGCGCAACCTGTGAAGCTGGTGGATCGTTTCTCTCTCTCTAAGGGGTTGACTTTCCTCTCTCCTTTATGGGGATGATGCACTCTCTCTCTTCTTGCCTCCTTCTTTGTCCTAGTCATGAGCGAGTAGTCTCTTTCACTAGGGTGTGGGGAGTAGCCCCGCTACCCATGTTTTCATATCATGTAAATGTAATTCATAGTATTTAATATAGAGTTTTATCTTTTCAGTTCGACATCAAATGTTTAATGAATGCATGTTGCTTGATCTCCAACTTGTGTTATGCTTTATCTTTTAGTATGAATTGTCTACGTTTGTACTATTAGATTCGAAACTCGTTTGTATGTTGGTTCTTGGTGCATGTATCCACCATGCATCTGCTTCGGTATCTAGAAGTGTATCTCAAGAAGTGGAGTAAACTCAGTATCATTCGTTGCACTTTCATACTATGAAATGGAATCAGTTGACGTATGAAAGTGCAACCTTGGTAAGTCGAGGAACACACTTTGCGAAGGGAATGATGCAAAGTAGGTGACCATTTGTTCGAGAATGGCTGGCGTTGCAACATTCCCGCACTTCTCGTAGTTAGTTCTCTGAAAGAAAACTAAGTCTACAAAGATACTAACTGACTAAACTCTTTTTGCAGGTTATGTTTTGCTTTGCATGTGTGGATCCATGTGTAGTGGCGGTGAAAAGCCGACCAAACCTTAGTGACTTTTATCATAGTTTAACTCCTTAGATTTACTTGCTTATTTTACTTTATATGTTCTTAGTTTAAAACAACAAAACCCAAATTTCGATTTAAGTGCCTACTAGTAAGTGATTAAGTGAAATTCTAACGTTTTCCATCTTGTTGCTTGCAACAAGACCGTTGTCCTGAGGATTCGACCCTTAACTATACTACGATAAGACTTCCACGTATCTTAGTATACGTGGGTGGAGTTCTTTTTTATCTAGTATATGCAAGGCTAAACCTAGAGACTTACTATCTTTAGGATTTTTAGTTGGTGCACGCAATTCCACAGAAGTGGAAGCTCCATCAAAAATTGGCGTCGTTGTCGGGGACAACAGAACGTTGTAATTTCATTCAGTACCTTCCTAGTTGGTTAGGATTTTACACTTTCTTTTTAATCATAAGTCTATATCTTCTTGAAACGATCATATCTTTACCATTATCTAAAGGTGTTTTCTTTTCTCTACTTAGGTAGAAAACGTGCATGTGATCATCGCATAACCGCAGATTCTCCCCTGATCCAGAGTTTGACTCTGAGGTAGAGAGAAGTTTCCATCTCCGCATTCGTCTCAATCGCCAACGAGACAGGCAAATGGCCGACGAACAACGCCAGGCTGCTTTGGTGATGGAGAGGGTAAATGCCGCCATCGCCGCTCAACGGGCACAACTCATCGCGGACACTCGTGCCCAAATCCAAGCGGAGATTCGTGCGGAAGAGCAAGCCCGCATTAGAGCCAAAACTGAGGCAGCAACCCAAGCTGCTCAGTTGGAGCTAAGGAACAAGCAATTGAGGGACTACGTTGTCCCAAAGAACTATGAGGATAACCACCCGGTCCGACCTCCGATTATCAATATTCCCAACTTCGATATTCGGACCCAGTGGATCCAGATCATGCAAGGCATCTCTTTCTCCGGAGTTTCTAGAGATGATTGCATGGATCATCTAAAAAGGTTTAAGGCACTGTGCCGCCTGGTCCCGCAAGCCAGAGTCACTTTTGATGCGATAATGCTTCATCTGTTCCATTTCACTCTGTCTGGGAGGGCCCTGAGTTGGTATAACTCACTTGACAGGGAACCCATAATAACCACCTGGGCTCCCCTAGAGGAAAAGTTCTTAGAGAAGTTCTTTCCCCCCTCATTGTCTTATGAGATCAGAGGGCAGATCAATCATTTCTCTCAACTACCCGGAGAAACCTTTGCTGAAGCATGGGAAAGGTTTAAAGAACTTTTGTGGAAGTGCCCCCATCATGGAATCTCCCAGAACCAATTGATAGAAACCTTCTATCGGGGAGTGAGCGATGATATTAAATAGTTTTTGGATTCCTCATCTGGAGGAAACTTCATGAGAAAGAATTATGAGGGCGCCTGGAAAATTGTTACACTCGGAGCTGAAAACTAGTCCAACTGGGGACGGTCAGCCGGTAAAGGTGTCCTCAAGGTCTAAAAAGCTCAAGAATCAATAGAGATGAAGGCAATAGTTGAAGCCTTGAAAACCATAGTTCATAAACAACAAGCTCTAGAGACTTCTCTCAGAGAGTTTGATAAGAAGAAAAAATCCTCTAGTTCAACAAGTCAAGACCGCCACAGGAACCTCTGAGGCCTGTCATGCTTCTGACCATCCAACCCTTTCCTGCGGTTTGCTTTATAATGTGATGATGGATCTGCATCCACCACCACAACCATATGAACCCATCATTGACCAGTCTGAAGAACAACTACCGAAACAAGTCAACTCCATCCACTCTATCCCTGGACAAGTCTATTACAACCCTAATAAGCCAAGGAATCATCCAGGATTTCAGTATGGAAACCCTGCTGGGACCGCTAATCCACAACATCAGACACAGGGGGGATCCTCTAGTAGGTTACCACCTAGATTCCCAAAAAAATTTAACCAAAATCAAGGGAACTCCAGGAATAACTTCCCTAGGGCTAACTACCCCAGGAACCAATCGGCCTACTATCAGTACACTCATCCTCCGCTCCATCCACAGCTGCATACTCAGCAACCTCAGCTGGCGCTGCCACCACAACAATCTCAACAAGCCCAACAACAAAGTCCTCTGAAAAACACTCCTTCTCAACCGGAGGATGAAATATCCTTGATAAGGCAGATGCTGCAATCTCAACAGACTATGCTCGCTAATTAGCAAGCACAGCAAAAAGCAGTAGAAGCCCACCTTGCCCAGATTGCTGCACAATTGAAGCCTCGGGCAGGCACATTTGCAGGGCAACCCGAATCAAATCCTAAGCATGGACAGAACAGATATGAACAGTTGAATTCTATCACCACGAGATCGGGACGCACTCTTCATGAGACTACCAAGATCACTCCGGATAATGATGATACACCTGCTTTTATGACGAATGAGAGCCTGCAACAAGGAATGGAGAAGCCCTCAGAGGGCACAAAGGGCAAAGATAAAGACCATGTGTCCGCAGAACCTGAAGTTTTGCAATATAAACCAAGAATCCTGTATCCAGGTAGACTGCAAGAAACGAAGATGGACACCAAGTTTCAAAAGTTCAAGGAGGCGATGAAGAAACTATACATTGATATCCCGCTCCTTGATGCTCTTTCCGAGGTGCCGGCCTGGGAAAAATACCTCAAGACCTTACTATCAAGAAAGTACATAATCGAGGAGCAAGAAACTGTTAAGCTTGCTCATACCACTTCTGATATCATCTTAAACAAGATGCCAAAAAAAAAGAAGGACCCAGGCTCCTTCAGAATCCAATGTTGCATTGGAAATGCATCTACTAAAAAAGGATTAGCTGACCTAGGGGCCAGTATATCCATCATGCCTTATTCTATGTGCAAACGTCTGGGTTTCACCGAATTGCTGCCTACAACAATGACTATTCAATTAGCTGATTCCACCATAACTGCACCTCTGGGGATCATTGAAGATATCCCAGTAAGGATAGGCAAGGATGCCTACGTTCCGTGCAACTTTGTTATCATGGATATTAAAGAAGACTTGAGATACCCAATTATTTTCGGCAGACCTTTCCTCGCTACTGCCAGGGTGCTTATTGACGTCGAAGCTGGCACCATCATTCTTAGGCTCAGAAAAGAAGCAATTCAATTTCGAGTCCTTAATAGCATGAAAGGCCCTAGTATCCAAGATGAGGTTTTTCTTCTTGACGCAATACAACAAATGTCTCAGTTAGAAATATCCGAGCCAGCTGACGAACTAGAGAATGTCCTAATCAATCCGGATGTTGAATTCTCTATGAACAAACTAGTTCAACAGTGTCTACAACATTTAGAAAAGGCCGAAGAAGCACCAACGGCCACTTTTGAAGAACTTAAAGTTGTTACCATTATAAAAGCAGCTGAGCCACCAAAAGCCCCTGAAATGAAGACTTTACCCACAAGGTTTAAACATGTTTTCTTAGATAAGGAAAAACTATGCCCGGTCATCATCATCTCTACCCTTACAGAAGATCAGGAAGAAAGGCTTCTGGATGAGTTGAAGAAGCATAAAAAGGTCATTCGATAACTGACCTAACGGGCATAAATCCAGCCCTGTGTATGCACAGACTTCCAATAGTTGAAGAATTCAAGCCATCCCGTGAACATCAAAGAAAACTAAATCCTAATCTCAAGGAGGTGGTTCGCCTGGAGGTCCTCAAATTACTCAAAGCTGGCATAATCTACCCTATCTCTGACTCCCAGTGAGTCAGCCCTATCCAGGTTGTTCCAAAAAAAGGAGGCACTACCGTAGTGCTTAATGACAAAAATGAGTTAGTGCCCACCAGGACTGTAACAGGGTGGCAGATGTGTATTGACTATAGGAAGTTGAACAAAGCCACGAGGAAAGACCACTACCCTCTACCCTTCCTTGATGAAGTCCTGGAACGCCTAGCTCATCAGAAATATTTTTGCTATCTCGATGGTTATTCCGGGTTTTACCAAATACCCATACACCCAGAAGACCATGAAAAAACTACCTTCACCTGTCCTTTTGGGACATATTCCTTTAGAAGAATGTCGTTCGGGTTGTGTAACGCACCCGCTACTTTCCAACGGTGTATGTCTGCCATCTTTTCTGGTTTAACTAAATCTGTCATGGAAGTGTTTATGGACGATTTCTCAGTTTACAGAGATTCCTTTGATAACTGTTTAATCAATCTTGGACAAGTTCTGCAACGCTGTGAGGAAACGAACCTTATCCTGAATTGGGAGAAATGCCATTTCATGGTAACGAAAGGTGTCGTCCTCGGGCATAGGGTGAGTGACAGGGGGATCGAGGTGGATAAAGCAAAAATTGATGTAATTTCGAAACTGTTGCCACCGAAAGATATAAAGGGAGTAAGAGCTTTCTTGGGTCATGCGGGGTTCTACAGAAGATTCATCAAAGATTTTTCAAAGATAGAAAAACCCATGACCCAACTTCTGACAAAATATACTGAGTTCATCTTCATTCTAGAATGTATGCAAAGCTTCTCCACCCTCAAGAATGCTTTAATCTCCACACCTATTCTAAGAGCCCCAGATTGGTCGCAGCCTTTTGAAATCATGTGCGACGCAAGTGATTACGCTATAAGGGCTGTTTTAGGACAACGAATTGATAAGAAGCCTTATGTCATCTACTACGCATCCAAAACGCTAGATGAAGCACAGAAAAACTATACTACCACATAGAAAGAGTTTCTGGCTGTCATCTACGCATTTGAAAAAATTTGCTCGTATTTGATTGGTTCTAAGGTCATTGTTTATACCGACCACTCCGCCATTCGATGCTTGATTCAAAAGCAAGATGCCAAACCCAAGCTCATCCGCTGGGTGCTGATGCTTCAGGAATTCGACTTGGAAATTAAGGATAAAAGTGGAGTGGAGAACGTTGTAGCTGATCATCTCAGCCGTATCGAGGTTGAAGAAGAAGATAAAATCCCTATCCGGGATTATCTTCCAGATGACCAGCTTATGAAGCCCAACCTTGGATTCCCTTGGTACGCGGATATCATCAATTATCTAGCCACAGGGATTATCCACCCCTCTGCTTCCTACCATGACAAAAGGAAGTTCCTTCATGACATAAAACAATATTATTGGGATGAACCCTACATGTTTCACCTTTGTGCTGACGGAATTTTCTGTCGTTGCTTTCCAGAAGAAGAAATAACCCAGGTCCTAGAGCATTGCCATTCAGGACCCACGGGAGGGCACATGAGTGCTAAGAAAACAGCTATAAAAGTTTTACAATCTGGTTTCTTCTGGCCCACCATATCAAAGGACTCATATGATTTTGTGAAAGCTTGTAACAAATGCCAATTTTCTGGCAACATATCAAAAAGAGACGAAATGCCCCTCACTATGTGGCAGGAAATTGAGCTTTTTGATGTGTGGGGGGTAGACTACATGGGCCCTTTCCCTTCATCCTATGGCTTCTCTTACATCTTGGTCGCGGTGGACTACCTCTCAAAGTGGGTTGAAGCTGTACCCACTGTGTCCAGCGATTCCAAGCCTGTTATTAAATTGTTCAAAGATATTATTTTCCCAAGATTTGGAGTTCCAAGAACTGTCATATCAGATGGCGGGACCCATTTCTTGGAACGAAGTTTTGAAGCCTTACTGAAAAAGTACGGAGTCAATCACAAAGTCGCCATGCCTTACCATCCACAGACTAGTGGTTAGGTTGAGATATCAAATAGACAATTAAAGGCGATTCTTGAAAAAACGGTGAACAGAAACCGCATTGATTGGTCCACCAAACTTCCTGATGCCCTTTGGGCATACCGAACTGCATATAAAACACCAATCGGAACAACCACGTTCCATTTGGTGTACGGGAAGTCATGTCATCTTCCAGTAGAGCTGGAATTCAAAGCCTGGTGGGCCATCAAACAATTAAATTTCGATCTCAAAAGTGCAGGAGAGAATTGACAACTCCAGTTGCAGGAGCTAGAAGAGCTCCGAATGACTGCCTATCAGAGCGCCAGAATATATAAGGAGCAGAAAAAAAATGTGGCAAGACGTTCATCTCAAAAGGAAAGACATCGCCGTCGGCGACAACGTACTCCTTTTCAACTCCAAGCTCAGGTTGTTTCCCAGAAAACTTCGAACAAAATGGTCTGGGCCCTTCACCATAAAGAATATTTATCCAACTGGAGCTGTGATAATTGTCGATAATAACGGAGGAGAAAGGACGATCAACGTAGGGGATCATGTATTATTTTTGGGTGAGTTGGGGAATAGAGACAGAGAGAGGAAGTTCTTCATGAACCGGTGCATGCTTATATGTTTAAAGGGGGCTTATTAGATTTATTCTTTTGAAAGTGTAGAAAAAATATCGTGATTATATTGTGACAAGCCTTAAACGTGGGTCCAAAAATGGAGACATGTCTAGGTTATCGGACTTTAGAAATTTATAATACCCGAGTGTTTAAGACTCCTGCAACTAGCATAGGGTCGAAGTAGTTTGGGGTCGAACACAGGGATAGGAAGAATGGCGCTTCATAACTCAAGTTTTACTTGTCTAAGCACATCAAAAAGTCAAAGGGTAAGGTTTTGATGCAACGAGAAAGAATCACAAAGAATCAAACAAAAAACCTATCTCCAAGTAGAGTTACCAGAAGAATTAAGATTTTAGGGGTTTAGCAATTTTTATGGAGGTTTTTAGATAAAGGGAAAGTGAGGAGATAAAACTGTTCTCAGTGTACAACACGAAGGAGGAAAACTTAAACATAACAAGAGGCAGCGGTGTACATCATGTAACCTCTTCTCTCAAAGGGGGTGCCACTAACCATGCACTAAGTTCCTTCTCTCAAAGGAGTCAGACAATGGCTGGAGAGGAAAGATATGTCGGGGCAACCCTGATCCTGGGTACTCTCATACACCTGAATCAGACCAAACTCTAGAATTTACGACATCCTTCTCTCAAAGGGATCAAAATGAGAAACACAGTTCGATAGCTAGTCAAAAGCATGATTCAAACTGGAAAGACTAGAGCTCAGATGCTATAAAGAAATCCTCCAACAAAAAGGAACCATACACAGAACAACATGAGATAAACTCCACATATTCCAATAAGTGTAAAGAGGCAAAAATGTTTAGTTACAATGCAGTAGTAAAAGAAAGTAAAGTGTTGAAGGAGGGAAGATAGGTATCAACCTCCTTGATGTAGGAGATCGATATACATAGCAGCACCGGGTAGGAGCCCTATCGAGATACGGACATGTTGGGTTCTTGGCCATGTCGGGCCGTGAACCGTGATGGGTAAGGGGTGTATCGGGAAAGGACTCCCTACCTGATATGGTAGTGTTGGGATGTGGGCCCAGTCGAGCTGCAGCCGTGACGGGTAGGCCATATCGGGTTGGGTATCATGTCATGTTAGGACATGTGTCAGGTTAGCTTTATCTTAGGTTCTCGCGTTCCTCGTGTCGGGTATAGATGGGTGAGCCGTCTTGGGTTGAAGCCCAACTAGAGACCCAACACATTTGAAGTAGGCTTGAAGGTCATGTGACGCTGCTGCTGCTACTTGGTCGAGTTCTAAGTGAACTCCTCCCGTCCCTCTTGGGTGGGAGGTGTGCTCACCTAGTATCGCCCAGTAGGCTCTGGAACTCAACACACTAGCTCCTTTTCTCTAAGAGTTAGCTCTCGTAGGGTTTCGACCCGTCCCATTGTAGGTATGTACCTGATATTTATAGGAAGCAGGTTGGTGGGAGATGTGGCTTTTGATTGGACACGTGTCCTCTGTCTTCTCTGTTCACGTGGCTTTGCAAAAGGGATTGGCATATCTGTCGCCTGGCACAGCTGGCAGGTCGTCACGCTGCTGCTGCTATTAAATCGCATTGTCATGTCGGGCTAAGACTTTGGAGGGCTACTGCATCGAGGGGTGGCTGTGTCGTGTAATCGACTCCATCGACTGACAGATCGTGGCGGGTAAGGAACCCTGTTAGGTAAAAGCTTGCAGTTTGTCAGAGCTCTTATGCGACACACCTACGTCGGGTTGTTTGCCATATCAGGCAGTGACCATGATGGGAAAAAGGGGCATGTCACTTCATTGTTTGATGGGTCGGGATGGTTAACTCATTGCGGATGGGTCGGGACGGGCCCATTAGCATTCTTTTGGTGGAAAAATAAGAGAAACTATGCAAACGATAGGAAATGTTATCAAGAGAATAGTAGGCATTATTTCTACTCAACAAATAAGATAGAACGGAGAGGAAGTCAGGTTTGTAGGAAGTTTTGATAGTAAAATATAAGCTCTAGAAACCATAAAATGGGTGTTATCAACTCCCCCAAACATATCATTTTGATTATCCTTAATCAATATGTACCTATTTTAAAACTTTGTTTGCGGTACTTTTCAAAACCAGACCTAGTCTTCGGACAAGGGGTTAAGTGAATTTTTGTAATGTCCTAAAGAAAATTATGTCCGACTACGAACAATGGACTTTATTTTTCCTGCCTTATTTAAGAAAAAAAATTTCTCTTTAGCTTTTGTGAGACTTAGGTGCATGATTTTGAAGTTAGCTTTCACACCAAACTACTTGGGGATAGACGGTGGTGTTTTTAGGAAGGCTTAAGGCTTTTTAGGTTTTTCTTGCTCCCCATTGGTCCATCCAGGTATGAGTCTGGTAACGGGCAAGTGGTCCCTGTAGTCCAAGCCAGTTGGCTTTAGAGTAGTGATTTCACATCCTACGCACCACTACCTCGGATCTACCATGCCTAAAGATGGGTACTTTTGGGAAGACAAGGGTGTGTGTTTGTTTTTTTCGGGCACAACTCTCATGCTTTTATTCACTCTCATAAGGCTTTCCTCTCTTTTTGGGATTTTGATGGGTAGGGAAAAATGAGTTTGTTGTTTGGGAAACTTTTTCCTTCACATGCATGTCTCTTAGCTATTGCGAGATTATTTTTTGAGGTTGGCATAGAAAAGTTATAGACTTTGTCATTTGGGACTGTATTTTCAAGAGAGTATAATAGAAATGTGATGGAGCTTCCACTCACGTGGAATTGCATGCACCACTAAAAATCCTAAAGATGGTAAGTCTTTAGGTTTAGCCTTTCTTATATTAGATAGAGAACTCCACCCATGTATGCTAGGATACGTGGAAGTCTTATTGTAGTATAGTTAAGGGTCGAATCCACAAGAAAACGGTCTTATTGGGAGCAACAAGATGGAAAACGTTAGAATTTCACTTAACCTCTTAAGTGCAACAAGATGGTATCTAGATCGAAAAGTTGGGTTGGTTGTTTTTAGACAAAGTGCAAGTAAAACAAAGCAAGAAAGTAAACTTAAGGTTGTTAACAATAATAAGAATCCACTAGGATGTGATCAGTTTTCACCACCACTACGCATGGATCAAAACATGCAACATAAAATCATAACCTGCAATAAGAGTCTAATCAGTTAGTATCTCTGTAGACTTAGCTTCCTTTCGGAGAACTAACTACGAGGAGCGTGGGAATGTTGCAACGCCAGCCATCCCCGAATAAATGCTCACTTACTTTACCTCATTCCCTTCGCAAAGTGTGTTCCTCGACTTATCAAGGTTGTACTTTCATACGTCAATTGATTCCATTTCATAGTATGAAAGTACAACGATGGAAGTGAGTTTACTCCACTTCTTGAAATACACTCCTAGATACCAAAACAAATGCATGGTGGCTACATGTATTACGAACCAACATTCAATCGAGATTCGAATCTAGTAGTACAAACATATACAATTCATACTAAAAGATAATGGATAACACAAGTTGGTGATCAAGCAACAAGCATTCATTAAACGATCGATGTTGAACTGAAAAGAAAGTATAACTCTATTGCAAACTATGGGTTACATTACATGAAATGAAGACATGGGTAGCGGGGCTACTCCCCGCACCCCAGTGTAAAAGACTACTCGCTCATGGAAAGGACAAAGAAGGAGGCAAGAAGAGAGAGAGAACATCATCTCCACAAAGGAGGGAGGAAAGTCAACCCCTTGGAGCGAGAGAATGTCGATATTCACACTTCGTAGGTTGCACGATGATGAATCCTTCTCTTCCCACCTTCTTTGGTAATGAGAGAGAAAGCAGCTTTTGGATGGAGTGTGGATCTCAGACCAGCAGCCTTGGGGTGGAGGATGGAATTGCTCTAGAGCAGTAGAGGCAGCCTTTGGAAGTCTAAAACTTGATACCATGGGAGGACTCCTTGGGTCCTATTTATAGGCTTCAAGTGAAGTCCAAACGATTTGGGAGGTTTTGGGTATGAGTATATCATCAGGAGCGTCCAGTGATTGTCGTGCAACATAGTTAGAAATATTATGCCCGGTAGACACTTCTTTACTTCAAGTTGGAATAGTTGGCATGCTCCTGTCTCATCAGCAAGGCATAAGTCATTGAACAACATCAGATCCGTGATGTAGGTCTATCCAATCTTTTTCTATAGGATGGGGATGTAAGCAGATGCCACCGTCATTGCTAAATACCCTCCTTCCTTGACTAAGTCTCATAGATCATCGAGGGGGTCCACTGCATTATCTTTTTCATATATGATGTCTATAGTGTTAGAATCAGCAAGTCGAAGAAGAATTTCATTGACTTATTCCTGAGATAGAGAACTGTATGTGGAACGGTCGAAATTGCTGATAAGAGATTCGGTGATGACACGTGAAGTAGAATTGCCTTTGGTGGCATTGCCTTCAGTGGTGAGTACAGTTTGCAGAGTTTCTATATGCTTGCCTATCCTGTAGACGTCAGCAGAGTCCTCGACTTCATTCCTTAGAGGACTGTTGGGTTGAGAAGAATGGGAGTCAGCATCAGAACCAGTGTCTATCTCTAGTAGGTTCTCTTGAAGTTATGTGTCTCGGAAATAGTGCTTGTCTTTGATCAACAAAAACACGTATATGCTCCTTAGTTGGTAGAAGTCTTGGTCCTAGAGCTGCCTTATGTATATAAAGATGTTTAGCATCTCCATGGTGCGTAGGGTGATGAAGGAGCTATTTCCACACCCCAGGTCTTCTTGAACTGGGAAATATCTGATGGCTTAGAAGTACTAGATGCTGTTGTGGCGTTGGACTCCTTGTTTGATGACCCGGTGAAGGCATAGAGGACGAAGCCTGAGGTGCTTATCTTCGGGGCGTACGAAGATGTGCCCCTGGTGGGGGACCTCTGTGGTGCAACAGCTAAGTAGAGTGACGTTGTGGGAGCAGAGGTTGGTCACACAGAGGAACCAGTGCTTTCTGAGCTTGTAGGGGGCTAGGACTAGGTCGTGGTTGTGTTCTTCAATGTGCTTAAGCATGTCAACCACCGGCCTTGTTTCATACACCCCTACCAATAGTCGTCTTGCCAAGGCTGATATGGCATTGTAGATTGGCTTCCCACCTGTCCTGATGGTGATATTCTCAAGCATCGTGCCTTCTAGGACCCTAAATAGGATCTTCCCTACGACTGCTTCAGAGTGGAACATGCCTTTGAGTGCTCTGTGTCGTATGGAGAAGTACATGTCACTCCAGACGACAACTTCTTCTTCTGCCTACGGCCTCAAGACCATCTTCAACAATTGTTGGTCCGGGATCGTCAGGTAGCCGATGGAACACCTATCAAAGCCAGTCATCTCAAAGGCAGGGATCTCTGACGATGAAGAAAATGTGTCAGCCGCCGAAGTCCTCACTCTAGGGGGTTGCTCAACAATCAATCTATAGATATCACCCCCTTCTCCCTCATATGATTTAGACAAATCCTCCTCTAGGTCTTTAGATATCCCTTTTGCATCCTCAGTTGGCTCTAGTGGCTGAGGGGTTGCAGATGTGTTGATGTCGTGAGCGCTCCCATGTCCTCTGGGAGCCCCGTCAGCGGTTCTGTACATCTTCCCTTCCTCGGACGTTGTGGATGTGGATGATGCACCAGAGGAAGAGGATGATGATGATGGTAGAGAGGCAGAAGCCAGCAATGATGGCAATCTTCTAGGATGCCTTGAATGGCGGTGGTTGTACCTCTCATCGAGCATTTTCTCAATGGCGTCAGGGCGTCAGAGCATCACTTGCATTGTGTTGTTCAATGCCTCTAGTTGACCAGGGAGACCAACTAGAGTTAGCTGTTGACGCTCCTGCTCGCTTAGCCTCCACTGGAAGTCCTAAAACTTGTGGGTCAGGGAAGTAAAAGTAGAGCTGTTATTGATCGTTACCTCCCACAAGTTGTCAAATTCGAAGCCGAAGACCTACCCCAACAAAGTGGGGACTACCACTGATTAACATTGACTTCACGTCGCACTCCTCGTGTTGGCGGCGCGACCTAATGAATAGGCATCATCTATTGGGGTCGAGTCCACCTGGATAGTATGTGAGGGCGTGGTCTCCGGATGAGGTGTCGGCACCTTTGTAGCTACCTCTATCTCCTCAACTTGGGGTCGTGGAGAAGGTTGCAGAGTAGGCGTATGCTCATCGACCATCCGAAACTCATCTTCCTCCTCCATAGTGATTTCCAGCATTGAAGGTGGTGGTGTCGGCGTCGGCTGTATAGACCTGAGTTCCACCTCCAAGACCTTAGTGAATACCTCCTCACTATTGCAAGAGGCGTCCGACCACACCATGGGTGATGTTGTTGCTTCTTCTATTTCTGGCAGGGCTAAAGCTTGAGGCATTGTGCCTACTATTTTTGTGACAGTGCCTTCTGAGGCGATGACCATTGTAAAGGCCTTGGTGGTGTCGACAACCTCCCCGGTGGTCGACACTTTTTCTGTAGCCGCGGCAGGCATTGTTGTGGTTGCCATGGCTGGTTCGGTGGCAATGGTGGTCGGCTTTACAGCGGTGGTGATAGGCGAGTCCTCAATGATGACTATCAATGATTGTCCCGTCGAGCATCGAGGGTTACGAGCCTCGTTGCAGTGGCCATCCTTTCCTGGATGACCCTTGTGGCGACATAAGCAGATTCAACAGTCACAACTTCAATCTCTGCTACTGTTAAGACCATCTACTCTACATCGTAGTTGACACAGAGTGGGAGGGGTAGGAGGATATTTGTCCTTGATAACTTGTCGAAGAGGCGGTGACCGTCCTTCTTGATTATGTTCACTCTGGTGAGGAACTTGATGTTGATCTTGTCGTCACCCTTTGTCCGCGACAGGTTGTGTGACTCTGATGGGTATCCAAGCCCTACCGCTATGAGGTTGACGACCCCTCCCATGTTGTACTCCTTGGTGGCATCCTTTGTAGGGTGCAACTAGTTCAACAGGAAATGCCCCAAGTTGATTGGCTTGCCCTCCATCACGTACCAGATAAGATGGATCTCTTCAGCATATAGATGTTCCTTGTCTCATATTACTGAAGAGTAGGCTTGCCACGATCTTGTGCACGACCCTCCAGAAGTATGAGTGGATCGCCACCACTTTCCTTCCCATCTTGAAGGAGGATTTGCTCGTCTGCTTCCTCCATAGGCTGAAGGGGTCAAAGCCATGTCCTTCAGTGATCCTAGCATCATTATTGAGTAGCTCTCTCTTAGCCTCGCTGGAGGAGAATATCTCATTGAGAAGCCTCTCTATGATGTCTTGCTCGGCATTGTAGAGGCGCCCTAAGAGTATGTCTGCTCCGCTAAACCTTTTGCTCTCTTATGGTGTATTTGGAACTCGACAGAGGGAGGATATGAACTTCTTCATGAGCTTGGTGTAGGAGGCGGAGTACCTGAAACATATCTTCCAGTCCGAAGGCTTCTAAGACGTTCTCTAGTCTGTCGAAGATGCCAATCTGGTGGAAAGATGCTTGATGGCATAACCTGGGTTGGTTGGTAGACTTTCGCCGCCAAATCGGTGTAACGCCATCGTTGCTCCTCATCTCTGGGCACAAACTAGCATGTTGAGTGGGCCAGGATCTTAGGTTCCATCATCGTGGTTGGGGGTGGGGTTGCTTCTACCCTGGGCCTCTTCTCAGCCTCAGAGGGCCCAACTACCTCGAGATCTGGGCATTTCTACCCGATAGTAACTTCAGTCATGGTCTCGGGGTTGATCCTCTGGCTTTGTTTGTCAACTTGGACAATGGTGTGCCTAGTGTGTGACATTCTCTATAATGATTTGGATAAAGAAATTAAGTTATTTGGTCAAACTTGTATTTACCCGACATCGGGAAGAAGGTATAAGTAAGAGTGTCGCCCGATATGGGTCAGGCAATATGCTTAGAATCGATATTGAGTTGGGCACTTAAGAAAATCTGGCACGCGATACAACAATGCCCGATACCAGAAGTTCGAAACATTTTAAACGGTACTCTACACAAACCAATATCGGGCAGATGGTGAAAACAACGCACATGTATGGTCAGAAATAATGAGGTCTGGGTGATATGATTCAAGCGACAAACCAGTATCGGGTGACTCCTCATATATGAGTCTGCATAGGATGATCAGTGGATGTGTCATGTGATATGGGTGTCAAGCGACTAAGGTGAAAACATTATAACATCCTTATGCGATAAAATAAAGGTCGCGTGATGCACCATGTTAGGCGATAGTCATGTTGCACAACACGGATGAGAGTGCGGCATATCAATCTGGATGATAAGATCATCGTCACAATGATAAAGACTGTACCCAATATAGATGTGTTGGTCATCATGTCGTGCAATATGGGTGTCGTGCGGCACAAGCATAAGACTGATATAAAACAAAGTGGTAGGAAAGCTGACACATTTATCACACGATAAATAGAAGCTCGATACGCGTTCAAAAGGATCTACCCGACATGGGCAAAAACTTGATACGGTGGCTTGCGATAGGGTTGGTCGATACGATCCTCACGACACATAGTGACGAGATATGCAGGGCGCAATGAATTTTACCTTTATCAGGTAAGAAGATCTGAAATGTGACACGAAGTTCAATATGCTAAGGCTGGCACGGGAGCTTGAGGTAGGAAGAGAGTGCATGATACGGGAGAAAAAGTAGGTAACTTGGTAACCCGACATGGTTAATCTCGAGCTACTATATATAGCTGGTCGCGAGCGGGGTAAAAGGGGTAAAAACAAGGACACATGTCATGCATGCACCAGAATCATCTTCTAGGGCACAGTAAAAACCATCTAATCACATCGCGTAGTGAGGATTTTGAGTGGGTTGTGCATTGCACGACACGCATGTCGGGTGGCAAAGATGTGTCACCCGATATGCATTGCCCAGCGTACTCCTTACGTGACATGGGTCTGCATGACACACAGGTCACACAGCACATGATGCACTGGGTGATGGACTTTCCCGATATGACTCTGGGAGGAAAAGAAGAAACTCTAATGCACGATATGTGTGTTGTGCGGTTCGGGCAACATGCCAACTCAGCACATTAAAGGGTGATATGACTTGGGCGCGTTTCTTGCCCGCCACGAATTTTGTAGAACTGTGTAAAACTAGGAACAAAAAGTCACCTGATACCCATCAATGTGGGTTGGGCGACACGTTTATCACATAACCTGGTGCACTGAGCAAGGCAAATAATAAAGGTATCATGCATGTGTTACATGCCATCAAAGAGCTTAAAAGGGAAATCTCAAGGAACTTGATGGGTAAAACATCATTAGCCTAAGAGTAAACTTTGGCCTCAGATAGTATTACTCACCGAGGCAATGAAACTAAGTCAGCGGCCCAGAAAATAGAGTATGTGCATGTAGCGCGGGTACAGACTCGGGCCTTATTACAATGAGATTGTTCATAATGTTCTTTGTAGGAAAAGGAAATGACATCCTATTCTAGGAATGTAAAAATCGGGCTGCCTCTCGAGGAACACTGTGGTTTGTGTCGTCAGCTCGACGTCTTCAAGCCATGTTATGCTCCTTCAATAGGTGCAGCTTTGGCATCATCTATGGGCAACTTAGACCTCCTCACGAAAGCTTCATCTTCGTAGAACCTCTTTACTTGGTGTTTGTTGACTGGAAAGACCTTCGTTGTATCATCTTTTTCATATAGCTCCATCATCTTGGATAGATATATCTTCGCCACAATGAATAGTCCGGACCACCTAGTCTGCAATTTTCCTGGAAAAAGTCAAATGGAAGATTTAAACAATAAGACTTTATCACCTTCCTAGTCATCTTTCTCCTGCAGCTGGGAATCATTCCAGACTTTGGTTCTCAGTTTGTAGATTCTTGCATTTTCATAGGCATGAAGCCTAAGTTCTTCAAGTTCTTGGAGCTGAAGAAACCTATTCTTTCTGGCTATCGACGGGTCCAATGTGAGACGTTTGATGGCCCAGAACGCCTTGTGCTCCAACTCAAAAGTTAGGTGGAAAGCTTTCCTATATAACAGGTGATATGGTGTAGTGTCGAGCGGCATCTTGTAGACAGTCTTGTATGCCCAGAGGGTATCATCCAACTTAGTTGACTAGTCTTTGCAAGACTTTCCGACCATTTTTGCCAAGATTTGTTTAATCTTCCGGTTCAAAATTTCAACTTGACCAAATGTTTGTGGATCTTAGGGTGTGGCAACTTTGTGTCGAATGCCATACCTACACAAAAGTGATTCAAATTTCCTTTCAGCAAAGTGAGATCCACCATCACTGATGACGGTTCTTGGAACTCCAAACCTTGGAAAGATTATCTTCGTAAAAAGATTTATAACTACCTTGGCATCACATGTGGTGGTAGGTATGGCTTCTACCCATTTTGAGACATAATCTACTGCAAAAAGGATGTACTTGAAACCATAGGAGGAGGGGAAGGGTCCCATATAGTCAATCCCCCATACGTCAAAGATTTCTACTTCAATCCATTCTGACATTGGCATCTCATTTTGATGGGAAATATTCCCAGGTCTTTGACATTCATTGCAAGCCTTGACATAGGCGTGAGCGTCTTTGAAGCGAGTGGGCCAATAAAAATTGGATTGTAGTACCTTTGTTCCAGTCCTTTAACCTCCCAGGTGCCCTCCATAGAGGGAGGTGGGACACTCGAACATGATCTTTGGGGTTTCGACCTCAGGTATACACCTCCTGTATAAGCCATCAGCACAACACCTGAACAATAGAGGGTCATCCCAATAATAGTTCTTTAGATCAGAGAAGAACTTCTTCTTCTGATTGTAGGACATTTCCGGGGGTAGTTGTTTGCAGGCCAGGTAATTGCAGAAATTGGCATACCATGGTCCTTCACGGTTGTCCATCTAAGCAGCATAAATCGCCTCATCAGCATAGCTTTCGTTGATTGGCATCGGGCGATCGTTCTCCACCCGGATCCTTGAAAGGTAGTTGGCGACCATGTTCTCAGAACCTTTCTTGTCTATTTTTTTGTGATCAAACTCTTGTAACAGTAACGCCCAACACAACAACCTAGGCTTTGTGTCTTTCTTTTGCATTAAATTTTTGATAGCCCCGTGGTTGGTGTGAACAATCACCTTAGAGCCAACGATGTAGGATTGAAACTTATCAAATGCATAGATAATCACCAAAATCTCTTTCTCAGTGGTAGTATAATTTAACTATGCTTCATCTAGCGTATTATTGGTGTAAAAGATCACATGGTGCTTTTTATCTTTCTTCTGGCCAAGGACTGTGCCTATGGCAAAATCGCTAGCATCATACATGAGCTCGAAAGGGAGATTCCAGTCGGGGGACTGGAGAATGCGTGTGGGACCCAAGCATCCTTCAAGGTGGAGAACACCTTCAGGCACTCATCGGTGAAGTCAAATTTTGCATCTTTCATCAACACGTTTGATAAGGGCTTCGCGATCTTTGAAAAGTCCTTAATGAACTTTCGATAGTAGCCAGCATAGCCCAAGAAACTTCAGAATTTAGTTATAGAAGAGGGTGGAGGAAGCTTGGCTCTCGCCTCCACCTTGGATCGGTCAACCTCAATGCCTTGACTAGACACCTTGTGTCCCAAAACTATACCTTCTTGTACCATAAAATGACACTTCTCCCAATTAAGGGTAAGACTTTGTTCCTCGCATCTCCTCATCACTAGAGATAGGTTATTCAGGCAATCATCAAAGGAGCTGCCATAAACACTAAAGTCATCCATAAAGACTTCTATTTTATCTTCCAGAAGATCTATGAAGATGGCATTCATGCACCTCTGAAAAGTTGCAGGCGCATTGCAGAGCCCAAATGGCATTCTTCTAAAGGAAAACATTCCGCAGACACATGTGAAGGTGGTTTTCTCTTAGTCATCTGGATGAATGGGGATCTGGTAGAACCCCGAATACCCATCTAGCCAGTAGAAGTAAGAGTGATGGGTCAAGCGCTCAAGCATTTGGTCGATAAACGAGAGAGGGAAATGGTCCTTGCGAGTGGTGGTGTTGAGCTTTCGATAATCTATGCACATCCGTCAACCTGTGATGGTCTTAGTGGCAACCTCAACTCCATTATCTCACTTAACCAGCATTATGCCTCCCTTCCTTGGAACCACTTGAATGGTTCTCACCCATGTGTTGTCACTGATGGCGTAAATTATTCCTGCGTCTTAGAGTTTCACAACCGCTTTACTGACCACTTCTCTCAGCTTCTCGTTTAACTTCCATTACGGTTGGGTGTAAGGCTTGGAATTTTCTTCTAAGTAGATCATGTGCATACACATAGAGGGGATGATCCCCCTTAGGTCTCTAATAGAGTACCCTAGGGCATTTCTTTGTAGCCTCAGTTCCTCAAGCAGTTGTTCCTTTTGGCTATGAGTCAGCTCTGAGTTAATGATCACCAGATTCATCTTTTCCTCATCCAGAAAATGGTCTTCCAAACCTTTCGGCAAGACTTTCAAATCAGGCAGAGTGTCCTTCTCTTGGTCTTCAGTAGGATCTTTATGGAGGGTAGCGTATGTCATTGTCTCCACTGGGTTTTCTTCTTTAGACAAATCTTCAGCTTCTAGAAACACTAGCAGTTCTTTGACTTATGGGTCCTCGACCTCCTGTGCCTCGCTAGATAAGGCACGCATTAGTGGGTCTACCATGGCCTTTTCTTCCCTTACTTCATTGCAGAGCCGCTGATAGCTTTCAATGAAATAAGAGGACTCGAAGAACGAAGGGGCTTTCATACAATCACTAATGTTGAAGTCGATGTGCTCTCCTCCAACCCTGATTGTAATCATACCCTCCTCTACATCAACGAGTGCTCTACCGGTTGCAAGGAAGGTTCGCCCGAAGATAATGGGGTAGTTGGGATCTTCCACGGTGTCGATCAAAATGATATCACATGGTAAAAAGAACAGCCCAACTCTGATGGGCACATCTTCAACTACTCCAACTAGTCTGGTGAAGGTGTGATCCACAAGCTGAATTCGCATGTTGGTGCTTACCATATCGGTGAGTCCAATCCTCTTTGCAAGGGACAAGGGCATCAGGATGATGCTTGCCCCCAGATCCACCAGACCTTTGTGGGTTATGTTGTCCCCAACATGGAAGGGAATGACAAAATCCCCAGGATCTCTCTTTTTAGAAGGCATTTTCACCTTGACAAAAAAACTGGACATTTGTGCTAATTTCACAGTTTCAACGTCTTCGCCTCTTTTATTTCTCAAAATCAGATCTTTCAAAAACTTTGTGTATGTGGGCATCTCCTCGATAGCATCTAAGAACATGATTTCGAGGTGTAATTTCTTTACTGCGTCCATGAACATCTCATACCTCTTCTTCAACTGGGCTTTCACCAGCTTATGCGGGAAAGGTAGGCGAGGTGCATATTTTTCTGGATGGTCCTTAGAAGGGACGTCGTTGACTCTTTCTTTCGTCACTTTCTGTGACTTGGTGGGTACTTCTTCTGCTTCCTCAGGGTTAACATGCTTTGCTGGTGTTGTTGCTGATGTTGCTCTCATTTCAATGTCTGGTTGTACCACTGTTCCTAACCGTAAAATGGCCATCTTTGTAGTTTCATTCCCACGCGGATTTACTTTGGTACTAGAGGGGAAACGCCATACTTGGTGATTGATGGTCTGGGCTAGGCTGGCCATCTGCTAGTCAATCTGCTTGTTGTGTTGTTGGAGCATCCTATCTGAGCAGATAAGCCTCCCATCTGTTGTTGCATCAACTTAATCAAGGTCGTGCTTCCACAGAGCTTTTATGCAACTTTTCATTAAGATCATTCTGCTTCTTAGTAAAGGACATCAACTCTATCATCATCGATGGTCGCTATGGCTGGTTCTGCTGGAAAGTACTTTGCTGCTAGAACCCTGCTTGGCGTTGCTGATTTGGCAGTCCTCCCGAAGAAGTTTCACCTACCAGCTGATGAGAATTCACGACTGTGCTGGTGTTCCCGTAAGAAAAACCAGGGTGATCAGGGCACCAATACTGGACGTAGCTCACATTTTCTTTGATGTCTTCATCAGGTTTTCCTTGAATGGCCGTGTGTGGGCAGAAGTCAAACAGGTGGTCTGGTTCCCCACAAGTGACACAACTTCTCACTGCCTCTTGCCGGACTTTTCCTTTATATCCATGCTCCTTCAGAGTTTGTACGTCAGTTACTATCTTATCCAACTTAGCCGCTAGGGTTTCCATCGCCTTCGATTCTCCAAGAGTGGTGTGGCCCATTGACTCTCTGTCGTACTCACTGTCTTGCTGGTTTGTGGCCATATTGTCTATGATCTCTCTAGCCCTTTGAGCACTGAGTCCCAAGAAATCGCTGCTAGCTGCAATGTTCATGGATTTCCTTTTTGCGGCACACACCCCATTATAGAATGTAGTGATCAGCTTAGGCTCAGAAAAACCATGGTGTGGGCACTTCCTCTGATAGCTTTGAAACCTCTCTCCCAGTCTCATGCAGGTTCTCTAAGGGTTTCTACGAGTACCTCGTTATCTTGTTTTGGCATTTGATTGTCCTTTCAATGGGGAAGAACTTAGTGATAAATGCATTGGCTAGATGCTCCCAATCAGGAAGGCTTCCATCCTACAGACTAGTATACCACTCCAAGGCTTTGTCTCTTAGAGAGAAAGGGAAGCATTGGATGTAGATGTGGGATATCGAAACTCTATTGATCTAAAAAGTATTGCGAGTCCTCTTGAACATTATAAGGTGGTTGTACGGGTTCTCTTCAATAGTGTTCCCCCCGAACCAGTTGTGCTGCCGCAACTGGAGGAAAGCAAGCTTCAACTCAAAGTTGGCCACATTGAGTGGTTGTTTAACCACCAGATTCCTCTCTTCGTTTGCCCTGACTTGGACAAAAGAGCGCAGGGATCGAGCTTCGGGGGCCTGCTCAGCCATGATTTTTCAGACACAAGTGTGGCTCAGAAAGGTGAAGAAGTACTCGGAAAGAAACGAAAAAATGTAGAAGTATTAGTGTGATGTATAAACTATGTGCAGTAAATATCTGTAGTATTATATGCATATGTACAAGGTTTTTGGCAAAGTGCAAGTAAAGCTCGAGTTTTTAGAATAGTATTCATTGCCTATCCCCAGTAACGATGCCAAAAAGTTGACAATCCTTAAACATGGGTCCAAAAATGGAGACATGTCTAGGTTATTGGACTTTAGAAATTTATAATACCCGAGTGTTTATGACTCCTACAACTAGCACAGAGTCAAAGTAGTTTGGGGTCGAACACAGGGATACGAAGAATGGTGCTTCAAAACTCAAGTTTTACTTGTCTAAGCACATCAAAAAGTCATAGGGTAAGGATATGATGCAACGAGTAAGAATCATAAAGAATCAAATCAAAAACATATGTCCAAGCAAAGTTACCAGAAGAATTAATATTTTAGGGGTTTAGCAGTTTTTATGGAGGTTTTTAGATGAAGGGAAAGTGAGGATATAAAACTATTCTTAGCGTACAACATGAAGGAGGAAAACTTAAACATAACAAGTGGTAGTGGCGTACATCTTGCACCCTCTTCTCTCAAAGGGGGTGCCACTAACTATGCACTAAGTTCCCTCTCTCAAAGGAGTCAGGCATAGGATGGAGTGAAAAGATATGTCGGGGCAACCCTGATCCTGGTTACTCTCATACACCTAAATCATACCAAACTCTAGAGTTTACGACATCCTTCTCTCAAAGGGGTCAAAACAAGAAACACGGTTCAATAGCTAGTCAAAAGCATGATCCAAATAGGAAAGACTAGAGCTTAGATGCTATAAAGATATTGTCCAACAAAAAGGAACCATACACAGAACAACATGAGATAAATTCCATAGATTCCAATAAGTGTAAAGAGGAATAAAGGTTTAGTTACAATGCAGTAGTAAAAGAAAGTAAAGTGCTAAAAGAGGGAAAATAGGTATCAACCTCCTTGATGTAGGAGATCGATATACATAGAAGTAGACCCCTAAGACAACACTAAGCCAGTATCGAGTAGGAGCCCTATCAGGATATGACCATGTCGGGTTCTTGACCGTGTCGGGTCGTGAACCATGACGGTAAGGGGCGTATCAGAAAAGGACTCCCTACCTGATATGGTCGTGTTGGGCTGCAGCCATGACGGGTTGGCCATATCGGGTTGGGTATCATGTCGTGTTAGGACATGTGTTGGGTTAGCTTTATCTTAGGTTCTCTGGTTCCTTGTGTCAGATATAGATGGGCGAGCCGTCTCGGGTTGAAGCCCAGCTAGAGACCCAACATGTTTGAAAAAGCCTTGAAGGTTGTGTCGCACTGCTACTGCTACTGGGTCAAGTTCTAAGTGAACTCCTCCCGTCCCTCTCAGGTTGGGGGTGTGCTCACCTAGTATCGCCCGACAAGCTCTGGAACTCGACGCACTAGCTCCTTTTCTCTAAGAGTTATCGCTCGTAGGGTTTTGACCTATCCCATCGTAGGCCTGTAGCTGCTATTTATAGGAAGCGGGCTAGTGGGATATGTGGCTCTTGATGGGCCACATGTCCTCTATCTGCTCCGTTTGCGTGGTTTTGCAAAAGGGGCTGACACATATGTCACCCGGCACGGCCGGCGGGCCATCACACTGTTGCTTATAGTAAATCATGTTGTCGTGTTGGGTTAAGACTCTGGCGAGCTACTGCACCAAGGGGTGGTCGTGTCGTGTAATCAAATTCATCAGCTGATGGACCATGGCGGGTAAGGCACCCTATCAGGTAAGAGCTAGCAGTCTGTCAGAGCTCTCGCTCAACACACCCACGTCGGGTTGTTTGCCATATCGGGCAACGACCGTGACGGGAAAAAGGAGTGTATCGCTTTGTTCTTTGATGGGTCGGGACGGTTAACTCGTTGTGGATGGGACGAGACGGGCCCATTAGCATTCTTTTGGTGGAAAAACAAGAGAAACTCTACAAAAGATAGGAAATGTTATCAGGAGCATAGTAGGCATTATTTCTACTCAACAAATAAGATAGAATGGAGAGGAAGTCAGGTTTGGAGGTAGTTTTGATACTAAAATATAAGCTCTAGAAGCCATAAAATGGGTGTTATCATATTTCCTACTTTATTGTAGTGGTGGAAAAAGAGAGGAATAAATGGACTATAAATTTGTTTCCATTTTTACTGCAAGGTTGAATACAATATTATAGCCATTAGATCATGATCCAATGCTTTTGTATACACCTTAAATGAAAAGGGTGCCATGTTGCTCGCCCTCGAGCAACACACTCTCTGATCTATTTGAAACAAGTCGGCAAGAGGACAAAACTATGAATTTCATTTCTTAACCATCCCCACCTGGTTGTCCCAAACTGACCTTCACTAATCACTGAACAATCAACTGCTCCATACAGACCAAAATTCCCATAAAATTTTCCACCCTTAGATCAGTGAACACTACCAAGAGAGAAGTTAACATCATAATCAATCAGGCATTCTCTTGGTGCATCATGGGATTCCCTATTCTACATTGCTCTTTCCTAACTACCAAATACTTGGAAGCAATTCTCCTTATAAGAATGAATGAGGAGGATAATCATTTAAGTGGCCTACCAATAAGAGAAATGGATGGTATGAAATAGGGGGCTATGAAGATTCACAAGTAACATCCGAATTATTTATGTAAAAATAAAGCATGATGAACCTATATGATGAAGAGAATGAAAAAAAGCATGGATCCTACTGCCTAATATTTTGAGTGGAATGATGCATGAATTAAACGATCTCATCAAATAAATGAGAATAAAGTAGGAAAGGAATGCATCATGTGAATGTTTCCATCTCTTATGTGAAGAATTAAGGACATCCTTTCTCCCACTTAACTTTGACACATTAACAAACTCTCTTTTTTTCCTTTCGTTTGCCCGTTATTTTAGCATGTTAGAACGTTAAGCTTGGACTTTACTAACATATCATTTTTTTCTTTTTTTCTGAGGGTATAAATGAATGATATGGAATGCATGTTATCTACAGGTAATTTCTTAAGCAATTAAAATTATATGCACAAATTATTCATGCATAATAACACATTTTTTTCATTTTGTAACTAATGCAATTAAAGAGAAACTGACTATCATGTTACCTGTTATGTCATACAATGCAAATAAGAGGAAATAATTCAGACTACTTGATCATCCTAAGGTGGTGGGTCAAAATGAATGGAAAAAATAATGGAATCAAATAATTAAGAGATAATGCCTTTTATGAAATTATGATATGTCCTTCTCTAATGACCTGTGAATAGGGTAACCTTAGGTTTTCTTTCTTAAATTTAAATTTAAGATCATGTTAACTATTTTATCAATTTAGATTCAAACCCAATCTTGATCCACATTACATGAATAATTAAGATGTCTATTCATAACAAATGTCCTTAAGCTGACTAGCCCATACACTTCCCCTAGGTGGTGCAACTCAAAAATTCGCAAATAAGCTAAATTTTTAATTTTTAATTTCCATTGTAATAGAAATGAGAGCAATTAACACTGATAGGAACCATGAATTAAGCTATACTTTTACACTAGATATATATTGGATACTACAACTTGGAAAGACAAAAACTAAAAAGCAAATAAAGACAAAAGAAAATAAAAACTAAGGATAGAGATTGTTCCAACTACCCCCCAAAGATTGAACTTGACAATGTCCACATAGTCAGA
Organism: Alisma plantago-aquatica; assembly: GCA_963693085.1. NCBI lineage: Eukaryota > Viridiplantae > Streptophyta > Magnoliopsida > Alismatales > Alismataceae > Alisma > Alisma plantago-aquatica. The sequence continues at coordinate 1,988,851,174 of OY856409.1, forward strand.
ATCCAACTTAAGAGGTGGAACAGTGGTACCGATCACATGGGTGGTGGTGGAAGATGTGGCATGGTGGATTGGTGGTGTTCCTGCAGATCCTCTTCTATCCTGATGTCGGTACTACCTACTTAATATCGGTAGTACCGAGTCATGAAACTTTCTCAATACCTCCAAGCTTAATTCAATATTTTGAATCTAGGGCGTGGTGATCGCCGGTACTACTGAGTTGAGTGTTGGTAGTATTGAGTCCTTATCAGTTAAGTTGTCCCCTTCTCTGCAAAAAGTAGCTATTACCGACTTTGTAGTCGGTACCACCAAAATAATGTGAATTGACTTTGCCATCCCTATGATGATTTTGGTACTATCTACGTAGCTATAGGTACTACCAACTTGTCTTGTATCTGCACACCAAAGTAAAATGATCAAGGTACCTTTTTTTACAAAAACTAATGAAATGAAAATAGGCATGTAAAGACTATGAATGTCAAGAATAAAAACCTAAAACATTAAAAATGGTTGGGTTTCCTCCCAACAAGCTCTCTTGTTTTACATCCTAGGCTTGACATGATGCATTTCCATCAACCTATATTGTCACAGTATGGTTATGGATATTTATCTGGAAGTCTGAACTCCACTCTATCATCATCTATCACGAGTGTTAACCTCTACCAATGGTAGTGATCGCGTTGGTCATATCTTGCAACACCCTTCCTAGCAACATCTCTGATCCTCATATCTCATTCATCTCCATGGCCACAAAATCAACAAGAAAGTTGAATGTGTCAACTTTGACTAGGACATCCCCGCATATCCCATATGGCCTCACAATAGATCCATCCACCAACTTGATCATCATAGATGTCTTTTTTGGTTTCTTCAATCCCAACTTTCGGAAGGTGGTAAGAGCCATGAGATTTATACTTGATCATGAATCACATTGCGCTTGTGGGAGATGTTAGTTTCATATAGAAAAAGGGATGTACAAACATCCTAGGTCTTTTCTCATCCTCGACAATTTTCCCTTGATTATTTCACTCATCACATCATCAACATGTAAGACATCTATATATTTTATTCATCTCTTCTAGTTGATGATATCATTTAAGAATATTCCATATATAGACATTTTCTCTATCGCCTCCACAAGTGGAATGTTGATGTGGAGATTTCAGAAGATGTCAAGGAACTTCTTAAATTACTTCTCAACCTTTTTTTACTTCAGATTACCTAAAAACGGGGCATGAAACTTTTTAGTACGTTTGTGTGGAGGAACATATGGTGTATTAGGGATCTCCTCCCCTAAGCTTGCTTCAACACCACCTTCTGGGGTAGGAATTTGCATGTCTCCTATGGATGGAATGACCGGTGGCTGCTCCTTCTAAATTGTGGGTGCCCCCTTATTAATTGTGATTGTTTCACTACAGGGTAGAACCTTCACATGCTCATGTTGGATAGGCACCTTTTCTGGGGCTGGCGGAGGTGATATAATAATGGTGGAACTTTGAAGTTCTTTGTCTTTCAGCATGTTGCATACTCCTAGTAGTCCATATAGACTACGGGGAAATGGAGATTTTGGCACGTACACCCAATTAGGCTCTGGAGCATGTTGCTTGGGTGAATCCTCAGTATAATGTTCCAGCTTCTCGACAATAGAGATAAAGTTTTCTTGGTGATGTTGACAAGATGTAGATGCATTCCCAGACACTCCTTGTTGAATGGTTTTTTTAAGGAAGCCACTTCTACCGCTGGCTGAGAAATTTTATATTCAATATTGTGGATTTGGGGACCTTGATTCTACAATTCCCTCTATCTGAACAATAATCACCTCATTCTGGCTTACCAACTTGCCTAGCACATCTTCAATTTTGTATATCTAACTAAGAGCCCTATCCTGCTAATATTTTTGACGCATATGCATGCAATCATCCTCTTTACCACCAGATGGGTTTGTATCCTTCTGACATAGTTTCATGGCTACAAGGTCAAGCTTCTCATTCAATGTCAGGATGGCTTTAGATTCTCCAACACATTCGACAATTGTTGGAAGTTCTCTTTCTTCACCCCAAGACTGTTTCTTAGCCATGTTTTTTAGGATCTCATGACATTTGGATGGCTTATTATTAAGGAAGAAGCTTGTCCCTACACTATCTAAAGTAGTCATTTCCCCATGATGCAACCCATAATAGAAAATCTTTTCCTACCCATAGAGATCAATCCTGTGATGAGGGACCTTCCTTGACATATTTTGGAACCTCTCCCCAACTTCTGAATATGACTCCTATACTTATTTCTTGAAGTTGGTTATCTTTTTGGTCAAATCATTCATCTTCTAAGGAGGGAAACAATTCTCAAAGAAAGTAGCAATCATTTGTTCTCATGTTTCTATTGACTTGTGCTTGAGGTTATAGAACCAAGATTTGGCATTTCCTACCATTGACGATGGAAAGATATTTAAGTAGATCATAAGCATTGACACACTATCTATTTTCACCATGTTGTAGCTTTCAATGAAATTATTGATTTGCGCCATCAGGTCTTCAGTATTGTGGCCATGGAAGGACTATTGCTTGACTAACAACACCAGCCCATGATATATCTTTTAGTTTCCCACATTTATTACTTATCACTTGATTGGCCCAAGTTGAGCTGTTGAGGAAGACGCCTTGATCTTCTCCCAAATTGTCTTCTCTTCTTTTACCACCTCTAGTTGTTCTTCTAGTCCCTCAGGTGGAGTTCGGATGAGCCTTACAGCTGAGTCTCCAAGCTCTCAAGTCCTACGAAGGATCTCCCCCTGATCTACAACGAATGGAGTAGACTCTCTGTAATTTGTGGTTGGTGTGTACCATGCACTACTACCACATTTTTTTAAAGAATAATGTGAGAATGGGTACTAATGATTGAAGAGATGATATTCAAAATTCAGCTTGAAAGGATAAAAAGAAAGACAAAAAGTTTGGCCTAGAGTGGTTGATTACAACACTCGTAGTGTTGGATTTGTCGTTTCCCTAGAAACGGTGTCAAAAACTTGATAGGTATTTTCTATACACCCTAAAATACTAGTGTACGCTATTAGAGTAATATAGGCCAATGAGGCATGGATATCAAACACGGGGAAATGTAAACTCAGAAACTACCACTAACTATAATAAGATGAGCTAGACTGATGAAAATTTTAATTGGATGTTTATTAACTAAGAATGATGAAAGTGAATCTAAAATTACTAGTGATTGATAGCAATTGGATGGAATTCCTTAGGATTATGGTTTCACCACAATTAACATTGCAATTAGTAGTTATAACAATAATAATTATCTCTCCTAACCCTGGACTAAGAGCCTGTAGCAAGAATTAGCTGGTCTCTCAACATAATTCATTACTTAAGCTAATATCAATCCCACTCTTGTATCGATTGTATTATTACTTGGATGCCTTATCAAAAACTCAGGGTAATCTCTTAATGTTCATAAGTTACCTTTCTCAAAGGGCGATATAAAATATGTATTTCTTATGATTTTCCAACCATTAATTTCCTTTTTCAAATTAATTAAAGGTCTAATTAACTATCTATGGTGATCAATAATGGATAGTTCATGATAATCACATAGGAATAAATCCATAAATTGAGAGAAATTGATATATTACTGCATAAGAGTCAATTATAATGCATCATCAGGCTATTCTTAGGTCCTAAGGAATAAGGGGTTTAACCCCATATGATTTTCATGGTCAAAAGCATAAGAGAGAAGAAGAAAAATGTGGATAATGTTATAATAACTAAAGAACCCCTAAATTAGATGATCCAAAAGATTCCCTCTCGTGCATGTGCTGATTTGCTAACTTTCGGCTGCAAATCCATCCACTGAAGTGCCCAGATCATCCAAAATGTGACCTTCTTCTCCGCTTTCTCCTCTCCTTGCTCTCAGCTTCCGTCCAACAGAATTAGAACGTCATATTAGGTCTAACTGAATTCCTCCTAAGTCATAGAAGTAACTTAGGGAGAAATAAATCCTCAACTATTGGATTAAGCATTATCTTCAAATCTGCCTGATCCCGACATGTTTGTACTACCGAATAGATGTCAGTAGTATCGAATCATTTAATTGTTGCAACCACCTGGAAATTTATCAGTGCTATCGAGCTTCAAGTCAATAGTATTGAGTTGCTTCAATTTCCCCTTAATCTAATCTGTGATGTTGTCAGCACTCCAAAGTCGGTAGTACCAAGTCTTCTCGATTTCTTTCTTTTCCAAACTGAGCATATGTGGTACCACCGACTCCAAAGTCGATAGTATCGAGCTGTGTAGTTTCTGGTAAAACTTCTTAAAATTCAAAAAATCTGAACATAAGCTCTTAAAATACAATAAATTATTTAGAAATGTTTAAATTACTTTTATTTGGTGTAATTAAGAGTCACATGCTAATGAGAGAAAAGCATACATAAATTAATATGAAAATGAACACATAGTACACAAAAATCAACATAAAATAGCCTATGAAAATGACAAATATCTAGTGCATCACGCCCAAGATAGAAACTAGGGGCTCATACATTTATATCTATCATGCATTAAATGAATAAATTTCTTACTTAGGCAACCTATTCAAAATTTCAAAAATTAGTATCTTCTAAACCAGAACTTCAAATGCACTAAAAATGTTTAATATTCAAGTAATCTACATCCTAAACCAAAATTAAATTAGATAAAAAAATTGATCCCTTAAATAAATTATTGATCACATCTTTCCTCAAAGAGCACAAAATAATTTGCCATTAATCGTTAATTCTCTAAAAATCATAAAAAATCTAATCTATACTCAACAATCTCCAATAAAAATTTCACCTCGTTCGAATAAATAAAACCTGAGATATTAACTTTTTACTCTCTCGTTGAAATAATGTAAATGACTTAAACTATTAAATTTAGTTTGAACATAGTTCTTGTATAATTTTTTTTAAAACATCAAACAAGCTCTGATTGGTTTGAAATTTTATATCACAATTTAATACTACTATAACAATTGTTCCTCCAAGTTTTATCAAAAAGAAATTCTTTTAACCATCCAACTAAAATATCATTTTTGTCCCATATGAAATTTATAATTATTCAAATGATCTCCAAAAATTCTAAAATCTTAACTATAGATCTAATAAATGACTATAAGCTTCATCGCAAATTTTGGTGTCATTTCAATACACCAAAAATGATGTCATCCATGGGGCTTTTTCATAAGAAAAACAATTCTATGATTACATGCTAATGATTAAATTCTCTGTTAAGAATTTGGTTCATGTCGTTTTTGGGTCGAAACATCTCGAGAACTGATCCAGATTGAGAAAATTAGATCTAGAATAAAACCAGAGGCATCTTAAACAATTATTTTTTAAGAAAAATAAATCATGAGGTTAAGGCCCATCTAAGAGTTGAGAATTTCAAGGACTTAATTACATAATTACTTGACATTAGATTCACTGGACATATGCTAAATTTCATAATGGCATGAGGTACGGGCCTGATAATTGGACCGACTGGGTGTTAGAGTGAGGCATAGGAAAGATGAATGAGAGGGGAAGAGAGAATGTATTCATCACATAAATTAAAAAAGAGAGGAAGTCAAGGTGGCTGGAAGGTTTTGTATTTTTGTACTAAGTGGATTTTCTTAATAAAAAGAACATAATGCGATTATTCAACAAGTCGAAGTCTTTTGTGTAATTATGGTATATAACAACAAGTCGGAGTTTGTTGTATCATCTTGGTACATAACAATGGGTTACATCATGTTGTGTGAATATGGTCTATTACAACATGTAGCTATTACAACATGTGAACTCATATTGTGTGAGTATGGTATATTACAATGGGTTAGCCTATGTTGTGTAATGGTTGTCTATCACAATGATTTATCATGTGTGGCTATTATAATAGAGCACAACATGTTGTGTTATTGTACTATATGACTACATGTTGGAGTCTATTGTGTGACCTTGGTATATAACAACAAGCTCCAACATGTTGTGTTATTATGGTCTATTAGAAAATGTACCTATTGCAATAAGTCAACGTTTGTTGTGTGATTATGATGCATTACAATGAGTTAGTTTATGTTTTGTAATGATTTTCTATTACAACATGTTATCATGTGTGACTATTACAATGGGTCACATTATGTTGTGTAATTAAGGTATTTTATAACAGTTTTAAGTATGTTGTGATACTAAAGTCTATTACAACATTTTAACAGTTGTTGTAATATCATGCATACTGTAATGGGTTTTGCATGTTGTAAATAACTTGTGTTGTATAAAATATACAATATACAACACTGATATAGGCTTGTTGTGATAAGTATGCTAAGTACAACACAACTAGCAAAACTGTTGGGTTTTGCCTGTTGTAAAAAGAATTTTTTGTACTAGTCTTAACTCTGCTTGGTTACATCTTATGAGTTATGGGTATGTGCTTCCATATTTTGATTATGACACTAGTATTTATGACACTAGTATTTTTGGTGATTACTTATAGTGGTTTCTTGTATCGTTTGTTCGTATGGATAAGACATGTGCTTTTTAGCTCTTCTACCCCCTGCCTTTATGAAATGACAAAGGGGGAGAAATGAACTCAAGTACTATAGGGGAGATAAGAACCCAAGTGCATATTGAATTGTGATCATTTCAGTTTATTCTCTGAAATACCTTGTGACTATGTAAGAGGAATCAATAGTAAATATGTAATATGATTATGCTTTTAGAGAAATTAACTACAGTCAAAGGTAAGCATGAAATTGAGTGGGAGCAATTTCTATCATTCATTCTTGTATCCCTCTACAATTCACACAATAAAAGTTTAAATTCCAAGTCCCTTTTCAATGTGTTGAGGAATGGTTTGTCATCTTCAAAAAGGGGGAGAATATTGACCTAACAATTTTGCATTATCCATATTTTGATGATGACTTAACCATTATATTCATATGTATCTAATATGTCTATTAAAGATTGATTTTAGGTATTAGGTGCATGAAAATGATCAATTCAATCAAGCCCTAGCTTGATCAAATACAAGACAAAGTCAATGCAAATGCATTTTTGTCTAGCGATCTATTGGCCCAAAGCATCCGAGGGTTTGATGACTAGATCTTTCCCCCTAACACTATGGTCTATTTTTCAAGAACCTCTCATGTGTTGTGTTTTTATCTGAAGAACGCCACTGCTTTTTTATCCAAGAACATGTACATGTACACTATGTTGGAGAAAGTTTCCCATAAGAATATTTCCACCTGATTCCAACTAGATATTGGGGGCCATGCTAACTCCACAGTGAACAAAAACCAACTAGCTCAAAAACATCTTTCATCATGTATAGAGTCAAGGACCATCTCTAACCTTCTAGGTACTTGTAGTGCACCTTCCCTTGTCTCACCAAGTGCAGGTTTTTGTTCTATGATTGGGAAGTGTTGCATAAAGTGTAGATCTAGTAGGGTGGTGGAGGAGGTCTGAATCTACAATGATATGCTAGGTGCTTACCCTTAAGACATTTGTAGCAAACCTTAGGTAGAGAGCATTGCATCTTCCAATGACTGTTTCCCAAATACCTATAGCATGTTTCTGTTGGGATGTTGAATTTTGAATGCCTCCTATTTTGGGTAACCGACCTCGCTACTTCCTTCACTTCTTAATTTCTAGATGCCTATGCTACATCCACTAATTCCTCTGTAATATGGACCTCCATCTGCATATCGTCTTCTAAAACACTCAAATTCTCTTCATTCTCTTTCTCATGGGTGAAAACAAAGTGGATCTCTTAAAATATCACATGTGGGTCCACACCACTCATTTTCATCTCCATTCTCCTTTCAGGGACAATTCTTCGTGCCTCTAGGTTATGAGTTCTATGTAGATGTGGCTTATCTATAGATACTTTCTTATGTTGGTAGAAAGCATAACTATTTAATATACATTGTGGTTGGTGGAGGGTTAGGGGTGTGTGACACCTCCTTACGCTAAATGAGATTACTCAAAAAATAAAACATGATCAACTACCAATTAATCATGTAGTAAAAAATGTAGAATAATTAAAACCAAAATTCACATCATGAACAAGTTCTGAAATATTTACATAAAGGCCCATCTTTTCCATTCTCATACATTATAACAGGAAATTAAATCTATGCTCAATGACCTCAACCACATCCTGTGTACAAAAGAAGCATTTACATATTCATGCCATATATACATACAATGGCATACTGCCAAAATATCTTGTCTAGAAAACACCTCCCATACCCAGACCTGAGAGTATAGGGACAACACTAGGACTTGACTATAGATATCTATAGTTGGCCAACCTTCTAGATCTATTGATCACCAAGCTAGTTCTCTTCCACAAAATGACCTCGTCCATGCTGTTGCGACCACTTAAAAAGATGTGGTGACCCACGGGTGAGACCCAATCCCAACAAGTGATATAACTTTGTTGAATAGATATTGATTACAACATATTAGTTACTATAAATAAACTAAGTAGATAAGCTATTACAGAAACAATTTAAGAAGGTTAGTCAGGTGAAGCACACTAAGAATCTAAACAAATAATCTATAGCATCAAGTAGAAGTACTCAAATTTCATAAGTCTACATCATATAAGAACTATGTAGTATAAATGTAAAACAAGGTCTACTCAACCAATGTGATACGTACATAACCCTAGCAATATACTACATGACTTATAGTACATTTTTTATTATTACACCCTAGGGAGTTTGAGTCATACAACTCAAAGTCCAACTAACCACCGCTTGGTCGCAATCAGTTCCATATAAGACCTAGGAAGAGCTATACTCCAATACCTTCTCCATACTCAGTCAATAAAAGTATGCATTGCAGTGACATATTAGTCAAACTGCAAAACAACGACATATAGTCCTATATACAACTAGCCCACCTTGGTACAGGTCACAACACTAGAAACCAAGGTATGCAAAGCAAGGCCATTAGCACATAATAATCACTGAGACACGTCCATATCCATTCTCTAAGAGAGGGATAGGTATGACCACAGTCAACCTATCTAAACACTTACAGTTAGAATAATAAGAACCCCACATATTCAACAATATGCATGAGGGCTCTGATCTCCAAACCATGACATAAACACGATTAAAACTTAGCGGAAGCGAATCGGTAATCAGCGGAAGACAAAAATCACGGGAAATGAAAACTTTTCGTGATAAGAACTTGGATCCATAAAAACTTCTTTCATAAAGAGAGATAAATTGTTTACATCTCAGGATAATTACTTCTTGAGTAATTATATACATCAAGATACAAAATCTCAAGATCACCTAACACAAGGCTCCAAGACCTGAGAGTACAGAGGACACATAGGACTGACTCTAACTACACCACATGGCAGACTAAATCTCCACCTGAGATTACTGTTGCTCCTGGTGCTGCTGCTGCTGAGACTGGTCACCTGTAGGCTGGTTCCTTCGTCTCCGACGTCCACCTAAAAAGTTGAAGTCTACGGGGTGAGACAATTATACATAATTGTCCCAGCGAGAGTTATAACTCTTCGCCAGAAGCTTTATTATAACATCAAAGAATATCTTAAGCAGTAAAACCTTCAAAGTATTCTATAACAGTTGCAGGTATAACAAGATCTCTACAATTTAGGAGATATGGAGAATATAAACACTATTGCAATGTAACATCAATCAACTAACTTGGAGTTATCTCTAACAAGTTATACTACATGGTTGATTATGTTTTACAAACAACATTATGCCCTGTGGAGATGAGGCATACCACTCATACTCCAACTGATCGCTGAGAAGTCACATCAGTATCATACATAGGTCATTAAGAGAGCCGGATTCTCATGACCTTCACCTTCCTCAGTCAGTAAGAGGATCACTTTTAGGACATCTTGTGTCTCTACTACAATAGCTCACCAGGGTAAACTGGTCCTTCGCTATTTCTAGAGTCACAGTGGCGTTCTGTACTCTCTTCATCATCAGGAGGTTTCATGTTTACCTACCACTGATACGGATATCTGTGCTTTCTTCATCATCAGGAGGTTTCATGTTTACCTACCACTGATACGGTATGGAATTATAGTGAAGGATGGACGGATTACACATCTACATCACTTTCCTACACTAGGATGTAAGGTTCTACACATCCATGTACCCCACATACTCAAAAGTATGTGCTCCAGGAGTTCCCTGAGGAAAACCTGTTTCACCATCATTTAATCTCTGACAATGATGGATCTATGATCAGGGCTCTACATTATACTTGATTAGTTAGGTACATTCAGTATTCTTTAACAGCATACATTGTTCTCCAAACAATAACAGTAGCATAGCAGCTATAAAAGAAGAATACTAAATGTAACAGGCCTAACTCATATCAATCATCATTTCTTATTATCCTCATCACAAGTCATCTTTAAGGCATGACCTTGATGGTATTCATGGCTCTCATAGCCCATTATCAGCATAGGATGCCACTGACAAGGCATCAGATTACTTTACTTATTCATAAGGCTAACAACATGCCTTTAATGAATATAACATCAACATCCATACCTGGATATGATTACCTTCATATCAGAACCTGCATGGTTAATACAACTGATAAAGGTAATACAAAAATAAGGAATATACTTCCTACTCTTGTCATAAGAGTTAAATCTCTAATTCACATCAAATAGAGTTTAATACTCAAAAGCATGCCATTACCCTTGAATTAAGGTTTACTATTCACATTACATGTCATCACCCTTGAATTAGGGTTTACTATTCACATTAAGGTGAATTGAACTCATAACATCATCATGTATGAGTAACATCTTCATTGATGCTCTTAAATTAGTTAAAGGTTCATCATTTATCATAATTAGGGTTTCTATGATCTCACACAGGTGGATCATACCCTAATTATGCTCATTCCTGTGCATTGGAGATGCTTTAATTGAGTTTTCACCTGAAAAGGGTACTTTCTCTTTCTAGAAGTACTTTCTCTCTCTAGAAGTACTTTCTCTCTCATCATAATGTTAGGTGATGTCAACATCACTCTATATAAGGTTGGATTAAGTCATCATAGGCTAACATAGCCCAAAACATCACCATCATGTGATTAGGGTTTGATTTGATCAAGGTATTACTTAATTTACCCTTCAGGGGTATTTTGGTAATTCACCCCATTGATCATCATCATGGTCAAAACCTTAGTCCATTAACCCCTTAATATCCTAGGTTATCATTAGGGTTTGATTAGGGCAACATTGAACCATTTATATCATCAATTGATTGAAAGAAGTCAACCTTGAATTATCTTGATCGATCTCAACCATCGACCCTCAATTGATTTGAGACCCATTGGTTGAGTTGACCTTTTTACCAATTGACATCAGGACCGCGAGGATGTGTAGACCGTTTGGTCACCTTTGACCTCAGGACCGCGAGGCCTCTTCCTCCTCCAAGACCGCGAGCCCTCCATTGATTCAAGACCGCGAAGACTTAAATTGAGGTTAAGACCGCGAGGATCATGAAGACCGTTTTCCCTTCTTTGACCTCAAGACCGCGAGGCCCCTCGCGGTCTTGAGACCGTGAGCCCCTTCACGAACTTGAGACCGCGAGCCTCCTCACGACCTTGAGACCGCGAGCCTCCTCACGACCTTGAGACCGCGAGCCTCCTCACGACCTTGAGACCGCGAGCTCACATGGTTTCAACCACTTGGACCATCAACAAGATTCAATGATACAACCGATAATGTTAACCCATGTTGAAGCCCTCAAAAGGTCAGAGCCATGTTGACCACTTATGGATTGGGTCAATTAAGATTATGCTTAATCAATTGGTCATTCAATTGACCCTCAATTGTTGACCAATTAGGGTTGAAATCGATTCAATTAGGGTCTATCAATGTTCACCCTTCAACACTCATCAATGTGCATCAACACAAGGTTGAACCCTTCAATTGAGCTCCAATTGGGCTCAAACTTGGCCCAAACGGTCTTGAGATCATGTGGGTGGACCCCACATGGTATTGAGACAGTTTGCCCAAGATTTCATCAAGATCTAATGTGATTTGATAGGGGTTGAACCATGATTGAGTCACAAAACAGAATTTTGATTAATTTGATAACTTATTGATATTGGGTCCTCAATTGGTCAAATTAGCTTAACCCTAGACCTTCAAACGGTCTTGGATGATTGTCCTCTCGGTCTTGAGACCGTTTGGATGAGTTCCAAATTGTCTTGAGACCGTTTGCTCATCCAATTTTGGATTCTAGTGGAAATTCAACAAGGTTGAACAAATTGAGTTGATGATTATATCAATACTTTAATTGCAATGTAATTTAGTGTAATTGTGCCTTCAATTGGTCAACTAATCTTGACCCCAGACCTCCAAACGGTCATGTTTGATTGCCCTCGTGGTCTTGAGACCGTTTGGGTGACCCCTAAACGGTCTTGAGACCGTTTAGGTCAATCAACCCTAAAAACCCTAATTAGGTCACCATAATTTCAGTACTGATTTCACCTAGGGTTAGCCCTAGTATTCACCCTTCAACTCTTAGCCCGTTTGGAATTAGACCATCAAACTTGGTGAGTTGTTAATTAACATTATTTGGAACAGTAATATCATACGGTCAATGCCTGGTCAACGACCTTACACGGTCTTGAGACCGTTTGCCCAAAAAGGCAAATTCAGACCGTTTGAGATTCAGGAATAAATTCATTTAAAGTTGTTACTTAAAAAGGTCATAACTCCCGATTCCTTTGGAGTTAGCCTCCCATTTTTTAGGGTAGTTAGCCTATATAATTAGGAACAGATTTCTTACACGGTCCACACTCGGTCAACGGGGCCAAACGGTCGTGAGGACCGTTTTCCCTCTCGCGGTCCAGAGACTATTTGCTCACCTCGCGGTCTTGAGACTGAGAGAGCAAACTGTTGGGACCATTTAAGAAAGTGGAAAGCGGTGGGTTTTTCTTGGAAATCACGCCTTTATCTCCTAGCTCAAGAACAGTATGGATATTCCATGGATTTGCTTGCAAAATAGCAAAGAACAGTAAGGAACATGAAGGACTATCATCTAACCGCATAAAGGAGATGTATATAGTAAAGCATGGGTTTAGAGTTATAAAACCCTCCTAAAGCTTTCTCCTTGAGCTCCAAGCTTTCAAGATCCAATCTCTAATGGCGTCTTGAGTTCCCACAGGTTGGCCAAGGTGAAAACTCCAAGGAAGAACAAAAATAGATTGCTAGAAAGGTAGGGTTTCAAGAGTTAGCCATGAAATTGACCTTGAATTCGAGTTCTAACCATGGAATTGGGTAAGAAGAGGGATTCAAGCCTACCTTGCACCCTTGGTCGTTCCTCGTGAGCTCCAAGACAGTCCTTAGTCGGCCAAGCAAAAGGGAAAACAGTGATATGCACGAAGGAAAAGTTCCTTTGCTTGAGAGGTGAAGTATACATATACTTGGGTGATGTTTCATTAAAGGCCCATAAGTTTCCCCATAATTCCAATTAAGTCCTTCCTTCATTACTTGCTCGTCCCTTCCTCTTTATTATAAGGACAAACCTTATCTTAAGTTCTAGAAAAATAAGGCAAAGAAGAACAATCTAATAATAAGGTACATACATAAAGAGATATTGCACATATACCCTGATTATTCACTCACAAGGCATATTTCATAACTTGATAACTCAATTGAGGTGACTTCCTCATCATTTCTTCTCTAAATGATGGCAAGAATCTAGAAAGATACATTAGATGATACATTTTACAAATTGCATCCCTTAATTTGGGTAAATTGCATTTTATCCCAAATTAGGGTTTCAAGTATGAGACACCTCAATTTGCACATGATGAGATGTTCCGCTGATGTTGAGACATCATTCGAATCTTTTTGGCAAAGTATGAGGGATTTCCCAAGCTTGGGCACCAAGGTGCAGCTGTGGAAGCAATCCCGGTACTTGAAACCCTAATTTGGGATAAAATGCAATTTACCCAAATTAAGGGATGCAATTTGTAAAATGTATCATCTAATGTATCTTTCTAGATTCTTGCCATCATTTAGAGAAGAAATGATGAGGAAGTCACCTCAATTGAGTTATCAAGTTATGAAATATGCCTTGTGAGTGAATAATCAGGGTATATGTGCAATATCTCTTTATGTATGTACCTTATTATTAGATTGTTCTTCTTTGCCTTCTTTTTCTAGACCTTAAGATAAGGTTTGTCCTTATAATAAAGAGGAAGGGACGAGCAACTAATGAAGGAAGGACTTAATTGGAATTATGGGGAAACTTATGGGCCTTTAATGAAACATCACCCAAGTATATGTATACTTCACCTCTCAAGCAAAAGAACTTTTCCTTCGTGCATATCACTGTTTTCCCTTTTGCTTGGCCGACTAAGGACTGTCTTGGAGCTCAAGAGGAACGACCAAGGGTGCAAGGTAGGCTTGAATCCCTCTTCTTACCCAATTCCATGGTTAGAACTCAAATTCAAGGTCAATTTCATGGCTAACTCTTGAAACCTTACCTTTCTAGCCATCTATTTTCGTTCTTCCTTGGAGTTTTCACCTTGGCCAACCTATGGGAACTCAAGGACGCCATTAGAGCTTCGAGCTTGAAAGCTTGGAGCTCAAGGAGCAAGCTTTAGGCGGGTTTTATAACTCTAAACCCATCCTTTACTATATACATCTCCTTTATGCGGTTAGATGATAGTCCTTCATGTTCCTTACTGTTCTTTGCTATTTTGCAAGCCAATCCATGGAATATCCGTACTGTTCTTGAGCTAGGAGATAAAGGCGTGATTTCCAAGAAAAACCCACCACTTTCCACTTTCTTAAACGGTCCCAACAGTTTGCTCTCTCGGTCTCAAGACCGTGAGGTGAGCAAACGGTCTCTGGACCGCGAGAGGGAAAACGGTCCTCACAACCGTTTGGCCCCGTTGACCGAGCGTGAACCGTGTAAGAAATCTGTTCCTAATTATATAGGCTAATTACCCTCAAAAATTGGGAGGCTAACTCCAAAGGAATCGGGAGTTATGACCTTTTTACGTAACAACTTTAAATGAATTTATTCCTGAATCTCAAACGGTCTGAATTTGCCGTTTTGGGCAAACGGTCTCAAGACCGTGTAAGGTCGTTGACCAGGCGTTGACCGTATGAGATTACTGTTAAAAATAATGTTAATTAACAACTCACCAAGTTTGATGGTCTAATTCCAAACGGGCTATGAGTTGAAGGGTGAATACTAGGGCTAACCCTAGGTGAAATCAGTACTGAAATTATGGTGACCTAATTAGGGTTTTTAGGGTTGATTGACCTAAACGGTCTCAAGCCATTTAGGGGTCTCAATTGAGGTGACTTCCTCATCATTTCTTCTCTAAATGATGGCAAGAATCTAGAAAGACCCATTGGTTGAGTTGACCTTTTTACCAATTGACATCAGGACCGCGAGGATGTGTAGACCGTTTGGTCACCTTTGACCTCAGGACCGTGAGGCCTCTTCCTCCTCCAAGACCGCGAGCCCTCCATTGATTCAAGACCGCGAAGACTTAAATTGAGGTTAAGACCGTGAGGATCATGAAGACCGTTTGCCCTTCTTTGACCTCAAGACCGCGAGGCCCCTCGCGGTCTTGAGACCTTGAGCCCCCTCACGACCTTGAGACCGTGAGCCTCCTCACGACCTTGAGACCGTGAGCCTCCTCACGACCTTGAGACCGCGAGCCTCCTCACGACCTTGAGACCGCGAGCTCACATGGTTTCAACCACTTGGACCATCAACATGATTCAATGATACAACCGATAATGTTAACCCATGTTGAAGCCCTCAAAAGGTCAGAGCCATGTTGACCACTTATGGATTGGGTCAATTAAGATTATGCTTAATCAATTGGTCATTCAATTGACCCTCAATTGTTGACCAATTAGGGTTGAAATCGATTCAATTAGGGTCTATCAATGTTCACCCTTCAACACTCATCAATATGCATCAACACAAGGTTGAACCCTTCAATTGAGCTCCAATAGGGCTCAAACTTGGCCCAAACGGTCTTGAGATCATGTGGGTGGACCCCACATGGTCTTGAGACCATTTGCCAAAGATTTCATCAAGATCTAATGTGATTTGATAGGGGTTGAACCATGATTGAGTCACAAAACAGAATTTTGATTAATTTGATAACTTATTGAAATTGGGTCCTCAATTGGTCAAATTAGCTTAACCCTAGACCTTCAAACGGTCTTGGATGATTGTCCTATCTGTCTTGAGACCGTTTGGATGAGTTCCAAACGGTCTTGAGACCGTTTGCTCATCCAATTTTGGATTCTAGTGGAAATTCAACAAAGTTGAACAAATTGAGTTGATGATTATATCAATACTTTAATTGCAATGTAATTTAGTGTAATTGTGCCTTCAATTGGTCAACTAATCTTGACCCCAGACCTCCAAACGGTCATGGTTGATTGCCCTCGCGGTCTTGAGACCGTTTGGGTGACCCCTAAATGGTCTTGAGACCGTTTAGGTCAATCAACCCTAAAAACCCTAATTAGGTCACCATAATTTCAGTACTGATTTCACCTAGGGTTAGCCCTAGTATTCACCCTTCAACTCATAGCCCGTTTGGAATTAGACCATCAAACTTGGTGAGTTGTTAATTAACATTATTTTTAACAGTAATCTCATACGGTCAACGCCTGGTCAACGACCTTACACGTTCTTGAGACCGTTTGCCCAAAACGGCAAATTCAGACCGTTTGAGATTCAGGAATAAATTCATTTAAATTTGTTACGTAAAAAGGTCATAACTCCCGATTCCTTTGGAGTTAGCCTCCCAATTTTTGAGGGTAATTAGCCTATATAATTAGGAACAGATTTCTTACACGGTTCACGCTCGGTCAACGGGGCCAAACGGTCGTGAGGACCGTTTTCCCTCTCGCGGTCCAGAGACCGTTTGCTCACCTCACGGTCTTGAGACCGAGAGAGCAAACTGTTGGGACCATTTAAGAAAGTGGAAAGCGGTGGGTTTTTCTTGGAAATCACGCCTTTATCTCCTAGCTCAAGAACAGTACGGATATTCCATGGATTGGCTTGCAAAATAGCAAAGAACAGTAAGGAACATGAAGGACTATCATCTAACCGCATAAAGGAGATGTATATAGTAAAGCATGGGTTTAGAGTTATAAAACCCGCCTAAAGCTTGCTCCTTGAGCTCCAAGCTTTCAAGCTCGAAGCTCTAATGGCGTCCTTGAGTTCCCATAGGTTGGCCAAGGTGAAAACTCCAAGGAAGAACGAAAATAGATGGCTAGAAAGGTAAGGTTTCAAGAGTTAGCCATGAAATTGACCTTGAATTCGAGTTCTAACCATGGAATTGGGTAAGAAGAGGGATTCAAGCCTACCTTGCACCCTTGGTCGTTCCTCTTGAGCTCCAAGACAGTCCTTAGTCGGCCAAGCAAAAGGGAAAATAGTGATATGCACGAAGGAAAAGTTCTTTTGCTTGAGAGGTGAAGTATACATATACTTGGGTGATGTTTCATTAAAGGCCCATAAGTTTCCCCATAATTCCAATTAAGTCCTTCCTTCATTAGTTGCTCGTCCCTTCCTATTTATTATAAGGACAAACCTTATCTTAAGGTCTAGAAAAAGAAGGCAAAGAACAACAATCTAATAATAAGGTACATACATAAAGAGATATTGCACATATACCCTGATTATTCACTCACAAGGCATATTTCATAACTTGATAACTCAATTGAGGTGACTTCCTCATCATTTCTTCTCTAAATGATGGCAAGAATCTAGAAAGATACATTAGATGATACATTTTACAAATTGCATCCCTTAATTTGGGTAAATTGCATTTTATCCCAAATTAGGGTTTCAAGTACCGGGATTGCTTCCACAGCTGCACCTTGGTGCCCAAGCTTGGGAAATCCCTCATACTTTGCCAAAAAGATTCTCATGATGTCTCAACATCAGAGGAACATCTCATCATGTGCAAATTGCAAGCTAACCCTTTTTAACTGGGTAAATTGCACATAGGTCCCTGTATATCAAAACAATGCTACAACTTTAAATAAAAAGGAGCAAATACTGAAATATATGTTTCTGAGAAACTTAATTACATGCTCAGAGTTAATCACAAAGATTTAATTACATATTTAGGCAAAACACCTAGGGTTAACTCATAACCCAGGTCAGGGATGTTACAATGCACTCTAGGTTTCCCTTAGGAATACTCATTTCACCATCCAACAAGTTGTGACACTGAAAATGGCTCTATGGCTCAGGTCACTACATGATTAGTGTTACACTTGATTAGTTATTTGCCAATTGGGTGACTTAAGGCTTCATCATACAAATGGACATACAAACCCTAATTCATTTCTATCAAGTGTATAAGCATTGCAACTTTAGAAGATATTAGTAGTTTGAGTTATAAATCTTAACCAAATTACCACTTGCTATCACTCATTGCATCATAATGAACCACATGTCATCATATCATTTCAAGACATCCATTTCTTATCACAAGTTCTAGGGTTTCAACCCTTATTGGAACATGAAAAGGATTTCACCTCAATCAGGGCTCAAAGATACCCAAGGTCATTAAGACCATCACATTAAACCCTACAAAATTATCATTATCATTCTAAGCCTTTAAACAAGACTCAGAAGATCATCAACACATATTTATCACATAGGTTAAACATGGTATTGCACTATGGTATTCAAATAGCACTACATTGAGGTTTCAACACAAAGAGAATGTAATACATTGTCACATTAATCATTCAAGAGATCTATTTATAACCCAACATCATCATTTAGTCATATTACAGTTGGTGTAGCAAACCATGTTTCATTAAAGGTAGTCATTCACTTGTTATGGAATCTATATTTTTATACGAGCACAAAGGTAAGACTACAAGTTCAATGGCATTGTACGATCAAATTATCATTATTAAACACCAATTAAGACTATGGGATTAACTATAATCCATTTATTGTTGAAGCATCCAATCTCATTCATTGGATTGGGTTCATTATTCAAAAACGTCAGTTAGGGTATAGGTCTAACCATTCGATTCTGCCATAACATAGAGTGTTGATTTAAACATCCACCATGGATATCATCCTACCACCTTCATGGTGTAATCATTCTATCACCAGCATGGAGTATTGGTTTCCTAACATCACGATGTGTCGACCTAATATCAACATCGGTATATCAACTTAACACCCTATGATGTATCGATTTAACACCAACAAAAGTATGTCAGCCTATCATCAACAAGGTTGTATCTGTCATTAACCATCATGGTTTATGACTATGGTTGGGTATCAGCCATAGACCTTCATGGGTTATTTCTATGGCAAGGACATTGGCCACAGATCGTCAAGTGTTGTATCTATGGCTAGGACGTTGGCCTGACTTCAACATGGTGTCTCGGTCTATCCACAATATGGGATGTCAATTCTGACTTATCATAGGATATTAGTTTTAGCATCCACCATGTTATCAACCTATTACCAACAAGGTATAATGGGTCTAGCAACATCCTAGGGTGTCGACCTATTGTCGTCGTAGTGTGTCGGCCAAAAATCAACTTAGGATAATGACCTAAAAGTCATGTAGTGTGTGTTGATCACTTAACCATCATGGTTGTCACAATGCTCAGCTAGTGTATCAGTTACAAACCATCATGGATTAAAACCATGGCTAAGATGTCAGGCTAACACCAACATAGGATGTCAACTCTATATAAACATGTGTATCAGTCACCAATCATCACAAATTGCAACTATAGCTAGGGTGCAAGCCATCACGGGTTACCCCTTATGATTTAAGGTGTCGAACATAAGTCGTTATGGGTTACAACCATGGATAAGTTCATTGGTAACATGATCAAGGCTAAGATAGTGAAAGGCAAGGTTTGGAATAGAAAGAAACTCTGCCATTACCATGGTGAGAACTTCACAAGATAGGCACATAATCTTGTTTATATATTCAAGGATCATTGTTTTAAGCAAGAACATAAGAAAACCAACTTGGACTAAGTAATATGAGTGAAGAAGGTTATAAAAATCACCTCTAATGATAAGAATAGACTTCTAGAAGAAACGATCTTGAGTAAAGAAGTTAAGGAAACCCAAATTGTAAAACTAAATTTGGCCAAATAGGCACCTATTTACACAAGGAAGGAAAACCCTAGAAAAAGAAGTAAGAAGGATCGAATCCTGAGTTCTAGAGAAACTTCTACCATGGAACATCAAGGTTCTAACCTAGAAAGAGGTAGGAGGAAGAAGAAAAGAGAAGAAAATGGAGGAAAGAAAGAACTTTTTACTTGTTCAAGTCAAATTCACCAAGAAGAAGCTTTAGAAACCCTAGAAGAAAGCAAATCAGAACCCTAGTTGCTCCTTCCAAGATGATCACCTTATTCTTATAAATTGGATAGGTTCTCCATAGAAGAATAGGGAGAGAATGAGATTCTTAACATAAGGAAACTAGTAGAGAGAAAAACCTCATTTTGGGCATTAGGATAAGCATATATAGTTTAGGGGATAAGGTTGAGAAGAATCATGAGGTGTACAAACAATTCTCCATGTGTCCACAACATAAAGTTTGCATGGATAATCAAACAAAAAGTCTACAAATTGTTGGGGAATATTGGTCCATCATTGATTCCCAAGCAAGTGGATTCGTTAGTTGATAGCCTTGAAAGTAGTTCATCCTTGGGGGGGGGGGGGTAAATCCTAATTCAACATAGAATGAAATCTCCTCCAATTCAAGGTACAATTGAGAACCTCATGGCTCAAAAAGCTCAAAAATGATAAAAAAAACATTTAAGGAACATAATTGATGGAACAATTAACAAAGAAAACCCCTCAACGTGGTAAATTGTAGAAAAGTCTAAATGTACATAAAATTACATAACTTGCTCAAACAATGTCCAAATTGGACCAAATTTGAAACTTAATCTTGTCTTATGATTCCAAAGATCATAAGGTTAGATTAAGGTTATAAGCATTAATTTATGGTAATTAAGCTTGTTCAACATTTTAAGCAACTTCAGGGGCCTTACATCTAGAAACCCCTAACAAGGATTTCTCCCTGAAATCCTACACAAAGAGAGATGGGTACTTCCTACACATCTCATCCTCTAAATTTCAAGTGGCTTCCTCTATGCCACAAAACCTTTACTAACACTATATCATTCTTCTTCATCTTCTTCAGTCTCCTATCTAGGATCAACACTGGACCTTCAACATATGAGATATCCTCATCTAACTCAACCTCTATTGGTTGGATTGTATGCTTTGTATTTGGATGGCATTTCCTCAACATGGAGATATGAAAGACATTATGTAACATGTGTATATCTAGTGGTAGTTCTAACTTGTATGCCACCTTTCCAACATGAGCTAGAATAGGATATGGTCCCATAAATCTAGGAGCCAACTTGCCCTTCTTACCAAATCTTAGCACACCTTTCCAAGGAGAGACCTTGAGATATACTCTATCTCCCACTTGGAACTCAAGTGGTATGCATCGGTTATCTACATACTATTTCTGCCTGTCCTGGGCTTCTTTCAACTGTTGTTGTATCATGTTAATCTTTTTTGTAGATTGTTTTACTAGCTCAGAACCCAAAAGTTGATATTCACCTGTCTCATATCAACAAAGAAGAGACTGACATCGTCTCCCATAAGGATCCATATCTATTCTTATCTTGTAGCTATTATTATAGGCAAACTCTATTTTACTTAGGCATGTATCCCAACTCCAAAGAAACTGCAACACACATGCCCTCAAGAGATCCTCTAAAGTCTGAATAGTCCTTTTAGACTGGCCATCTATCTACGGATGGAAAGTTGTACTAAACCCCAACTTTGTTCCCATTTTTTAATTGCAAACGTCCCAAAAAATGACTTGTGAATTGTAGACCTCAGTCAGAGACTATAGTCATTGGAATGCCATGCAGACAGACTACCTCATTACTATATACTTGTGCCAACCTCTCTGCTATAAACATCATCTTGACTGGAAGAAATTAAGTTGACTTAGTGAATCTTTCATCTATCACTCATACGGAATCATGAACCTTGCCTGTTCTTGGAAGACCAACCACAGAGTCCATGGTAATATGATCCCATTTTCATTGTGGTATTGGCAAAGGTTGTAACATCCCTACCGGCTTCTGGTGCTCAACCTTTACCTTTTGAGAAATTAGACATCTAGAAACAAACTATACCACATCATGCTTTAGACCTGGCCACCAATACAAGTCCTTCAAGTTCTGGTACATCTTGGTACTTCTAGGATGCATTGCATACATTGAAGAGTGAGCCTCCCCAAGTACCATCTGTCTCAATCCATCAACATCGGGAACTAGTGTCCTATTATGGAAACAAACTATACCATCCTCATTCTCATGAAATCCATCATGCTTCTCACTGCCTAACTCTGATCGAATATTCCCTATCACATTATCATTTTGTTGTGCATCATGAATTTTCTATCTCAACGTAGGTTTAACTTGTAATTGTGCCAACAGACCTACCAACAAAGAAACTTCTAGTTGTACATTCATCTGGTGAAGTGACACTAACATATCCTATTTATGGCACACTAGGGAGCATAAGTTTGCCTAGTTTACAAGTGATGATGAAAATAACTTTCTACTCAATGCATTAGCTACTACATTCCCCTTTCTAGGATGATAGTCTATTGTGCAATCATAATCTTTAATAAGTTCCATCCATCTCCTCTGCCACATATTCAACTCCTGCTCTGAGAATATACATTGTAGATTCTTGTGGTCGGTGAAGATGTGCACTTTTCTCCATAAAGATAATGTCTCCAGATCTTTAAGGCATGGACCAGTGTTGCAAGATCCAGATCATGTGTTGGGTAGTTCTCCTCGTGTTTCTTACGGTATAGAAAAGCAAAAGAAATCAAATTTTTATCCTACATCAACATGTATCCCAACCCATTCTTCGAAACATCACAAAAGAAAATATAGCCTTTTCCTTATATTGGCAGTACTAACACCAGTGCACTATTCAACTTTTCTTTCAATATCTAAAATGAACATTGACACTTTTCATTCCAAGTACAAGGAACATCCTTCCTGGTTAGCTTGGTTAGGGGTAATGCTACAGAACTGAAGTCATTGATGAACCTCCTATAGTAGCATGCCAAACCTAGGAAACTACGAATCTCTATTGGAGTCTTGATCTATTCCCATTCCGATACAAACTCAACCTTCTTAGGGTCCACAAAATTCCTTTAGATGAATAACATTTCCCGGAAAAGACACTTCTGGAAACCAGAACTCACACTTGCTAAACTTCGCATATAAAATGTGTTGCCTGAACAGGGTCAAGGTCTGGCAAAGGTGTTGCTCATGTTGTTGACTATCCTTGGAGTATATTGGGATGTCATCTATAAACATGACCACACATTGATCAAGATAAGGTCAAAACACCCTATTCATCAGGTCCGTAAAGGTTGCAACTACATTAGTTAGCCCAAGCAGCATAACCACAAACTCATAATGACCATACCTAGTCCTAAAAGATGACTTGGGTATGTCATCCATATTAATACTCAAAGGATGCTATCCTGATCTTAGATCTATCCTTGAAAACACAATGGAACCTCTCAACTAATCAAAAAGATCATCAATCCTTGGCAAATGATACTTATTCATTATTGTCACTTTGGTTAACTGTTTGTAGTCTATACATAATCTCATTGAACCATACTTTTTGACAAACATCACGGGAACACCCCAAGGGGAAGTGCTTGGCCTAATGAGACCCTTCTCTAATAGCTCATGCAACTATTTCTTTAACTCTTGCATCTCTATTTGTGCCATTATGTAGGGTGACTGTGTTATGGGTTGTGTTTTAGGAGCAAGATTCATCTCAAAGTCAATCTCTCTAGGAGGGAGAACTCCAGGAAACTCATAAAGAAAAACATCTTCAAACTCCTGTACCACTGGTACCTCCTAGATACTAGGACCTCTTGCCTTGGTATCCACAACAAGAGCTAAGAAAGATTCACATCCTTGTCTCATCAACCGCTCCACTATCATAGCTGACATCAAATTGGTAGGAAGAATCTTCCTATCACCTTAGAAAACCCATTGTACCTCTCCATCATGGAACTTTTCCACCTTAGTACTATAGTCCAAGACTACCTTGTACTTTTTCAAGGTATCCATTCCTAAGATCACATCAAAACCATGCATGTCGAGTGGCAAGAGATTCACTTGAATGTTGTGTCTAGAAAAAGAAAGAACACAAGAAGAGAACACTTCCTGCAACTTGGTGAAACAAAACAAAGGAGTTTCTAGTCATAGGTTATCATATCTATGACTAACAGGTAGTAACAACAATTTATCACTTCTCTAGGGATAAATGAGTGTGTTGCACCTGGGTCACCTAATACTGATGTGAAATGAGAAGTAGACAAATCAAAATGAAATAAATCCATCTAACCTGTCATGACTCATGGATTGACCAATGCTTTAGGCTTGCTCATGGCATAGAACCTAGTCACACCCTACTATCATCCACATCCTCTGCTCTCCTATCCAGAAGATCCTTCCTGTGATGCTTGATCACGTCCTCTACCACTACCAGTGCTAAACTATCGTTGTTGTGAACCCTACTGATTCTACCTTAGTTGCTGAGTCACCTCCCCGTCTTTCACATGGCAATACCACTTTATGTGTCCCAACTGTCCCCACTTATGACAGGTCTTACTTTCATACCATGACCTAGATGGTCATGTCACTAAAATTGATTATGTGTTATGAGCTCCAGCAGGTGGAAAACTATGACCTCTACACCTACTCGGGGTCCATTGGGATGGAGTGAATGATCTCTACTAACTAAAAGTCAACCTATGTTCGAATGTGATGGAGTAAACCTTGGATTCTTAAATCCTCCATATGATTGTCCTTAGAATTGAGTTGGTTGTTTATTAACATTAGTTTCATGTTTTCTTGTAGCAGACCTTTCAATCCTTCTTACAGACTCCACCCCACAAAGGTGGAAAACCTTTCCCTATTCTCCAAAGTTGATGTTGTAGTAGTCAACTCCACACTTAGGCCCTTATCAAACCTACATATCCTTTCTTTATCAGTAGTTGCCATGTGCGGGCAGAACCTCATAAGTTCCATGAATTTTGACTCATACTCATTAATAGTCATTGCACCCTGTCTAATCTTCTCAAACTGGGATATTTTCTCATCTAGGTATGTCTCTGGGAAGTATCAGTTGACAAACTCTCGTAGAAAAATCTCCCATCCTATCACCACTCCTGGCATTTTCTCTTCCTCTATGGCCCACCAGTGGCCAACACTACCCTTCAATTGGTAGACAACATTTTTTACTTTGTCTTATTTAGGTATATTTAGGATTTTGAATGTTTTTTCCAATTCTATAAGTCACATGTCGGCGTATGCTGGGTCATAAGTACCGGCATATTTGATTTCCCTAACACATCTAAGTCGTTCAAAAGTCTTCCCGACTCCATAACACTCCATGTTAGGAATAGTTGCCCTGGCTTGAAGTGTTGGCATTTTTTCCGCCATATGTGTAAGCATGGCCATCATCTTCCTAAACATAGACGGAAACTCAAGATTGTCCATCATTGTCTAATCCATCTGAGGCATTGCGGGCTACTCTGACCCCATCTCTGGTACTCTCTTATTATGTATCTGCCTCCTTGCACCTCCTCCTGGTGCCACATAGCTACTCTTAGCGTGTTCTTCGTGTCCTCCAGACATATCTACATAAGCATAAGCTATGATCAGATACGTTGGATACATAAGAACATACTCAAAACTAAGTCCTATGTCCCTATAGACTCAACAAACCTAGGGCTCTGATACCAACTTAACTGTGACACCTCATCACGCGAAATGGGATTACTCAAAACATAAAACACAATGAACTACCAATTAATCACATAGTAAAAAATGCACAATAATTAAAATCAAAATTCACATCATGAACAAGTTATGAAACCTTTACATAAAGTTCCATCTTTTCCATTCTCATACATTATAACAACAATTTACATCTTTTCTCAATGGCCTCAGCCACATCTTGTGTGCAAAAGAAGCATTTACATGTTCATGTCATATATACATACAATGGCATACTGCCAAAATATCGTGTTGTTACAAATATCTTGTATAGAAAACACCTTCCATACCCAGACCTGAGAGTATAGGGACGATACTAGGACTCTACTATAGATATCTACAGCTGACCAACCTTCTAGATCTATTAATCACTAGGTTAGTTCTCTTGCACAAAATGACCTCATCCACGCTACCCGAGACCACCTAAAAGATGTGGTGACCCATGGGTGAGACCCAGTCCCATCAAGAGATATAACTTTCTCGAACATATATTGATTACAACATATTTGTTACAATAAATAAACTAAGCAGATAATCTATTATAGAAACAATTTAAGAATATTAGGTAGGTTAAGCATACTAAGCATTTAAATATATAATCTTTAGCATCAAGTGGAATTACTCAAATTTTATAAGTCTACATCATTTAAGAACTATGTATTGTAAAGGTAAAACAAGGGATACTCAACCAATGTGAGATGTACTTAACCCTAGCAATATACTACATGGCTTATATTACATCTTCTATTATTATTCCCTAGGGAGTTTGAGTCGTACCACTCTTCCAACTGACCACCGCTTGGTCACAATCATTTCCATATAAGATCTAGGAAGAGTCAGGCTCCAAGATCTTCTCCACACTCAGTCATTACGGGGAAACATTACATTGACATCATAGTCAAACTACAAAATAGTGACATATAGTCCTATAAATAGCTAACCCACATTGGTACAGGTCATAGTGCTAGAAACCAAGGTATGCAAAGTAAAACCTTTAACACATGATAATCACTAAGACACAACCATATCCATCTCCAAATGAGGGATAGGTATGATCGCAGTCAACCTCCCTAAACACTTGGAGTCAAGATAATAAGTACCACGCATATTCAACAATATGCACTTTGAGTTTCACCATCCAACAAGTTCTGACACTAAATATGGCTTTATGGCTTAGGGAACTACATGATTAGGGTTACACTTGATTAGTTATTTGCCAACTGGGTGAACTAAGGCTTCATCATATACATGGACATACAAACCCTAATTCATTTTTATCAAGTGTGTAAGAATTGCAAATTTAGAAGATATAAAATGTTGGAGGTATAAATCGTAACCAAATTACCACTTATATCACTCATTGCATCATAATGAACCACATGTCATCATATCATTTCAAGATATCCATTTCTTATCACAAGTTCCAGAGTTTCAACCCTTATTGGAACATCAAAAGGATTACACCTCAATCAAAACTCAAAGATACCCAAGGGTCATTAAGACCATCACATTAAACCCTACAAGATTATCATTATCATTCTAGGATTTTAAACAAGGCTCAAAAGATCATCAACACATATGTATCTCAAAGGTTAAACATAGTAGTTGTTGGCTATTTAGGCTAATGAGTTTCTATCCTAACAAGGATAGTTTACCCAACTTAACCTATCTCTACAAGTATACGTAGGTAGTATAGTCAAGGTCGAATACAAGGAGCTTAAGTAATTAATTGAGCGCAACAACACTAATATTCAACAATCTAGATCGATTCAAAAAGGATGGCGAGGTTTATCTAATTGCAAAAATTCAGATATAAACAAGCAATAAAAATATTACTAAAAGAGTTTAGATTCAGATGTTAAATGGATCTTGGACATTAGAATTTCACTCACATATCATAGCACATCTTAGGAACATGAAAATCTAAACATACATAGAACTTGTTTTAAAGGAAACATTGTGTTACACTTCACCTCCCGGTGCAAGTGCAATGATCTCAACTCAAAGTCACATTCTCATGCATAAAATTCATTTTTTTATCACAACTTGTTCCTCAACTCATATTTCTCCAATCTCATGGTAGAAAAAGAGTTTCCAAGAAGAGAACCTCCATACATTCCTACTCATCTTCTCAGATCAAGCAAGAAAGCAGAACACATGCATATAAGGTGGCCATCAATACATGCAAGAGATGATAAAATGGGTACTTTCATGGTAGAAAAAACAAGCAACTTAGTATTTAGTATGAAATTAACGTGTTCCATACATGGTATGACATGGGAGCTACTCTCTCCTACCCAAGAAAGGGGAATTACTCATCCATAATCATGCTTTGCAGATTTGCTATAGAAAATTCAGGTTTTAACATGATCTAGAGGAGGAAAAATAAAGAGATCCAAAAATGTAATCACAAGAAGGAGGAATTCCGGCTTGGAGATGAAATTCTCCTCCTTTAGCTGCTCCAAAATAAACTGGCTCCTCTCTCGAGAAGCTTCACAAAGTTGGGGAAGCTTGGTTGCACCTTGGAGAAGACAATGGAGAAGAAGAGAAGAAGAAATGGGCTCCTTTTGCAAGAAAACCACCTCCTTTCTCTTCAAAAATGTCCTCCTTTGCTTTTGGCTTGCTCTGGGACGAGGGAACTTTCACTAATGACTGGAGATAACCGCCCATTAAGTTCACCTCTCATTTTAAACAAAAACTCATATTTTTTCAAAATGTTGAAACTATCTGAGACACGGCGTGCGTCCAAAGTGCATGCCGTGCAAAAGCTCTGACAGTTGCTCCAGAATGTACTACGCATGGTGTGCGTTGTACTAATGCACGCCGTGCAACTTTCGAGAAAGTTGTTTTGGTCAAAATTCCCAGGTGCAACTATGCGTTGGATTGATGCACATTGTGCAACTTTCTAGAGAGTCTGTTCTTGCCCGACATTCCCAGGTGCACGTCGTGCATTTGCTTTGTGTGACTTTCTAGAAACTTGCATGTCGTGCTCAAAGTCGGGACATGCCGTTCGTATTTCTGTCTAGGTGAATCAAAAACTCTTCTGAAATATTGCATGTCCTGCAATCGATATGCACGTTGTGCATTCTACTGTTTCAGCAGAATTAAACTCTAGAATCAGTCTTTCTTGTAACTTATCTGCAATGCAAGTTATGGGATGAGTAAAGTAACAAAAAGATGGCAAAAGTAATATGAAAAGAGGCTAAATAATATCAAAATGAACCAAACTTGTGTGTGATAGCAAGTGAAAAGATGATGTAGATATCACACAACAAATGCCCCTAAGCTTGAACTATTGCTTTTCCTCAAGCAAAAAGAATAGGGCTACATTAAAGAAGAATAGTAAAGCTCATGCATGGATTAAATGAAAAGAAGATATGTAATAAGCTCAGCCAACCATGTACATTGTGCTTGTGTTCATTGTTATCATATCAAATTTTCAACATCCAAGATAGAGAAATTAAGTTCAGCAAGGTTTGTTCCAAATCAAACGAAATGATCAACTAGACAACACTAAATAGAATTTGGATAATCAAGCCAACAATCAGTGCATGCATATTACAAAATTTTCAGCTAGTAGGGATGTAAGATGATGAAATCAGTGCTAACATTAACAAACTTAGTTGTACTCTTTTTGTCAAGGATATGATGATGGAAAATTTTGGGTTTCCGGCATTTGGCTGCTAATTTAGGCTTATGCTCACATGGAATTCCAGTTGGGGTGTTGTTTTTACCCTCTTTTGATATTCATATAACCTAACCATCATTGGTAGATCAGACTCACACTAGGCTAGCATGATATGTGGGCTTTTTGCCAGCTTTTTATTGGGTAAAGGTAAACAATTGATAGTGAAAGCATGGTATAACACCAAGAGTCAACAAGAGTGTTAAGACTAGTAAGATTTCAATCATTCATTTGAAAATTTTTCACGGAGAAATTTATTGTAATGCGATAAGAGTTTGGCAAGATTATCCAGTATCCTAGTAAGTGTTGCAAAGTTAGTTTATTTGCAAAAATTTGGAACTATTACATGTATTGGGCAATCCAATATGTAAAAGCTAAGATTTCATACCACAAACACAAAACAAGATTATGTACATAGGGATTTTCCTTTTTCATTTGATTCATGCATGTTCTTGAAAATTGTTTTATATAGCCACAAGAAATACAAAGGACAAGATAGATCAAGCATGGGGTTCATTCTAACATGGTAGCCTCAAATCATATTAATATTTCCATCTAAGAAAAATAGAACATGGAATGAAAGAAGAAAACAAACTGACACAACTAATTCAAACGAAAAGAAAAGCAAGCAAACTACAATTATGGGCGGATTGTGCCCCCCCAAGCTTGAAATCAGCAGTGTCCTCACTGCATCAATCGAACATATGGAGTTCACAACCAGATACCTATCATGGATGAGATACCAAAAGTGAGGGCCAGCGCTCCCTTGATCAAGGAAAAACTGGATGACTAAATCCAGAACGTCCATCAGCTGCTCTTCTGGATCCTACTATTGTTGGAACTAGTACTGCTCTCGGTACTGGGGCTGCTGTGGTGACGACGTCTGATACGGCGGTTGTGGTAGATACTATGGCAGAACAGAGAAATGGCCCTGAGAGAGATGCCAAGAGTCTATCCGGTTGACCATGTCGTACATAGCAGTGTACTGCGTGCTCATCTAGTCTAATTGGTTGTCGATGTGGTCGAACCACTGTTGTACATATCCATAAAGATGATGGACATCAGGCATCTTCCAAACATAATCAGTCTGGGTAGCAGTGGAGGGAGGAAGTGGTGTTGTAGATGGGGCAAAAGCTTATGTTGTTGAAGAACAGCTGGCGCCACAGGTGGATGCCTCTGCTTGATCCTCAGGCTGTAAAGAAACTTTCCAATTGGCTTTGTTGCTGAGGTCATTGTGGGTTGCATCGGGGATGACAGTGAACTATGTCTTGGTAAGAAAAACCTTGAACTTGCTGGTGTTGTCACCATTTCTGGATATAATGCTACATGAAATAAGATAGTTGATATCTACTAGGTTTTTACATGGTGCAGGTTCTAAAGCACCCACATCAAGTCGTAGTTGCATTGCCACTATAGTGATCATCCCACCACACATGATATACCCCGCCTCTCTCTATTTCTTCTTCTTTTCTTCCAGAAGCTTGTTGACAATGTAGTACCCAGAACTGATCTGCTCATTATTAACCATACACCACAAGAAGAAAAGATCTGTTTTGCCTATGACCCCTTGGATTTCATTCTTTGCAAAAGGACTTGTGCTAAGAAGGTGATGCACAACTATGAAAATTGGGTTATGAAGCAAAGAAGCTCGTACATTCCTAGCTTTATGCATAGGCTCACTAGTAATCTCAGACCAAGAAGAATCACTATGGAAGGCAGGCAGATAGTTAGTATAACCTCCATAGTTGCATCTAAGCAAGGCACAAAACTGACAAAGATCCATAGAAAAATGTTTATTAAGTAGATGAAAACTGATCTTCAGATATGTGTCACGGTGGTTTTGCGGGTTGTTCTCCGCCTTAAAGGTGGTAAAAACTCATAAACAAGGCAGGGGTAGGTCTTTGTGGCTCTACTGCATAATAGATGTAGCCCTAAGAACCGAAGATACCCCATTACCTCATTCTTGAAGCCCAACATGTCTAGAGCTTCTTCTAAAACGTGGTGGGAGGGTAATACCCATCTAGTGATGAGGAATTGGTAGTCAAGATCCTCCTCCGGTGTCACTCTGAACTGTGTGGAGGGTACAAACGCAGCGGTATCAGTAGGAGCATCTTCAAAAGGTGTCGCGGAAGATGAAGCTCCACCATGGTGTTTGCTTAAACCTCTCTTGATTGGTTTCATTGTTGTTGTGGTAGTGCACGACATGTAGTATGGGATCACGACATGCATTTTGAAGCTATTCTTTACGCCCTGAAGGTTGAATGCAGAATGTGTAGTATGGATGCACGACGTGCACCTGTAGATATTCTGCATACTGATTTATGTGCCGTGAATGGGGAAGAAATGGGAAACTTGGAGCTGTTGGTGGCGGGAATGGGAGCTGTCGAGTGCACGACACTGGCGTGGTGGCTTGGAGAAGAAGGGCATGATGGTGGCATGTAGGAGAAAAGCTACCCTCGTGTTTCTTGGTGGTGCGGCAGCGTCGCAGCTTCTAGTGCTACTGTTGGTGATGCGGCAGCGTCACAACTGCTGGTGCCGTTGCCGGTGCCGCGCTGGTAGCGATGGAATTGCGTGGGCCGGTAGAAAAGAAGGAGACGGAAGAAGTGCACGGTGTGAGGGACCAGAGAAGAAGACTCAAGGCGGGATGCTTGGCAGAGGTGTGCACAGTGTGAGTGGCATGCACGGCGTGAGCGGCATGCACGGCTACTGGAGGAGGAAGTTTGTGGCGGCTGTAGAGTGCACGGATGCTAGGGTTCACGCATGACTAATATTTCAAGAAGTGAGAAGTTAGGTTGTGCGGCCCCCTATTTGGCTGATTTTTATGAAAAAATGCTCAGTGTGCACTTGATATGCACGATGTGTTCCTCCTTAGTTTCCTATTTTCAAACAGCTTTTTATGCCTAGATGCATGGCGTGCGTTTCTTCATGCACGACGTGCAAGTTTACAGAACTTTTACTGATCAGCCGATAGATAGATGCACGACGTGCGTCGAGTAGATGCACGGCGTGCGTCGAGTAGATGCACGCCATGTAACATTCCAGAAATAATTTTCCACATAGCAGCCCCCAGGTGCACGACATGTAGAAAAATATGCGTGGCGTGTAAGATTCTAGAAAGTTTTTGTGATCCGCAGTTCTCCAGGTGCACGTCGTGCATTGAGTAAATGCACGTCATGTACCTGGAGATGTTTCCTGAGTACAGTATGTTTCTATTGAGGTGCACGCCGTGTCAAATAAAGACACGCTGTGCATTTTGGAATTTCTGCAGGAAAATGGCAATCAGTAAGCACAAAATAAAGATAGATATTGTGGCAATCAAGTCTAAATTATTACATTATTCCATGACACACTTGTTAACGAAATTAAAGAGTGTTTTTGACTGAAAGAACTTTAAAATAAATATATCCTAATGTGGGGATCAACTCCCACAAGGTCCTCCATTTAGAGTCTGGAGTAAGACTCTTTAATTCCTTCAAACATCTTGAAGGGAGCAAGAGAGTCCCTTGTCCACTTCATCTCCACAAGAATAAAGCTTGCAACGCTGTCCATTCAATTTGAAACTGCCATCTTTACCTTGGAGTTCCACAACTCCATATGGGAAAATCTTTAGCACAAGAAACGGGTCGGACCACTTTGATTTTAGCTTCCCTAGAAATAGCTTTAATCTAGAGTTAAAAACCAAGTCTTTATCTCCTTCTTGGAAGTCCTTCCTGTGAATTCTTTTGTCATTCCAAGCTTTTGTCCTTTCTTTGTACAACCTCGCATTCTCATAAGAATCAAGGAAAAGTTCCTCTAGTTCCTGCAGCTACAAAAGGCATTTTCCCCCTGCCTTCTTCATATCAAAGTTCAAGAATTTAATGGCCCACAAACCAAGGTGCTCCAATTCTAATGGAAGGTGACATGATTTTCCATAGATAAGCTTGAACGGAGTAGTCCCTATGATAGTCTTGTAGGGTGTACAGTACGCCCATAATGCATCATCAATCTTTAAAGCCCAATCTTTTCTTGAACTAGAAATAGTCTTTTCAAGGATGCTTTTCAGCTGCCAGTTTGAGACCTCTACCTTCCCAGAAGTTTGAGGATGATATGGCGTAGAGATCTTATGGGTCACACCATATTTAGAGAGAAGGTTGTTGAATTGTTTTTCAGCAAAATGTGTGCCTCCATCTGAAATTACAGCACGAGGAACTCCAAACCGAGGAAAGATAATCTTTTGAAAAAGCTTTATTACTGATTTGGCATCTGGCACTTGGGTTGGAATGGCCTCAACCTATTTGGACACATATTCACAAGCAACAAGAATTTATTGATACCCGCAAGAGGATGGGAATGATCCCATGTAATCCACTCCCCATACATCAAACACCTCAACCTCTAAGATAGAGTTGATGGGCATGTCGTCACGGTGGGATATACTTCATGTTCTTTGACATCTATCACATGATTTTACAAATAAATTGACATCTTTGAATAATGTGGGCCAATAGAAACCAGTTTGTAGTATCTTAGCAGCAGTCTTCCCTCCTCCGAAGTGTACTCCATAAGGAGAGTCATGACATTCAGTAATAATGTTTGGGATATCCTCTTCAACAACACACCGGCGAATCAGTCCATCACTTCCATGCTTGAATAACAATGGATCATCCCAATAATAGAATTTCACATCATGAAAGAATTTCTTTTTTTGTTGATACATCAAATCATGTGGGAGTTGTCTGGTAGCAAGAAAGTTAGCAATATCCGCAAACCATGGTGCTTGAATAGATGACAACACATAGAGGTTTTCAATGGGCAAATGATCTTCAATGGGCAACAGATCTCTAGCCTCCGTGGTTAGTCTAGAAAGATGATCAACAACATTGTTTTCTGTACCTTTCTTATCCCAGATCTCAAGATCAAATTCTTGTATAAGAAAAATCTAGCGAATAAGATGTGGTTTGGCATCTTTCTTGTTCAGCATATATTTTATGGCAGCATGATCAATATATACAATCACCTTGGATCCCACCAAATATTGTCAGAACTTGTCAAAAGCATATAGAATGGCTAGCATTTCCTTCTCCTTGGTCTAATAGTTGATATGCACTTCATCAAGGGTTTTTCTTGCATAATAAATGGCATGGAGTTTCTTGTCCTTCCACTATCCTAGAACAGCTCCCACTACATAATCACTTGCATCACACATTAGCTCAAAAAGAGAATCCCAATCCGGAGGTCAAATAATTGGGGCTAAAATTAGGGCCTCCTTGAGCTTAGAAAAGGCTGCATGGCAATCATCATCAAATACAAACTCGACATCTTTTGCAAGTAGGGAACACAACAGCTTTGCAACCTTAGAGAAATCTGTAATGAATCTTCTATAAAAACCTGCATGGCCAAGAAAGCTGCGGATGTCTTTAACTGAAGATGCAGTAGACATCTTCTTAATAGCTTCAACCTTTGCCATGTCCACTTCAATACCCTTGTTAGATACAACATGTCCTAGTAATACACTGGATTGTACCATGAAATGGCACTTCTCCCAGTTTAGCACTAGGTTAACCTTTTCACAGTGGGCTAAGACTAAAGATAGGTTCAATAAACATTGATCAAAGGAATCACCGTATACACTAAAGTCATCCATGAAAATCTCCATTATATTTTCAATAAAATTAGAGAATATGGCCATCATACACCAATGGAATGTCGCAGGAGCATTGCAAAGACCGAACGGCATACGACGATAGGCATATGTTCCATAAGTACAAGTGAATGTGGTTTTCTCTTGGTCGGGTGGATAAATAGGAATCTGAAAAAATCCAGAATACCCATCCAAGTAACAAAAGTAAGAATGCTTCGTGAGGCGTTCAAGCATCAAATCAATGAAAGGCAATGGAAAATGATCCTTGCGGGTTGCCTTATTCAGGCGTTGGTAGTCAATACACATACACCAGTCAGTGCCCATGCATGTTTGTATTAACTCATCATTATCTCCCTTAGTGACAGTTGCACCCCCCATCTTAGGAACCACGTGAATGGCACAAACCCAGGGGCTGCCACTAATGGGATAAATGATTCCAACATCAATTAATTTGAAAATTTCTTTCTTTACCACTTCAATCATATTTTGATTTAGGCACCTAGGTAGTTCAACTATTGGTTTAGCATCATCTTCCATATTTATTCTATGAATGTAGATTGAAGGATGAATGCCTTTTAAATCATCTATGGAATAACCAATGACGTCCTTATACAAACGTAGTTCGACAAGTAATTTATTTTCTTGGTCATTGGTTAATTCATCATTTATTATAATAGGGGATGTAGATTTTGGGTCAAGAAATTCATATCTCAGCTCGGGTGAAAGGGCTTTTAGTTCTACCTTTTTCCCTGTTGTATCTTCATCAACCTTGTCATCAACAAGTGGAGCATCTTCATTAATAGCTTGTGCTTTAGAAATAGGAAGTACTCTAGACATTCAGTTTTGTTGATTTCATCCACATCATCATCACAAGGATTAATCATCAAATCAGCAGTATCATCATTATCCTCCACTATTGGGTCTATAGTTTCTAGCAAACATATTTCTTCAACACGTGCAAGTGCTTTCATGGCATCATAAATAGAAAATTCCATTGCTTCCTCACCAACACGTAGAGTGAGCTTTCCTTCCTGAACATTGACAAGATATCCGTAAGTCCTCAAGAATGGTCTTCCAAAAAACAGGATTGGATGGGATCTCCACCATATCAAGAACAACAAAATCACATGGTATATAGAACTTTTCGATCTACACTAGTACATCCTCCACTATACCTTTTGGGTATTTAATAGAATGATCAACTAACTCAATAGCCATCTTTGTCGGCTTCAAATCTCCTAGATCCAATTCTTTCCATAAGGTAGATGGAATGAGACTAATACTAGCACCAAGGTCTACTAGACCTTTGTCAAAAGTGGTATTGTTGATCTTACATGGTAGTATAAAAGCTCCCAAATCATCAAGCTTTTGTGGGAGACAGTTTTGAATAATAGAACGTACTCTCTCTGAAAGCATTACTATTTCAACTTGATCAACCTTTCTTATTTTAGTTAAGATATCCTTTAGGAACTTAGCATAAGAAGGCACCTCAGCAATAACTTCAGCAAAAGGAAGATTGACATGTAGTCTATTGAGAATGTCCATAAACTTCCTAAACTTGAGATCCTCCTTCTTGTTTGCAAGCCTTTGAGGAAAAGGTGCAGTGGCCTTGAAAGAAGGTGGTGTTTTGGCCATACCTTTCTCCTTGTTGGAATTTGTAGTATTGGACTCCTCTTGATCGGCTACCTCTATGTTCTTCTCTTTGGGTGGAGAAGATCTCTCAATTTC
Source organism: Alisma plantago-aquatica (assembly GCA_963693085.1). Lineage (NCBI taxonomy): Eukaryota > Viridiplantae > Streptophyta > Magnoliopsida > Alismatales > Alismataceae > Alisma > Alisma plantago-aquatica. Next base: position 1,988,888,156 of record OY856409.1, read on the forward strand.
AGCTCCACTTCTTAGAGTAATTGCATTGGCTTGTTGCCTTGGGTTCACTTCTGGTTGACTTGGAAGAGAACTATATTGTGGATTCATTTTTTGTTCTAGATCTTATTGTGTTATTTGGTTCTCCAACATCTTGGTATGAGTGGAAATACCATCCACTTTAGCAAAAAGTTGAGTAATAACATCTTTCAACAACATGTCATTTCCCCGGTGTTCTTCATTTTGTTGCATTTGTGTAGACATAAATTTTTCCATCATGGATTCTAAAGAAGAACTTTGGGGTTGGTGTGGCTATTGGTAAACCCTATTATTAAAACCTGGCAGATTCCCTTGTTGATTGAAATTTTTTTGTTGTTGCGGCTGCTGCTATCCTTGTTGGAAGTTCTGAGCATTGCTTGTGTTACGGTAGGAGAAATTAGGATGATCTCTCCATCCCAGATTGTATGTGTTGGAATAGGAATTGTATTGTTTGTTCTCTTGCATTCCAACGACATTGACCTGTTCAAAACTCCCTTCAATTGTATTAGGAGCAAAGCATGAAGAATAAGTATGCCATGCATTGCCACAAGCTTTACATATAACTTCAGCTGATTGAATTTGCATAGTAGTCATCTTCTCAAACTTTTGTGTAAGAACATCAAGTTTGATAGCAATAAGATCAATGGCATCAATAGTAAGTTTCCCTCCTTGCTTCTCGGTGTAAGGACTAGCTGTGGAGGCTAATTTTTCTCCCATGTCTCCTCCCCATTGGCAGTGATTGAGCGATATGTCTTCAATAATGTCATAAGCCTCCCCATAAGACTTAGTCATCAATGCTCCATTGGCTGCAACATCCAGTGTCATCCGAGTGTTATAGAATAGTCCATTATAGAAAGTTTGAAGTAGAATCTAGTAGGTCAAACCATGGTGCGGGCAAAGGCGTTGAAGATCCTTAAACCGTTCCCATGTGTCATATAGAGTTTCTCCTTCATTTTGAGAGAAATTGGTGAGCTGATTTCTTAATTGGGCTATCTTGCTAGGAGGGAAATACTTTGCAAGGAAAGCATTTAAGAGTTGGTCCCAGCTTTTGATTGACTTCTTTGGAAGAGACAAAAGCCATGCCTTGGCTCTATCTCTTAGGGTGAAAGGGAATAACATAAGTCTTACTCCTTCGGCAGATACCCCGTTGATTCAGAAAGTATTCAGATATTCCAAGAACTGGGCAACATGAAGACTTGGATCTTCATTGGTTGTACCTTCAAAATGATTCTACTATATCATCTGCATCATAGAAGGATCAATAGAGAAATTGTTCACTTCTAGTGCAGGAAGGTCAATGGCCCCACAAATGTTTTTGGCGACCGTCATTCTAAAATCCTTCAAAGGACGGTCGTCCTCCATAATTGGATCACTTGGTGTAACTTCCGCAAAGTGTGAAGAAGATAGCAATGGTGATGATGGTGAAGTACCTCCTAGCAGCGGTGACTCTACTCTCCTTGCTCTTCATAAGCTTGAAAGAGTATGCTCGATTTCAAGGTCTGACAACAAAGATGTTTGAAGACCCCTTTGTGAGCGAAGCATACAACCTGAAAAATTAGTAAGAGGAATTAAGAACACAACTAAAAGGTACAAGGAAATTTTAAAAATGGAAATGGTGATCTAGTCTCAAATACTAATTAGTACTTATTACTCCAATTAAATTACCGTAGCTCCCCAGCAACGACGCCAAAAACTTGTTGGCTAATTAGGCTAACGAGTTTCTATTCTAATAAGGATAGTTTACCCAACTTAACCAATCTCCAAAAGTATACAGAGGTAGTATAGTCGAGGTCAAACACATGGAGCTTAGGTAATTAATTGAGCTCAACAACACTAAAGTTCAACAATCTAGATCGATTTAAAAAGGATGGTGAGGTTTATCTAATTGCAGAAATTTAGATTTAAACAAGCAATAAAAAGATTACTAAAAGAGTTTAGATTCAGATGTTAAATGGATCTTGGACATTAGAATTTCACTCACATATAATAGCACATCTTAGGAACACAAAAATCTAAACATACATAGCACTTGTTTTAAAGGAAAGATTGTGTTGCACTTAACCTCTCGGTGCAAGTGCAACGATCTCAACTCATAGTCACATTCTCATGCATAAATTTCATTTTTGATCACAACCTATTCCTCAACTCATATATCTCCACTCTCGTGGTAGAAAAAGAGTTGCCAAGAAGAGCACCTCCATACATTCCTACTCATCTTCTCAGATCAAGCAAGAAAGCAGAACACATGCATATAAGGTGGCCAGAAATACATGTCAGAGATGACAAAATCAGTATTTTCATGGTAGACAAAACAAGAAACTTAGTATTTAGTACGAAATTAACTTGTTCCACACATGATATGACATGGGAGCTACTCTCCCCTACCCAAGAAAGGGGAATTACTCGTCCATAATCATGCGTTGTAGATTTTCTACAGAAAATTTAGGTTTTAACATGATGTAGAGGAGGAAAAACAAAGAGATCTTCAAATGTAACCACAAGAAGGAGGAATTCCGGCTTGGAGACAAAATTCTCCTCCTTTAGTTGCTCTAAAATGAACTGGCTCCTCTCCTGAGAAGCTACATGAAGTTGGGGAAGCTTGGTTGCACCTTGGAGAAGACAACGGAGAAGAAGAGAAGAAGAAATGGGCTCCTTTCGCAAGAAGACCACCTTTTTCTCGTCAAAAGTGCCCTCCTTTGCTTTTGGCTTGCTCTGGGATGAGGGAACTTTCACTAATGACTGGAGATAACCACCCACTAAGTTCCCCTCTCATTTTAAACAAAAACTCATATTTTTTCAAAATGCTAAAACTTCCAGAGACACGGCGTGCGTCCAAAGTGCACGCCGTGCAAAAGCTCCTACAGTTTCTCCAGAATGTACTGTGCACAGCATGCACTGTAGTAATGCACGTCATGCAACTTTCTAGAAAGTTGTTTTGGTCGAAATTCCCAGGTGCACATCGTGCGTTGGATTGATGCACGTCGTGCAACTTTCCAGAGAGTCTGTTCTTGCCCAACATTCCCAGGTGCGCATCTCGCGTTGAGTGCACGTTGTGCATTTTCTTTGTGTGCCTTTATGGAAACTCGCATGCTATGCTCGAAGCTGGGACATAGTGTGCACATTTCTATCTAGGTGAATCAAAAACCCTTTTGAAATATTGCACGTCGTGCAATTGATATGCACGTCGTGCATTCTGTTGTTTCAGCAGAATTAAACTCTGGAATCAGTCTTTCTTGTAACTTATCTGCAATGCAAGTTTTGGGATGAGTAAAGTAACAAAAATATGGCAAAAGTAATATGAAAAGAGGCTAAATAATGTCAGAATGAACCAAACTTGTGTGTGATAGTATGTGAAAAGATGATGTAGAAATCACACACCAATAGTGCACTATGGTATTCAAATAACACCACATTGAGGTTTCAACATAAGTAGAATGTAATACATTGCCACATTACTCACTCAAGAGGTCTAAATATAACCCAACATCATTATTTAGTCATATTAGAGTTGGTGTGGCAAAACATGTTTCATTAAAGGTACACATTCACTTGTTATGGTGATTTATCCATATATTCATACGAGGGCAAAGGTAAGACTACAAGTTCAATGGTGTTGTACCATTGAATTATCATGATTAAAAAACCACTTTAGATTATGGGATTCACTCAAATACATTGATTATTGAAGCATCCAATTTCATTGATTGGATTGGGTTCATTATTCAAAAACATCAGTTAGGGTATAGGTCCAACCATTCAATTATATTCTAACATAGAGTATTGATTTAAACGTCCACCATGGATATTAGTCTACCACCTTCATGGTGTAATGGTTCTATCACCAGCATGGAGTATTGGTTTGCCAACATCAGGGCGTGTCGATATAATATCTACATAGCTATATCAGCTTAACACCCTATAATGTATCAATTTAACACAACCAAAAGCATGTCATCCTATCATCACCAAGGGTGTATCGTCCATAAACCATCATGGGTTTTGACAATGGTTGGGCATCGGCCACATACCATCATGGGTTGTTTCTATGACTACGTCGTCGGCCACTTACCGTCATGGGTTTTTTCTATGGCTAGGATGTTGTCCTGACTTCAACATGACGTCTTGGTCTATCCACAATATGGGGCGTAGATTCTGACTTATCATAGGATATCGGTTTTAGCATCCACCATGTTATCGACCTATTACCAAGAACGTATAATGGGTCTAACACCATCCTAGGGTGTTGACCTAACATCATCATAGTGTGTCGGACAAACATCAACTTAGAATAATGACCTAGTAGTCATGTAGGGTGTGTCAATCACTTAACCATTATGGTTGTCACAATGCTCAGCTAGTCTATCAGTTACAAATCATCATGGGTTACAACCATTGATTAGATGTTGGCCAAACACCAACACAAGATGTCAGCTCTATATCAACATGTGTATTGGCCACCAGCCATCACATATTGCAACTATAGCTAGGGTGCAAGCCATCACAGGTTACCCCATATGATTTAGGGTGTCATTCATAAGCCGTTATGGGTTACAACCATGGCTAAGTTCATCACTAGCATGATCAAGGTCGAGATAGTGAAACACAAGGTCAGGAATAGAAAGAAACTTCTCCATTACTGACATGATTTTACCGTGCGTATAACGCAAGTGCACACGTCAATGTAGTATAGGCCCTTGTGAGGCCCAAGTCAAACTCAGGGACACTGAATTATCGGTAGACTACTATTAACTACTCGCAATCAGCTAGACCAATAAAAAGGTTATGAGAGTTGTTTTAAAAATAAAAGAAAATAAAATAAAACAAATCAGTTGATTAAATGTTTAGTTTAATCAATTCAAATGGAGATCTTTAGGATTGTGGTTTCACCACGGGTGTTCATTGTATGAATTTCCATATAGTTACTCAGGTTCATCTCTCAATTTGGGTAGTGGCCTGTAGTCAGAATTTCCCACTGTCATGGTACAATTCACTACCTATGTCTAGGTCAGCTCCACCATCATAGTAACCTATACCCTAAACTAGGTGCATTAGAATCGACCTCTGGGTTTCCACCATTAACCTTACATCACCTTGTTCAAGGGATTTGTTAATTAATGTGAATTTCGTCTCTTTTCAACTGTTAATTATTCTTTCAAAGTAATTAAAGGCATTAGATTATCATTATGGTGATCAAGCATAATAATATAATTGAGAAAATGAAATCATACCATGGATTTCAGGAACAAATTATGAATTACTATGATAAAAACGTCATACAATGATTACCCTGGCTACTCCCGGTCCTAAAGAAAAAGGGGATTAGCACCGCATGGTTGACAATGGAAAATACATAGGAGTAGAGAAGAAAAACATAAGAAACATGGAGCAAACTCATGTAACCCCTGATACAAAGGTCTTCCTGGAGATCCTCCTCGAGAAATGTGCGTTTTGCAGTCTTCCGGCAACAAAATTGCCCGTCGGAGGTGCCCGGATCGCTCGGTTGATGGCATTCGTCTCTCATCTCCTTTCTCTCCCCATCCTTATTGTATGTTGTGCAACACAATATGAGATCCCCACTAGGGCTGTCAGTGCTCTTCTTAGGTCATAGGACCACTTTACGGCTCCGAAAAAGCTCAACCGTCAGATTAAAACGCTTTGTTTTAGTGCTGAAAATTTCCAGATCCCGACGCTGTCAATAGTATCGACCATGATACATGTATTTCCTTCTTAAATTGCATTTTGTGGTTGCTTTCTGATGAAATGTCGATACTATCGACACCAGGGTCGATAGTATTGATTCTGGACAATGCAAAAGTGCCTGAAAAAGTGCTGAAACATGTGTATAAGTTCGGGGATTATATAAAATCATATAAATATGATAAAAGAAGTATAATTTGATGCAAAAAGAGTTTAAAGGCTAACTATAATGAATTATGCAAATATAATCAAGAAAATGACAAATACATGAATAAAACAGATATAAAATAAGCCTATAAAAGTGACTCAAAACCCATGCATCAAACTCCCCTAAGCTTAAACCTAGCTCATCCTTAAGCAACAAAACTTTGGATCTGATTGAGATAAGTCAGCAACCAGACATAAAAACATGAAATGAATCTACATCATCCCCACTTTCTTTCCACAAACCAGCTCTCATTGACCACTGAACACTAACTACCATCCAGGCGACCAAAGACCTATGTAAAAGATGTTTGTCCCCCAATCAATGAAACACTATCAATTAAAGTAGTTAATATGATAAACTCATCTGGTCCATACTTGATGCATCTTGTGATCTCCTATCTACGTTGCTCATTTCCTAACTACCATCTAAATGGAAGTAGATCTCCTGATATTAATGATTGAGGAGAATATCATGGGTGGCCTATCGATTAGAACAACGGGTGGATGGGATAGGTGGTTGTGAAAGAGATGGAAGCACATAATAGTCAATCATGCAATACAAAAATTAATGGCCTATCATGATGCAAAATGCAAGTGAAAATGTCCTAATGCTACATTTTTGGTGGAATGATGCATGCACTATCATTCCGTCTCAAGGTGAGATGGAATATCTAAGAAAACTACACCATGTGCTTATTCTTCTTAATTCTCCGGTGAGAACATGTTCCTTTCTCCCTCTCATTCCTACTTCTCAATTCTTTTTTTTTCTTTTTTTTTCAATTTTTTTTCAAGCCCTTATTTTCATAGATGATAATGAATTATTTGTCGGGCTCACTTCTTGTTACATAAATTATACATTTGAAGCATTCTATTTGGAGGGTATGGATCAAGCTCACCACCTTTAATGTTTTCAGAGTAACATAAGATACATGGTGTACAATATGCTCAAAAGATGCAAATGCAACTACATAATGATAGTTATGCAATTAAATGACACGTACCTAAGGATAATGTGCATGTATAACTACTCTATCTTTTTTTTTCATTTTCATGCAAAACAAATATGTGAAAATAGATATAATGCAAGACCTATCTACATGAGATGCAATCAAAAAGTGAAAGACAGTAATGTGCTCCCATTTCTTATGGTGGAGTGTGAATGAAATTGCGGTGGATCAGATCACAAGACTAATTGACAGAACCTTTCGAAAATATCATATGTCCCTCTCTAAAGACCTGTGTACAGGGTAAATGAAGGATTTCTCTCTTAAACTTTAGTCTAAGGTCACGTTAGCGTTTGGTCGGTTTGGGCTCAAACATCCTTGTCAATCACTTTTCCTTGGACAATAAAGATGGTCATTCATGTCCCCGTGTCCTGAAGATGACTCACTCAAGCACTTCCTCAGTTATGAAACTCAATTACTCACAAGAATAAGCTCAAAAAGTTTTCAATATGCTCATATTTTCATGTGCCAACAACCCAAGAGTAAAACTCCCAATTGAAACCATGCATTTATTACTCCACAGATTACACTAGATAGATGTGGATCCTACAAAAGCGGTAAATCTAGAAATAAATACAACTAATATTTCAAAATTAAAAGAAACATGAATAAGTAAGTAACAACTAAGATAGAGGTTTGTTCCAACACCCCCCCTAAGCTTGAATATGACTATGGCCTCATAGTCAACATTCTCACTTAAGAGGTGGAATAGCGGTACCATTCGCTTTGAAGTGTGGTGAAGAAGGATGGTTAGATGCTCAAGTGGACCAAGTGATGCTTTCTATCTCCCTCTTTTTGGTAGCCCATTTTTGTGTCTTAGTGGTTCTAAGACGTGACTTTCTTCATCCATCTTTCCTTTGCAAAAAACGGTTCGAAAAAATCTCATTTCGATACCTTTTACGGCCTATTTTATGTAGCTGTCCTGCAGGTGTCGATACCATTGACACCAGGGTCGATGGTATCGACCTAGACTCAGCAATTTTGCTGAATCAACACATCTAAAAGCCTGGGAACTCAAAAGTGTTGATACTATCGACCCTAGGGTCGATGGTATCGACTTTACTGTCACCAATTTTTGAAAATCTTCAGGAATCTCGATACTATCGACACTAAGGTCGATGGTATCGACTTTTACTCAGCATTTACTGCTCCAATCTCGATACTATCGACATTGGTGTCGATACTATTGTCCTTAACATTCTGCACACTTCAAAACATGAGTTAGGGTACCATTTTTACAAAAATTATTAAAACCTAAGCAAAAACTAAGTACATAAGCATAAAAGAACATAACCAAACATAAAAATGAACCTAAAGTTGGGTTGCCTCCCAAAAAGCACCCTTATTTAATGTCATAGGCTTGACATAAGGATACCTTTAGCCTGGGTTGTCAAGGGATGTCTCTAATGATTCATTTGGTAATTTGAATTTAACTCTATCATCACCAATCCCAAGTGTCATGTAACCTCACCCAATGGCAGCGATTACATCAGTCGTAGCTTGGAACATCCTTCCCAATAGCATCTCACCTCCTTCCAACTCATGCATGTCCATCACCACAAAGTCAATAGGGAAGATGAATTTTTCGACCTTGACTAGCACATCCTCGCATATACCTTGTGGCTTCACAATGGATCCATCTGCCAACTCAATAGTCATGGAAGATTTCTTTAGTGTCTTCAATCCAAGATTTTGAAATGTGGACAGTGGCATAAGATTAATGTTGGCCCCTGAGTCACACTGTGCTTGTGGAAAATGTTGGTCGCCTATGGAACATGGGATGTAGAAACCTCTTGGATCTTTCCTCTTCTGTGGTAATGACCGGCCTAAGTTGCGCGTCCAAAAAATGGAGGCAAATTTGAAGTAGTCAGACTTTTACATTTATAACCCAAAACCTTCTAGGCCCCCGCAACTTTGTTTACAGGGTCAAAGTAGATATACGGGGTCAAACACAGGGACAAGGGTGGTAGTGTTGAGAACTCGACATCGACATGCTACACTCCGGCAAAGAGGTAAAAGAGATAGGAAAATTCCCCAAAGGGAACAACTGGATAAGATCGTCAAAACAAAAGAAAACTATCTCCAACTGGAGCTACAAGAAAGATTAAGGTTTTAGGCATTTATCATTTTTTAGGGGTTTTCATGCAACATAAATAGAGAGATAATAAAGCAAGGTACAAAGGAGAAAACTTCGGTAAAACAAGCGGCAGCAGAAACATCCTGTACCCCTCCTCTCAGAGAGGGTACCTCTAATCAAGCATCAACACCCCTCTCAAGGTTGCTGGACTTAAATTAGAGTGGAAAGGTTACTAAAGCAACTCTGATTCCGAGCACTCTCGTACTCCAGAATCGGACCAAAAACTAGAGCCACAACACCTCTCTCGAGGCTGTTGCAATGGGAAAACATGATTCGGTAGCTAATAGAAATGCGATCTAAACATACAAGCTAGAGTTCAGATGTTAAACATAGCAATCATCCAACAAAGGTACCAAACATAAAGCAACAGGTAATTAAGCTCTTCTATTTCCATTAACAAATAAGGTTCTGATTACATTGCATAAGTAAAAGAAATAAATGACTGAAATAGTAAAGATAGATGTCACCTTCTTGATATAGAAGGACGACAGACTACAGCGGACCCTCCAGCCCGATACTGGGCAGGAACCTAGCCCAATACAACCGTGTCGGGCGGCACACCCTCTCAGGCGACACGTCATAACGGGCGGATTGCATTGTGCGACGACCCTTACAAGATATGATCATATCAAGCGGCACCCTCTCGGGCGACACGCCGCGACGGGCGATGTGTATCGGGGTTCGGTATCGTGTCAGGCTAGACCGATGCTCCTAGTATCAGTCACTTATGTCGGGGATCCTTGTCGGCCGATATCGGCCTGCAGTGTTGCCCGGTGCGACCCTAAGCGAACCATTCCCTCCCTCTCGAGATGGGGAAGTGCTCACCTAGAATCATTCGGCACAAGCACTGAGACACGATACACTAGCTCTTCGTAGCTTTCCTGAGGTGACTTGTGCAGGGTTCCGACATGTCTTTTTGGCTTCCTGTAGCTGCTATCTATAGGCAGTGGTTGGGGGAGTTATGGTGCTCAGGACGCCATGTGTCCTCCTTATCATCGCGGAATTGGTGGACGGCCGATATCAGTATCGCCCGGCACGAGGATTTCGGTTGTTGGGCATCGTGGCGAGTGGTGCCTGCTGGTGGGTGGCCGGTATTGCGCGACACGTTTGAGTTGTCGTGGAGAGCTCGGCTCCCTATCGGGTAAGAGGCATGTCGTCTGACGGTTCCTTCTTGCGCGACATCCTCACGTCGCGCGTCAATGTATCGTGCTACCTTGTCGCGCAGTGAGCATATCGGCCGGTTGGAAGGCCGATGTAGGTGGAACATGTTTGTGGGCCGGAACGACCTTATTGATGATAAATGAGTCCAAAATGGAGGAAAACTCTGCAAAAGAGCGTAGTGTGGCCGGTTATTGCAAAAGTACATATAAAAAGAGAGGAAAACAGTTTGAAAGGGCAGTTTTGATAACAAAATAAAGGTCAAAACATCACAAAAATTGGTGTTATCAACTCCCCCAAACTTATCATTTTGATTGTCCTCAATCAATATTTAAACTTTAATTTGTGATGCTCCTTCTTGCGCGGTGTAGCTTTCAGGCCAAGAGGTAAGACAAGTATTGTGGTGTCTTTCTGAGAATACGGCCCGGTCATGAACAACAGACTTTATTTTCTCCTGCCATATTTAAGCAAAATTTTTCTCTATAGCTGCGGCGAGACTTTGGTGCTTGATTCCGAAGTTAACTTTCACACCAAACAACTTTAGGGACAGAAATTTGTGTGTTGGGTAGGCTAAGGCTTTTTGGGTTTTTCTTGTTTCCCATTAGTCCATCCAGGTACGGGTCCGTTAACGGGCAAGTGGTCCCTGCAGTCCAAGCCAGTTGGCTTTAGAGCAGTGATTTCACATCCTACGTACCACTGCCCCAGATCTACCATGCCTAAAGATGGTTACTTTCGGAAAACAAGTGTGTATATATTTCTTTTTTTTCTTTTCTTTTCATTGGGCACAACTCTCATGATTTTATTCACTCTCATAAATCTGCTTTCTCTTTTTGGGATTTTTGTTGGGTAAGGGGGGACAAGAGAGATTTTTTTTGTTTGGGCAGCTTTTTCCTTCTCCATACATGTCTCTTAGCTGTTGTAAGATTATATTTCACAATTTTTGGCGTGGAAATTTTGTAGTCTTTTATTGTTTGACATTGCATTATCATAAAGACATAACAAGACTTGCAACTCCTTATGCACATAGAAAACAAACTGGCAAAAAGTTGTATCAGGTTTTTACTATACATTGTCTTTGTACATATGAAAAGAGACAAAAATAAGCAAAATATTTGTAGCAAATTTTTTTTTGTATGTATACATATTGAAGAAAAAGAACAAAAAGGACAAAAGGAATGGAGCTATAAATTTTTGAATTTTTGTACCTCCCTCACTGGTACATGGTACCCCCCCAAACTTACTCCACACTGTGTCCCAGAGTTATAAAGAAGATAAGGTAAGGTAATGTTAACCCAGTGAGGGTTAGCTGGTGAGCGCGCCTTCTCCAGATAGAAGCTCTCACACATATTCTCCATGTTTGCTATGATAGTCGATGTGGTGGAGCTGGTCAGGCATCGCTTCATTCGATATCCATTCCAGCACGAAGATGCCACAGTCGTTGGATAGAGGAATCTGTTGTGGACTGCGGTGGCAGAACTGGAGCTCATGCCATTTGCTTGTTGCAGTGTTTAGGAATGGTTGTATCAGCGTTGCCATGTCCTTGTAGTATTTTCATACTAGGCACTCGAGGGAGGTCAATGTTGCTGATGTACACTGTACCGGGTGGTCCTTGTTGCTGTCTGAGCTGTTATAGAAGATTCCTACTCGTTGGCGAGTGTACACCGTTAGGAGCGTCCAGTGATTGTAATGCAGGATGGGCAGGAAGATTTTGCTTGGGACGTCGCTCTCCAACTCTACCAGAAATGCTTGCTTTGCTTTGCCAGAAATGTTGTTGAACAACATAGGATGAGCTATGTATGCGTGTTCGAGCCTTGGTTGTATTATTTGGATGTAAGCAGCCGCCACAGATACATCCAAGCATCCTCCTTCTTTTACCATGTCCCTTAAATCATCGATCGGGACTATGATATTTCCTGCCTCATAGATGACATCCGCTTGGGTAGAATCAGCCAACTTCAGAAGGATTTTGTTGACCTGCTCCTGCGTGAGTGTAGCGCACACAAAACAGTAAAAACTTTTGATCAGCCCTTTTGTAGTTTCACGCGAAGCAGTGTCTTCAAATCCGTGCACTTTCTGTAGGATCTCCAACTGCTTGCCTGCCCCATAGATGTCAGTTGACATCTCAGCTTCTTTCTCTGAGGAGTTGTTGGGTTGTGAAGAGTCATCTTCCTGATCGCTGTCCAACAGCCCCTCTGGTACCCCTACGTCTCGGAAATAGTGCCCGTCTTTGATTAGCAGCAGGGCGTATATGCTCCTGAGGCATCTCCTGGGCCAAACTTCTACCACCTCGCTATTGCTGCAGCTCAGCAGCTGGACGTCATGACTCCTGAGGTCTGCCACGCAGAGGAACCATATGTTGCGGTGCTTATACGGTGCCAATACGAGGTTTGGATTATGCATATCTATGTGTTGCAGCATGTTGGCTACCACAATGGAGTCTGATTCTCCCCACATCAATCTTCTTGCCAAGGTCGGGGTGGCGTTGTATACTGTCTTCTGACCTGTCCCGGTGCTGATATTCTCTATGATTGCACTCTCAAAGACCCTGAACACCCTTTTGCTGACGATGACTGGTGAGCGGAACATGCTTCGGAGTGCTCCCCGTCGTACATAGAAGTAGTTGTCACTCTAGATGACATCTTTTTCATCTGCTTGCGATCTTAGGACCGTGTTTAGCAGTTTCTGGTCTCTGATCGTTAGGTAGTCGATGACCCTTCTATCGAAGTCGGCCATCTCAAAGGAAGGTATCTCTGATGGCTCAACAAACTTGTTTGCCATCGAGCGTCTTCTTCGGGGAAGGTTTCTTTCATTGGCGGCATAAACGTCCCCCTTTTCTCTCTCTGATTCATCAGAAGAGTCCACCCTGATGTTGATATCTCTGTTATCATCTTCAATTTCATCCAGGGGGACTGAGGGATTTTCTTCTTCCAGGCCTAGGGAGTTCTCTTGTCCTGCTGGAGCTCCGTCGGTCGATCTTGGTTGCATCCCCTCTGCGGGCTTTGTGGATGGCCCGCTGGACAAGGAGGAGGATGCCGATCTCGAGGAGGACGTTGACGAAGAAGGTGGAGAGCCAGGGCCAGGGGGCGACGAGGACCTTCTCGGCTACCTTTGGCGCAGATGTTCGTCCCTCCTGTTCAGCCTCTCCTCGATCTCATCAAGGCATTGGAGGGCTTGCTGAAGCGTCGCGGTTAGAGTATCTAGTTGGTCGGGAAGGCTAACTAGAGTCAGCAGCTCTCGTTCTTGGCTATTCAGCCTATTCTGGAAAGATGAAAACTTGCGGGTTAAGGGAATACATGTAGCTGAGTTGTTCTCTGTTACCTCTCGCAAGTAGTCGAGCTCGTGCCCTAGCATCTTCCTGAGCGACGGAGGGGTTCCTGCGGGTCTCCCTTCCATCCTCACGACACTTTCTCGTGTGACGGTCTACCAGACGAGGTAGAGTCTATCTCAATTGTTCGCGATGCAGATGTCGCCGAGCGAGGTGTCGACGCTCTTTTGGCCGTCACCGCCTCGCCTTCCTGTCGTGGTGGAGATGGCAGTGGCATGGGCGGATGCTGCTTCGAGCTCCATCGCTTTACCAGGGGACATCAGTGGCGATGTCGGTGTCAGTTGTGCACCTTCGAGCTCCATCGCTAGGATCTCGGTGAACACCTCATTACTGGCGTCTGGCTGAGGTTCTTCCTCTGCCTCTATAGGAATTATAGGGATGTCGGGGGCTGCGGTTGTCTCTTCCGCGGAAGCTCCCGTAGATATTGTCTTGGTGACCTCAATGATCATCGGTTCTTCTTCAGCCACCACAGTCGTTGTTGTGGTTGTGGCTGGTATAGTAGGAGCGACGACAGCTCTATTAACAACTGTTGTCGGTAGCTCTGGAATCACTGATGGCTCAGTGCGGGTCATTGAAGCTTTTTCCCGCCTTGGGTCGAGAGGAATCGGTTCTCCTCTCGCGGCCGCCCTTTCTTGAATTATGGTGGTGGCGGCGTAAGCTGCGTCTACCGCTACAACTTCTATCTCTGCTATAGTGTAGACCAGCTTTTCTACATCGTAGGTGGTGCAGTGAGGGAGCGGGAGGAGGATGTTTGTCCTTACAAACTTGTAGAAGTAGTCCCTTCCCTCCTTCTTTATGATGCTGACCCTCATCAGGTATTTGATGTCAATCAGCTCATCACCCTTCATCCTCAAAAGACTGTGCGGCTCCTTTGGGTACCCGAGCCCCGCTGCAATCAGGTTGACGATGCCACCCATACAGTATTCTTTGGTGGCATCCTTTATTGGGTGCAGCCTGTTCAGCAAGAACCGCCCGAGGATAATCACTCTTCCCTCTATTATGTGCCACATGACGTGGAGTTCTTCGGTGTACATATTGCTGGAATCATTTTTGCTGAACAGCAAGCACGCTACCAGTTTGTGCACAATTCTCCAAAAGCATGAGTGCACGGTCGCCACCTTGCTTCCCAGCTTAAATGATGACTCGTCGGTTAGCCTATTCCAAAGCTCCATGGGATTGAACCCATCTCCTTCGATGATTCTTTCACCGTTATTCATCAGATTCTTATCCTCCTCACTGGAAGAGAAGATCTCATTCAGTAGCTTCTCGGAGATGGCATGCTCCGAGTTGTATAGCTGGGCTTGGAGTCTATCTGCTCCACCGTATGCTCCCTTTTCAGCGGCAGAATTCTTCACTCAGCGGAGAGATGACATGAACTCCCTCGTGAGTTTGGTGTAGGAGGAAGATCGGCTGAGGCAGATCTTTCTCAGTCTCGCCGCGGCGAGGACGTTCTCCAGTCTTCCAAAGATGCCCAGCTGATCGAACAAAGACTGGTGACAGAACCTACTCGGTCTATAGAGCTTGGTCGCCATCTCTGTATAGAGGCATCCGTGCTCCTCATCTCTCGGCACGAACCTTCCTGGTATGTGATCCAGGGGTTCTACCACTACTGTTGGTGCTTAGGTTGGAGCCGCCACCTCCCCTGTCCTTGTCCTCTTTTTCGCTGTTGACGGCCAGCCGCTTCTGGATTCGGGCATTTCTGCCCGACAGTGGTCACTTCAGCTGCGGCTTCGTCGTTGATTCTTTGACCGTGCTCGTCAACTCAGACAACAGTCTGCTTGATACGGGCCATTTTTGTTAATCATAAAACAAATTCCTTGACTAATTAAATGTGCCGATGTTTGAAAAGGAAACTGAATGCACGATAAGGTATGACCTGATACAATAATGATCCCACACCACTGTATCGGGCGATATGAGGTTTTCAGAGATTTGGGCTCGTGCCCGATACGAGATATGGGTATTTCCCGTCACGTCAAAAGAACTTATAAGATGAGACGAACGGATAGAACTGCATGTCAGGATAGTCACCCGACATGGGTTTGTTGGGCGATACGGTTGCGAAGGACAAAATGCCCGATAGGGCTCACCTGAAAGAAAAGCAATGTGTCGCCCGACAACAAAACAGGCGAGGCGGTGCAAAGATGGGTGACTCGATTATCGTCCGACATCGTGTAATGGGCAAACGTGAACAAAAGGTATGTTGTATGACATACATATCAGACGATACAAGGTTGCTCAGCTAAGAAACCGCAAGCCCGATAGGTCATTCATGAAAGGAAGGTCGTTGCAACGTAGGGGAACGTTGTTGTTTTCTTAAACTTCTGCACGACATGAGAGCAGGGGAACATTACACAACACGGGAGCTAACTCATAAAATCTCTGCACGACACAGGTAGGTGAGAATAGTAAAAGTAGTAGCCTGACACGGTAAACTCTCCATGCTATATATAGCGATCTCGATCGGGAGTAAAACTGGTAATTCCATGGGGTGCGTCGGCCGTTGGGGTAAGTCATTCCCGAGATGGACATGTCATCCATTATGACCTTTGCGATGCTCGAAATATCATTGCCCAATATGGGCGCATTCAGCGTGCCGGATGAGCGCTTCCCGATATGACCATTCAGAGAAAAATTAGGGAGAAAAAATCAAAACAAAGCTGGAAAAAGTGGTCAATGAGCAAAACATCATTGGCCTAAGGTTAAGATCCCAGCCTAAGATGGTATTACCCATCTCGGTCTATAAAAATGAGCAGTGGCCCATAAAATAGAAGAGTCAGCGCATGTGGCGCATGCACTGACTCGGGCCTTATTACAGTCCATAATGTTTGTAATGTTTGTTTTGCAGGAAAGTAAAATGCATCCTATTCTAGGAAATAAAAGAAATCTCGGGTTGCCTCCCGAGAAGTGTTGTAGTTTTCGTCTCCAGCTTGACGTCTTCTAGCTTCTTTACTCCTTAGCCTATGCCATCATCCTCTCATGCAACTCGACCCTCGTTCCTCTTGATCAATGTCCTGTCTTCTTTTCCATTTCAGTATTCGAGGGAATTGTTCCTGACGGATTCTTTATTAACTTGGCCATTTGAGCTAGTTGCTGATCAATATGGCGCTGATGCGTCTGCATGTCCACCATTTGTACCTGCAATAAGTTCAAAACATCCGAATTTGATAGCGCACTCTGTGCTAACTGGTTGTTAATAGTGTCTTGCCTTTTCACGAAATCAAATAGTTGGCCAACCACATCCGGCTGGCTTGAAATCTTATCTTGTTCCTTGGTTGATCCTTGGTACTTGACTTGACCTTGGAAGTTACCTTTGTTCGTATGGAAGGGGGTGTTTTTAGTGTACTGATTGGGTCCTCCCCTCTTCTCGAATGCTTGGGGTGGCTTATACGAGCTATGCAGCTGATGTGAATTCTCGGCTGCATCCTTGTTGTCGCAGCTGAAACCAGGGTGGTCTGGCCTCTTAAAACTTACAAAAGAGACATTTTCAGTCTCTTCGGCCTCAGAGTCAGAATCTCTTGATGCTTCCGGTCGGGTGTAGATGCATTTATCTACCCCATGGCCCCTTCTCCACAAGTCACACACTTCATAACTTTTTCCACCTACTTCTTCTCTTTACCACCAGATTCCCTTAGCTGCTTGACATTTGGCGCTATCCTCTGTATCTAAGAAGTTATAGACTCCAGATCCTTGGATTCAAGCGAGGGTCCTTTACTATCCTTCTCAGCCTGCCCTATGTTAGATCTATCATACTCAGTGTCGTCTTGCAGCTCGGCCATGTTTTTGATGATCCTTTCAGACTTGCTCAGCTTTTTCCCTAGGAAGTCACTTCCTGCTGCAGCATTTAGTGAAACCCTTTCATCGGGAGTTAGACCGTTGTAAAAGGTGGTGACTAGGAAACCTTTTATGTAGTTATGGTGAGGGCAGTCCCTCTGATATTCCTGGTATCTTTCCCAGGCGTCGTGGAGGTTCTCGTTGGGCTTTTGCGTAAAGGAGGTTATCTTTTGTCTATTCCTCACTATCTTCTCAGTCAGATAGAATTTATTTATGAAAGCGTCTTCTAGTGCTCCCCATCCGTTTAGAGATTGGTGGGGAAGTCCCAGATACCACGATAGAGCCTTGTCTTCCAGAGAGAAGATGAAGCCCTTGCAGTAAATGACTTCCTGGGGTACACCTCACATCTTAATTGTGTCGCAGATATTCTTGAAGGCGTCCAGGTGATGATAAGGGTTGTCGTTCTTGGAGCTCCCTCTGAAGCGCTTATTTTGGATCATGGAGATTACAGATGACTTGAGCTCAAAATTGGTGGCGTTGAATCGTGGAACGATGACCGGGCACCGGGAATTGTTAGCCTTCGTGGAGGCTAACTCCCACAGGGTTCTATCTTCTTCTTATGAATCTTCGCTGTCACTGCCTTCTCGGCGCTGATTCTGATCATTGTGATTCCTTCTGTGCCTTTGGTGGTGACGACGTCTTTCTCGGTGTTGGTCATCATTGGACTTCTCTCCTTCTGTATCTTCATGTTGATCATGACCGTCATAGCGGTTATTTTCTTCAGGTGGAGGGGAGTTAGGTCTAGCCCTTGTTCGACGTTCACCCTCTGAAAGAGGTTGTTCAATACGAGGTGACATGTTAGGTTATGTCGATGCTCAGGTGAGCAAGGTGCCTTCCTTTCGAGTAGCTGAGATAGCATGAAAAAGAATCAAGTTAGCGAACCTGTTATTAATGATATGAAATATTCATTTTAGGCAATGAATAATAATAATAACAAAAGAAAGAAAAGAGTGTTGTCAAGCTCATTTCTAAGCTTGAGGCACAGGAGTGTACTTAGTGGATTCAGATTCGTCTACAGTACCGTTTGCCTTCTCCCCGGTAACGGCACCAAAAAGTTGACCGGCCTAAATCGCTCGTCCAAAAAATGGAGGCGGATTTGAAGTACTCAGACTTTTACATTTATAACCTGAAACCTTCTAGGCCCCTACAACTTTATTTACGGGGTTGAAGTAGATATATGAGGTCGAACACAGGGACAAGGGTGGTAGTGTTGAGAACTCGACATTGACACGCTACACTCCGGCAAAGAGGTAAAAGAGATAGGAAAATTCCCCAAAGGGAACAACTGGATAAGATCGTCAAAACAAAAGAAAACAATCTCCAACTGGAGCTACAAGAAAGATTAAGGTTTTAGGCATTTATCATTTTTAGGGGTTTTCATGCAACAGAAACAGAGAGATAATACTAAATCTAAAGCAAGGTACAAAGGAGAAAACTTCAGTAAAACAAGTGGCAGTAGAAACATCTCGTACCCCTCCTCTCAGAGCGGGTACCTCTAATCAAGCATCAACACCCCTCTCGGGGTTGCTGGACTTAAATTAGAGTGGAAAGGTTACTAAAGCAACTCCGATTCCGGGCACTCTCGTACTCCAGAATCAGACCAAACACTAGAGCCACAACACCTCTCTCGGGGTTGTTGCGACAGAAAAACATGATTCGGTAGCTAATCGAAATGCGATCCAAACATACAAGCTAGAGTTCGGATGTTAAACATAGCAATCATCCAACAAAGGTACCAAACATAAAGCAGTAGGTAATTAAGCTCTTCTATTTCCATTCACAAATAAGGTTCTGATTAGATTGCATAATTAAAAGAAATAAATGACTGAAATAGTACAGATAGATGTCGCCTTCTTGATATAGAAGGACAACAGACTACAGCGGACCCTCCAGCCCGATACCGGGCAGGAACCTAGCCTGATTCAACCGTGTCGGGCAGCACACCCTCTCAGGTGACATGCCGTGACGGGCGGATTGCATCATGCGAGGACCCTTGCCTGATACGATCATATCGGGCGGCACCCTCTCGGGCGACACGCCGCGACGCGCGATGCGTATCGGGGTTTGGTATCATGCCGGGCTAGAGCGATGCTCCTAGTATCTGTCACTTATGTCGGGGATCCTTGTCGGCCGATATCGGCCTGTAGTGTTGCCCGGTGCGACCCTAAGTGAACCATTCCCTCCCTCTCGGGATGGGGAAGTGCTCACCTAGAATCGTCCGGCACAAGCACTAAGGCACGATACACTAGCTCTTCGCATCTTTCCGGAGGTGACTTGCGCAGGGTTCTGACCTGTCTTTTTGGCTTCCTGTAGCTTCTATTTATAGGCAGCGGTTGGGGGAGTTATGGTGCTCAAGACGCCACGTGTCCTCCTTATCATCACAGAATTGGTGGACGACCGATATCAGTATCGCCCGGCATGAGGATGTCGGCTGTTGGGCATCGTGGCAAGTGGCGCCTGCCGGTGGGTGGCTGGTATCGTGCGACACGTTTGAGTTGTCGTGGCGAGCTCGGCTCCCTATCGGGTAAGAGGTGTGTCGTCCGACGGTTCCTTCTTGCGCGGTATCCTCACGTCGCGTGTCAATGTATCGTGCTACCCTGTCGGGAAGTGAGCATATCGACCTACTGGAAGGCCGATGTAGGTGGAACATGTTTGTGGGCCGACATGACCTTATTGATGATAAATGAGTCCAAAATGGAGGAAAACTCTGCAAAAGATGGAAATATTGAGTTAAGAGCGTAGTGTGGCCGGTTATTGCAAAAGTACATTTAAAAAGAGAGGGAAACAGTTTGAAAGGGCAGTTTTGATAACAAAATAAAGGTCAAAACATCACAAAAATTGGTGTTATCAGGTAACCTCCCATGGATAATCGAGCTCACCATCTCATTCACCCGGCAAACATCTGTGTCTTGTATCCACCTTTTCTTGGTGATGATATCCTTGATAAATTTCCCATATGCGGGAATCTGTTCTATCATTTCCACTAATGGAATATTAATATGGAGCTTCCTAAACATCTCCAAGAACTTTCTGTAATGTCTATGCTCTTTCTTCGGCCTCAGACTATCCGGAAAAGACACAACTTGTAACGAACCCGCCTCCCGGTAACCCCCAATTAAGGGAGACCCAAAGGTCAGAGCCGTTATTCAATTAACAGGATAAAAGGTTCGACAAATAATCAATAACAATTATGAAATTCTACTAACTAACTGGAATTTGGTATAAAATTAAAACTTTACTTACCTTTGAAAACTTTGGGAATCTATCTATCCAATCTTGAATCCACTCTAACTAATCCTCCTTTCACTTTATGTTTTACTTTCACAATGTGTCACTTTACTGTTTGTTCTTTCAATTGTTGTTCCTAAAACGCCGACAAACAAAACGTCGGTCAGTATATCGAAATATACTGGTATGTGGGAACAACCAAAATTTTGCAAATATGGCTAACAATTTAATAATCACAATCAAATTAATTAACAAGCCAATTCACACTTTTCGGTATGACATTCTCCACCGCTTTTGCCCTAACCCTGGCATACCCACCTTAGGGTGCCCTTTGCCAATGACTTAAGGCCACCTTCTCAATCCCGAGCTTGGTACCTGGGGGTCACCACTCATGGTGCCCACTAGTCATGCAATATCATAGGCCACCTTCTTGGTGCCTGGGGTCACCACTCAAGGTGTCCATTGGTCTACCCATCTGGGCCTGACCTTTGGCATCATTCATCAGGGTGGCATGTAGGTGCGAGAATCCATACTTCTATTTTTAATGTGATAATCATAGTGACTTTATGATTTGCAAGTATGAACATCCAACAGATAATTTTCATTCAATGCGATTAACCATCTGGAAAATCATCGGGAAACTAAGGCGGTTATTCATAATTAACCACATACCTGATTTGCAGATTCAACAAGCTATTACTAATCCCAAGCAAGCAAGTAATCCAAGAAGCAGTTCAACAATCACAGAATTCCTGAAAAGCATACGTAGCCTATTTACTACACTTTACCAACAATATATCTATTTAATTGACTTGGATTCACTTTCTAGGGTCTCTGATCCGAATTGGGTTTTATTAGGGTTCTTTTTACAACTTTCCTCATTCATACCCTAGAACAGCAGTTCTAAGTGAAAAACCCTAATTACTCGCATATTCACATTAGAGCCTTTTTATCATCTTAGGTTCCTTCTGGATTAACAACTCCTAGTTCATTATGATCTAATTCACCTATGAATTCCATTTATCATTAATTCCAACTTTATCCATTAGAAAACCCTAATTATCATGTTAAGGGTTTCTATCCATGATTAGGAACTTTTTATATTCTAAATATCTTAGAACCATCATTCAACAACATATTATCATATTTTTCGAATTAAGTATGATCTTATCCTCATTTACCCTTAATTAGGGTTTCTAAGTGCTTAATCATTCATAATTGGTGTAAAACCCTAAATCATGCAATAAATCATCTAGATCATGTTCAAGTTTATCATTAATATTTCATCAGGTTACTAATACTTAATTTTGCCAATTAAGCATCATGAACCTAGCCATTAATTTCAATTAGGGTTGCTAACATAATTTCAAAGTCCTTTTCATTAACTTAGCACACTTATGCAAATATGTACAAAATCAGGCTTTAAAAGTATTTTTATTAAATTCTACGTGTTCTCCTGATCGATTTTCATATTTTTTATGTACTCATTGGAGCTACCAGTAATTAACTATGATTTAAGAAAAATAGTCACCTTTCGGCCAATCACAGGCCGCCACATACTCACCTGGTCTGCTTGGTTTGCAACGAAGGCTGGGGTGATGGATTCCTCTTCTGCCCTCGGCCGGCTCCAACTCCCAACTACCCGCTTGGGGTAAAACAGTCAAAAATCCACCACTTCTGTCTTCGACCTCGCGACGCCTGCGTGTCGAGGCAGGCTCCAGGCCAGTCAACTCGCCCGTTGACTATGGCCTCCAGGGCCGCATTCTTTTGGGTGAAGGCACAGACGCCACCTCCATCACTTATTAGACTCGTCGGTGCACTCTACTCAGCCGGTGCTAGTACCTAACGGGCGGACGATAAGGGGGGGTAAACTCCCATGTTTACTCTGTAGAACAAAGTGTCGTGGCGCTGGGCTGAGCGGCGCTCTCCTCGCCCACAACGGCGCTTCCCCGGGGTTGGTCTAGCAGCGTCCGCGAGGGTCGACATTGGCCCATGGGCGTCAGAGGCTAGGGAGAAGGCGGTGCACTCAATGTGCCATGTATATATACTCATGAACGATGGCTGTTGAAAGTCCTGGATTTGGGAACTCCTTATATACATGTCCATAGGTCCTCAAACCTAGGTTTAATCAGTGTGAAATTATATCCCAAACTCATCAGGACCCTTTCCATCCTCGTCTATCATCTGTACGAGGAGGAATCCTAATTTGAGCAAGACTCTCCTAGTTCCCTATCTTTCCCAACTAGACGCAGAGCAGCCAACATCGGATTAGAGATCGACGGTGTAGATAGACCACGCTGAAAAAGGAAAGAATTCTTTGTTTACGAAATTGTGACATTTTATGTGGTTCAAAGATTACCCATTTACTTTAGGAAACTTCTAAAAATCACAACTCGTTATTCTTTTATCCTTTTTCCACCAAATTTTATAGGAAGATTTGAGTCGACATCATCTACTTTTGTACCAAATTAGAGACCCAAATTCCAAAATAAAAGGGTGTTTTCTTCATAAGCAAGCTATCTTTTAATAAGACTTATTTAATTTATATTTCATCTTTCTTATTTTCTTATTTCTCATTATTTCTATTCCTTGTAATCCAAGAAAGCAAGTGGGGTTCGAATTATTACTCATCATGACCAAACCCTCACTTCTCTCTTTATTTCTTGCATTATCTTGTTTATTTCTTATTAAAATATCTCTTTTGAGGATTTCTCTCTATTTCTCTTTTATTTTCCTCATTGCTATACCTTTTAATGTTAGGAATTCTTGGGATATGAAAATCCACCAAGGTTAACTCAATTGCACTTCTTTCCACTTATTTTCCACATTATATCATTGTTTTCAATTTCTTTCTTAATAATGAAATACTTAATTAATCCTTTCTTTTCTTATTGCCTTTTCATTGAAACTTTGGACTCCTTGGAACCCAAGGAACCCAAGAGGCACGAAATTCATCCTTGGATTACATTCCTTTGCCTTCTAGAGGTTTCTACCTCATTCTTTTCTAAAAAAATCAATTATTCATTAATTAATCGAATTTCCTTGTTATTGGGCCCAATAGCCAATAAAGCCCACATATCAAACAACAAGGCTATTTTAAACGAAATCCATTTATCAATAACAAATTATATCATTATTTGTCCAAATATCTTTAATATGAGAAATTACATTTCTCACCAAAGGAACCCAAAATTTGGGGTTGTAACATCCTTCCCCTCTTATGAGAATTTTTCCCTCAAAATTCTATCAAGCAAACAAACAAACAGGATAAGCCTTGCATGTGTCCATCATGGCTCTTATGTGGCTTCACCCTTTCCATGGTGCTTCCCAAGAACTTTCATCATCTCATTTTCTTTCATCTGAGTTCCTTGGTTTATCGTACCCTCATAGGTGACTCAGGACATTCCAGCCTCAAAAGCTGAATAGGTTTAGGGCTCAGCACATGACTTGGGTACCTCACATAGTGCTCTAGATCGGACTCATGCATCACATGATTTTATCATGAGGGGTAAGGTTAAACACAACCATCTCCACCAATCCATATCAAATGGACCCATATATCGGGGACTCAGCTTCCTCAGCTGTAGCTTAGAGGGGTCGGATTTTCACATCACATATTCTCCCACAGTGAACTGCATATCAGTCTGCTTTGCATCAGCTCGTGACTCATGTCACCACTGGGATTTCTTTCTCAACCCTTGCACGATCAAAGCGACTTCATCTGCACACACTTGTGGTTCTTTTCTGACCTTCACGAGGCCTCCTTCACCAATATCATCATAATGAAGTGGTGTCCGACACAACCTCCCTATAGAACTTCTTGCATCCTGATAAAGGCTATGGTGGGTAACATCATATCTTAAAAATTGTCTCTATGTATCACCCTAAATGAGCACACATGCTCTCATCAGACCCTCTAGTCTGGATCATACTATCCATTAGTATGGGGTGATAAACTGTACAAACACTGAGCTCTTCATGTATCTACTTCCACCTCATGGAAGTGAACCTTGGTCATACCCAAGAACTTTTGAACTCACATCACGGTGTAGTCGAACCATCTTTCTCTCTCTCTTATGTAGTTCAACGGAATCTATCTCTTGACAAATATTCCTCTCTTTCTCATGTTATCTAGGTAAGGCGATCTACCATAACCCATATTGCATCTTGACCTTCTGGGTCAAGGGAGACTTACCACAACATCCATAGTGATGAAATCCAATTCCCTCTCAGGGACTCTTTTATCCTCTATATCGATACACTAGGTTACTGGTGTTCGTCCTTCACCTCCTGGCTTGCATGGCCACATGCTACATGCAAATTTGTTTTAAGTATCCAGAGTGCTACCATCACTTACGATTTTTGTAGTACCAAGGTATATCATGACCTCCTGTATTGTTATGATTCCTCAAGCTTGATACCTTGGAAACCCCGAACCACTCTCGAAAGGGTTTTATTACCTTCCATTCCAAAGAAGTGTATCTGAGGTTCTATCACCATCCTTTTACTACATCAAGGACTAGGCTGGCTATCCAAACAACCACTAATCTTATTCAACAGATCTCATTATATCTGAGTATTAGCCAAACTTATCTCTTTTTTTTAACTTAAGGTTAGCCTAACAACCTCAACTTATTCTAGCTTCCAGCTAGACTAGTCATCTATATCTCAACTAGAGCATTCATTACCACTTCTTATCCTTAAGTGTTAGGTAATGTTGAAGACGTACACCTCCATGTATTCCACTCATTATCTCATCTCATCTCTAAGTTTACCTTCATCAGAACACTCTGAGTTCATCCTCTTGGTTATCAAACTTAACTTTGCATAACTCGTAGCTCATGATAACATATTCTCACAAGATGATTACTTGGATACTCTTATCGTTTGTACCTATCGTTCACTTCGCAAGAGTACATTATCATCTCTGTCCTCATTCCTCATGACAACGTTCCAACTCATGTCATCTTTTATCCTTGGTGTATGGCACGCGTGTTGTCCTATCTCTCACTCCCATAACAAGAAGAAATAAGCATTTGGCGGCCGTCCAAATACAGAGTTCTTCCCATTCCAGGAGTACAGATGGCACATCCCACCTTTCCAGTACACCTTTAAAATTAAGTTGAAACGTGCAACTTATGTCTCTACTTCTCAGTCATCTTGACATCAAAGTTAGTTTCATAGAAAACTGGTCTCAAACCTACTTGGGTCACCACACAATCCTTGGTCATCTCCTCTAGGTCTGTAGGGTGCTGGCACTTTTGGGGTCATCCCTCTTCCCTCATGCATCAGAGAGTGCCCTACTCATCTGCCCTTTGGGTCCCATGAGCTTATGAAGGTGATCAATCTCCTAACCCATGGCCCTTAGATAATGATAGCTGTTACCTCCCGAACCTATGGTCATGTGCAACTAGGGAATTAGGCAACTCCTTCTTCCTTCGGTCTTATCCCTACCTGACCCTAGGATAGACTTATGATTCCATTATAGTACATGTTCAACTTAGAACCTTACCCAATCCTTCATCATCTCTCTGCATCCATGACTAACTTTCTTCCCTTCATAGGGGTCATGGCAAACTGCCTACCTTGGTCAGGCCCCATATCAGTTACCTCCATGGTAACACATCCATATGTACATAGAGATGGTTATCTATGGGTCTTACAGGTTCATTCTCATATGATGCACTTAGCTTCTCAAGGTCCTATGAAACCTCTTTAGGTTACCTCAAAACCAACGAAACTGGTATACACCCTACCAAAGGGTCCCTCTCCCAAGATGGGAGGAAACTACAACTCTTGACAACAAGGTCACAACCGTCCATAGGGTGTACATTCACATGAGCATGCCTAACCCAGCAGCTACTAAGGTACAAGCAGACCACCTATTAAACCATGCTAGGTCATACTTGTTCTCTTTCCTCAACATTAGATCAACTTAGCTGTGAGGGGTTCATCAAACATACCCTTAACTTAAGGGGTTTCCTTTACCTCTACACATTAAGAGTACCATGCTCGAAACTATAGTGAATCAATTCTCCTCATGAGCATTAGGTACACTACTTCCCCTCTTTGGCCGGGAACCCTAGGTTCACTTTTAGATATCCAACTACATGCTCAACCTCTTACCCACGAATCAAGCATGTCCAAGGTATTCCATGTACACCCATGATCCTTGTATATGAGCAACACCTCAGAGTTGAGTCCTCCTCAAGGACAACCAACTAGGTATAAAGCCCCACAACTGGTTACTTGAACCTCCTCAGGGTCTAAGGCACTCTTTGTCTCCTCTCAACAGGTAAACTCCTATACCATAGGCACATAGGTTCCAGAAACATCATCCTCTCTTTAGGGTTCAGTTCCTCTAAAGGCCACCAAGATATCATTGATCTCCAGGGATCAAGCATGAGGCAACCACTATCATCATCCTCAACTTTGTTCCTCAAATCTCAGGGTTTTAGGCTTTCAACCTTTATGTTGGGGTCCTACTTTCACTTTCTAGAGCTAACTCCACATCCAGCCTCACTACATGAAGTTGGATTAGGCTTACCAGCATATCCCTACCTCGGTGAAGCCTTTGCTCAATTCATGTTTGGCTCAAGATTATCCATTATTCCTTATGCTTGTCCCATCAGCTATCCAACATGCTCCCTTGGCTCGGGTTTCGACCTACTGCCTGTACTACATGACATGCTCTGGGTGCAAGCTATATCCTACTTGCAACAGCCCATAAGGTTTCTATAGGTTCTTCTCTAACCTCATCCATGAAGGAGATATCCTTCTCTCAAACCTGCACGACCCTTCCCAGGGTTGGTTTGCCAAAGGTACTCGATCATCAACTTATCATGGCTCATCTGACATTCCAGGCATGTCCATCCAAACTCCCTGTCAACCATGACCTCTAACTCAACATGTCATCTCTCTCTTTAACCTCCACTCAGGGTTAGGGTTAACATCATCCTCAAAGGATGTGCTAGGTCTCTTCTTTTAATGGAGGTCTCTACCTCCAAGACTAACTTTCTCTACTCATCCTCTTGACAAGTAGGTCTATCCTCAGGTTTCTCCTGAGAGCAATGACAACTTGTGTCATACGACCTAAGCATGTACCTATTTCTTTACGCTTACTCTATTAAGCTTATGTCCATGACATCTTATTTACATGGTTTTTATTAATTTGGTGGAGGATTCCTTAGACCTTTTTAACTTTTCCCATACCTCAAGAGGGTGAGGAGAAGAGAGAAAACCATAATCCTTAAGGTCCTAAACAAAATTTGAGTTGAGAAGGGATGAACAAGATGAGAGAGTCCTAAAGGTATCTTATTTCGAATCATACCCTATGACTTTGGCTAGGCAGTCAGACGAATCCAGGAGTCCTCATATTCCGACTAGCGGTGTGGAGGAAAATATTGCCAGCCCCCAGTCGTGATCCTTTTCTAGACACCTCTGTCTTTCAGATAATCCTCTAATAACTCCCTTGGGTTCTATAGAATTTGTAAAATTTAATAATTACTAAAGATTAAGTTAGGAACCTATGCTCTGATACCAATTGTAACGACCCCGCCTCCCAGTAACCCCCAATTAAGGGAGACCCGAAGGTCAGAGCCGTTATTCAATTAACAGGATCAAAGGTTCGACAAATACTCAATAACAATTATGAAATTCTACTAACTAACTGGAATTTGGTATAAAATTAAAACTTTACTTACCTTTGAAAACTTTGGGAATCTATCTATCCAATCTTGAATCCACTCTAACTAATCCTCCTTGCACTTTATGTTTTACTTTCACAATGTGTCACTTTACTGTTTGTTCTTTCAATTGTTGTTCCTAAAATGCCGACAAACAAAACGTCGGTCAGTATATCGAAATATACTGGTATGTGGGAACAACCAAAATTTCGCAAATATGGCTAACAATTTAATAATCACAATCAAATTAATTAACAAGCCAATTTACACTTTTTGGTATGACATTCTCCACCGCTTTTGCCCTAACCCTGGCATACCCACCTTAGGGTGCCCTTTGCCAATGACTTAAGGCCACCTTCTCAATCCCGAGCTTGGTGCCTGGGGGTCACCACTCATGGTGCCCACTAGTCATGCAATATCATAGGCCACCTTCTTAGTGCCTGGGGTCACCACTCAAGGTGTCCATTGGTCTACCCATCTGGGCCTGACCTTTGGCATCATTCATCAGGGTGGCATGTAGGTGCGAGAATCCATACTTCTATTTTTAATGTGATAATCATAGTGACTTTATGATTTGCAAGTATGAACATCCAACAGATAATTTTCATTCAATGTGATTAACCATCCAGAAAATCATCGGGAAACTAAGGCGGTTATTCATAATTAACCACATACCTGATTTGCAGATTCAACAAGCTATTACTAATTCCAAGCAAGCAAGTAATCCAAGAAGCAGTTCAACAATCACAGAATTCCTGAAAAGCATATGTAGCCTATTTACTACACTTTACCAAGAATATATCTATTTAATTGACTTGGATTCACTTTCTAGGGTCTCTGATCCGAATTGGGTTTTATTAGGGTTCTTTTTACAACTTTCCTCATTCATACCCTAGAACAGCAGTTCTAAGTGCAAAACCCTAATTACTCGCATATTCACATTAGAGCCTTTTTATCATCTTAGGTTCCTTCTGGATTAACAACTCCTAGTTCATTATGATCTAATTCACCTATGAATTCCATTTATCATTAATTCCCACTTTATCCATTAGAAAACCCTAATTGTCATGTTAAGGGTTTCTATCCATGATTAGGAACTTTTTATATTCCAAATATCTTAGAACCATCATTCAACAACATATTATCATATTTTTTGAATTAAGTATGATCTTATCCTCTTTTACCCTTAATTAGGGTTTATAAGTGCTTAACCATTCATAATTGGTGTAAAACCCTAAATCATGCAATAAATCATCTAGATCTGGTTCAAGTTTATCATTAATATTTCATCAGGTTACTAATACTTAATTTTTCTAATTAAGCATCATGAACCTAGCCATTAATTTCAATTAGGGTTGCTAACATAATTTCAAAGTCCTTTTCATTAACTTAGCACACTTTTGTAAATATGAACAAAATCAAGCTTTAAAAGTATTTTTATTAAATTCTACGCGTTCTCCTGATCGATTTTCATATTTTGTATGTTCTCATTGGAGCTACCAGTAATTAACTATGATTTAAGAAAAATAGTCACCTTCCGGCCAATCACAGGCCGCCACATGCTCGCCTGGTCTGCTTGGTTTGCAACGAAGGCTGGGGTGATGGATTCCTCTTCTGCCCTCGGCCGGCTCCAACTCCCAACTACCTGCTTGGGGTAAAACAATCAAAAATCCACCCCTTCCGTCTTCGACCTCACGACGCCTACACGTCGAGGCAGGCTCCAGGCCAGTCAACTCGCCCGTTGACTATGGCCGCCATGGCCACATTTTTCTGGGTGAAGGCACGGACGCCACCTCCATCACTTATCGGACTCGTCGGTGCACTCTACTCAGCCGGTGCTAGTCCCTAACGGGCAGACGATAAGGGGGGTAAAGTCCCCTGTTTACTCTGTAGAACAGAGTGTCGTGGCGCTGGGCTGAGCGGCGCCCTCCTCGCCCACAACGGCGCTTCCCCGGGGTTGGGCTAGCAGCGTCCGCGAGGGTCAACACTGGCCCCTGGGCGTCAGAGGCTAGGGAGAAGGCGGTGCACTCAATGTGCCATGTTTATATACTCATGAACGATGGCTGCTGAAAGTCCTGGATTTGGGAACTCCTTATATACATGTCCAAAGGTCCTCAAACCTAGGTTTAATCAGTGCGAAATTATATCCCAAACTCATCAGGACCCTTTCCATCCTCGTCTATCATCTGTATGAGGAGGAATCCTAATTTGAGCAAGACTCTCCTAGTTCCTTGTCTTTCCCAACTAGACGCAGAGCAGCCAACATCGGATTAGAGATCGACGGTGTAGATAGCCCGCGCTGAAAAAGGAAAGAATCCTTTGTTTACGAAATTGTGACATTTTATGTGGTTCAAAGATTACCCATTTACTTTAGGAAACTTCTAAAAATCACAACTCGTTATTCTTTTATTCTTTTTCCACCAAATTTTAGAGGAAGATTTGGGTCGACATCATCTACTTGTGTACCAAATTAGAGACCCAAATTCCAAAAGAAAAGGGTGTTTTCTTCATAAGCAAGCTATCTTTTAATAAGACTTATTTAATTTATATTTCCTCTTTCTTATTTTCTTATTTCTCATTATTTCTATTCCTTGTAATCCAAGAAAGCAAGTGGGGTTTGAATTATTACTCATCATGACCAAACCCTCACTTCTCTCTTTATTTCTTGCATTATCTTGTTTATTTCTTATTAAAATATCTCTTTTGAGGATTTCTCTCTATTTCTCTTTTATTTTCCTCATTGCTATACCTTTTAATGTTAGGAATTCTTGGGATATGAAAATCCACCAAGGTTAACTCAATTGCACTTCTTTCCACTTATTTTCCACATTATATCATTGTTTTCAATTTCTTTCTTAATAATGAAATACTTAATTAATCCTTTCTTTTCTTATTGCCTTTTCATTGCAACTTTGGACTCCTTGGAACCCAAGGAACCCAAGAGGCACGAAATTCATCCTTGGATTACATTCCTTTGCCTTCTAGAGGTTTCTACCTCATTCTTTTCTCAAAAACTCAATTATTCATTAATTAATTGAATTTCCTTGTTATTGGGCCCAATAGCCAATAAAGCCCACATATCAAACAACAAGGCTATTTTAAACGAAATCCATTTATCCACAACAAATTATATCATTATTTGTCCAAATATCTTTAATATGAGAAATTACATTTCTCACCAAAGGAATCCAAAATTTGGGGTTGTAACACAACTGCCTCCTTTAGATGTTTGTGAGGTGGCACATATGGGTTTTTCGGGGTCTCCTCCCCTAAGCTTGCTTCAATGTCACCCTCTGACGTAGGCTTTGGCACATCATTTATAACTGGTGTGACTTGTGGCTGCTCATCTTTCTCAGTGGTTGTAGCTTCACCATGAAGTATGGCCTTCACCTGCTCTTCTTGCCTAGGTGTGGGCACGACCGTGATGCGTTCTTGACGGGTTTTTGTGAATGGGACATATCCTCCTGGTAGTCCATAATGACTGCAAGGATACGGTATTTTCGGTGTAGCCTCCGTATCAAAAATCATTTTGCTTTTATCCTGGACCTCCACCACCGGGGGCTCTGCCTCAGTAATCAGAGATATGTACTTTACTTGATGATGTGCTTGAACAACATATGCATTCCCAGCCTGTCTTTGTTGATTTGTAAGCTTTAAGGTCGCCACTTCATTGGAAATTTGGGTCACAATCGTCTCTAATGCCCTCATCTGCGCTCCATGGCTTTGCAATGTCTGCCCAAATTTAGTCAAGATTTCACCCTGAGACTGCAGCTGCTTACTAAACATGCTCATCATCTCCTGATTTTGCTGCACTACTTGACTAAGCAACGCGGTGCTTTTATCTTCTGTTGTTGACTGTGGCTTTGCATCTGGATCTTGTAGGAATTTGTTTCGATCTTTCCAAGAGAATTTTCTATCCTTCCTCCAAGCATAATCATTGTTTCTGTAGCCCTGTTGTTGAATAAATTTGACCAGGGCTTCCTCATCGGATTCTGCATCTTCTTTGGAAAGCAATTTCTTGGCTAGAAGGTCTAATTTATCATTTAGCTCCTTAATGGTCCTAGACTCACCTGCGACTTTCACTTGTTCTGGTGCATCCCTATCGCCCCAACACTGCTTTTTGGCCATATTTTTCAGAATTTCCCAACACCTTGTGCCTGTGTTGTTTTGGAAGAAGCATGAGCCTGCTGAATCCAAATTACTTCTATCATGCTTGGAAAGAGCAAAATAGAAGATTTTAACTTGTTTCTCCTTGTCAAGCCCATGATGTGGGCACCTTCTCAGCATGATTTGGAAATGCTCCCAAGTCTCAGAGTAAGTCTCCCCGGCCTTTTGACTGAAGTTGTGGATCTTCTATACCAGATCGTTGGTCTTCTCGGGTGGAAAGAATCTCTCGAAGAACACCTCGACCATATGATCCCACGATTCCACATACTCATCATCAAGATTATGTAGCCATTCTCTTGCATTTCCCGCCAAAGAGCTGGGGAACAACTTCAAGTACAATGTCTCTTGCGGGAACCTGTCTATCTTAATCATATCACAGTTCTCCACGAACTGGCTTATATGAGTCACCGGATCTTCGTTTTTAAGCCCATGAAATGCATTTGACTTGACCAAGTTGATTAATGCAGGATCAATCTTATAAGTCAGAATGTTGATCACCTGCTTCTTTATTGGCCCCTTTGAAGCGGATGAGGAAGAAGCCTTTATCTTCTCCCATATCGTCTGCTCTTCTGCCATAGCTTCTTGTTCTGAGTCGGAATCTATATCTTCCAGTTGGGTTTGAACATTGTTCTCCTCGTCCTCTGGTCCCAGCAGTGGAACCTCTGGTGATTGCTGTGTGTAGTCAGTGCTACGCATCCTCACCATGCACCAATACCTAAAAAATGATAATTTTCATTCAGTACCATGCTAGACGATTACAAAATATGAAAGATAAACTATGAATTTCAAAAATTCTTAGGAAATAATTAATACTAAAAAAACTAAAAAGTGGCCTAGAATGGCCACTTGCAACACTCGTAGTGCCGACAACTGCCGTGTCCCCGGCAACGGCGCCAAAAACTTGACACGATTTTACCGTGCATATAATGCAAGTGCACGCGTCAATGTAGTATAGGCCCTTGTGAGGCCCGAGTCGAACTCAGGGACACTAAATTATCGGTAGACTACTACTAACTACTCGCAATCAGCTAGACCAATAAAAAGGTTATGAGAGTTGTTTTAAAAATAAAAGAAAATAAAATAAAACAAAGCAATCGATTAAATGTTTAGTTTAATCAATTCAAATGGAGATCTTTAGGATTGCGGTTTCACCACGGGTGTTCATTGTATGAATTTCCATATAGTTACTCAAGTTCATCTCTCAATCTGGGTAGTGGCCTGTAGTCAGAATTGCCCACTGTTGTGGTACAATTCACTACCTATTTCTAGGTCGGTTCCACCATCGTAGTAACCTATACCCTAAACTAGGTGCATTAGAATCGACCTCTGGGTTTCCACCATTAACCTTACATCACCTTGTTCAAGGGATTTGTTAATTAATGTGAATTTCGTCTCTTTTCAATCGTTAATTCTTCTTTCAAAGTAATTAAAGGCATTAGATTATCATTATGGTTATCAAGCATAACAATATAATTGAGAAAACAAAATCATACCATGGATTTAAGAGACAAATTATGAATTACTATGATAAAAACGTCATACAATGATTACCCGGGCTACTCCCGGTCCTAAAGACAAAGGGGATTAGCCCCGCATGGTTGACAATGGAAAATACATAGGAGTAGAGAAGAAAAACATGGGAAACATGGAGCAAACTCGTGTAACCCCTGATACAAAGGTGTTCCTGGAGATCCTCCTCGAGAAACGTGCGTTTTGCAGTCTTCCGGTAGCAAAATTGCCCGTCGGAGGTGCCTAGATCGCTCGGTTGACGGCGTTCATCTCTCATCTCCTTTCTCTCCCCCTCCTTCTTGGATGTTGTGCAACACAATATTATATCCCCCTAGGGCCATTCATGCTCTTCTTAGGTCATAAGACCACTTTACGGCTCCGAAAAAGCTCAACCGTTGGATTAAAATGCTCCGTTTTAGTGCTGAAAATTGCCAGATCCTGACGTTGTCGATAGTATCGACCCCAGGTCGATGGTATCGACCATGATACATGTATTTCCTTCTTAAATCACATTTTGGGGTTGCTTTCTGATGAAATTTCGATACTATCGACACCAGGGTCGATAGTATCGATTCTGGACAATGCAAAAGTGTCGAAACATGTGTATAAGTTCGGGGATTATATAAAATCATATAAATATGATAAAAGAAGTATAATTTGATGCAAAAAGAGTTTAAAGGCCAACTATAATGAATTATGCAAATATAATCAAGAAAATGACAAATACATGCATAAAACAGATATAAAATAAGCCTATAAAGTGACTCAAAACCCATGCATCAATTACCATGGTGATAACTTTACAAGATAGGCACACACTCTTATTTCTATATGCAAGGATCATCATTTTAAGTAAGAACATAAGAAAACCAACTTGGAGTAAGCAATATTAGTGAAGAAGGTTATAAAACTCACCTCTACTGATAAGAGCAAACGTATAGCAGCAAGGATCTCGAGCAAAGAAGGCAAAATAGCCCAAATTGCATATCTAAATTTGGCCAAATAGGAACCCTTCCATACAAGGAAACAAAACCCCTAATTTTCTTTGTTGAGATGACCACCAGGGAAATTACTGACTCCAACAACTATGTGAGAGAAAGATCCAACTTCTCTCTATAACCACCCATCTAAAAACACCGCTTAGCTGGTTGTCGCTTCGCTACCGGAAGGTTTCACCTAGAGCTCCTTGATCGCCGATACAGTGCCTCAACCATAGTTGCAAGCACATTAATAGAGATATCCCACTGACACCAACATTGAACAACTGAAACACCTATTGGGAATGTGTACAGACACTACTAGCTAAAATTACAACTGGAAACACCAACATTGATAGAAAAACCAACGACACCTGCACCATCCCTACTTCCCAACTAGATAGGCGGTGATTACAGCAGAAGTTGACAAAAACAAACACCTTCATTGCAAGATAGGTATTCCCCTCCATATGAACAGAGCATATAAGAGTAGGCAGAACAACACTTTATCCATCATACACGGTCATAACTCTACAATATCAATGATGACCTCTCACTTCCCATATATGCACTATCCCCTCGATGATCCAGCTAACCATGCCATTGTACAACTACCAAGAGCTTGGAAGTACCATGAATATGATCTTCCACCAGGCATCAACAAGGTTCAGATAGGGCACAAGAGTTTTTAAGTAGTCATAAACTACGACAAAAAATCCAACATCTTCATTGAACAAGGATGGGCATAAATTATTTCATCCTTAAAGTTGAAACAAGAGTGGTCTCTCTTCATCAAGACAATTGCAGATAGAACCCTAATGGAATGAGTTGTAGATTTCAATAATGAAACCCTGGCTGAATTATACTCACTCTTCTTCTCTCCAGAGGATAACATCTCCACAAGCACATATTCAATATACTAGCTCTTTGCTCCAGAGAAACATCAACCAAAAGAGGGAAAGAGAATCAATCCTATTGATTTCACCTATACCTTGGAAACACCAAAAATTATAGAGGAGGAAGACACAACTACGTCAACGTTGTGGGATGCCACCATCACAAAAAGTTACAATCTCATTAAAGTTATGACTATCTCATCATCTTCTTCTTTGAATACATCTAAGCATTCAAAACATTACCGGGGTCTGGAATCTACATTTCTACACTCATATGATCAAAACTTCCCACCCCTCGACCAGACTACAGCCACTGACCTTGCCATTTCCACCTTCAAAAAAAAAACCCCCACATATGAATGGAAACACACTCCTCCTAGACCCTATTTCTGAGCCCTAAAATGCCCCAGATGCTTTAGCAGATATCACTCGAAGTCCCAATGCATTGCTCCACTGTGATGCTACATCTTCTATAGACATGGACACCTCTCTTATAGATGCCACTATCGCACTTACCATTCCCTAGATGGCCACAACTCTTATTGCAGGATAAAGGTAAACCCTCATGCAAAAACTACATTTTCTAATAGATCACAAGATAACAAAATATTTGACAAATCTAATCAACGACCACTACACAATGTCAAAGTGATTACCACCAAAAACTATTTCGCTTGTCTTCACCCCACAGAGGAGGATGTGTCTTCCCCTATCCTATCACATGCACACATACAACATCAACTACAACATCCTATAAAACCTCCTAAATTGATAAACCCATCTATTACTACACCTTCTTAGAGAAAAAACCTCCATAGTGCTCTCTCCCCACCCTCACTCCCAGAGCCACCTTATTCTACTTTTGTTTCCCCCTTCACGTTGTCACTAGCCATGCACCTTGAAAAAGAAATCCCTTTTGATCTCCCTACAAACTGTATGATATTGCTGAAAGTCTTTACCAGCAGGAGTATCCTTGTTTCTATCACTAACAATGTCGATAATAACACTGTCAACATTCTAGATGTCACCCAAGCCATCACACTCTTTCTCCGTAGCCATACGGTTCTCAAACCCAAAATCCTCTCACCAGATTGACTCTTATATTCTATCACAGAAGGTACTAAACTTGACCACCTCTTTAGCTAAGTTATGACAACCCCTTATGGAACCAACTTTTTCCAAGCCAACATCACTTGTTGGACACCCGACCATGGATCCTCCCTTACTGGATTAGGCGGATCTGGTTGGTTCTCCATCACCGACCTTCCTCCACATCTCTAGGAGATAGAGATCTTCTGAGCGATTGCCCACTCCAATGGTACTACACTCCAAATTGTCAGTCAAGACACCCTCCACCCCACTCAATGCATTAAAGCTTTCTATGTTTTTTCTATCAAACAAGCCATTACCCTTCCAACATCCTTGAAAATCTAATTGGGTGAAAAAATCTACAAGATCAAGATCACGGCTAAAAACCCCTCTGCGATCAAAACCAATTTCACTGACATCAGTGTTCACCCCCCATCTTGGTATTGCCTGGTCAACAGCAAGAAACCTTTTTCAACCACCAGAAAACCATATGATAGAAACATGGTATGGGAAAGAAAAAGTACAATCTCTATGTCAACAGAAGACACTAACCGATCTACAAACAATATGAAACCTAGAACCACATCACCATGTGCAGACAACACAAAGAAGTCACTTCAAAACTCCTTTAAACCCTTCCCCTTCCACAATAGCGACACTGACTCCACAACTAGTATTGATTGTAAAACTATTCAGAAGTTGAAGACTTCCATCATTGATGAAATACGATCTTCACATAGTACAAAGTAGAAAAACAAAGGGAAAGGCTCATAGAACAATCCAATCTATCAAATTCATATCAACCACACCAGAAGGAACTTCTTTGCATATGAAAAACTAGGTACATCTTTGATACTCTCACTTTCTCTTAAGAACAACACCAAGTCGATTGGATTTGATACCGCTCTTTCTGAAAATAATGATAATCATATAGACAACATAGAAGATATAGCATCATCGCCAGATAAACAATCCTTTACAAACTTGTAGATAAATTAGGCATTATTTTTTAAGATGATACTCAGGGATATAGGGCCCTTGATAACATTGAAAACTATATGAATTGGCACAATCATAGATACATCGATGATACAAATACCTTCCTTGACAACTTGCATATATGTTAATTGTCTTAGATACCTTCATACCATTTCCTTGCTTTACCATATGAAGATATCTTCTTGGAATGTTTATGGAGCTTCAAATATTTACAGAAGAAAAGAAGTAAGAAGAAACATCTACAAAAATAACATTAACATCATTACTATCCAGGAAACTAAATCCACTCTAACACCTTTTTCTCTTAAAACCATAGGGGGAAAACACATAAACATTTGTCATCGAAATCCATCGGTTGGCCTCAAAGGTGGTTTGCTCATTGGCCTTAATAGAAACTTCTACAACATTACACATTTGGAGATATGAAGATTCTCCATCTCCCTTCACATCACAGATAACTTTAGCTGGATCTTCACTAGTATCTATGGAGATCCTAGCTCTAACAAATCTAAATACATGACAGAGATCATGCATGTTATGGAAAAAATTCATGAAAAACCCTAGCTCATTAATGGAGATCTCAACCTTACTACACAATTCATGAATAGACTCAACCCCACCTCATTGGTAGGTAATATGTACCCCACCGACTGTAATTTCTTACAACCCATCTCACATCACCACTTGATAGATATTCCTCCTACAAATGCTCACTACACTTGGCATCCGAACCAAACCTGGGATAGGCTTGATCACTTCATCTGTTACACTCTTTGAAAAGATGACTACCCACACTCCTTTGTTTCGGTTTCACATCGACCCATATCCAATCATTTCCCCATTATCATTGACACCAAAATTGAAAGATGGGGGCACAAACCCTTCCAATTTGATAATTGCTGGCTCAATATATGATCCTACCTTCCTGGATCTTTGCACTAGAACCTGGGTGGCTACGGAAAACCATACTAGGTACTTAGGATACCACATCCACAACAACACAAAAAACATGAGAAAACTAAGGAGTTGGAAGAAGGAAAAAATTGGAAACCTCACACACAAATTATCTTATCTTTAACAACAACATCTATTTGTTGACAATGATCCCATTGTTGACCTAGCCCTCACCCTCAACATCAAAGCTAAACTTGAACACATTAAGCATTACAAGGACACCATTTGGAAACAACGTGCAAAAATACAATGGACTCAGGAGGGAGACAAAAATACCAAATTATTCCATAAAACATGTAACAACAATGCACGTAAAAACATCATCTCTAGACTGTGTATTAATGACAAGATCACATCTAATACACATATGATCTCCAACCATATGGTCCAACACTTTGAATGCATTTTCAACACTAGACATAAACTCATGAATCAATAAACTGGAAATATATATATGTTAATGCACTATTCCAACTCCATAGTTCACCATAAGAGACTTCAACCCAGAGGAACTTGATGAGGCTATCCACTCACTTGGGAAAAACAATCCCCTTGTCCAGATGGTTTAAATATTGAATTCTATCTGGTCAACTAGAATCACATAAAGGGAGATTTTATGCACCTTCTCTGAGTCATCCACCAAAACATTAACATTCATAGACTCATCAAAACATCAATCAAATGAACATATCTCTTATCAAGAAGGTAAATCATCCTGATCAGATCACACAATTCTGGTCTATCAGTCTTATCAACACCTCATAAAAAATCATTATAAAGGTTCTTTCAAACCGCATCAAGACTTAGTTAGAGAACATCATCCCACATAATCAAAATGTTTTCCTCAAACACCATAGCATACACGATGCCTTTATTATGGTAAATGAAACTCTCCACCTATGCGGCAAAAACAAAACCCCTATTTTAGCCATCAAGCTAGACTTCGATAAGGCTTTCAATTATACAAATTGGGATTGCCTTCTTAGAGCTATTTCAGGTTATGGACTTCCTAATACCTGGAATAAATGGATCCATGCCTACATCTCCACAAACATTTTCCCCACCATCGTAAATGTATCCCCCTTTGGCAACTTCCATAACACAAATGGGCTAAAATAGGGTGACCCCCTCTCCCCATATCTATTCAGCATTGTCACATCCATTCTCACTAATATGATCAACCTTGGTACTACACAAGGTCTCATCTCCTCACCCTCAATATGCCAAGAGAACATCATACAATTTCAAATGACATAATGATTCTTGTTAAACGTGAAGACTTTAGCATCATTACTATCATTCGTATCATTGGGATCTTCTCATACATATCTAGCCTTAAAATCAACCTTTCTAAATCACCCATATTTGGAATCCGAATCCCACCAGACCTTATCAAAAGATATAAAAACTCCTCAACTAAAACATAGAAAACTCCCCTATCTCTTACCTTGGTCTACCCATCACACCTCACCCTATCACTCACTCACTTTGGAATTCCACCATTGAGAAAATTAACTTTAGGCTCTCCTCATGGACTAATCACTTCCTCAACCTAGTGGGCCACATCACCCTCCTAAACAACATCATCACACCTATAATGTGAGAACCCTCGACACTAAACGATCACTAATTAATCACATACCTAAAAATATGGATAAATTGAAAGTAATTTCAACATCCACACCATCTCAGAAACATTTGCATAAGATCCCAACATATTTCTTGTATCAATACTATGCCAAGAATTTGATACAAGCTGTTCTATCGCCTTAGCCACAACCTATATACATAGGAGAACAATATTTGTATATGCCACACACATAAGAATTAACATGCTTACAAAAGTCTAATTTGTTCGAAATACCATATACAAACATTTCCTACCCGGACTAAGAGTACACAGATGACTCTAGGACACACTAGACATCTAATCGACTTTCTCAAAGATTCATTACGATAGTTCCTCTTTACTTCCACAGTTTTGTTGTCACTGTAGATTACCTAAAACAATGTGGTGAACCACAAGGGTGAGACCCATGTCCTAGCAAGAGATATAACCTCCAACAATGATTATTGATTACAACATTTTAAATAGTAGATAAATGAGCAGTTATAGTATTTAATAATCATTTGAATAGATTGAACAATTCAAGTATGCTAAAAAAATTAAGAAAATAATCTTAGCAACAAGTATGATTATCAATGTATATATAGGTAACAAATAAATCCATTTCTCAGATAGATATCTACTCAAATTTCATTAAATTTCATCTAATAACAATCATCATCATTATTCTAACTATCATCATATTCCTTGCTAACATCACAAGCAATCTAGTAGCATAAGCATGCCTAACATCATGAATATGTCTAGTAACATAACATGACTATCAATATTGGCATCTCAAATAAATTGAACAGATATATATCATAAGTAGAACTAACATAATAGCATAATTAACTGCATAGGCATGATTAGAAGTTTAAGAATTTCTAATTACATAGGCATGGCTAGAAATATTAAACATAGCCAGTGATGCGATGATTTTGAGTCGCATTTATAGACTTGTTTTACTTGCGTTTTATGTGTTTATTGGTCACTTTGGTGGTTAATATTGCATAATTCACTTACTTTAGTCTATGATTCTTCTCAGTGTCAAATCTCTCTTATTTTATTGTTTTGAGCATAAATGATTACAATAATAGGTTTTATCTCGGCTGATGTGGTTTTATTTTGCAATTTCAGGAAAAACACTTATATGCAGTTGTCGATACCATTGATAGAAGTCGATACTATCGACATGTGTAGCTTCAGCGACGGAAAAGGGATAAAACTGACGCCTAAGGGTGTCAATACCATCGACTCGCGTCGATGGTATCGAGTCAGCATCAGGCGCAATGACGAAAAAGAAAGAATGTTTGCCGATATCGCGAGGGGTCGATACCATCGACCTGCGTCGATGGTATTGACACCGTCCGATTAGAGTTTGCTTCAGATCGGCTCTAATCCAACAGGTGTGATATTTTTGCGACCTAATTCGGTGTTAATACCTAAGTACGGAGGCCAAGAGCAAGGGATCACATCATTAGCCATTGCACACATCCCGAGAAGGTGTGGAGAGAAGAACAGAGTCCAGAAGCACGCCCCAGCCGTTCTGGAAGCCGAAGAAGATGTTTTCCACTACCGAAAGGCTGTAGATCACACACTTTATGCCGAGGAATGATTGGATCTTCTCCGTTCAGGGGTTTCATTACTTTACACACATTTTTATCCATGTTTCCCCTTTCTTCAACCATGTCTTGCTCTGAGATGAACATGCGGGGCTAATCCCCTTTGTCTTTAGGATCGGGAGTAGCCTGGGGAAGCATTGTATGGCGTTTTAATCATAGTAATTCATCATTTGTCTCTTAAATCCATGTAATGATTTTGTTTTCTCAATTATATTTTTATGCATGATCACCATAATGATAATCTAATGCCTTTAATTACTTTGAAAGAAGAATTAACGGTTGAAAAGAGACGAAATTCACATTAATTAACAAATCCCTTGAACAAGGTGATGTACAGTTAATGGTGGAAACCTAGAGGTCGATTTTAATGCACCTAGTTTAGGATATAGGTTACTACGATGGTGGAACCGACCTAGACATAGGTAGTGAATTGTACCATGACAGTGGACAGTTTTGACTACATGCCACTACCCGGATTGAGAGATGAATCTGATTAGCTATGTGGAAATTCATACAATGAAAACCCGTGGTGAAACCGCAATCCTAAAGATCTCCATTTGAATTGATTAAACTAAACACTTAATCGATTGCTTTGTTTTATTTTATTTTCTTTTATTTCACAACAACTCTCATAACCTTTTTATTGGTCTAGCTGATTGCGAGTAGTTAGTAGTAGTCTACCGATAATTCAGTGTCCCTGAGTTCGACTCGGGCCTGACAAGGGCCTATACTACATTGACACGTTCACTTGCGTTATATGTATGGTAAAATCATGTCAAGTTTTTGGCGCCGTTGTCGGGGACACGAAAATTGTCGGCACTACGAGTGCTGCAAGTGGCCATTTTAGGCCACTTTTTATTTTTATTATTTTGTAATCATTTTTGAAAATCATAGTTTATCTTTCATATTTTGTAATCGTCTAGCGAGGTACTGAACCTAAATTATTATTTTGAAGGTACTGGTGCATGGTGAGGACGCGTAGCATAGACTACACGCAGCTATCACTAGAGGTTCCACTGCTGGGACCAGACGACGAGGAGAACTACGTTCAAGACCAATCAGAAGAAATAGATTCCGACTCTGAATAAGAAG
Organism: Alisma plantago-aquatica; assembly: GCA_963693085.1. NCBI lineage: Eukaryota > Viridiplantae > Streptophyta > Magnoliopsida > Alismatales > Alismataceae > Alisma > Alisma plantago-aquatica. The sequence continues at coordinate 1,988,931,360 of OY856409.1, forward strand.
CCATGGCAGAAGAACATACGATATGGGAGAAGATAAAGGCTTCTTCCTCATCCGCATCAAAGGGGCTAATCAAGAAGCTGGCAGTCAACATTCTGACATATAAGATTGATCTAGCATTAATAAATTTGGTCAAATCGAATGCATTCCATGTGCTGAAGAACGAGGACCCTGTCGCGCATATCAGTACATTTGTGGAAAATTGCGACATGATCAAGATTGATAGGTTTCCATAGGAGACGCTTTACCTGAAGTTGTTCCCCAGCTCTCTGGCAGGTAATGCACGTGAATGGTTGCATAATTTGGATGATGAGACAGTGGAAACATGGGACTAGATGATCAAGGTGTTTTTCGAGAGGTTCTTTCCACCCGAGAATACCAACGATCTAGTATAAAAGATCCATAATTTCAGCCAGAAGGTAGGGGAGACTTATTCCGAGACCTGGGAACGGTTCCAGATCATGCTAAGGAGGTGCCCGCATCATGGGCTTGACAAGGAGAAGCAGGTCAAAATCTTCTATTTTTCTCTATCTGAGCATGATAGAAGTAACTTAGATTCTGCAAGTTCAGGATTCTTTTTAAACAACATAGGCACGAGGTGTTGGGAAATTTTAAAGAACATGGCTAAGAAGCAATCTTGGGGCGACAGAGACGTCGTAGAGCATGTTCGGGTTGTAGGTGAGTCTAAGGCCATCAGAGAGATAAATGAGAAGATGGACCTTCTAGCAAAGAAACTACTTGCAAAAGAAGATGCAGAATCTGATGATGAAGCTCAAGTAAAATTTATGCGCCACCAGTAGGGGTACAGAAACAACGACTATTCTTGGAGGAAAGATAAGAAATTTTCATGGAAGGACCCAAATAATTTCTTGCAGGACCCCAACGCAAAACCCCAATCATCACTAGAGGAGAAGAGCAATGAGTTGCTCAACCAAGTTATCAAGCAAAATCAAGAACTAATGAGCACATTTGGCCAGCAGATAAAGCAACAAGGGGAATTCATGAATCAATTCGGGAAGACCCTACAAAGACATGGGGCTCAGATGAGGACGATAGAGACATCTTTGGCGCAGATGGCAGCTGAAATAGCAAATTTGAAGAAGCCATCACAGAAAGGCTTTCCAGGTAATATAAACATTCCACGAGGAAACCAACAGGCTAAGGAAATTTTGCTACGGACTGGCAAGCAGATTTTAAATTCTAGGGCCGATGATCGGGGCACACCCCAGCCAGAAACCACAGGTGAGGCTGCCGAGGAGGTTCCGATTCCAATCAAAACACCGGTAGAGATGTGGTAGAGGATGTTGCAATAGAACCCGTCATTGCTGAGGAGGAGATAGTGAAGAAGACACCATATGTGCCGCCACATCAGAGGGCACAAACTGTCCCAGTCCCATATCCAAATAGTGTGAAAGCCAAGAAAGTGGACGCTCAGTTTAAGAAGTTTCTCGATAGCTTTAGAAAGCTTTCTGTCAACATTCCATTGTTAGAGGAAATAGAGCAGATTCCCTCTTACGGTAAGTTTCTGATAGACATAATCACAAAGAAGAGGAAAATCCCAGATACCGAGGTCATGGTTCTTAAGGAACATGTGAGTGCTTTCATCATGGGCACATTGCCACCTAAAAGGTAGGATTCGGGCTGCTTCAACATTTCATGTTACATTGGTAAAGTGAAATTTGGTGAAGCACTGTGTGATTCCGGGGCAAGTATAAATCTGATGACTCTCTCTACGTTCAAGAAGATGGGAATGAAAGAATGAAGGCCGAGAAATATGACAATTCAGTTAGCGGACAATTCTGTGGTGAAGCCATACGGCATTTGTGAGGACGTGTTGGTGAAAGTTGATCGGTTTGTATTTCCAGCAGACTTTGTTGTAATGGAAATGCAGGACGAGCAAGGAAATGAGCTACTCCTTGGACGACCCTTCCAAGCCACTATAGATATGATACTTGAGATGGGAAGAGGCCATTTGACCTTGGGTATCACTGATGACCGGTTTGAAATGGTCATGCCCTCAAGCACAACACAATCAAAAGCAAAGGAGCAATGTCGCATGGTGAAGCACTTTGATCAGAATATCTCTCTCTATCTAGGGAAGTTGTTTCAAGATATGGCTCATGTAATGACTAAGGTGGAGAAGGGGACACTGGCTGTAGACATTATGGAGCAGACCAAAGTAGTTTCCCTTAGCAAGGCTGTGGGTTTTCCCAATGATGAAGAGGAGGAAATCTCTCCTTCTATTGAAGACGAGGCCATAACAAGTTCTGTCCTAGATGCATATCCAGAACTACCTCTTGAAGCCTGCCTAGTTAATATAACGCATGACTGGATGAGAAGCAAGTCACTACAAGAGTGTGTCAAGATGCTTCAGGTGCTTCTGTGCTTTTATGCTAGGTACTATGAAGATCTTGGAGAACTCCCACCACCGCTTTAGTCATCCTTGATCATTCTGCCAGAGTTAGAATTGAAGCCACTGCCGCCTCACTTGAAATATGCATTTCTAGCCGAGGGTGAAAAGCTACCAGTGATTATCTCGACATATCTGAGTGTCGAGGAGGAGGACCAATTGCTGATCGTGCTAAAGAACCACTGAGGTGCATTCGGGTGGTCAGTTGCGGACATCAAGGGGATCTCCCCTACACTGTGCCAGCACAAGATCCGGCTCGAGGAGGGAGCCAAACCTGTAATTCAGCCACAGTGCCGACTAAATCCAAGCATGATGGAGGTAGTCAAGAAGGAGGTGATCAAGCTCCTTTCTGCAGGTATCGTCTATGCTATATCTGACTCGACGTGGGTGAGTCCTACATAGGTAGTCCCTAAAAAGGGGGGAATTACTGTTACTCATAATATGTTGAACGAGTCGGTCACGACCTGCCTAGTAACCGGGTGGCGTGTGTGTATAGATTACCATAGATTGAATGCTTCTACGTTTAAGGATCATTTTCTGCTTCCATTCATTGATCAGATTTTAGAGCGATTAGCAGGTCGATCTCATTTTTGTTTTTTAGATGGTTATTCGGGCTACAATCAGATTTCCATTGATCCTAAGGACCAAGAGAAGTCCACCTTCACTTGTCCTTATGGAACATTTTCATACCTCTGTATGCCCTTTGGTTTGTGCAACGCACCGGCAACCTTTCAGCGTTGCATGCTTGCCATTTTCTCCAATATGGTTGAGCACTATTTGAAAGTCTTTATGGACAATTTCTCCATCTATGGTGCATCTTTCAATGAATGTTTATACAATTTGGATAAAGTTTTGCAACGATGTGAGGACACGCGCTTAGTTCTCAATTGGGAGAAATGCCATATGATGGTTAGTGAAGGGATCGTGCTTGGACATAAAGTGTCTAGCAAGGGGTTGGAGGTAGATCTCGTGAAGATTGAAGTTATTTCCAAATTACCCCCACCAAATTCGGTAAAAGGGGTACGGAGTTTTCTAGGTCACGCCGGTTTTTATCACCGCTTTATAAAAGATTTCTCAAAAATCAATAAACCATTATCTGAGCTGTTGGATAAAGATGCGGTATTTGATTTTAATGAAAAATGTTTGCCTGCATTTAATGTGCTTAAAGAGAAATTAATTTCTACACCGGTTGTGCAAACACCAGACTGGACAAAGCCATTTGAATTGATGTGTGATGCATCAGATTTCACAGTAGGGGTCGTTTTAGGACAACGTGTTGACAACAAACCCGCTGTGATTTTCTATGCATCTAAAACTTTAAATGAAGCACAACTGAATTACACAAAAACTGAAAAAGAGCTTCTCGTCGTTGTTTTTGCTTTTGAAAAATTCCAGAAATATCTTGTAGGATCTAAAGTCATGGTATGGACGGACCACGCCGCCATAAAGTACTTGATGGAAAAGAATGATGCCAAACCTAGACTGATTAGGTGGATCTTACTGTTACAAGAATTTGATATTGAAATTAAAGATAAGGCGGGCATAGAAAATGTGGTTGCGGACAACTTGTCTAGGTTGGAAAGGGTAGATGAGAAGGACATTCATATACCCATTACCGAGACATTCCCTGATGAGCAACTTCTATATGTTAAATCTAAAGATCCATGGTTCTCTTATATTGTTAATTATCTTGCCTACAAAATTATCCCAGATGATTGTACATATCAAGAGAAAAAGAAAATTTTCCATTCTTTGCGATATTATTTCTGGGATGACCCCATTCTATTGAAGCAATGCAGGGATGGCATGTTGCGCAGGTGCATACCGGAGGTTGAGTATGAGAGCATACTTCGTCATTGTCATACTTTACCAACGGGTGGCCATCATGCAAGTTCTAGAACTGTGGCCAAGGTACTTGAGAGCGGTCTTTACTGGCCTACATTGTTCCGGGACGCATATGATTATGTGCGCGATGCGATTCCTGCCAAAGGGCAAGTAACATTTCAAAGCGATAGGAGATGCCCCTCAATGTATTTCAAGAGGTCAAGGTGTTTGATTTGTGGGGTATTGATTTCATGGGACCCTTTGTGTCCTCAAACTCTAACTTGTACATTTTATTGGTTGTTGACTATGTATTGAAGTGGGTAGAGGCAATACCCACTAGGACTAATGATGCTGTTGTAGTGTGCAAGTTTGTCAAGGACTATATTTTCTGCAGATTTGGCGTACCAAGGATGATTATCAATGATGGAGGTACCCATTTCAGAAGTCATAAGTTCGTGGAATTGTTGAGAAAGTACGGGGTAAGGCACAACATTGGCACCCTGTACCACCCGTAGACACAGGGGCAAGTCGAAGTCTCCAATAGATAGATTAAGAAAATCTTGGAGCGCACAATAGCTTCGACACAGAAGAACTGGAGTACTCTGCTATCAGATGCTTTATGGGCATATCGTACGGCATATAAGACACCTATAGGCACTACGCCTTTTAGGTTGTCTTATGGGTGGGCCTGCCATTTGCCGGTGGAATTGGAGCATAGGGCGCACTGGGCGCTAAGGAAGCTGAATTTGAACTATGATGAAGCAGGAAAGAAATGCTTGTTAGAGCTAAATGAACTCGATGAGCTGAGGATGAATGCATATGAAAGCTCGCGGATTTACAAGGAGCGAACAAAGATGATTCACGATCGACACATTCAGATGCGTGTCTTCAAGAAGGGAGATCGTGTGCTCTTGTTCAACTCAAGGTTGAAGATGCATCCCGGGAAATTGAAATCCTGATGGAGTGGACCTTTCACTGTAGAGGAGGTCAGGCCACATGGAGCAATCATGGTGCGTGATGGAGAGACAACATTTTTGGTTAATGGACAGCGATTAAAGTTGTACTTCAGTGAGGATTACACGAGGAAAGTGCATGAGGTCAAACTCATTGCACTTACGGATGCATGAGGAGCTTGATTTCATCTAGCCTAAGATGTTAAACAAGGGCGCTTGTTGGGAGGCAACCCATCCATTGGTAGTTTCGTTTAGTTTCTTTCACATTTGTAAGTTAGTTTGATTTGATTTTGTTTTTAGTGTAAAAATGATACCATGATCGTTTGTTCAGTGTGCAGGCCTGAGGCAGGGTCGATACCATCGACCCTTGTGTCGATGGTATCAACATGGGCACAGTTAGGCGGCTACAAACATATCTTTGAGTCGATACTATCGACGGCCTTGTCGATGGTATCGACCTACCATCAACGCATCGCCAGAACGGGGTCGATAGTATCGACATGGTTGTCGATACTCGCGTGATCCCTGAAGATATTCAGACAAAATTTGTCTCAGTGAAGTCGATACCATCGACGGGCCTGTCGATGGTATCGACCCGGTTACAGGCAGAAAGTGGCGGTCGGGCCTCGCGAGGGTGTTTTCCCTAAGAAGAGTCGATACTATCAACTTGCATCGATGGTATCGACACGACATATCACCGATCTGTGAGAAGGAATCAACGGTGATCGGTACATCAAGAGAATCGAACTGTGGGATGAGTCGATACCATCGACACCCGTTGATGGTATCGACGTGTCATCGATCTGGGCCCCCACATCAGGCTATCGACAACCGTCGATACTAGCGGAAGATCGGATTGTGCTACAGGTGTCGATACCATCGACCTGCGTCGATGGTATCGATGGGCCCACAACAGTGACGGCCGCAGTTATAAAAGAGAGGTTTTTTTATCAAATTGAGTCACACCTTTAGAGCCTTTTTCATCCACTTGTGCCTTGCATATTGTTGTGCGACCGGAGCCGGGCTACGAGCATCCAAGGAGCACGATCTTCACCGAGCGGAGATTGTCTTCTCCAAGATCGTCTTCACCGAGCTCCATCTTTTGTTCCTCTTTCTCAACAACAATGGTGTGTACAGATGGTGCATCTTCCTCACAGGCGGTAACCAATGAGATTCCCGAGTTCATTCCTCTGCGACCCACATTGATTCCTCATCTAAGGATAGTCCACCCTTCCGCGGAGATCCGGAAGGTCTACAAGGAGCTTTTGAAGAGAAAGATTGAGCCCACGCGCTATGTCGATCAGATGATGGTCCGCGACCTGGGGTTCAATGAAAATCTCACCTACGTCTTGAAGGGGAAGGCGAGACACACAACCAGGTGGCCCAACGAGCTGGAGTACCACGTCGATGCCAGCCATTCTTCGGCGAGTGGCCGACTTACAAGGAACTCATGGCAGAGTTCATGGCATCATTGGACATCAATGTGGTGCCCAAGGACTTGATCACCACTGACAGAGAGTGGAAGAAAGGGCGGGTGTCATTCAGACTCTTCAACAACAACTACACCATTACCCTCGCCCAGTTCAATTCGGTGTACAATTGGTATCATGACGCTTACCAGCACCGGAGGCCAGACAACAGGACGGACTACGATGATATCTTTGCCCAGCTCGTGACTGCGCCTCTGGGCAAATCCATTAGCTACCACAACACTGCAGTTGCTGACTTCGAGCATCCGTTTGTGCAGATTCTACACCGAATGTTCTGCACCATGCTATTTTCTCGCGGCGAATTGTCTCTTAGCAAATTCCAAGGGACAGATTTGTTCTTCCTGCACAAACTGATGAAGCGCGTGGAGTGCAATTGGGGTGCGTTCTTCTTGACGTGCGTGGTGGCCGTGAAAAGGAGTATGAGGAAAGATCTTATCCATTTTGGAGGGCTAATCACACCATTGGCCGTCTATCTTGGGTTGGATATCTCCCAGCTTACTCCCCTTTCCAGCAGGAGCAAGGTCAACCTACAACATCTGCACCGCTCCAACCTCCTCCTGCTCTGTGATGGCTTGGCATATGCACATTGCCATGTTAATCATGAATATCAAGAGTGTTCACTTCCAGACCCCATCTTCAACATCGAGGGCGCTCAGCATTTCAGGTGGCCCATCATAGCCATTGATGACTCAGATGAAGACGGCGGCAATGACGACAATGATAATGACGACGACGAGCATGAAGAGGAAGAGGATGCTTTCACTCCTCTTCGAGCACGAGTAGCACCCCAGAAGTGTCCCCGCTTCCACCCGGGTGAATCCTCATCTTCACAGCCTCCGCCACCTCCGCCCTCTCATCAAGGAGAGGATGCCTACTCCATGAAAGGGATGTACTCGATGCTGCAGGAGATTCATCAGACCCAACAGCAGCATACAACTTCATACGCTGGTATTCAGGATACAACGAACTGGCTGTTAGATAACCAGAGGGCCATTTTCGAGAATGAGCGCCTCCTCCTCGACAACCAACAAAAGATCCACAATAGGTTGCACAGGATGGAGATGCAGCAGCAGCCCTTCTATGACAATTACTGGAGCCAAAATTATTTTGGGGGGTATCCACAACCTCTACCAATGCCCCAGTATGATCCGAGTTTTCAGGGGAAGTACCCATCTTGGGACCCCTCAGCCCTGCAGTACCCGCCTCCACCTACTGAATGATCGGTATCACTGTTCCACCTTTTAAGGTTGTTTTTTACTATGAGGCCATAGTCGAATTCAAGCTTAGGGGGGGAGTTGGAACAATTTCTATCCTTTAGTTTCTCATTTTTAGTTTTTATTGCTTTGTGTTTTGTCATTTATTTCTCTTATTTTTTAGTTTGTTTGTAGGATCCACACTCTATCTAGTGTAATTGTGGATGTCTAATGTCTTGTGTCATCTCGTTGCTTGTACATGGGAATCAGGGGCAAATTTGAAAATTTTTAGTGCTTTTGCAAGCTTGGGTTGTTTAACTTTGAGCACATAACTTAAGGAAATAATTGGGTTTGTCAACTCTAAAATAGGAAACCACAACTGTACATTCATGTGATTCATGAAAAGTGGGCGGAACTGGTTGTTTGATCCTAAACTGACCAAATGATAATGAGACCTTAATTTGAAATAAGAGAGAGAAACCTCTTAATTACTACACAGGTCAGTAAGGAGGGACACATAATTTTTTTCCAAAGGTTCAGTCAATTAGTCTTGTGATCTATCCACCCTATTGTTTTCATACTCCACCATAAGAGTTGGAAGCACATTACGGTTTTAATCTCTTTGATTGCATCCCATGTAGATAGGTCTTGCATTACAAATATTTTCACATATTTATGCATGAAAATAAAAAAATAGAGTAGTTATACATGCACATTATCCTTAGGTGTGTGTAATTTAGTTGCATAACCATCATCTTGTAGCTGCATTCACATCCTTTGTGCATATAGTGCATCATGCATCTTATGTCTTCTGAACATAAAAGGTGATGAACTTGTTCCATACCTTATGAATGCTTCGAATGTATAAGTTATGCAGCAATAAGTGAGCCCGACAAATGATTCATGGTCAGCTATGAAAATAAGGGTTTTAAAAAAAATACAAAGTTGAAAAAAAAAAGAGAATTGAGAAGTAAGTAGGAATGAGAGGGAGAAAGGAACATGTTCTCACTTGCATACTAAGAACAATAAGCACATGGTGTAGTTTCTTAGATATTCCATCCCACCTTGAGACGAAATGATAGTGCATGCATCATTCCACCCAAATGTAGGCATTAGGGCATTTTCATTTGCATATGCATCATTTAGGTCATTATGGTTTTTGTGCATTTTAAAATCGTATAATGCTTCCATTTCTTCCACAAGCCACCCATTCCATCCACCCGTTGCTCGAATTGGTAGGCCATCGTGATTGTCTCCTCACTTGTTAATACCAGGAGAGTTGCTTCCATGTAGATGGTAGTTAGTGCAAGCAACGTAGATAGGAGATCACAAGATGGACCGAGTCTGGACTGGAGGATTTTATTATGTTAACTGCCTTATGTGATAGTGTTCATCAATTTTGAGGTAGATATCTTTTATGGATGATTATTGTCGCCTTTATGGTAATTATCATTTTGTGGTTAGTGAGGGCCGGAATGTGAATGTCTGGAAGGGATCATATGGTGCAGTCTGTTGTGATAATCTGTTCTTTAGTTCATCCTCGCAATTCTATTCTAGAGTTTTGTTGCTTGAGGACGAGCAATGTTCAAGCTTAGGGGAGTTTGATGCGATGATTTTGAGTCACATTTATAGACTTGTTTTACTTGCGTTTTATGCGTTTATTGGTCACTTTGGTGGTAAATATTTCATAATTCACTTACTTTAGTCTATGATCCTTCTCAGTGTCAAATCTCTCTTATTTTATTGTTTTGAGCATAAATGATTACAATAATAGGTTTTATCTCGGCTGATGTGGTTTTGTTTTGCAATTTTAGGAAAAACACATATCTGCAACTGTCGATACCATCAACAACAGATGATACTATCGACACATGTAGCTTCTGCGACGGAAAAGTGATAAAACCGACGCCTAAGGGTGTCGATACCATCGACCCGTGTCGATGGTATTGAGTCAGCATCAGGTGCAACGACGGAAAAGAAAGAAGGTTTGCCGATATCGCGAGGGGTCGATACCATCGACCCGCGTCGATGGTATCGACACCGTCTGATCAGAGTTTACTTCAGATCGGCTCTAATCCAACGGGTGTGATATTTTTGCAACCTAATTCGGTGTTAATACCTAAGGACGGTGGCCAAGAGCAAGGGATCATGTCATTAGCCGCTGCACACATCCCGAGAAGGTGTGGAGAGAAGAACAGAGTCCAGAAGCACGCCCCAGCCATTCCGGAAGCCGAAGAAGATGTTTTCCACCGCCGAAAGGTTGTAGATCGCGCACTCTACACTAAGGAATGATTGGATCTTCTCCGTTCAGGGGTTTCATTACTTTACACACATTTTTATCCATGTTTCCCCTTTCTTCAACCATGTCTTGCTCTGAGATGAACATGTGGGGCTAATCCCCATTGTCTTTAGGACCGGGAGTAGCTCGGGGAAGCATTGTATGACGTTTTTATCATAGTAATTCATCATTTGTCTCTTAAATCCGTGGTATGATTTCATTTTCTCAATTATATTATTATGCTTGATCACCATAATGATAATCTAATGCCTTTAATTACTTTGAAAGAAGAATTAACGGTTGAAAAGAGACGAAATTCACATTAATTAACAAATCCCTTGAACAAGGTGATGTACGCTTAATGGTGGAAACCTAGAGGTCGATTTTAATGCACCTAGTTTAGGGTACATGTTACTATGACGGTGGAACCGACCTAGACATATGTAGTGAATTCTACCACGAAAGTGGACAGTTCTGGCTATAGGCCACTACCCAGATTGAGAGATGAATCTGATTAGCTATGTGGAAATTCATACAATGAAAACCTGCGGTGAAACCACAATCCTAAAGATCTCCATTTGAATTGATTAAACTAAACACTTAATTGATTGCTTTGTTTTATTTTATTTTCTTTTATTTCACAACAACTCTCATAACCTTTTTATTGGTCTAGCTGATTGCGAGTAGTTAGTAGTAGTCTACCGATAATTCAGTGTCCCTGAGTTCGACTCTGGCCTCACAAGGGCCTATACTACATTGACGCGTGCACTTGCGTTATACGCACGGTAAAATCATGTCAGCCAGCAACATCATCTTAACTATCAGTGTTAGTATATTTGACAACATAAGCATGTTTACAACATGAGCATAACTACATCATAAGCATATCTATTATCTCTTATTATACTATACATGATCTCAATGAAAAGAAAGCAAACAATGGTTATCATCCAATATGAAGCATTGTGTATAACCCTAAATAGATATGCTAGATAGTTGTCTTACATCTTTTATTATGCCCTGGGGAGTTTGAGTCATACCACTCAAAGTCCAACTGACCACATTTTGGTCGCAATCAGTTCCATATATGATCTAGGAAGAGCCAGAATCCAAGATCTTCTCCATACTCAGTCAGTACGAGTCTGCACCATAGTGACATATAGTCAAACTGCAAAATAGCAACATATAGTCCTGTAACTAGCCCACCTTGGTATAGGTCATGGCACTAGCATCCAGGGTATTCAAACCCGCTCACTGAGGTACAACCATAGTTGTCCTATAATCACATCATATTATAGTCACTGAGACCCAACCACAGTCATTCTCAAAAATCAGGCTAGGTATAACCACAACCATCTTCTCAAAACACTTGGTGTCATGATGACAAACACCCCACATACTCAACAATATGCGCTCTGAGTTTCCCTTAGGAATACTTGTTTCACCATCCATCAAATTCTGACACAGAAGATGGTTCTATGGCACAGGGCACTACATGATTAGGGTTTCACTTGATTATTTATCTCCAATTGGGTGAATTAAGGTGGCATCAAAAAAGTGGACAAACACACCCTAATTCATTTGTAGAAAACATTGTTATATAACAACTTTAGAAGATATAAAACTTATGAGACATAATTTATCATCTCAACATCACAGGGAATTATTCACCTGTCAATCAAAAGACTATACTTGTCATCACATCATCACATGGTACTATTCATTTCCATTCAAGAGACTACACTTGTCATCACACTATCACAAGACATAAATCCTTCACAATATCGCAAGGTATAAACCCTTGTAATAATAAGAAGATTATATCTCATTCAGGGCTCCACCATTCCCAAAGGTCATTAAGACCGTCATATTATTCCCTACAAGATCATCGTTATCTTTTCATGCCTTATAACAAGGCTCAACAACATCAGTTACATATAATACAGCGGATAGAACAATATTGCATTAAGGAGCTGGGAAATATTCATAAAAAAGCATAGCATGGTTATATTAACATTAAGAACATTCCTTTATTACAAAAACATGCAAGGAATCTAGATATGATTAACCCTCATCTTATTCATAATGTACAAGTTTAGCATAAGAAAGTATCAACCATGTGGCTATGATAACCACCAATTAACACATTAAGGTTGTCATCATATTAAGGAGATTATTCCATCATATAAGAAGGTTAAACATGAATACTCACCTTTATCTATTTGCATTAGATTTAGGTTCAACAAGATAAATTATATTAATATCACTAATCAACACTCATACCCAAACCCTAACTCATAAAATACCCATTAAATCATGGATGCACAAGGTGAAGCATCACCATCACATTCCATACCATTCTCACTTATGGATCCACACATAAATCAAGGTGTAATCATCAGGTCATAGTATACTAGGGCTCAACCACAAAAGAGAGTACTCCATGATTCTATACATCATTGAAGGAGTTGTTCATAATCAATTGCCATCATTTGGTTATATTAGGGCTAAGTATAAAGAAATATACTTCATTATGGTTACACATTAACTCATTATATTTGTTATCACTAATCATATGTGGGAAAAGGTAAGACTATATTATAAAGGTAAACCTCCATTAGATTTCAACCACTCAAATCGTCCAAACTTACCATAAACATCAAATTGTTGAGAAGGTAAGACTATTGGTTGTTTACATAAGTAAACACATTAGATCGACCACCTATGAAGTCATTGAGTTATGATCTAGAAAGAGTCAACATTTAACCTTAGACATCCCTTGATTAACAACATAACAAGTTCCATTGAGAGTAGGGTAAAACCCACAAGTGATTGATTATTTACAACAAGTTGTCAATAAATGAACTTTTTAAGTTGATCTCATAAAGGAAACCATATAGATCACTTTATTAGGACCAAAATATTTCATTAGGCATCATTCTGACTTACTGGATGAAGAATCATTAGATCTTAACAATTAGTTCAAGTTCAAATATTAAAACCATCAATTGGAGTATAGGTCTAACCATTACATCAAATGTCCCAAGAAACCATTGGTTTAAGGCTTAATTGATGCTACAACTACATGCTTAACTCACCATAGGTTGTGGATACCTGATCCACCATTAGCAATAACCATTAAGTCACCATAGGTTGTTAGATCAGCACTATATTCATTAATCATCGTTGGATATCAAGATAATGTCACCCTTGATTAATAGCATCATTAAAGTACTTAGTTGTTGATCATTAAGATTCTAATTAAGCCAAAACATGACCTAAGAGGGTGAACATCAGTTGACACCCTTGGTCACCATCATCAGTTGTCATGAAGACAACACCATAGATTGATGCAATGGTACCACCATTGGGTCATGTGTTTATAGAAGAAATCAGCTTTAAACCCTAAAATTGACCATTGGTTGATGGGTTCTTAGAACCACCAGTTGTCAAATCAACCTGATCCAAGTCATCTTATATCTTAGGAGGAACATACACATGATTACAAGTTCATCTAGAACTAAAATAAGAAAAGGAACATCACAAAAATCGAAATCCATGTCAGGCATAGGCTTTTAGTGCATAGATAATCATTTTAAAGCAAGAACATGAGCTAGAAAGCTTATTGTAACATTCCAAAATTATTAAGAAAATGACTCAAATTAGAATAAGGTTTAAGTATGTACTCAAATGCAATTTTTTTACCTGAGGTCCTTTTATGCAATTTTGCACAAAAAATATAAGTGTAGATCTAAGAGATTAATTGGACTTGTTATTATTCGTCTCGTCTCTTGATCCCTAAGGCATATGAATATATTTTACTCTTATTTCAAAGAGGAATAATTTGCAATAATGGGAATATTAAATTAAGGTAAGTTTTGATTATATCTCAAGATGTGGGATTTTGATAGATTCAAAATTTGAAAGGATTACACATAGTAAGGATTTAGACTAGTTACCAAGTTTAATCAGTAAATGAAGTTTCTATGATTTATTAAGAGTTATTAGAATTTAAATTATATTAATTCATTTAGTATTTTTGAGTGCTCATAATAAGAATCCAATGATAAGAAAATTATTTAGACATAATATCGAGCCTATGGTTTAATTTTGGTTGAGTTTGAATGACCCTACATATTTTTATTTGATTTTAGGGTCGAAGGGGATACATTCAACAAAGCTTGATTTAGATATGAGAACTGTACAACAGATTAAGTAGTTGGCCTAAAGTGCAGCCTTGATATTCATAAATTAGGCTATCGCATGGATGTAGCATTGGATAAGTAGACTCAGACCCACTCCTAAGCCATTGGATGAAGATCTGAGAGATAAAATCTCACATCTTTCATCTCTAGGTTTAGAGTCCAAGGAGATCATGAATCTCAGTGGATTACTCTTATCTACTCCACTCTTCTTGAGAACTTCCAGTCTTCCTAGGATATAAAACTCCCTTCTAAATAATTTAAGCCCAGACACAAACCCTATATTGCCTTAATTGGAAGACCCCTCTCCCGCATTCATCATATTCCTTCACCTCTTCTTATGTGATCTTCGTGTGAGGCCACACAAGGTCCGTCACCCCCACCTTGTGATGTATAAGGCATCACCCTTTTCTAATTGAGCTTCCTATCACAAGCAATTTCCTTTTGCTTTCTTGATTTCTAGAAATCTGGTCATCTTCCCCGTTCTGCACATTAGAGTCATCCTTGGCACAAAGGTCATCAAATCAGATCCAATTCAATGAGGACCATCATGAGGAGTCTATAGATATTCCCCAGGTCTGACTTAGCCATGTGTTTTGGTAGTCGGCTTGCCCAAGGAGCCTGCGCCCGCCAACGGCAAGTCCAGGTCAAGCGCTAACATCTTGACACCAAGGAGACAGCCGCCGACCTTTGCTGGTTGAAGAGAGATCAAGTGGTGTCCTATCTATGGAGGGATTGAGTATATCAAGAGAAGCAAGACTACCCTTCCATGAGTCGATCTCACCTAAAGCATGTTGGGTCATGCCACTATGGGAGCCTCCTTGTTGTACTCTATAAACAGAGGAAAGAGAGGGGGGAAACCCCTGTCCGCGATCCGCTGAGGGAGAAGGGGGGCCACGAGTCAAGCATAGTCCACCCAAGATGGATCCTTCTTGCAACCCATTTAGCTCCCACAATAAGGTATTACTAGTCTAGTTATTCATAAAATGTCTCTATATTACATAAATCATAGCAATTGATTCGTGTATCCAATGGGGTCAAGTTATTTATGGATTTTGGTCTATTTTTCGAGAGCTAGCTAATGGTCTAGGTTTTAGAGCCTGATTTGAATCGTAGACTTCATGTTTAGCCAAGAATCACAAAGGCCTAGAAACTAAAGTGAATATATTTATTAATGTTTGGTTATTGTATGAACAGGTTAAACAGAGTTCCAAGCACCCAACTAAACTATCAGATTATCCAACCTAAGAAGAGAAATTAGGTTTTTCTTTAAGAGAGGTAAGTGGTTCATGCCTATGAGTATTTATGTGTATCAAATGAAGTAAATTTGCATACTTATTAATTGCGACCTTCATGTCCAACATTCTAAGTTAAAATATGCAAGAAAGATTTTATGTGCTAATGATTGTAGAATTTCATATGCTCAATACTTTAAGTAGTGATGTCTTATGGAATGATTCTAGATCATGAATTAAGTTCATAATAAGGATAAGATAATATATTTCTATCGTATACCTTAGAGATGTTCCATATGGATACTCAAGACTACAAGATATGAAACAAAAATAAGACTGCCATCCTTCCATGGTTATGTGATATAACTATGTATTAGGATTTTCAGTACAAATATGTTATTAGGTTACCTTATATATAGATGAAATCATGTATTGAGATTTCAAGTAGAACATGTTGTTAAGATTCCCCTCATTTATAGATATAATTGTGTGTTAAGAATTCAAGTAGGAACATGTCATCAAGGTTTCTTATATATGTAGTGATCTAAGAATTAAGAAGTGAAATGGATTCCTTAGAAAGATTAGTGTTTAAAAGTTAGGTATTATGTGAGAATATGGGTGTTTCATATGGTAGACCATGGCCCATTTCCAAGATAAAGGTACTATTGGAATTAGAATATATTGTGACATGAGTTTATGATGATATTGTCAAATTATGAGACATTGAGTCATGATTAAGTTGCAGGATGAGACTCTATATGATTTATATTTTAAGATTTAAGATTTAAATTCATTTGAATGTATTAAGATCAGACTTAATGAGATTTTGTAGAAATTGAATTACCTTGTCAGAAATCACATTTTTTTAGATGTTTGATACTTGAGAACTCTCATATACTTTATATTCCCATATTTAGTTCAGATGCGTTCCCTAAGCCTTTAGGCTTAGTTGTCATATATTTAGTATCAAAAGTAGTTATGTCATTTCTATCAAATTGAAGTATTAGAATAAGGATTATCAAGATAATAAGGATATTAGATTTAGATCCAGACTTATATTACTCATTGTGTGAGTATCCAAATATTAATAAAGATACATGATAAGGGTTTTAAACCCAATCTCAGTTATGTAGTAATTGAGATTCATATTCAGATGTAGATTCATATTTCAGAGTTCAATAATGTTTAATACTCAATATTCAGTTTCAGATAAGTTTAGATTCATAATTTAGTAAGATTAGACTTAAGATAATTAATTTAGTACCTTTACAAAATACATTATATGATAAGTCCTCATTCAAAGAGTCATGGGACAATTCATAAGAATATGTTTCCAATTCATAGGAGTGTTTACTCCATTTTAGAGGGCACGTTGTATCAACAGAGGATGTGTTGCACCATAGAGGAAACTTCAATGTCAACAGAGGGTGTGTTGCACCATAGAGGACACTTCGGTGTCAACAGAGGAGGACTTATTGTATAATGGTGACAACAATCAGATAAAAGTCATAAATAAAAGATGTCTTATTAGTTCAAAGAATGTACATAATCTCATTTATGAGTTTTGTAAAAGAGGTTAAGATAAGAGAGACATGACTTCAGGCCCTTGTGCAAGTCATGCGGCCCAGGCACCAGAGTGCAGGCCAATTCAGAGACATAACCCAAGCCCAGAGTGCAGGTTATGTGACCCAGGCTCCTTAGTGCAGGTCATGAGATCCAGGTACCAGAGTACATGTCTCTAGAGAAAGATAAAGTAAAAAGATAAGAGCTAAGCTAAAGAAAGAAGATATATTTATGTTTTAGATCTTATACAAAGTTTAATGTTAGTTTCATGTTTATAATGTTCAAAGATATTTTCTAGAATTTTATCTCTTCAGTAATATGTATATTAGAATACTCATGCCACTTATGCTAACAACCATTTTTCCAATGCATGGCTTGGGATGAGATGTCCACAGATGAGAAGCAGGAGCGAAGTGGATCCCAAAGACTCAAGCACAAGGATAAAACATGATAAGATCTGGTGGGGTGCCAACTATAAGATGATCCTCAGGTTTATAGACTCGACTATATGTTTTAATGTTTATAACTTTAGAGTCGAGACTATGTCCCGAGATGTTGAGATGGTTTTCCATGTGATATCCATTAAGTTCCTTTTATAAGAATAATTATGAGAATGTTTCTTATTTTCAATTTGTGTGATTGATTATATTGTTGTTATTAATGCCAATTTTATGTAATGCCCCCTTGAGTGCATGAGTTATGGATAACTCAGTGTTTCTTCCTCTATGTGAATGTATGTGCTTAGGGAGGATGTTACAATATGGTATCAGAGCAACATTATAGTTGGCCACCAGATGAATTCTAATGTTCTTACTTAAGATCACTCTATAAGAAGCTAAGTGAGGGTATAGTACATATTCAGAAAGATAAGTAGTAGCCCTAGGTATAGAAGAAGTAAGTGATGGAAAGTAGAAACTGATATAGATCTCCAGATATGACACAATAGTTTGAATAAGGATTAGAGTTACGTGCCTAGATGTTTTCGACTTTTATGTTAACACTATAGTTGTATATATCATTCTCTTTGTTTTTCTCACAAGTTTGTGGTATGGGACACATGCTTATGGGGGTTTGTAGAGAGAATGTTATGTGCATGATCATGCTTGTCTTATCCTTTCAAGTGCATGTGGTATGGGACATGTGCACGAAGAAGTGCCAAGATAAGTGTGATCTGACATGTCACCTATGAATATATGACCGGTCGGCATGTATCCAAAGGCGACAAAGAAAACAAGTGTTGGAATTAAAAGTCTAAGACATATAGTCACCTAAACCTAATCATACACATAGTAAGGATGAGCTTGTATATGAAGGGTAGATACTTTAACATAGGTTAGTAAATTAGATCCAAAGTGGAACCAACACTCTAATTTAGCTCCCTTTGGAAAGAGGCAAGCTAGGTTTTTGAAATGATAGATGATGAAGGTATGATTTAGATTCCAACTACGTCAGTAACATATACATAAGATAGTATTGAAAATGGTTTTTGATATAAAAGATGACCTTGAGAAGTTCACATCATGAGTGTGTTACTCACCCATTAATAAAATATTGGGGTTCTAGTGTACATAGAATATGTAAAACCCTAAGGTGGGTAGACTAATTAAATTTTGAGGACAAAATTTATTAAAGGTGGGTAGAATTGTAACATTCCAAAATTTTGAAGAAAATGACTCAAATTAGAATAAGGTTTAAGCATGTACTCAAATGCAATTTTTTTACCTGAGGTCCTTTTATGCAATTTTACACAAAAAAAAAATATAATTGTAGATCTAAGAGATTAATTGGTCTTGTTATTATTCATCTCGCCTCTTGATCCCCAAGGCATATGAATTTAGTTACTCTTATTTCAAAGAGGAATAATTTGTAATAATGGGAATATTAAATGAAGGCAAGTTTTGATTATATCTCAAGATGTGGGATTTTGATAGATTCAAAATTTGGAACAAATTTAAAATTTAACCATGTCTTATGATTACAACACATACCACAAGGTTAGATTAAGGTTATAAGGATTCCATTATGGTAATTAAGTTTGTTCAACATGTTAAGCAAGTTTAGGGGCCTTACACGAGGGAATCAGATAAGGACAAACTAGCCTCTATGGTTTCTGAAATGGAGACAACCTAGTCCACGTGGTCAATCTCCTCCCACAATCCTAACTTATTCGTCGAAACTTCCTCAGGTGGGGAGATGAGGGTATCGAAGGGGGAAGATCATAGTTGAGACCCTAACTGGGTGATCCAGGAGGTGTCGTCGCCCAAATGGTGGGTTGCCTATGCTATTGCCTTAGAAATTGCCAGGTGAACTTTCATGGTGTTAGATTTGACCATTGGGAGATCATTTCCGACTAAGTCGAATCAAATAAACAAGGAAAATTTTCTCAATGTTGTATATTTTAATAGCGTATAGAAGTAGTAATTGGGAAGCTTTCATACAAGTTCATATGCTATTACTTCCCATCAAAGGACATCAAAAGAAATTCTAAAAAAGTGGCACGAAGATGTATGTAGTAGCTTCAACATTACATTCTTTTCAACAAACAATCGAAAAAGTGAGCTCACATGAAGAAATTCCTTACTGGAGACGCCTATCCCTTGATTTGCAAAAATTGGACTAGTTGATTATCGATGCAAACAAAACCGGGTTATTTAAAAATAGAAATGCAGCCTGTTAAGCTGTCAGATGTGAATGCAGACAAGAAGGCTCCATAAGAAAATTCATGCTGTCATAACGACTTCACATGCTCATATTTGGAAGGATTGACACATGGGAATTTCTATTGTTTCTTCCTTGGTCCTACTAGACTAAAAGTAACGTCCGCTCTTAGCTGTTCATGTATACACGGTCCTCTTATCTTAGATGCATAAATTAAGTTGATTAGACAGTAGAAGGACGCGTATATAAACGCTGCATTGGCAATTTGGCATGTCGACCTGCTTTTTGAGTTTGATAGTTGACATGACAGTATCTTTGTACCACATCTCTGTTATAATGTGAGGGCAATCTCATAGAGATTGACCTTTTAAATTGCTCCATACGAAACAGTTGAGTACCTTGTTTGTTGTAGGGAATGTAATTAATTGGCATCTATATATCACCACATGCAACAACAAGAACACCAGCAAATCCTAGAAGAGCCACCGGTTTCGCGGCCTATATCTTCTGACCTCTAGCCAATCACTCGCCAAAGTTCCACGAATGATAGACAGACATGTCTTGGGGTCTTTGCAGGAGGCAACGGATCAGCCGACAAGGAGCCGGATGTGGACCAGAAGGAGCCCCGCAGCAGGTGATCATCACGGACGATTCCACTTCCTGCCACAGTTATCGCTGTTGCCCTCACGGGACAGCATACCGGCGGCAAGGGCTGTGGTTGCAACGGCAGCGCCATGTGAAAGCGGTAACGAGTTCTCGTGGGAAGAGCAGACGTTTGCCCAATTGTACTCACCATCATGGGATCTGGGTTGCGTGTGGCCGCCGAGATCGTATTCGTGCAGTTTCTGCGGGAGGGAGTTCCGATCAGCTCAGGCCCTTGGTGGCCACATGAACATCCACCGCCGCGACAGGGCTCGGTTGAGGGCGTTGTCTCCACCGCCGACGCCGAGTACTGTAACTAACTGCAGCACCAGTAGTCGGGCCAATCAAGAATCAGTCTTCCTCCAACCACAAAGCTACCCTTACACGTCTCATGAGGCTAGTGTCCCTAACCCTACCAACGGCTGTGATTCTGACTGTGTCCTTGCAGTAGTAACATCGCCCCAACTCTCCTCCCGGAATATAGCGTCACAGCCATCGCCTTCCAGTACAGCAGCGGAGGCGCCCAGCATAGACCAGCCGCCATACAAGCGCCCATTTTCTGCTATGGGGATGTCTTTGCAAGTTCCCGATTTGAAGCGCGAGGTGGAGGATCTAAAACAAAGAAGCAAGGGAAGTTTCTCTTGCAGGGGGCGGGAGGGGGAAGGCTGGGAAGCTGAATTGCAGATCACAATCAGCAATTCGAAGCGGCAAAGGAGCGAAGACGTTCGGCTCCGTCATCCTGGTGATCTTGTCCTGCCTTTTCCAACATCACTAGGTTCAATTGATCGCCGCCAACACTCAATACAACATGAGATCATGCTTAAGCCTGAATATCCTGAAGAGTTAGATCTTGAACTCAGGCTTGGGGATAGGCCTAATAATGGTAATTGCGTGAAGGAGCATTAATCAACGTCGGTTGATGGTTATAGCATTGTTTGCGTTACATCATTTAGTTTGCTGTAATATCACACCCGTTTTCCATCTTCTAATTTTTTTCCGAAGATATTTGTTCAAAAAAAATCTTTTTGCATCAGAAATTTGTGTAAATGAAATTTATGAATATGTTGGAGTTCTCATTTCTTATGTTCTTTCATCTAGACTAAGTCTGATTAAGGAGAATCTTGCATGTAATCGTTTCTATTCTAATTTGCGCAACTATATACATACGTGAAACTGTCAGTTTCACTACATCATTTGCTCACTACATACATCTTTGATCCTTGTAATTCCATATGTGCATGCCCTCAATAATGGAGCAACGCAAAATAACCATTGGTTCATATTAACTTGAACACGCTCCAAAATTGATACTGAGCATATATATGGAATTACAAGGATCAAAGATCAACTGCTGTGTACTCATCAATGTCACCCAAATGGTTGCCTTCACTGTCGAATCAAGTACTAGCATGCATTTCTCTAGATTGTCCATAATTTGTACCTTCTCGATATTTGCTCACTGAAGAGTTTATGTGGTACGTACATTGAATTTTGGAACTTGTCAGAGAGTGTCCCTCAAGTCCTACACAAAAACCAACAGTGATCAAAAGATATATTTCAGTTTTATTTTTAGTTATGTAATGCAGACTTGAATGTTGGAGGAAACTTGTAATGTCACTGTTAGCTTCATCTTTGCATCGGGAACTCTGAAGAACTAATATACACATATAAGATACCAGACTGCAAGCAGTTGTGTTTCGAAGTTTAGCATTTCTAGTTACACGCTAGCTAGAGGATCATAATTAAAGACGGGGCAAATTTACTTCTATGTCACCGTTATGGAATGATATAATGCTTTGCTTTGATTATGTTAAAGAGGATAGTACTGTTTTTTTTTAAAATATATGCGATACCCAAGAGATGTTTCAAAGTAACGTTTCTATTTTTAACATAAAATAGCACCAAGCTTTTTTTCCTTTTTTGCTGTTTGAGAAATAGCCTAGATTGATTATATGTTGACAATACGAGTACCAGATTGGTTAATTATGGAGCTTAGTTGGTGTTTCATTTGAAGAAACTTACGTTCACCAATAGAAGTATTGGCAATACGTCATAGTTATCACTTAAAATGACAAGTTATGCACACTTTGGCCAACTTCGCCTCTTTATTTATCCACTTCTAGCAATGGGATGTGCTATGTAACTCAAAACCAAACTCAAAGGTGCACTTACTTTTATTCTTATGCATGCATGAAGACAAAAAGGGGGTTCATTTGCTACTTCTCTCCTCTTTTGGTCTTTATATATGCATAAAGACAAAAAAAAATGCTGCTTTGAATTTGGTTTTTAGTTCGCATAGCATAATCCTCTAGCTATCTCCTAAATTGCAAAAAAAAATTCCTGATTCAGAACTAATTTCTCCATTGTTTGGTTAAATTGTTAGAAGATTTATGATCAACAAACATTGCCTAGACGTCAATTGTACTCACCGGTCAGCTAATGTTAGTCCATGTCTAGAAGAGTGCAACTAAAGACAGGCATGTGGCTAGGGCCAGTGGAGTTGCATGCAACTATAGAAACATTATACCTAGCTTCGGGTACCACGCTCCATGTGCTGGGTATAACTGCCATAACCAGGATGGGAAATTTTCCTTTGATGAGGATGCTTGGATTTTACTGATGATGGGATATACATATGGCATTACTAGCAAGTGTCCATCTGCATGGAAACTGATAAAGGCCGCTATCTGCATCTTTATTCTGTACTTAGTTAACTACCTGGCACATTCCAGCAGCACAGATAATTTCACATGACAAGGACTCCTTTCTACTCTGGCAAAAATAGAGCCAGAAGATTATATGTATAATATGCAGACAACCGTCTGTTATGTTGATGCGCATTTCGCTAATATTGTATTAGAATATCCCTAAGAAGCCAAAAGGACAGAATCCCCGAATCATCCCATTAAACTATTGTAGTATGCAAACAATAATCAAGTTGCTTGTTGATAATTGATAAATCGAATAGGCTCTGGGGCAGACTGTCCTTTTGTTCTTTCTGTTGCCATCTATGTTTGCCTTCAAGACAAAATACATGTGTCTCAACTCTAGATTAGAACCCTAATTGCATCTAGCTCTAATGGTTTCAAATGGACAGCCATACGCAGTATCTTTGCCATTATGCTCCATAAAGAGTATGTTCAAGTGAGTAGGTCGTACCAGATACAGTTGAGCCAACATACATCCACATATATGAACCCAAATATTGAATATGAAAAAAATATTGGACGTCGCTTTCCGAGTTAAATGGATTCTGGTGAAGAATTTAAGATCATGACAGCAACGTACTTACCTGAAATAGCCCGGAAATAACATTGGATCAGTGCTATCGACCTTTACTGGGTTTCTGGTTGGGAGTTGGATATCCATCTCGGTACAACTGTTGGGACCAATGCTATCTAGCGGCTGGTAAATGACAAAATGGACTGGAAGTGCGTCGGATTTCCGTTGTGAGGATTACATCCGTGTCGCAGTAGTTTGGTGGAAGCAACAGCCGGTGTCATACCGAGTAGTGATCATCACGCGCCAACAAGTCTGGCAGCCTCAACCAGAGACTGCACCATCTGAACATCGCATAAATGCCAACCAAGAGTTCGACGTCACAGCATATGACCTCAATTTGCAACTTAATTCACGAGATAGATAAATAGATAGGGCTTTGTATGAATAGACTGTGGAGGTTTTGTGTACTTAGTGGTTGAATAGAATGTTTAAGGTTCTGAGGCAGGGTGAGGCCCATCTTCTGTTCAACCGCAATTTCATCTCCAATTTCTGGATGATACTTTTAAAACTCAATTTCTTGTTTTAGCATTACTACTTAATACTAAACACGCTCTTATTATAACCTAGTATTTTAAGCTTCGCATATAACTAGATAAATTGATATCATATGTAACAAGAGATTAGCTTTCCTAAGTTGTGGACCTCTATTAACTCCTTTGAAATTTCTTTACATGTGAGATCGAATGATGAGTTTATCATAAATACATGTTATACTAAGACCCACTGTCGCACACTGCCTAGAAAAAAATGGAAAAAGGAGATTTTCGTAGAATAAAGATCCATCCTTTTCGGTTGTATAAAAAGAAAACTTACAATGGAGTCGTCACCATATTTTATGCAAAAAACGAGGATAAAAGTATATAGATGAACCCACAAAGGATTCTGAGCGATTATTCTAACTGGATAAAAAACGGAAAATAAAAGTAGAACCAGAGATCGATCTGACAATCTAGTTACGAGTGGGGAACAATTAGCATACTGATCCCACCCGGTAAATTAGTATCAAGCGCAGTTGTGTGATCAAAAATTGAGTAGTTCAAGATTTGGTTAATTAAGGAAACAAAACAATAAAAATATTGCTTTTGTTGTGAGTGGGCTTTTAGGGCTAACGATGTCCATGCCTTTCACGTCATTGACCCGAAAGTCCTAGTTTTTACATATGTTGTGATCCTGATCACCACATGATCTTTGACGGTGGGGATCCATCGTTGGTGATTACGACTGATACACGGGATGTTAAAGGATGACTAGAAGAAATATGCTCGTACAAACTAAATCTGAGTTTTCAAAAATAGTAAAAAAATGACAACTATAAGAGCGGAAGAGAAGATATAGGAAATAATAGATCGGATGCAACAGTAGATTAGGTCGAGTGTAACAATTACAAATCAGATTTCTAACAAATAGTATATTCAGCAGTTAGGCGTAGTAGTTAGAGTAGTTTGTCATTCTACATAATCTAGCAATAGGTGTCAGCGGAAGGATCCTCAAATCACAAGCAATATGAAAATAAAAAAAGAGGCAGTCGTTTCTCTGGCTTTAGGAGAGACGAAAAAGGCCTAAAATATGTTCGATATGGGGGCTATTTATAGTCTGGGATCATGGTTTAGGATTCTGGATAGAACTTTTGGGATGAGGAGGGGGATGGTGCAAATGTGCCATCCATGGCAGCGGATCAAGGTGATTTGTCCACATGGCATCGGTCGATGGCTTTGATCCGCCCAGTGTCTCAGGTGAAAGGAAAAGGAAATTTCTCATTTTCCTAGTAATATTAGGAATATTCTGGCAAAAATCATAGAAAGTTTGCACAAAAAGATAAGTCGGGGTTATCTTTTTTATTTGCTGAAAAAAGGCAGTTGGAAAGAGAATATTTGATTTTTGACAATTCAATAGATAATTTACGAAAAAATATCCTACTTTAGACACCATTGAAAAACAATTGCACTTTCGCCCTAAAATAAGGTTTCTTTGTAAAAGAGCTCAAACTGGGTGAATGTGAACAAAAATGGTATTTTAAATAGGCAGACACATGTGAAAAATTGTACGAAAATGTGGAAAAAGGATAAAATGTGAAAAATGGATAGGATGTGGCATGAATTCCACATTAGCTAGAGTATTGACATTAAATATGAATTTCTGCTGAGTGAGTAAAAATGAGGTGTCAATAGTTTACCCCTCTCAAAGTAAGGTTCAAGATAAGAGTAAGAACCGCAAGCTTGAGCCAAGTCTTACCCCCATTTTTGGTCACAGATGGCTGAAAAGGTTGGACTCGTAAAGGATGTTCTAACAAACCTTGTGAAGGGTGGTAATCATGTGATGTATCTTCCTTCTAAAGTGGAATCAGTGAGGAAAACTTTGGAAATAAATTATTTTCTCAAAGTAAGGACAACCAATGACTTAGGTAGTCTCTTGTATATGGTTCGTCATTTGTTCCCCTAAAGATCTGATGAGCCAAAGGAGGTTTTTTGTCCTCAAAAGTGTCTCTCATCATTTCTTTAGTTCTTGAAATCAATATCTATTGCTCCCACTACTTTGTGCCTTAGTGAGAAAGGTAAATCTAAAAAAGTTAAATGCAGGTTGTAGTTTGTCAATGAGATATTGAGATTAGGAGTCTATTATCATTGAAAAATAGTATCACCTGCTCTGTGTCGAAAATATATCTTGGAGAACAAGAGTAGTCAGCCCCTTCCTATGCATATTTAGTATTTTTTAGAGTGGGCCTTTTTAGGGTCAGGACTAGAACTCTTAAGAGGCACATTATGAAGGTTGTGCCTATCGGGGTAGGTCTTGGATCATTAAGATTTGGCAGTTTTGATATCTAGACAAGCTTTTGGATTTAAGGTGACCTTATTGGGATAGTGATCGTACCAATTAGTTGTTTGTGTGATTTAGATATCTTGATATTCAATTGGAATTTGTGCCATTCCTCAGGGTCAGGAGGCAGGGTCGGCAATTCATTTCAAGTCATGATCCATAATTGTCAAAAGATGTGTGCATGGAAGAAAAGTTGATAACCATGGTTGTGCTCCATGATTGTGAAAAGGTTTTACACTGAGAGGCAATCTGGAGTTTGATTGTAGGTCATTTGTAGATACCCTAAATGGAAAAATGAAAGAGGATATGGGATCTTGTTCAGGGAAAGGCTCATGGTCTAATTTTAGGTCTTGGTCCAGGACCTGAATAGATTGGAAAAAAGAACTTTGCATTGGCTAAGTTGAAGGGTCCTAATCTGGGACCCTAGAAAAATTTGGCAAATGAGGCATGATGTGGTTCAGTTAAAGATTGTGATCCAGGACCCTAAAAGATTGTATGTTGAGAATGACTTGGATTAGTTTAGGGTCATAATCCAGGACCCTCAAAGATTTGAAATTGAAAATATAGTTGGATTAGTTTGGGGTCATAGACCAGGACCCTCAAATTTCTAGAAATGAAAGGGGGATTGGATTACTTTAGGCTCATAGTCTCAGACCCTCAAAGATTGTGGGTAGATCAGTTAACCATTTTGAGAAAAATAGATATTTTTTTAGTTTCAGACTCAAAATTTGACATTTTCTGCATTTTACCATTTTCTAGTATTTTTTCTAAATTTCCAGGGTTCTACAATTTTTTTTGAAAGTATAGGGACATGTTTGCAAGTTGTGCGTTAGTATTTATCTTTAAAAGAAGAAGAATGGGAGGAGGTTTGGGCACCCTTCCCATCTCTTCTTCACTCGTATAAATAGCAACAATGGGGATTAGCTCATGGTATTTCAAAGCGGCGACGGGGATAGGAAAGAGGAGGAGATCGGTGAATTGAGGTGTTCTGCCAACTCCAAGCCAGTAGATTGGAGCCATCTGCCAGTGTCGAGCTGACAACATCTAGGAGTGACCCCACAATAGAGAGAATCATTTGATGTTCTTCTCTAACAAGTTTTTAGTGTGTTTTACGATACATCCATCTCAGGGAAGGTATAGCTTTCATATTTGCACTTTGGTTTGGTCATTTTGACCTTTGGTGGCGAGATCCAAATTTTGGCTTCTCGACATTCTTCCCATTCTGGGGGTTGAAGATGACCTGGATGCACGTTCTATTTTCTTATCTGGCCAATTTTTCAATTTTGTCATTTTTTTCGACTGTCCTTTGTCCAATCGAGTTGGTTTCAGATGTTGTGGAAAGCTTTAGTTGTTGTGTAGATGGTTGCTCATGATTGGCATGATGAATATTTTTTAATGAATAATATGGTGGTGGTGATGTGAGGGGTGAGTCATATCCGTAGTGTGTATCTACTGGTTGGATTGTATTAATATATGCTCTTTGAATACTTGAAGTATTCCTTAAACAAGCGTCATGCCTATGAAAGCATGATCAAGGCTCCTTCTTGAGAGATTTACCCATCATATTAGTGTTGGATAAATTGGACATTATTAAACCCTTTGTTTTGATGAAGACAAATATTTCATTCTTGTGGATCTAACTTGTTATTTGAGTGTTTCAGGGATAAACAAATAAGGAATTGGATAGTCAAAGATCAATACAAATTGGAAGATCAACATGCTTAGATTACTTTTATTTTCATGATTGTACTCAATGTAAAAACTTGTACAAGTATATAATGTAAAAGCACATAGATATCATATAAAATAAGTATTAGATCTTCCCTATCCACTCACAACACTTAGATAGATCCTCCCCTAAGAAAGAATCACAATTACACACACTTAGTAGATGATTCAACACATTGAAACAGGGACATTCTCGATCGACAAACTTCTCGACCGAGACACTCTTGGTCGACAAAATCCTCGACCGAGAACCACCTCAGTCTAAGTCACAAGCACGGATTATTGACCTAATAATGTAACCCTAGAATAACCCTCGGTCGACAACATTCTCGACTGAGATAGACCTTCGACTAGGTTTCATAGCCGTTAGACTGAGAGTAGTTGGTTGTTGGAAAGTCACACTAGTCGTTGAACACTTTTACTCCAAACCAACACTCGATCGAAGATATTGTCGATCGAGAACATCTTGGTCGAACAACTTCTCGACCACGACAGGTTCTAGACTACACTTTTCAGCACCAAACAACTAGCTGTTGCAATATAATTTATGGACTCCCTAACGGCTAGTTGAGCACTAAGAACACCCTAGAAAGTGTCTAGAACATCCCTAAGCACTTGTAACCCATTGATATAAATTGGAAAGGCCTTAGGACACCCAAAGTATCAATTGTTCATACAATTACACTTGAGATTCATTCTTAGTGAG
The DNA here is from genome assembly GCA_963693085.1 of Alisma plantago-aquatica. Lineage (NCBI taxonomy): Eukaryota > Viridiplantae > Streptophyta > Magnoliopsida > Alismatales > Alismataceae > Alisma > Alisma plantago-aquatica. The sequence continues at coordinate 1,988,960,335 of OY856409.1, forward strand.
CAACAAGCAAAGATACACTTGCAATTTGTTTCTTTGAGCTCTACATTAGTGTCTTATAGCTTAGTATCTCCTAGCCACCACACTACCACGTTCATCTATAGTGGATAGGAGATCAATACGCTTGATATAGGATCAAAGCGTTGTACTCATTGGTAACATTATTTCTTTCTTTTTATCTTGTTCTTTTTATTGTATTTTGTTCTCCTTGACTACTCCTCGGTTGGAGGCTATTGAAAGGTGGTTTGTGGAGCTACTTAAAGGTGGTGAAGGCTGCTTCCGATGACTTGGAGTTAATTCAGAATGCTGCCTAAAGGATTGAAGCTACTTCAGATGAAGGCTAATTCAAGGGTGGACTTGGAGTTACTTCAGAAGGCTGCTTCTAGGAGGATTGAGGCTACTTCAGGTGAAGGCTACTTCAAGGGTGTAGGAAAGAAATTGTATTTTGTGTAACATCCTCGAGAGGTAATAAAATAAGTTTCTTTCAAAATCCCAGTTGGAAACAATCGGGTAGTGGACTGACTACCTTAGATTTCTAAGGTAGGAACCACTCTACATCCTTGTGTCTTCCTTATTTCCTCCTACTTCTTGTTCAAGTGTTTAATTGTTTTTAATTAAATTTAAAACTCCAAAAAGCTCTATTCACCCCCCTCTAGATCTTTCAATTGGTATCAAAGCAAGTCTTCAAGGAGCTTTAAAAAGTCTTGAAGGATGGGGGATGGTGTGCTCAACAACTTGAACTTGGAGGGAACCCATGTATCTCGTCCACCACTGTTTGATGGAAGCAACTACAACTATTGGAAGAGAAGGATGTAGTTTTACTTCCAAGGCATCAGTTGGGAGCTTTGGAGGATGGTGTCAACTCCAAATGAGCTTCCACAAACCGAGTATGCTACATGGGATACCAATATGGTAAAACAAGCTCAACTAAATGCCAAGGTTGTAAGTATTTTATATTGTTTTATTTTGGTAAGTGAATTCAATAGAATTTCCTCATGTGAAACTGCATATGATATATGGAATAGACTTTCTATTACACATGAAGGAACTATACAAGTCAAAAATTCTAAGATTAGTATGCTTAAATAAAAGTTTGAACAATTTCGTATGAAACCAAATGAGTGCATTAGTGAAATGTATGCAAGATTCTCTACTATCATTAATGGTTTGAGTGCATTAGGAAAATTTATAAGTGAAGAAGATCAAGTATCCAAAATTCTTAGGTGTTTGCCTCCAAAGTACAAACCAAAGGTGACGTCCATTGAAGAAGCCATTGATCTCACTAGATTGAGGATGGAGCAGCTCAGTGGCAACTTAGAGACTCATGAGGTCACCATTGAAGAGGAAGAAAGACTGGCAACCGAACACAAAAAGGAGAAAAGAAAGGACATTGCATTCAAGGCAACGACTAAAATTAGTCATGATACAAGTGAAGAAGACAGTGAAGAAGAGACTCTCATTGTTAATGGTAAGCAGTATAGAAGATTTAAAACTAACAACATTTCTAGTGTTTCTTCTTCCTCTTCCCCTAAGTTCTTTGAATGTGGCAAAAAGGGACATTTAAAAGGTGATTGTCCCAAACTCAAGAAGGGAAAGAAATCCTCTCACAAGAAGAAGGAAAAAGCCTACAAAGCAGCATGGGATGACTCAAGTGATGATAGTGAGGATGGAGAAGAAGAAGTGGAGTGCATTATTGTTACAACAAATGAAGAAGAGAATGAGGTATGATTATTTGATTTATCTAAAGAAGAGTTAATTGCTAGTATCGAAGAATTACATGATAAATATATTGATTGTAAAAAGAAACTAAAAAAAGTTACAAAAACTAATGAAGAATTATATGCTCAATTAAATGATCTTGCTTCTGAAAAGGAAAGTATTATTTATGAAAATTCTACCTTGAAATAATCTTTGAATGATTGCAATATGAAGTTGCTCACTCTAGAAAAAAATTATAATTTTCTTTGTCAAGAAAAGGTTGAATTTCTTACAAAATTAAATGATTTTCAGACTCAACCTATCTTGTGTACTCATTTAGATTATGATTCTATTATCAAAGAAAGATATAGTTTGCTATCTAATTTAGATCAAGCGAAGTTATACATTAAGAGGAGAATGGAAGAAATTTCTAAGTTACAAAAAGATATTAGTAGCTTGAAAAATAAAGACATTCTTGATAAAATTCTAAAAGACTCTTCCGGTCAAATTGGAAGGATTGGACTAGGTTATGTGCCCAAAGATAAATCATATCAAAATCCTAGAGAGACAAGGATACAAGTACCCAAGACTAAAGTCATGTATGTGCCTACAGACAATCTAGCTAAGAAGAGAAATGAAATTGATTCTGCTGTTGTCATTACTATTTACATCTTGGACATTATTCAAAGAGAAATGAAATTGATTCTATCTGTTGTCATTACTGTTTATGTCTTGGACATTATTCATTATCTTGCACATATAAGAAAAAGGGTGTTGATCTAGTTTGTGTTTCAAAACCCCAAACTTAGAAATATTGAACATAATTAGTTGATATTTGACCTAAAACTTTACTTTGATACTCAAAAATCTTATCTCAACTAAATTGAGATTTAATTTGCATATTTCTGTAAAATTTGTTGGCTAAATTGACATTATGATAAATCCCTTTGTTTCGATGATGACAAACATTTCATTCTTGTTGATCTAACGTGCTACTTGAGTGTTGCAGGAATGAGGTGGATGACAAAGCACTAGGGAATCTATATACTTGAATGCTTGTAAATTTCATGAAATGTAATAAATTCTAAACTTGTACAAATATATAATGTACAAGTACTTAGACTTCATGTAAATCAAGCGTTAGATCTTCCCTAGCTAAACACCACATTTAGATAGGTCATCCCCTTCAATAGTGTCACATATGCACACTCATACATACACTTAGTGCCTTAATTGAAAGATTGAAACAGGGTCAATCTCGGTCGACAAATTCCTCGACCGAGACACTCTCGGTCGACAAACTTCTCGACCGAGAATGACCCAAGTAGTCGTTAGACACAGCTGAGAAGGTAGTTGGCAGTTGGAGATGAACGTTGCTAATACTTGATCCAGAGAGCCTGTCGGTCGACAAAACTTCGACCGAGTAGGTATCTCGGTCGACAATTTGTCGACCGAGATGGACTCTGACAGCAACTGCAGAATAAAGTAACTAGTCGTTACTAATGCAACTAACTTATACCTAACGGCTAGTTAAGCACTTAGAACCCCCTAGAAAGTGTCTAGAACGTCCTTAAGCACTTGTAGGCCATTTCTATAAATAGGACATGCCTTAGGACACCCATACACACCTAAGCTACACTTGTGATACAATTGAGCATACACCTACAATTGGAATCTGTTTTGAGAAATTGAGCAACACTTGCATTGGCAATCCCTCTACTTGCTCTAATTTCGTGTCCTATAGGCTAGTATCTCCTATCCACAACAATTACACATGCATATACTTTGGTTAGGAGATCTACACGCTTGATATAGGCAAATCAAGCATTGTGCTTCAAAGGATAAGTGTAATTTCCATTTTCTTTCTTGTTCCTTTTATTCTTTGTATTCTCCTTGCTACTCCTAGGGTTGGAGGCTGCGGATTGGAGAAGGTTCTTCTCGGTGGAGAAGGTGGACTTCGAGCTACTTCAAGAAGGTTATTGCAACGCGAAGCTACTTCAGGAGGAAGGCTACTTCAAGGGGGAGCTTGAAGTTACTTCAAGAAGGATGCTTCAAGGTTGGTGCAATTACTTCAAGGTGAAGGCGGCTCGAAGGGTTTAGGGAAAGAATTGTAATTTTATGTAAAGTCCTTGCGAGGTAATAAAATTAAATTCTTTCAAAATCCCGGTTGGGTAAGCAACCGGGTAGTGGACTGACTACCTTAGTATTTGCTAAGGTAGGAACCACTCTAAATCCGTGTCCCCTTGTCCAATATTCTTATAGTTGGTTGTTTGAGTTAAATAATTGTTAAATTAATTTTAAAACCCTATTCACCCCCCCTCTAGTGGTTTTTCAGTTGGTATCAGAGCAGGCTTTAAGAAACCCTAACAAGGTCTTGAAGAATGGGTGACGGGGTGCTCAACAACCTTAACCTTGAAGGGACACTTGTTGCTAGGCCTCCAGCGTCTGATGGAACAAACTACACATATTGGAAGAGAAGGATGCAGTTCTACTTTCAAGGCATAAGTTGGGATCTATGGAGAATGGTGTCAACCCCTTATGAGCTACCTCAGATGGAATATGCAGCTTGGGACACCAATACGGTAAAATCGGCTCAAATGAATGCAAAGGCTGTAAGTATTCTTTATTGTTCAATTTCAGTAGGAGAATTTAATAGAATATCAAACTGTGAAACAGCCTATGAAATATGGAATAGACTTTCTATAACTTATGAAGGGACAGTTCAAGTTAAGAATTCCAAAGTTAGTATGCTTAAACAAAAGTTTGAACATTTCCGTATGGATCCAAATGAATCTATTAGTGAAATGTATGCAAAATTCTCTTCTATTGTAAATGGTTTAAATGCCTTAGGTAAAGTTGTTCTTGAGGAAGATCAAGTATCAAAGATTCTTAGATCACTTCCTCCTAAATACAAGCCCAAGGTGACGGACATTGAAGAAGCAAATGACCTCACCCGACTAAAGATGGAACAACTCATTGGCAACCTAGAAGCTTATGAGGCAACATTAGAAGAGGAAGAAAGAAGAGAATGTGAACTTCAACAAGGGAGGAATAAGGACATTGCATTCAAAGCATCAACCAAGAACAATCATGATACAAGTGAAGATGATAGTGAAGAAGAAACTCTCATTGTAAATGGTAAGCAGTATAAAAGTTTTAAAACTAATAAAACTTCTAGTATTTCTTCTTCCAGGTGCTTTGAATGTGGCAAGAAGGGACACATGAAAGGTGATTGTCCAAAACTCAATAAAGGGAAGAAATCATCTCACAAAAAGAAAGAAAGAGCATATAAAGCTACATGGGATGATTCAAGTGATGATAGTGATGATGGAAAAGAAGAAGTAGAGTGCCTCATTGCTACAACAAATGAAGAAGAAGAAGAAGAGGTAAGTCTTTTTGATCTACCAAAAGAAGATATAATTGCTAGTCTTCAAGATACTCATGAGAAATATATTGAGTGCAAGAAGAAACTTAAGAAATCAAATAAAGTAAATAATGATTTAAATGTTAAACTTCTTGCTCTTGCATCTAGAAATGAGGATCTCAAAAAGGCAAATGAAGATTATGATCTTAAGTTCAAATCTGTAGAAGCTAATTGCAATCTTCTTTCCTTAGAGAAGTTAAACTTACAAACTCAACTGAATGATCTTCAGAAACAACCTATCTTATGTTCACACTTAGATTATAATGAGGTTGTAAACGAAAGAAACTCTCTAGTATCTGATTTAGATCAAGCAAAGAAAGATATAAACAAGAAGATGGATGATATTGTTAAGTTACAAAAAAAAAATGAGTTAAGAGGAAATGATATCCTTGAGAATATTCTGAATATTTCCTCTAGTTATAATGGAAGAAGCGGATTAGGATATGATCCAAAGAAAAATCAACCTACAAGAGCTAAAGCATCCAAGTCTAAGATGGTGTTTGTACCTAAGAACACAATTCCTAGAAAGAGAAATGAAGTTGACTCCATTAGTTGTCATTATTGCATGCGCCTTGGACATTATTCATTTTTATGCCCATATAAGAAAAATAATGATTATTTAGTTTGGATTCCTAAAACTTAGAAGCCTAAATTTAACTAGTTGAGATTTGACCTAAACTGATTCTTGATATACAAATGTCATATCTTAACACAATCGAGCTCTAACTTGCATAATTTTGTTTTACTTGGAAGCAATTCACAGTTCTGAAAACATTCCAGAAACTTTGTCGGTCGAGAATCTGTCGACCGAGTGAACATTCGGTCGAGAAATTGTCGACCGAGCAGGTCACTGATTTCCAGTCTGCAATAAATCTGCTGAATATATTTTCAATTGATCAAATTGCTATCTATTTGTTGTTAATGACTGATTTTACATGAAAAACAAGTTGAAGATCATTATTAAAAAAACTTATAAATATAAATGAGATTATTTTGGTTGACCCTCTAAATAAGTTAATTATGCTTAGTTTAATAAAAAGAAATTTCTGTTTTATCATTATTCACATGATTTTTCCTAAAATATTTTCTGGTCTATCCATATAGAAATCATGTGTTATGACATCTAGCTTAAATAATCACAATCATTGTGTTTCATGGAATTATCATTATATGTTTTTATTGTTCTATCATTACATCATGGATATGCTTTCACTATTTCATCATTCAGCTCATAAAGATGATGCTATGTTAGCACGAATAGATAATGATAACTGTATGCATGGATCCTTGGTGATACATAGGCAAGCAAAATGATTCATTGGTGATATGTTTCTTAGAACAAGAACTTTAATGCTTGCAAGAGCACAATGTTATAACATATAAGATAAAAATTTCTCAATTAGTATCTTTAAAGACTTGAGATATTAATCATGTTTTCATTTTTAAGAATCTTATGAGGGTACAAGAAGAAATGAAATTTGATATTTATGTACCTACAACAAAGTTTATATAAATATTCTAGGAAAATCAAGGACAAATGTTTTCATATTGAGTATCATTCAAAATGCTTCAAATTGATATATAATCAAATTACATGCATATATTATACTTCATATATGAGTGTTCAATTTGGAAATCTGCAAAATTGCCTCTTGGTTGAAATGAAATTTGACCAAGGGGTGCTATGGTCGAAGTCAAGGTCGACCTAAAATAAGCTTTGACAAAATGCTAATTTGAACATCTTTTTATTGTACTTAATCTTAGTATACTTTTGATAAAGGTCAAAATCAAAATTTAAAATCATTTGTGACCTTAGAAGCTTTAAATTGCTTTAATTGTAAGATTAAGGGGGAGCTCATAAAAACAAATTGGATTAATTGATTAAGAAGCTTACAAAAAGATTGTAAACATCATTTGATGCTTGTTACGACCTTAGTACTTTTACTCTTGGTTATGAAGAAATCTATGAATTTCATAAAAATAATATATCTTGTTCTTAAAGGAACTCTCTAAACAAATCAGGGCTTAACATCCAATGCATTTTCTTAGAGACATTTTTATGTACTCTAAGATTAAAGGATTCTCATTTCATTTTTAGGGCTTAACATACCTTGCAAAATGGATGAGAAATCAATATATATCATAAATGATTGAGAAACAAATTGTGGCTAAATTTGACAATAAAAATCCCTTGATTGTATTGGATATCTTTTTGAAATGACAAAGGGGGAGAAATAATATAAAATCACAAACATAAAAATTAAAATGAGTTTCATAATATCTTGGCCAGCAGTCACTTGCAAAACCAAAGATGGCTACAAAGGTAAATTTCAGGTATGAAACTCACATGTTTTATATTTCCTTATTTTATATTTAGGAAATGTTTGTCATCTTCAAAAAGGGGGAGATTGTTGGCTAAATTGACATTATGATAAATCCCTTTGTTTCGATGATGACAAACATTTCATTCTTGTTGATCTAACGTGCTACTTGAGTGTTGCAGGAATGAGGTGGATGACAAAGCACTAGGGAATCTATATGCTTGAATGCTTGTAAATTTCATGAAATGTAATGAATTGTAAACTTGTACAAATATATAATGTACAAGTACTTAGACTTCATGTAAATCAAGCGTTAGATCTTCCCTAGCTAAACACCACATTTAGATAGGTCATCCCCTTCAATAGTGTCACATATGCACACTCATACATACACTTAGTGCCTTAATTGAAAGATTGAAATAGGGTCAATCTCGGTCGACAAATTCCTCGACCGAGACACTCTCGGTCGACAAACTTCTCGATCGAGAATGACCCAAGTAGCCGTTAGACACAGCTGAGAAGGTAGTTGGAAGTTGGAGATGAACGTTGCTAATACTTGATCCAGAGAGCCTGTCGGTCGACAAAACTTCGACCGAGTAGGTATCTCGGTCGACAATTTGTCGACCGAGACGGACTCTGACAGCAACTGCAGAATAAAGTAACTAGCCATTACTAATGCAACTAACTTATACCTAACAGCTAGTTAAGCACTTAGAACCCCCTAGAAAGTGTCTAGAACGTCCTTAAGCACTTGTAGGCCATTTCTATAAATAGGACATGCCTTAGGACACCCATACACACCTAAGCTACACTTGTGATACAATTGAGCATACACCTACAATTGGCAATCTGTTTTGAGAAATTGAGCAACACTTGCATTGGCAATCCCTCTACTTGCTCTAATTTCGTGTCCTATAGGCTAGTATCTCCTATCCACAACAATTACACGTGCATATACTTTGGTTAGGAGATCTACACGCTTGATATAGGCAAATCAAGCCTTGTGCTTCAAAGGATAAGTGTAATTTCCATTTTCTTTCTTGTTCCTTTTATTCTTTGTATTCTCCTTGCTACTCCTAGGGTTGGAGGCTGCGGATTGGAGAAGGTTCTTCTCGGTGGAGAAGGTGGACTTTGAGCTACTTCAAGAAGGTTATTGCAACGGGAAGCTACTTCAGGAGGAAGGCTACTCCAAGGGGGAGCTTGAAGTTACTTCAAGAAGGCTGCTTCAAGGTTGGTGTAATTACTTCAAGGTGAAGGCTGCTCGAAGGGTTTAGGGAAAGAATTGTAATTTTATGTAAAGTCCTTGCGAGGTAATAAAATTAAATTCTTTCAAAATCCTGGTTGGGTAAGAAACCGGGTAGTGGACTGACTACCTTAGTATTTTCTAAGGTAGGAACCACTCTAAATCCTTGTCCCCTTGTCCAATATTCTTATAGTTGGTTGTTTGAGTTAAATAATTGTTAAATTAATTTTAAAACCCTATTCACCCCCCCTCTAGTGGTTTTTCAAAATTATATTCGAAGTAACTTATGTTAAAATAGAAACATTCTTGGTCGAATAAATCCTCGACCGAGATACTGTTTAGTTGAGAAAATAATCGACCAAGAGAGTTTCTATCATAACTCACATTTTTTGGACAAACAATAACATTATCGGTCGAAAATATTGTCGACTGAGAACATTTCAGTCGAGAAAATAATAGATCGAGAAAGTTACTGTCTCAAGCTTACAAAAAACTTGAAAAACATTCGGCCGACAAATACTTTGACCAAATCTCACTCGGTCGAGAAATGGTCAACCGAGGATGCTTCTGGCAGAACTGTTTAAATAAAATGTTTTACTTGAGTAATGAACTCTACATGATACATTTCCTAAATTTTGAAAGTTTTTAAGATTTATATATGTTCATCAAAATGGTGCAAAATTAAACTATTCCAACATGCACATAATTGAAAACAAAGAGATTTTTACATACATGATGAAAAGATTGTCCTTATTAGAGGAAAGTCCTACTGGAAAATTTATTGGCATTAACATAATAAAATTGAAAACGAAAGAATTGATCACACAAGGAACTTGGTTAGAATATAATCATCAAAATTTTGTGAGAAATTTTAAATTTTGATCATTCTAAGAAATTAAGACAAGATAATCTTGCTCACATAAATTAAGCTCTAAAAGGCAAACTTAATCTTAAGTCACTAAAAGGTTTTATCTTAGATTATTCAATATTCACAAGATCATGAGCAAAATGAAGAACTAATAATGATCATACAGGACAAGATCAAATCATATTCTAGAAGAAGTGGTTCATTGGATAACTTATGAAAATGCATTGCGTATCTACAGAAATGCCTCTCGGTCAAAAAAGAGTTTGACCGCGGGGCGCCCCAGTAGAAGTCATGGTCGACCGAAAATAATCCTTAAAAAATCTTTATTTGTGAAATCAAATCATTGACTTGCACTCAACCTTAGTATATTTTCTCATCATGTTATAAAATTGATTCATTGCTTTACTTATTCAATTAAAATTCAAAGCTAGTTATGACCTTAGTATCTTTAAGGTAATCTTGGTTATAAGGGAGCTTACAACATTCTTGAATACAATGTATATCTTTCTCTTAATTGAATTCTCTACACTGGTTAGGGCTTAACATCCCTTGTATTTGGTTAGAGATACATTCATTGATTCCTCTATGAGCTTAAAATAATCTCATATCATTTCAGGGCTTAACATCCCTTGTAAATGGTTGAGAAATATTTATTGATCATACTATGAGCCTAAAGGAATCTCACATCATTTCAGGGCTTAACATCTCTTGTAAATGGTTGAGAAACTAATAAAATATATCCATGAGCCTAAAGGATTCTCATATCATTTCAGGGCTTAACATCCCTTGCAAATGATTGAGAAATAAATCATGATTTTTGAATTGTGTCTAAATTTGACATTCTTGTTATAGTATACAATTAAGGAGGAGTATCTCATTCAGGGGGAGAAAATTGATTATATGGCTATCTTTTTGAAATGACAAAGGGGGGAGAAATAACATAAATCAAAACAAATGAGTTTTATAATCTCTTGGCTTCACATCAATTGTTGATATATTCCTTAAAGAGTTGGATGCTATGTTCCATACCTCTTTGGGAATAATTAGCACACACTCCATGAATAAACAAGAGAATGTCTACATAAGGTAAATCTCATGTATGAAACTCATTGTATTTAAATTATCTTAATTTATGTTTTAGAAATGTTTGTCATCTTCAAAAAGGGGGAGATCGTTGGCTAAATTGGACATTATTAAACCCTTTGTTTTGATGATGACAAACATTTCATTCTTGTGGATCTAACTTTTTATTTTAGTGTTTTAGGGATAAACAAATAAGGAAGTGGATAGTCGAAGATCAATACAAATGGGAAGATCAACATGCTTAGGTTACTTTTATTTTCATGATTGTACTCAATGTAAAAACTTGTACAAGTATATAATGTACTAGGATAAAGATATCATGTAAATAAAGTGTTAGATATTCCCATTCCAATCACAACACTTAGATAGATCCTCCCCTAAGAAAGAATCACAATTACACACACACTTAGTAGATGATTCAACACATTGAAACAGGGATATTCTCGGTCGACAAACTTCTCGGCTAAGACACTCTTGGTCAACAAAATCCTCGACTGAGAGCCACCTCCGTCTAACTAACAAACATAGATTATTGACCTACTCATGTAACCCTAAAATAACCCTCAGTCGACAACATTCTCGACCGAGATAGACCTTTGAGTAGGTTCCATAGCCATTAGACTGAGAGTAGTTGGTTGGAAAGTCACACTAGTCGTTGAACACTTTTACTCCAAACCAACACTCGGTCGAAGATATTGTCGATCGAGAAGATCTCGATCGACAAACTTCTCGACCGAGATAGGTTTTGGACTACAGTTTTCAGCACTAAACAACTAGTCATTGCAATATAGTTTATGGACATCTAATGGCTAGTTGAGCACTAAGAACACTCTAGAAAGTGTCTAGAATGTCCCTAAGAACTTTTAACCCATTCCATTAAATAGGAAAGGCCTTAGGACACCCAAAGTATCACTTGTGCATACAATTACACTTGAGATTCATTCTTAGTGAGCAACAAGCAAAGCTACACTTGCAATTTGTTTCTTTGATCTCTGCATTAGTGTCCTATAGCTTAGTATCTCCTAGCCACCACACTACCATGTTCATCTATAGTGGATAGGAGATCAATACATTTGATATAGGATCAAATCAATGTACTCATTGATAACATTGTTTCTTTCTTCTAATCTTGTTCCTTTTATTGTATTTTATTCTCCTTGACTACTCATAGGTTGGATGTTGTTGAAAGGAGGTTCGTGGAGATACTTCAAGGTGGTGAAGGCTGCTCCTGGTGACTTGGAGTTACTTCAGAAGGCTGCCTCAAGGATTGAAGCTACTTCAGGTGAAGGCTGCTCAAGGGTGGACTTGGAGTTACTTCAGAAGGCTACTTCAGGTGAAGGCTACTTCAAGGGTGTAGGAAAGCAATTTTATTTTGTGTAACATCCTCGAGAGGTAATAAAATAAGTTGATTTCAAAATACCTGTTGGAAACAATTGGGTAATGGACTGACTACCTTAGATTTCTAAGGTAGGAGCCACTCTACATCCTTGTGTCTTCCTTATTTCTTCCTACTTCTTGTTCAAGTGTTTAATTGTTTTTAATTAACTTTAAAACTCCAAAAATCTCTATTCACCCCACCTCTAGATCTTTCACTTAGCATGTTGTGGATGAATATGTATCATTGAGGTCGTTGAGTGAGCAATGAGGTATAATTTGGAACATTTGTTCCTTGTTATTTTCTTTCTTCTTTGCCGAGCTTGAATCAGGCTTTTTTGCAATGTAGAAATGATTTTGAGTTTTTCTTCTGCTTTATTCTTTTAGGGTATTGGATTGTCAAATGTTTATTTGAGGACCCATTGGGATGAGATGGGGGGTACTTGTATGAGCACAGATGGCTGAGGGGGTGGACTTGTTGGAGGGGATCAGTTTTTGTAGCATTAGACAGTGTGGAACCATAAATAGGTCTTATTTCCTTCCTTTGATTGAAAACTTTCTTCTAGAGACTAGTACTTTTCAATTTTCTTTTGATGAGTTGGCCATTACTCTAAGTGAGTTTGTTGGGATTACTAGCTTAGGGTTTGGTGGGATTCTTGTTAGTTCCTCGCCTGACTGAAAAAAGTAGGTTTGCCAGTGCCAGGTCGGGATTCTAGGAGTGAACCCCAGAGATATTGAGATGGGATTGAAGTATGAAGTCAAATTTACATGGTTGAGGTCCACCTTCATTCGTGAGGGTGAGCGGCATGGTGCCAGTGCCCCGTTGTATGCAACCCTATAAGTCCATGTTTTCCTATTTGTCTTGATCATTGGTTGCTTGTTTAGCAACTACTTGGGGAAGAGAGGAGATGCTTGCTGGTTCTCCTTTTTGTTGGATATGTATGTAGTTTCTTCATTTGATTGGTTTGGCGGTGTGTATGCCCATATGGTGGCACATTTGTAGAGATGTCTTAATGGTGACTTCAAAGGAGGGAAGACCTAGGCTACAAAACGTTGTGGAGGCTTTGTAGGCTTGATGTAGTAACCTTTTACCTATCTTTGTTTGCAATTATTACTTTGAAATGAGTACAATAGATGATTTTCTTCAGTGCTTTTTTTCCTATAGATGTGGGGTTATGAACACTTTCGGTTGCAAAGATGTGTCACTTTGAGTGTCTTGGAAGGCTATTTGTATGACTCCCTCCCTACTTGTCATCATAGGACTAGTTGTACTAGTAGGGTGCCATATGAGCAGTGAAGAGGTGAACTGGAGAAGATGAATGTGGTCGAGGTATGAGTATTGCTTTGATCATTGAATTATATCATGCATATGTACTTTTTATGAATCCAATTCCTCTATTTTTTTGCAGGTCCAATTTAGGATCTTCTTTAGGTTTTAGCATAGCAAGGTGGCCACATCTTGTGCATCCTTCTTTGAGGTGTTGGCTGTGGATGCTTGTTGAATCCAATTTGAGTCTTTGTCTGGGAGTGTGTTGTATATGGTGAGTGTGTGACTCGTCAGTCGGCTGGTGGATAGCACATCCCTTTTAACTCTTTGCCTGGGTTGGTTTCTTCTGGACTCATGATTTTTCAGGCTTCTTGAGAGTTGGTGTTTGGGCATGTGAGACATGAAGAACACCTGAGGTGGTACTTTGTGCACGGTCATTCCATTCTCTTTTCTTGAGAGATGTATGATCGGCTCTGATGTCCTCTTGTGGTGAGTGTTTGAGTTTGATGCTTCTTTTTTGCTTGCTTGCATTATCTATGGCATGCTTTTCTTGTAGGTGATTGGCTATGATTCGTCTAAGGAGTAGGATGATTAGGGGTATGATTTTTGTCATCCACCTCCTCCTAAGGTAGTTCTGTCATATGAGACCGTTTCTTTGCTTGAGGATCTGCCTTCTCCCTCGATTGATGCTCAAGCTTTGATGACTTCCTTGGATTGTGCCCCCATCAAGATTCGATAGCAGAGGCTTGTGTCTCTTCTCGAGTGACTTTGGTTGGATCTCGTCCTTTATGGAGATAGATGAGGCTTCAGATGAACCAGGTGGACTCTTTGGCTTGAATGTATCAATAAGATTTTGTTCAGACATCCCATTTAGAGTGCAGATCCATCTTCAATTGGTGCACATGTAGGTTCATCTTAGTGTATAGATTCTACCTTGGTTGTGGAGGTGACTTCAAGGTACTCATCTTTTATTCTCTGATGGTCTACCAGTGGTATTCACATAGACACGAGTAGTGTGCATCAAATTTCTAGGCCTTCTTACACAGACCATCGGCCTTTAGCCAAACATTTGACTGGGTGGCTGAAAAAGTAGTTGCTTTTCTTTAGCACTTTTATTTCATGATGTATTTTTCCTTTTTATAAGAAAAATCATGTATTTATATGTTGACATTTGTAAACTCTTTTAAATTTTAAATAAAAATTTGAGTTTTGAGTTTCGATAGATTGTGAGGTTGTGTGATCTTCAATTAGCAATCAAGTTTTTGAGTTTGATCATTGGAAGATGATTTGTTGATTAGCGGATTGCCTCAGTGAATCGTGGTGATCCACTATCCTCGACTAGGGATGCAAGTCTGTGTTGGCCACATATGTAGTATAATTTCATGATGTATTTTTCCTTTTTATAAGAAAAATCATGTATTTATATGTTGATATTTGTAAACTCTTTTAAATTATAAATAAAAAATTGAGTTTTGAGTTTCGATAGATTGTGAGGTTGTGTGAATCTTCAATTAGCAATCAAGTTTTTGCGTTTGATCATTAGAAGATGATTTGTTGATTAGCGGATTGCCTTAGTGAATCATGGTGATCCACTGTCCTCGACTAGGGATGCAAGTCTGTGTTGGCCACATATGTAGTATAATTTCGTTAGGGAAAAGGACACAAAGTCCCCATTTCTGAAGATGAGTTTGTTCTATAAATAGGGTTTTACCCCTCATCTTTTAAATACAACTTGTCTTCTACGACATAGGGTCATGGGAGAAAAGGAAGTTTGGGAGATCATGCTTTTGTGGCATCCTCCTGTCAGCTTGTCTTTGGTGTGTTGTTGCATCAAAAATCTTTCTGATACTAAAGAAGTTGAGTTGGCAAGGTTTTGCGTGATACATCATCTTTGTCATCTGGCATACATACCTATGACGAAGGAGATAATATGGTGGAAATCCACGTCTGGGATCCCTTGACTTATACCTTCCATTTTTTTAATGTCATTTTGACTCCAACATTGGAGGATGTGGCAAAGATCACATGTCTTCCTCTACATGATTGATGGTATGTGGTTTCGAGAAAATTGAGTTGGGCTATCGAGCTAGGGCACCTTCTTGATGTGAAGAAATCCCAGGCAGCTCATTGTTGACTGGTGATGGTAGCTTCATTCATATAGGCTCCTTATCAGATTTGTTCAAGAGTGAGGCTCATCGCGGTGTAGCTTTTCCTAATATGCCTCACCTATGGGTGTACACTTTGATCATCTTGGTGGAGTTATTCTTTGGAGAGACTGTTAGGCTGATAATGGTTGCTACTTTTAAAGTCATAGCTGCTCTATAGAGAAAGGAAACCATTGTCCCCTTGATATTGGTTGAGCTGTATAAGTGCTTGGATGAAGCACAACTGACTGGAAAGATAAAGGGACCCTTCTAGTTTTTATAGATTTATCTAGGAATGCACATCAGTCTAATCAAGTTAACAGAGTGTTCAAACCCTCATGATATTGTTGTGAGGGAGTTTCTATCAAAGTTTATTCAGGTGGGTGAGCCCCTTTAGCTGTGTGGAGACCTAACTCATAGACTTGCCAATTTGAAGGCTGCATATGTTCGTTGGGGATGGATGGAGTTCTGCCTTGATATTTCATCTTCTGGTGTGTCCATGCCTTGTTTCAGTGGTTGATCATCATTCCTAGTATGGAGTGTTGTGTTGCATACTAGCCTATGTCAATGTTGCAACTGCTCAATCATCAATAGTATTTGTATCAAGTTGAATTTCTTCCTCCATTTTTCAATAAACAATTGCTAGATTCTTGAAAAGTTCATGAGAAGGTGGCAGCGATGTGGTTGCATTGGAAGAGGTTGACTTGGGACTCCATACTAGTGGGCCAAGATTTCTCTCCTGAGTATCTAGTGTGGCTTGCATCAACACATGCAATGTTAATGACTTGTGATCCTTCTAAAGAACCACAATGATGTTTTTTTCTCTTTTATTATTGGCATGAGAATCCATAATCTTTGTAAATCTTTTATTTTTTTGAGTAAAAAGTTTTTAATTCATGAAATGTGGTACCGACTAGGGTACTTCCTCCATGATGTTTTGGAAATGTTCATTGGAGTTGATTCCTTGAGGTTCATGTATTTGTGAGCTCCTTCTTGGGACTAACTATCCAATCAGGAAAATATAGGACTCCTATTTGTGCATTTCAAAACTCCAGGGATAGCTATAGCTATTCATATGTTGGGGGTCACCTCTTTTGCACCCACATCCTTTCATGAAGTTGAAAGATTGAACCCCAAGTGTTTTAACATATTTCTCATCCTAATATGGTGATATATGTTTCCTCTTTCTGAACATCTATGGTTTATTTTGTGATGCGGAGGGCCCCCATCTTAGGGGAGGAAGATGGGAAAAAATCTACTGGACTTGGATGTCACACTAAGAGATAAACCCATGTCATGTAATAGGTGTTTAACTAGTGACTCCCTACCCAATTGGACCAAAGTTCTAGATTCCAGACACATCCTAGTGGCCTCTACTACCAACATGCTTTTAGATTAGAGATTGACCATGAGCATGAGTCTACCTATTTGAAGGGGTTTCTGGATATTTCTTTTGAAATGCCCACTAGTTGCAGGTCTTTTCTTTTAATGTTTTTTCTGCTTCAATATTGATGCTCATGGCCTTAGTATTAGATCTGAGGATTCTTTGGGGAATGAATGGGGTTTTCCTAGTGAGGGTTTCCCATCTCATGCTTTTTGGGTCAGTGCGTACATAACTTTCTCCCACCTCTTGTCTTAAAGGGTTGAGAGTCGATGTGAAGATTTTCAACGTTTGACCTCCTCCCAATGGTCCTTCCCTTTTAGGTTAACCTTGACATATGTAAACATTATAGAATCTCCTTTGATATCAATGTCAAGATGTCAATTGTGAAAATTGGTTATGACTTGCCTCTGGGGACTCATAGCCTTTTCCATATTCGTGCTTGATCATGGGATTTCTCCTAGCCTGAGATGAAATCATGATTGTTTTTAAGTGCAATTGATTTTAGTTAGACCAATTTTAAGGAGTTATTTTTATTTTGGCAAACCATTGGGGCCTCTGGATAACTTTCATGCTCCTTCCATCCTAGGCCCTAGGTTCTACTTTGACCTTTCCACTTTAGAGTGCACGGGGGTACATGGTCAGGTGTTTAAGTAGATTTTAGGTGTCTTTCAGAAGAATGGGAGCTTTAAGCTCTGCTTCATGGCTTTCTACCAGAGGTTTTCTCAGTGTGACTGCCTGATCATCAATAGTAGCATTTTACAAGACTGGTGTTTGTGTGATGAAGATGAATATTTTCATCCATATCCTTTAGGCACAAGCCACCCTAGTCGTACATGTCATTGGCAATGTGGGGTCCCTCCCATTCAAGTTTAAACTTGCCCCTAGAATTAGCATTATATATGACTTGTAATACCAGGTTGCCTTTCTGAAAGCAGTAAGGTCAAACCTTCTTGTTGAATGCTCGAGCTATTCTTGCTTGATAGAATTTTGCATGGTGTAGTAATTTTGCCTATCATTCCTCAAGAGCGTTGAGGCCATAAAATTGATCTTGAAACCATTCGATCTTTGGGATATCTACATCTTATAGTATGCAGAGTGAAGGTATTTGAATTTCAACTAGAAGGAATACTTCTACCCCATACACTAGGAAGTATGGTGTAGCCCTAGTTGAAGTTGTGATGGAAGTGTGGTAGGCCCATAAAACCATTGGAAGGTGTTCATGCCAATTGGTATGAGAGCACACAGTCTTTTTTGAAATCTTGATCAGATTTTTATTACAACTTATACAGATCCATTCATCTATGGTCAACAAGGTGACATCAATAATGTTTGATCTCCAAAGAGATCCAATACTCCTTGATAGTCTTGGAGATTAAGTTTTCTCTATTATTTGAAATGATCTCATGTTGTTCCCCCTAGAAGTTTATGGTGTTATTCTTGAGGAACTTGATGACCTATTGGGCTGATGTGTTAGTGATGGACACAACTTTGACCCACCTGGTTAGATAATCAACTACTAACGAGATGAAGCAATTGTCTTTTGATGCCTTAGGGTTGATCTTGTTGATCATGCCACCCCAATATGAGAATTTCCAAGGAATGGTCATGTTGTAGAGTTGATTTGTAGGTGAGTGGATATAGTCTCCATGGATTTAACAAGATCAACATTTGTGGACAAATTGGCAGCAGTTTGTTTCCATGGTGTTCCAACGTATCCCAGGAGTTGTATGTTTTTGTCTAGAATAACTCCATTCATGTGTGTGCCACATGACCCAGCATGGGCCTCCTTCATTAGAGCTTCTTCTTCTATCTTGTCGACACAACAAAGAAGAATTTGGTTGTAAGATATGTGGTATAGTTGTTCAACCCCTAGAACATACTATGTAACTTGTCACTTGAGTGCCAATTTCTCTCTCTGAGAGAGTTTCTCAAGAATGACTTGGTTTCATAGGTACATCTTGATGTCGTGAAAACCAAGCCATTTCTTTGTTGTTAGGTGCATTGTCTATGACCATGCAGTAAGGTGGTTGAGTGAGTGTCTAATCTTCTAAAAGGAAGGTATGGCATTCCTAGATGTCGATCCAAGAAGTGAGTGTTGATAGTGCATTAGTGAAGGCATTGTGATCTCTTCTGATGAAGTGGAATGAGACATGCTTGAATCTATGACCAGGGAACACATATGTTCCTGGTATGGTACCATATTTTGATGGCATGTTCCCCAATTGTTCTAGACTTTGAGAGGTAATAAGGAGGGAGTCATCACAGAGTTATAACCAGTGTGCCTATTGTTGTAGGGTGAGTTGGAGACCTAAGATGTAGGATTCATATTTGTCCATACATTTGGTGGCATTGAATTCCAACCGTTTGGCCATGGGTTGCTGATCTCCACAAGGGTTTTGCAAGACTACGCCTATTTTGGCTCCTTCTTGAGTTACAACATCATCGAAGAAGATTGTAAATGTGTTAGCATTAGAAGATTCCCCTTTTTTGGTGGGTTTATCATCCCTATATCTTCATATGAAAACTCATACTCATGAGTATCTTCTTCTAATAGTGGGGAATCTTCTAGTTTATCTATGAGGGGTTGAGCTTTGACTGGCTTCATAGAGAGATAGGTGATGTGAAATTGTAACAATATCACTAGCCACTTAGCGCAACACCCAATTAGAGTGGATCAATCACACAGATATCAAAGTAGATCATACTTGGCAATTAGTTGTAGAGGGTATGTCATCACATAGTGACGTAGCTTCCTCATCACTTGGACTAGGGCCAGTTAGTGTTTTTTTATTGTAGTGTAGTGATCCTCTATGTAATTAAAATTCTTTGATAATTAGTATACAGAGTTCTCACCTTTGGTGGTTTCTTGATTCAAGACTTTGACCATTGATGTCTCACAGATAGATAGGTGCAGATTGAGAGGAAAACTAGGAATAATTAGTCATAACACTGGAGGATTGACAAGGTAATCTTTTAGCTTTGAGAGCGCCTCCTGACATTGTTTATTCTATCCAAAGTGAAAATTCTTCTTTAGAAGTTTGAGAATTGTCTTACATATAGGTGTGAGTTTAGCAGTGAAGTGGATGATGTATTGAAGACATCCAATCAAGCCTCCTATCTCCTTTGAAATTCTAGGGGAAGGTATTTCTTAGATGGGCTGTGTTTTCCCAAGATCCACTTTGATCCCTATCTAGATGACTATGTATCTTAGTAGGTTAGCAAACATAACCCTAAAGGTGCATTTGGTGGGATTGATGCGTAGGGAGAACCGTCACAGTCAAGGAAATAGCTTCTCGAGGTTGGCTAGGTGGTCTTTAGGACTTTTAGATTTAGCAATCATGTCATCCACGAACACCTCCACCTCTTTGTGAATCTTGTTTTGAAAGAGTGAAATCATTACCCTTTTATATGTATCTCTAGTGTTTTTAAGAAAAAGGCATGACTCAATAGTTGAAACACTCCCCATATTATGATGAAGGCGGACTTTTTTTATCTTCCTTTTCCATCTTAATCTGATTATAGTCGGCAAATCTATCCATGAAGCTAAGCAACACATGGTTGATTATGTTTTCAAGTAATATGTCGATGTGTAGAAGTAGAAAGTCATCTTTTCGAGATGCTTTGTTGAAATCGTGGTAGTCCACACAAATCTATACTTTTTCATATTTCTTTGGAGCATGAAAATTTTTGGTGAACCATGTGGGATAGTTGACCGACTCTAGTAAACTAGCATTGTATTGTTTCAACTTCTTCTGAAATCTTGGGACTTCATTCTGGCAGAAGTCGTCTAGCCTTCTATTTGATGGGGTGAATGTCATGAATGATGCATTTTCGATAGATAGTGATTGCCTCATGCAATCCAGGCATGTTAGCATAGCTCTAGGCAAACACATCGATGTCTTAGTGTAGAAGCTCTATTTGTTGTTCTGTAATGTTTTGAGGAAGAGACACCCCAATATTGACTTTTCACAGCATGACACTTGAGATGAGGTTGACTGTCTCTATTTCATCTTTGATATGAATGGTTTGGTGCTCCTTTGTCATACTCTGAGATTGTGAAACATTCGAACTCAACGTCTTCACCGTTGTGCATATGTGCCACCTCAGTGAAGTAATTGGCAAACTTAGAGAGCCTTCTTGTCCTTAGATCCTTTTGAATTTTTGGAATTTTGTACTTTTTTGGGGTTTTGTGTATTTTGGATTTTTTTTGGATTTTGTGGTTATGAGTGGGTATGTGGAAGAGTGTGGCAAAACATCACTATAGAATATCTACCATTAGGGTTCCAGTCTTCTAACTAGATTTTTCTTGGGTATGGAGGAAGACCTATCCCTTAGGACATTGATCTCATCCATACACCAATTTTGAACCTCTTCTCCTTTATGGATAGGATTGATTAATATTTATGGTTCTTCCATGACCTTTCAATCCGATATGGCATTGACACACACTCCTTCAATCACGTCATAAGGCGTCATCGTAGACTTGACACCATAATTTTCTTCTGCGACCTCAACATATGCAATGTCAGTGTCATATGGGATGGGCCAGCTGGGGCAGACCCAATGCAAATTGTATCCCTCTACTTTTGATGGTCTCTCCACCTATTTTGGTGTTGGTTCGATGATTTTTGTAATGACCTCACTTTTTAGCAACCCCAATTAAGGAAGCCCAAAAAGATTAGATCCATTACCTAAAATTTTCCCAAGGATCCAAATTTAGAAAATAATAAATAACATTAAATAATTTCCATTAATTCAAATATATGGTTTACAAGATGTTCCTCTATAAGTTACACAACTTTTCATCATTAGAATTATACATATGAGAACAAGTATCTAGATAATCCTCCTTACAAATTAAATTTAATGTCTTCAACTAATTTCATATGTCCATCATATCTTGATATCATCTTATCTAGCATATACCTAAAATGTCGTGAAACCAAAACACATCTTAGTATAACAAGTTATATTGTGTATGTGGGGTGCATGAAAAAGTGTTCAAGTACATAACAACATATATTCCATCGACTACTTGCAAATAAGAACTAGAATTTTATTCACATAATTTTTGTTTATGTTCTACTCATAGTGGCATTATAATTGAACACAATGTAAATAAACATCCAATAGTTTAGTTGTTCAATCTTTGAGAAAGAATCGAAAAACACTAACAAACTAATGTAGGTAGTCATAGGTGTAACCATGTACCTCAATGTAGGACCATGTAGATTATGCAATTATACTTCAACTATATTCAATCAATCCAAACAATAGATCCAAGCAATCGATGTATTAATATGCATGTATGTAAATCATAAAGTGTCACCATCTCATTAATTAGATTAAACCCTACTCGGGTCCTAATGTAGGGTTGAAGTTCTCCTTGTTATAGATTTATCATTGGAGTAATGACTTGAAATCCCAAACTATACCCCAATATCCTTTCATGATGATTACTTAGATCTGATTAGTTTCATCAACAATATAGTAAGATATGACCTTTGACCCTAATTATTCATTTGCATGGCTATTCACATTAGAAAATCGAATTAGCATCATTATGTTCATAATCATGTTAAGTCACCATTACATACCACAATATTGATTCACATCTCAAAAAAGGTATTAACATGATTAGTGTACAAATCTAGGGTATGTGTGCTTTAATCATCATTTTAGCAAATATTGCATTACTTTTGGAATAGGAAGCATAATTAAGTCTCAATTATATTTTATTTGTGTTTCTATCATTTTTCTAATCAAAATGAAATATAAAATTGCTATTTTAGACCATCCTAGCATTTACTATGAACTAAGTAAAAATAACATTTATACCTTACATCTGGGCCACATGGCACTTCCCTATTGGTCAACACCATTTCCAAGTAGGTTAAGTGGAGGTGCGGCCCATGATGCCTGATCCTGGACTGAACCATTTGGTTTAGGGTCCTTTCCTTCTGCCTAAGCGGGATCAGGACCCTCCCCTTCCACTTTTGTCCTTGCGCAACATCTTCCATGGATGATAGGCCGATGTCGGTCAGATCCTCCCTCCTTGCTGTTGTAATGTTTTTGGTTCTCCTGCATGCCTCCATCTCCTTAGAAGGATTATGGTTCACCTCCTCTCCTTGCCTCCATCTTCCATCCTTCTGGCTATGCTGTCAACATGGCTCTCGCCATCGCCTCTTGATCAGCTTCTGGCAATCATAGATTTGCGAGGGAGTTGACTCCTCATGTTGGTTGCCCACCCGACACATCATTGGCCATGTTGTTGGGCATCGTCACCCTGGCACGGTCACAAATGCCCACAAGTGATAATCCTAGGAGCCGGATGTTGGCTAAAATGAATATTAGCTTATCCTTGATTTTTGATGATGACAAACATTTCATTCTTATGGATCTAACTTGTCGATTGAGTATTTCAGGGTTCAAGGAGATCACACTCAATGGATAGATGAAGGTAAAATGTTCAAATGCTTGTATTTTCATGTTTGTTCAACTTGTAATGACTTGTACAGGTGTATAATGTACAAGTACCTAGAAACCATGTAAAATCAAGCATTAGACTTTCTCTATCCACCTAGAACCCTTAGATTGAATCCCCCCAGAGTCTAAAACCATTATCCTTTATTAGAAAATCAATTGATAGGTTTTACATAATTTTGCACACCTTTTAATAAGGATTTTTTTGGTCGAGAAAATTGTCAATTGAGATACCCTCGGTTGAGAAAATTGTCAACCAAGACATCCCTCGGTCAAAGAATCTGTGCACCTGAAAAATGTTTATAATGCACTTGCACTGAGTCATTCATAGTTGAGTAGTTTGTGGACCGAGGCACACCCGTCAAATATTTTATCGATCAATATTAGACCGCTAAACCAGTTAAATAATGAACTTTAAATAAAAGCTAGCCATTAAGAGTTAACTTGTGCACTCAAACCACACCCAGTCAAAGAAATTGTCGACCGAGAGACTTCCGGTCGAAAAAGTTGTCGACCAAACTGAGTTCTGGACTAATTTCTAGAAACAACTAAATTATTCGTTGTACCTAACATTTACTCATCTAAAATGGCTAATTCTCCATGAAGAACCCTCTAGATACTTTCCTAAGATACCTAGGTCACTTGTAACCCACTCCTATTAATAGAAGTAACCTGAGACACCAAAAACACACAAGCTACACTTGATCAGTCATTCTTGAGAGCAAAAGAGCGAATTATACTTGCCATCTTATTCCTTGATCTCTAAGTTAGTGCCCTACATCTACAATATTATTCCTTCATCTCTGATAGCTAGCAATGGTCATCATATGTTGTTAGGAGGTCTAACGATTAATATAGGATCAAAGCATTGTACTGCATTGGTGTAATCTTCCTTCTTCCAATCTACTTCTCCAAGTTGATGTAATTGTGTTCCTTGACTACTCCAAGTCTGGGAGGCTATCTGAGGGAGCTTCCTTGGAGCTACTTTAGGGTGTGAATGTTGATCTAAGGTTATTGGAGCTACTTCAAGGTATGAAGGTTGCTCCAAGGTAATTGGCACCAGTTCAAGGAGGTGAAGGTTGCGTCAAGGTGGTGGGGGTGGATCATCATCCTCTCCTTGGGATCTCTTCTGCATCCCAATAAAGAAGAGGTGTAGGTGTGTTGATTGTATTTTATTATAATTCCTTGAGAGGTAATAAAATTGATCACTTACAAATCCCAATTGGAAACAATTGGGTAGTGGACTACATCCTTCGATTCAAAGGTGGGAACCACTCTAAATGGTGAGTCTCCTCCTTGTCTCCCTCTCTTGCTTGCAATTTAAGCTTTAAAATAACTTTAAAATTATCAAAAGCTCGATTCAGCCCCCCGCTAGATCTTTCAATTGGCATCATAGTAGGTCTTCAAGGAGCTCCCACAATTCTTGAAGCATGGGGGAAAACTTGTTGGCAACCTCAACCTCAAAGGGACATACGTGAGACAAAAACAACCATTCAATGGATGCAACTACACTTACTGGAAAAGGCAGATGCAATTTTACTTCCAAGGAATAATCTTGGAGATGTGGAGATGGTGACTCATCCATATGAGCTTCCAACTACAAAGTATGGTAAATGGGATTTATAAACGGTAAAAAAGGTTCAACTCAATGCCAAATCCATAAGCATTTTATATTGTTCATATCCATTAGTGATTTTAATCGCATATATTCTAGTGAAAACTTTTAATTACACATGAAGGTATTGTTCAAGTAAAGAATACTAAAATCAACATGCTTAAGCAAAAGTTTGAACAATTTCATATGATGCCTAATGAATCAATAAGTGAGATGTATGCTATGTTTTATTCTATCATCAATAGCTTGAATTCTTTCAGTAAGTATATTAGTGAAGAGGATCAAGTATCCAAGATACTAAGATCATTTCCTCTGAAGTACAAGCCCAAGGTAACAACCATTAAAGAAGCCAATGACCTCACCAAATTGATGATGGGTTAGCTCATTAACAACCTTGAGACACATGAGGTCACCCTTGAAGAAGAAGAAAGAGTGGATGCCAAACTCCAAAAGGGTAGAAGGAAGGATATTGAATTAAAGGCTACAATTAAATCTCAATCAAAAGTCATCACTCAAGAAAGTGATGAGACAAGTGAAGGAGATGATGAAGAGGATGCACTCATTGTAAATGGTAAGAAATATAGAAGGTATAAATCTAAAAAAAAGTTCGAGTGCTTCTTCCTCTTCTTCCCTTAGGTGCTTTGAATGTGACAAGAAGGGGCATATGAATAATGAGTGTCCTAAAATCAACAAGGGTAAAAAATCTTCTTTCAAGAAGAAGGACAAGAGATCAAAGCCTGCAAAGCAGCTTGGAATGAGTCAAGTGATGACAGTGAGAGTGGAGATGAAGAAGTGTAGTGTATCATGGCTAAGTAATATGAAGATGAAGACTCAAATGAGGCAGACATTTTTGAATTATCCAAAATTGATCTAGTTAATAGTCTTGAAGAAACTCATACTAAATATGTTTGCAAAAGAAAATTGAAAAAGATCTCTAAAATTAATGATGAGTTGCATGCTAAACTTATGATCTTACTTCTAAAAATAAAAGTCTTAGTTCCAAAAATGATAATTTGAAAGCTTCTATTGATGAATATAATGCCAAGTTACTTGTCTTAGAAAATAATAATGATCTTCTTTCTCAAGAAAAGGTTGAATTGTTTACTAAGATAAATGACTACCAAACTCAACCCATTCGGTGAACTCATGTAGATTATGATATCATTGTTAGAGAAAGATATATCTTAATTTTAATTTTAGCTCAAGTCAATATAGATTGTACAAAGAAACTTGCTAAACTTGTTGAATTACAAACATATGTTGATAGTTTAAACCAAGGTGATATATGTGATAGAGTATTGGAAAGCACTTATGAACATGTTGGGAGAAGGGGCCTAGGATATGTACCCAAAGAAAAGTCTTATTAAAATCCTAGACCTAGAAAAACACAAGCCCCTAGAAGCAAGACCATCTATGTGCCTAGTAAAAATATAGAAACTCCTGTATAAGTTTTCACTTGACTTGATTCTGCTGGTCGACGGCATGTCAGCCCTAGCCGTACCCACCAGGTTCCCCAGGTAAACATACCCATAATGTTAAGCAGAGAAACCAAATTGACTTCGATTCTTGTTTCTACCACCAACGTCTTAGATGCTATTCATTTTCTTGTGGTGACAAGAAGAAGAAGGACATCGTTTGGGTTCCAAGACCCCAAACTTAGAGATTTTAAGATACTTTGTTGAGATTTGACCTAAACATCATTTTGAAATATATGTATCTTATCTAAATTATAATGAGCTTTAAAATGAATAGCTTTATGTATTTGATTGTTTACGTGTATCATTCATGATTAAAATAATTGAAAATGATATATCTTGTTCACACTCAAAATGATGTAATTTCTACAAATATGAATAATTGCCTCTCGGTTGACCAATACCTCGACCGAGGGACCATATGGTCGAAGTCAAGATTGACCGAAAACAAACCTAACAATATTATTTTCTTGCAAATCAAATCTTTTATTTGTGATTAAAATTGATATTTTAATCTATAAAATACTCATCATATTGATTCATTTCAAACACTCAAACTGCTAAAATCTTTAAGGCATGTGTATGAATTTTATTACCAAAAGGACCACTACTTGCGTACCAAAATCTTCATATCTTGCAGGATTGGGTTGTTGATAGTAGTTTCTCCAAGTACATGATTGGAAACCTGAAAGATTTTGATACACTTGCAGAAAAGAAGAGTGGAACAGTCACATTTCGAGATAATGCCAACTGTAAAATCATTGGAATAGGTAATGTAGGTACAAATCTTCAAATAAAAAACATGCTACGTGTGGATGGATTGCATCGCAGCCTAATTAGTGTTAGTCAATTGTGTGACGGTAGTTATGACGTTCTTTTTAACAAATCTTGATGCAAGTTTCTCATAGAAAACACTAATGATGTTTTTTATGAAGGAAAATCAGTAGGAAATATTTACATGCTTAGATCTAATTCTATGCGAGCTATTATTGGAAAATGTCTTCTTGCAAATGATGAATCTTTATAATTATGGCATAGAAATCTAGGTCATGCAAGGTTGCATATTATTAAAAAAAATCTTAAATATGATCTTGTTCATGGCTTACCTAAACTTTCTTTTGATAAACCTAAAAATTGTGAACAATGTACTCTAGGAATGCAAACTAAAACTTCTTTCAAATCTAAAGCATGGTTTACCTAAACTTTCTTTTGATTGTTTACCTAAACTTTCTTTTGATAAACCTAAAAATTGTGAACAATGTACTCTAGGAATACAAACTAAAACTTCTTTCAAATCTAAAGCATTGCTTAGTATTACTAGATCATTATAACTTATTCACATGGATTTATTTGGTCCCATGAGAAGTCAATCTATTGGTGGTAAAAAGTATTGTTTTATCATTTCTATGATTATAGTAGATATACTTAGGTGCATTTTCTTTCAACAAAAGATGATACTATTAGAATATTCATTGATTTTGTTCTAAGATTGAAAACCAACTAAAAAATACAAATATGTACCATTAGGATGATCATGGGGGAGAGTTTGAAAATCATATCTTTGAAGAATTTTGTACATCTAAACGTAGACATGTAATTTTTTAGCTCCACACACCCCACAAAAAATGGGATAGTTGAGAGGAAAAATCAGTCCTTATGAGAAATGGATAGAACAATACTACTTCAATATCATACACCTAAAACATTTTGATTGAAGAAGTAAATACAACATGGTATGTCTTAAACCGTGTTTCAATTCACTCTTATCTTCAGAAAACTTCTTATGAACTCATCTTGAATAAGAAAGCTAGAGTTGACTGCTTTCATACTTTTTGTACACCTTGCTATATCTTGATCACAAAGGATGATAGAGACAAGTTCGACCCTAAGTCACAAAAAGGATTTTCTTGGGATATTCAACATCTAGTAAGGCGTTTAGGATTTAAAACTCTATTTCTAAGAAAGTTGATGAATCAATTCACACAACATTTCATGAAATTACAACACAAAGTGCTGAAAATGAAATTGAGAATGAAAACTTGAATGACAATACACACCGAATTGAGGATTTAACCATATTAACAAAAGATGATAAAAATTCTGAAATTGAACAAAATAAGGATCTAAATAATGAGTCACATCCTCCTACTCCTATAATAATCAAAGGTCATCCACAAAACTTAATAATAGGAAATGCTTTTGATAAAGTAAAAACCCGTTCATCATTTAGAAATTTTGCAAACATGGCCTTTGTATAAATTGTTGAGCCTAAAAAGATAAATGAATCTCTAAAGGATGATTATCGAATAATTTCCATGCAAGAATAATTGAATCAATTCACTAAGAATAATGTATGGGATGTAATTCTGAGACCTCAAGGTAAAACCATTACTGGAACTAAATGGGTTTTTTTGAAATAAACTTAATGAAATCAGGGAAGTGGTTAGAAACTAAGCTAGGTTGGTTGATCAAGGGTACAATTAATAAGAAGGGGTAGAATTTGATGAAACCTATGCATGCGTAGCTAGACTTGAGACTATTCGTATGTTTGTAGCTCTAGATGCCCATAAAAACATCAAAGTTTATCAAATGGGTGTAAAAAGTGCTTTCTTAAATGGATTCATTGAAGAAGAAGTCTCTATTTCCCAAACACCTAGTTTTGAAATTCCAAAAAATCTTGATCATGTCTATAAACTTAAGAAAGCTCTTTATGGTTTAAAACAAGCACCCTAAAATTGGTATGAAACACTTAAAAATGATCTCTTTGATAATGGTTTCTCTATCGCAAAATCAGTTTCCACACTATTTTTCAAATCATATGAATTGGATTGTCTAGTTTTTTTTTGGTGAATCACGAGCCACTTGCTCTTTTTGTATTTCTATTGAGGTGGTATATACAATGCTTCTTGGTCCCAAAGAAGGATCAAGGAAAAAAAAGGAAACCTGTAAAAGTATATACAAAGAGTGCAAAAGAAGAATACAAATGCACTCAAAACTCCCACTCCCCTGCAGTTGCACAGCACAGGATCACAGGATCCAAACAGAATCCACAGCAGACAGTTAGATTTTCTAGTTGTTCAAATATATGTAGATGACATTATCTTTGGTGCTTCATATGATTCCTTATGTACTCAATTCAGTGAAATTATGGAAAAGAAATTTGAAATGAGTCTTATGGGTGAATTGACATTCTTTCTTAGTTTTCAAATAAATCAAGCATCTGCTGGAATTTTCCCAATCCAAGAGAAATATACTAAGGAACTCTTAAAATGGTTTAACATGGAAAATTGCAAACATGCTACCACTCCTATGACTACTTTTTCTAAAATTAGCAAGGATGAAGATGATGAACCCATTGATGATTCCTTATATAGAGCCATGATTGGTAGCTTGCTATACTTGACCGCATCTAGACCTGATAGTATGTTCGTCATTGGACTTTTCGCTAGATTTCAATCGAACCCTATGTATTCTCATTTTTAAGATGTCAAAATAATTTTGAGATATCTTGTAATGGCCGATAAACAAATCATTATTGATTAAGCATAATTAAACATTAGCAGCGGATTAACAAAAATCACTAAAAATTTAAACCTTTTGTTACAACCCCAATTTTGGGTTCATTTGGATGAGAAATGTAATTTCTCACATAAAAGATATTTGAACAAATAAATATATAATTTTTTTTGAAAAAATGGATTTTGTTTACAATAGCCTTGATGATTGTGTTGTGGGCTTTATTGGCTATTGGGCCTAATAACAAGGTAATCCAATTAATAAATGAATAATTGAGTTTTTAAGAAAAGAAAGGTTTGGAAACCTCTAGAAGGCAAAAGAACTTAATCCAAAGGTGTATTTCGTGCCACATGGGTTCCTTGGATTCCAAGGAGTCCAAAGTTGCAAAGAAAAGCAATAAGAAAAGAAAAGATTAATTAATTATTTCTTTATTAAGAAAGAAATTGAAAACAATAGTAAAAGGTGGAAAACAAGTGAAAAGAGGTATAATTGAGTTATCCTTAGTGGAATTTCGTATTCCAAGGATTCCTAATGATAAAAGGAATGCTAATGAGGAAAATAAAAGAGGAATAAAGAAAAATCCTCAAAAAGAAATATTTTAATGAGAAATACACATGATAATGAAGAATAATGCATTTAGATGCATCTAGAAGGATAATGAGTATCCAATAAAAAGGATTTTGAAATAATAGAGTTTCTTGGGATCCAAGGAGTCCCAATGAAGAGGAAAGAAAGAGAAAATACCAAAATTGCAAAATAAGGAGTTAATGTGAGTATGCAATTAATGTAATATGTGGTATTGCTAAAAAGAAAGTAATTGCTATTAAAGGGAAATAGGATTTCGTTCCTATGGATTAAAAAGAGCAAGTATAAAGAAGATGAAAGAGAAATTTCTAATTCCTAATATCCCTATAATAGGAGATAATGAAGAGAGAGAGAGATGGTTGCTTCACAACCAAGGAAAGTGTGTTTTCTTTCGAGTTTGGGACTTGAGTCCTCATGAGGCACGCCTTAAGGGTTCATGCTCGACCCTTTATAAAAGGAGAGAGAACCCTGGGCTGAGTCTAGGAGAGAAACCCCACGTATTCTCCTTTCTTTATCTTCTTCTTCTTGTTTTTAACATATAAACCTTAACCTTGAAGAGTATAAGCTCTAACACGTGAACCACGAGAGCCATGGCGTCGTATCAGAGTCGTGATGTTCCTTTGAAGGCTTGTGATGATCGAGCAATGACTCGTTGCTCCTGCATGTGCGCAGCACCGCCGGAGGACTGCAACAGGGCTGCATCCTACAGGCCCAAGCACCCGCATACACGACCATCCTGGCTGCGGGTCGGGGCATGGAGAAGCATGGCGGTAGGCTCCGGAGGCATGGGGGCCGTCACTGGTGGTCTTTGGGTCCAGGAGGAGGAAGACGAGCGGTGCCAACCTCTGCTAGGGCGTCCGCAGCCGGAAGACGCGAGGAGGAAGAAGACAGAACAGATTGGACAGTTTTGCCCTTCGCGAGCGGAAGCAAAGGCTGACTTAACCGAGGGCACAAAGGACATTACGAAATGTTTTCCAAATTCACGAGATCGCTGCATGAGTAAAGTGACGTGGCGCAATCCCATTGTTCAGAAGTAAGTCAATTTTGTTAAATTCGTATCTCCTCAACTGTAGCTCAGATTAGCACACATAAAATATGAAATTTGCTCACAAAACCAAGGGGAATCCATTAAAAATATAATTGGAGTCTGATTATGCTTGCAATCCGAAAAGTAATAGAAGTTATTAACTTTAATTTAATGATGATTAAAGAAACCCTAATTGGGAATGATTAATGTCATTAGTAGAGTTTAACTGATGATTAAAGTTGATATTAACATGTTAATCATAAAGAGATACATTAAGATTGAAAAAGATGAACTTTGCACGTAATTCATTTAATTTAGAGTTTATGTGCATAAATAGGCTTTAATGGGCCTTGAAACCCTAATGCTGACTAATTCGATTATTAATGTCTTTAGTTGATTAATTTCATGATTAAAGTTGGAATATGCTGAATCTAATCTATTTCGAGCACTAAAGTTCCTAATTTGTGGATAAATACCCTAAAAGTAGTAATTAGGGTTTTCTCATGACTAAAAAGTGAAATTAATAGCAGATCGAGTTCATATGTGATTTAGACCAGAATGAACTATGAATTTATGATAAATGTGTATAAAGATATTGTCATGGATTTAAGGGATAAAAATAGTAGCTTTAATGAAAAAGAAGCTTAATTGATGATTAATGTGCCTGTAATATGAAAATATGGTTATATGTTGTTAAGATAACCTTAATGTCGAAGAATAGATGATATAATTAGGGTTTAATATGGTAAAAGATTAAGGGAAACCCTAATTGCAAAACAAAACTCTAAAATGGATACAGAAACCCTAGAAAGTGAATCCAAGTTAATAAAGTAGGATCTTGATAAAGTGTGTGATAAATAGAGTACATATTCTTTTCAGGAATTATGTGATTGTTGAATTACTTGGATTGCATGCTTGGTTGGATTTTCTTAATGCTTCTGAAATCATCAAATCAGGTATTTGGTTACGCTTATGACTACTTGAATTAGTTTTCTGGGATTTTATCGATGTTTCCATCGTGGCTTGAATTAAACTGTTGTATGTATTTAATTCATGTAAAGTATAATGTGAATATGACTATCACATAAGAAATATGCCTACTAGCTCAGATCCTAGTCCCCTCTATAGCTTAATGGGTTGACCTAGTAAATGGCTACCAATGGAGTAGGCCCATCAGGTCATTGGATGAATTAGTAAATGGCTACCAATGGGGAAGGTCCATCAAGTCACATTGAGTTAGAGATTGGAGTACCTATGGGTAGTGCCATGTGACTCAACCCTAGATATTGATCTAGTAAATGGCTGCCAATGCGGTAGGCCCATCAGGTCATTGGATGACTTAGTAAATGTCTACCAATGGGGTAGGTCCATCAAGTCACATTGAGTTAGAGATTGGAGTACCTATGGGTAGTGCCATGCGACTCAACCCTAGATATTGATCTACCTGTTAGGTAGGATCATGCGGGGTTTAATAAGGATCTACCGAGAGAGAGGTAGTATCTCAATCTGTTGTAGGGACAGCACAGAGATAGGGGATAGGAAAGGATTGAGTAGTATGGTTTAAAACACAATCTTGGCTGTTAAATGATAATTGGATGATTACTTTGTTAATATAATTGCACAATTATTGTTTCCCCCACATACCAGCTTCTTGCTGACTGACGTTTTGTTTGTCGGTGTTTTAGGTACAAATGAAAAGAACAAACAGTAAAGTGGCATATGTGGAACTAAATGAGAAATAATATACAGGAGGATTAGATAGGTTAGTATCTTCATGGATAGAAGTTTAGAAATCCCAGCTTTTAAAAGGTAATTAAAGTTTCTTATTTTATACCAGTTTTCAATTTAGTAGTAGAATTTCATAATTATTATTGATTATTTTTCGAACCTTTGATCCTATTAATTGAATAATGGCTCTGACCTTCGGGTCTCCCTTAATTGGGGGTTAGCAGGAGGTGGGTTCGTTACAATTGGTATCAGAGCATAGGTTCCTCAATTAATCTTTAATAATTATAAAATTTTAAAAATTTAGTAGAACCCAAGGGAGTTATTAGAGGATTATCCGAAAGACAAAGTGTCTAGAAAAGAATCACGACCGGGGGCTGGCAATATTTTCCTCCGCACCGCTAGTCGGAATACGAGGACTCCCGGATTGTGTGAATGCCTGGCCGATGTCTTAGGATATGACTCGAAATAAGATACCTTTAGGACTCTCTCATCTTGTTCATCCCTTCTCAACTCAAATTATGTTAAGGACCTTAAGGATTAAGGTTTTCTCTCTTCTCCTCACCCTCTTGAGGTATGTGTAAGGTTGATAAGGATTAAGGAATCCTCCACCAAATAAATAAAAAGCATGTAAATAAGATGTCATGGATATAAGCTTAATAGAGTAAGCGTAAAAGAATAGATACATACTTAGGTCGTATGACATAAGTTGTCATTGCCCTCAGGACAGGCCTGAGACTAGACCTTCTTGTCAGGAGGATGAGTAGAGAAAGTGAGTCTTGGAGGTAGAGATCTTCATTAAAGTAGAGACCTAGCGCATCCTCTGAGGATGAGGTTAACCCTAACCCTAAGTGTAGGTTAGAGGGAGAGATGACATGATGAGTTAGTTCTCTTGGTAGACCAGATGTTTGGATGGTCATGCCTTTGGGATGCCATATGAGCCATGAGAGGTTGGATGACCTAGCACTTTTGGAAACCCAACCCTGGGAAGGGTCGTGTACGTTTGAGCGAAGGATAGTTTCTTCATGGATGAAGTTAGAAAGGAACCTATAGAACCCTATGGGCTTGTGCAAGTAGGGTATAGCTTGCACCCAGAGTACGTCAGTAGTGCTGACAGTAGGATGAAACCCTGGATAAGGGATCATGATGGATGGCTTATGAGATAAGCATAAGGGTTTGTGGATAATATTGAGCCAAACATGAGTTGAGTAAAGGCTTCACCCAGGTGGGGATATGCTGGTAAGATTGAGCCAACTTCATGTAGTGAGGTTGGATGTGGAGTTAGATCTAGAGAAAGAAAGCAGGACCCTAGAAAGAAGGTTGGAAGCTTAGATTATGAGACATGAGGAATAGTGGATGCTTCTAGTACCTATGGTATAAGTGATTACCTGATGGATGAGATAAAGAGTGCTTTAGACCCTGAGGAGGTTTGAGTAACCGGTTGTGAGGTTTTATACCTAGTTGGTTGTCCTGGGAAAGGACTCAACCCTGAAGCGTTACTCGAGTAGAGGGATCATGAAAGTACATGACTTACCTTGGACATGCTTGATTCATGGTTAAGAGATTGGGCACGTAGTTGGATACCCAAAGGAGAACCTAGGGTTCCTAGGCTTAAGAAGGGAAGCAGTGTATCCGATGCTCGTGATGAAATTTGAGTCTCTATAGTTTCGAGCATGGTACTCCTCATGTGTAGAGGTAAAGGAAATCCCTTAAGTTAAGGGTATGTTTGATGAACCCCTCACGACTAAGTTGATCTAATGTTTAGGATGAGAACAAGTGTGACCTAGCATGGTTTAGTAGGTACTCTGGTGCCTTAGTAGTTGCTGGATTAAGCATGCTCATGTGAATGTAAACCCTAAGGACGCGTGTGACCTTTGTTATCAAGGTGTAGTTTCCTCCCATCCTGGGAGAGGGACCCTTTGGTAGGGAGTTTACCAGTTTGGTTGTTTTTGAGGTAACCTAAGGAGGGTTCATAGGATCTTGAGAAGCTAAGTGAAAAGTACATGGAACGAGGATGAACCTGTAGACCCATAGATTATCGTCTCTACGTGCATGTGGATATGTTACCATGAAGGTAATCGGTATGGGACCTGACCAAGGTAGACAAGTTGTCATGACCCCTATGAAAGGATGAAAGTCAGCCCATGAA
Source organism: Alisma plantago-aquatica (assembly GCA_963693085.1). Classification (NCBI taxonomy): domain Eukaryota; kingdom Viridiplantae; phylum Streptophyta; class Magnoliopsida; order Alismatales; family Alismataceae; genus Alisma; species Alisma plantago-aquatica. Next base: position 1,988,995,713 of record OY856409.1, read on the forward strand.
TACAGAGAGAGAGAGATATGAAGGCTTGGATAAGGTTCTAAGTTGGACATGTACTATAATAGAATCCTAAATCTATCCTAGGGTCAGGTAGGGATAAGACCGATGAAAGAAGGAATTGCCTAATTCCCTAGTTGCACATGACCATAGGATCGGGAGGTAACAACTATCATTGTATGAGGGCCATGGGTTAGGAGTTTGATCACCTTCATGAACTCATGGGACCCAAAGGGCAGATGAGTAGGGCACTCTCTGGATGCAAGAGGGAAGAGGGATGACCCCAAAAGTGTCGGCACCCTATAGGCCCAGGGGAGATAACCAAGGATTGTGTGTAAACCCCAGTAGGTTCGAGATCAGTTTTCCATGAAAGTAACTTTGATATCATGATGCTTGTGATGTAGAGACATAAGTTGCACGTTTCAACTTAAAATTGAAAGTGTACTGGCGATGTGGTATGTATCATCTCTACTCTTGGAACAGGAAGAACTTTGTGTTTGGACGGCCGCCAAATGCTTATTTCCTCTTGTTATGGGAAGGAGAGATGGGACAGTACGCATGCCATACACCGAGGATAAAAGATGATGCGAGTTGGAACGTTGCTATAAGGAATGAGGACAAAGATGATAACATACCCCTGTGGAGCGAATGATACATGGATGGTTTACAAACACTAAAAGTATTAAGGAAATCATCTTGTGAGGATGTTTTATCTTGAACTAGGTGGTTTTTTTTTGCAAGTGTTACAAGGAATCACAAGGTGGAGCCTGATAACTAAGAGGATGAGCTCAAAGATAGACTTAGAGTTTGAGATAAAATGATAAGTAGAATACATGGAGGTGTATGTCTTCAACATTACCCATTATATAAGAAGTGGTAATGGATGCTCTGGTCGAGATGTAGCTGCCTAGTTTGTCTAGAAGAGGTTGTTGGGCTAACCCTATGTTTGAAAAAAAAGATGTGTTTTGGCTAACACACAGATGTAACAAGATATGTTGAACAAGTTAGTGGTTTTTTGGATAGCCAACTTAGTCCGTGATATCATGAAAGGATGGTTGTCGAACCTCAGATACACTTCTTTGGACAGGAAGGTAAGAAAACCCTGATGAGAGTAGTTTAGGGATTCTGAGGATCGACCTTGAGGAATCATGACATACATGAAATCATGATCACCATACACCATGAAACTACAAAGATAGTATGTGATGGAAGAGCTTTGGATGCCTGATACATGTTGCATGTGGCCATGCAAGCTAGGAGGTGAAGGACGAACACCAGTAACTCGGTGCGTGGATGTAAAGTATAAAGAGTCCCTGAGAGAGAATGGGATTTCATCACTATGGATGTTATGGTAAGTCTCCCCTGGACCAAGGAAGGTCGAGATCCAATATGGGTTATGGTGGATCGCCTTACCTAGATGACATGAGAAAGGAAGAGCACTATCACGGGACAGATTCAATTGAACTACTTAAGAGAGAAAGATGGTTCAATTACACCCTGATGCGAGTTCGAAAGTTCTTGGGTATGACCAAGGTTCACTTCCATGAGGTGGAAGTGGATACATAAAGAACTTGATGATAGTACAGTTTATCACCCCATACTAATGGACAATATGATCCAGACTAGAGGGTGTGATGAGAGCATGTGTGCTCATTTAGGGTGATACATAGAGACGGTTCTTAAGATGAGATGTTAACCACCATAACCTTTATCAGGATGCAAGAAGTCTTATAGAGAGGATGTGTCGATCACCACTTCATTAAGATGATGTTGGTGAAGGAGGCCTCGCAAAGGTCAGAAAAGAACCACAATTTGTGCAAATGAAGTCACTTTGATCGTGCAATGGCTGAGAGAGAGAGCCCAGTGGTGACATGAGTCACGAGCTGATGCAATGCAGACTGACATGCAATTTACTATGGGAGAATATGTGATGCGAAAATCCGACCCCTCTAAGCTACAACTGAAAATGTTGAGTCCCTGATATATGGGTCCATTTGAGATGGATTGGTGGAGATGGTTGTGTTTAGCCTTGCCCCTCAGGATAATGAGATGAATAAATGTGTCCCATGAGTCCGATCTAGAGCACTATGTGAGGTACCCAAGCCATGTGTTGAGCCCTGAACGTATTCAACTTTTGAGAGGCTGAAATGTCCTGAGTCACCTATGAGGGTACAATGTACCAAGGTAAGAAAGAACTCCGATGAAAGAATATGAGATGATGAAGGTTCTTGGGAAGCACCATGGAAAGGGTGACGCAACGTGGGAGACAGAATGGACACATGAAAGGCTTATCCTGTTTGTTTGCTTGCTTGATGGAATTTTGAGGGAAAAATTCTTATAAGAGGGGAAGGATGTTACAACCCCAATTTTGGGTTCATTTGGGTGAGAAATGTAATTTATCACATAAAAGATATTTGAACAAATAAATATATAATTTTTTTTGAAAAAATGGATTTCGTTTAAAATAGCCTTGATGATTGTGTTGTGGGCTTTATTGGCTATTGGGCCTAATAACAAGGAAATCCAATTAATAAATGAATAATTGAGTTTTTGAGAAAATAAAGGTGTGGAAACCTCTAGAAGGCAAAATAACTTAATACAAAGGTGGATTTCGTTCCACATGGGTTCCTTGGATTCTAAGGAGTCCAAAGTTGCAAAGAAAAGCAATAAGAAAAGAAAAGATTAATTAAGTATTTCTTTATTAAGAAAGAAATTGAAAACAATAGTAAAAGGTGGAAAACAAGTGGAAAGAGGTATAATTGAGTTATCCTTAGTGGAATTTCGTATTCCAAGGATTCCTAATGATAAAAGGAATGCTAATGAGGAAAATAAAAGAGGAATAAAGAAAAATCCTCAAAAAGAAATATTTTAATGAGAAATACACATGATAATGAAGAATAATGCATTTAGATGCATCTAGAAGGATAATGAGTATCCAATAAAAAGGATTTCGAAATAATAGAGTTTCTTGGGATCCAAGGAGTCCCAATGAATAGGAAAGAAAGAGAAAATATCAAAATTGCAAAATAAGGAGTTAATGTGAGTATGCAATTAATGTAATATGTGGTATTGCTAAAAAGAAAGTAATTGCTATTAAAGGGAAATAGGATTTTGTTCCTATGGATTAAAAAGAGCAAGTATTAAGAAGATGAAAGAGAAATTTCGAATTCCTAATATCCCTATAATAGGAGATAATGAAGAGAGAGAGAGAGAGATGGTTGCTTCACAACCAAGGAAAGTGTGTTTCCTTTCGAGTTTGGGACTTGAGTCCTCATGAGGCACGCCTTAAGGCTTCATGCTCCACCCTTTATAAAAGGAGAGAGAACCATGGGCTGAGTCCAGGAGAGAAACCCCACATATTCTCCTTTCTTTATCTTCTTCTTCTTATTTTTGGCATATAAACCTTAACCTTGAAGAGTATAAGCTCTAACATGTGAACCACGAGAGCCATGGCATCGTATCAGAGTCGTGACGTTCCTTTGAAGGCCTGTGATGATCGAGCAATGACTCGTTGCTCCTGCATGTGCGCAGCACCGCCGGAGGACTGCAGCAGGGCTGCGTCCTGCAGGCCCAAGCACCCGCATACATGGCCATCTGGGCTGTGGGTTGGGGCATGGAGGAGCACGGCGGTAGGCTCTGGAGGCATGGGGGCTGTCACTGGTGGTCTTTGGGTCTGGGAGGAGGAAGACGAGCGGCGCCAACCTCTGCTAGGGCGTCCGCAGCCGGAAGACGTGAGGAGGAAGAAGACAGAAAATATTGGACGGTTTTGCCCTTCGCGGGCGGAAGCAAAGGCTGACTTAACCGAGGGCACGAAGGACATTTCAAAATGTTTTCCAAATTCGCGAGATCGCTGAATGAGTAAAGTGACGTGGCGCAATCCCATTGGTTAGAAGTACGTCAATTTTGTTAAATTCGTATCTCCTCAACCGTAGCTCGGATTAGCACGCATAAAATATGAATTTTGCTCAAAACAATGAGGGGAATCCATTAAAAATATAATTGGAGTCTGATTATGCTTGCAATCCGAAAAGTAATGGAAGTTATTAACTTTAATTTAATGATGATTAAAGAAACCCTAATTGGGAATGATTAATGTGATTAGTAGAGTTTAACTGATGATTAAAGTTGATATTAACTTGTTAATCATAAAGAGATACATTAAGAACGAAAAAGATGAACTTTGCACATAATTTGTTTAATTTAGAGTTTATGTTCATAAATAGGCTTTAATGGGCCTTGAAACCCTAATGTTGACTAATTCGATTATTAATGGCTTTAATTGATTAATTTCATGATTAAAGTTGGAATATGCTGAATCTAATCTATTTCAAGCATTAAAGTTCCTAATCTGTGGATAAATACCCTAAAAGTAGTAATTAGGGTTTTCTCATGACTAAAAAGTGAAATTAATAGAAGATCGAGTTCATATGTGATTTAGACCATAATGAACTATGAATTTATGATAAATGCATATAAAGATCTTGTCATGGATTAAAGGGTTAAAAATAGTAGCTTTAATGAAAAAGAAGCTTAATTGATGATTATTGTGCCTGTAATATGAAAATAGGGTTATATGTTGTTAAGATAACCTTAATGTCGAAGAATAGATGGGATAATTAGGGTTTAATATGGTAAAAGATGAAGGTAAACCCTAATTGCAAAACGAAACTCTAAAATGGATACAGAAACCCTAGAAAGTGAATCCAAGTTAATAAAGTAGGATCTTGATAAAGTGTGTGATAAATAGAGTACATATTCTTTTCAGGAATTATGTGATTTTTAAATTACTTGGATTGCATGCTTGGTTGGATTTTCCTAATGCTTCTGAAATCATCAAATCAGGTATGTGGTTACGCTTATGACTACTCGAATTAGTTTTCCGGGATTTTATCGATGTTTCCATCGTGGCTTAAATTTAACTATTGAATGTATTTAATTCATGTAAAGTATAATGTGAATATGACTATGACATAAGAAATATGCCTTCTAGCTCAGATCCTAGTCCCCTCTGTAGCTTAATGGGTTGACCTAGTAAATGGCTACCAATGCGGTAGGCCCATCAGGTCATTGGATGACTTAGTAAATGGCTACCAATGGGGTTGGTCCATCAAGTCACATTGAGTTAGAGATTGGAGTACCTATGGGTAGTGCCATGCGACTCAACCCTAGATATTGATCTACCTGTTAGGTAGGATCATGTGGGGTATAATAAGGATCTACCTAGAGAGAGGTAGTATCTCAGTCCGCTGTAGGGACAGCACAGAGATAGGGGATAGGAAAGAATTGAGTAGTTTGGTTTAAAACGTAATCTTGGCTGTTAAATGATAATTGGCTGATTACTTTGTTAATATAATTGCACAATTATTGTTTCCCCCACATACCAGCTTCTTGCTAACTGACGTTTTGTTTGTCGGCGTTTTAGGTACAAATGAAAAGAACAAACAGTATAGTGGCATATGTGGAACTAAATGAGAAATAATATACAGGAGGATTAGATAGGTTAGTATCTTCATGGATAGAAGTTTAGAAATCCCAGCTTTTAAAAGGTAAGTAAAGTTTTTTATTTTATACCAGTTTTCAATTTAGTAGTAGAATTTCATAATTATTATTGATTATTTGTCGAACCTTTGATCCTATTAATTGAATAACGGCTCTGACCTTCGGGTCTCCCTTAATTGGGGGTTACCAGGAGGTGGGGTCGTTACAATTGGTATCAGAGCATATGTTCCTCAATTAATCTTTAATAATTATAAAATTTTACAAATTTAGTAGAACCCAAGGGAGTTATTAGAGGATTATCCAAAAGACAAAGGTGTCTAGAAAAGGATCACGATCGGGGGCTGGCAATATTTTCCTCCGCACCGCTAGTCGGAATACGAGGACTCCCGGATTGTGTGACTGCCTGGCCGATGTCTTAGGATATGACTCAAAATAAGATACCTTTAGGACTCTCTCATCTTGTTCATCCCTTCTCAACTCAAATTATGTTAAGGACCTTAAGGATTAGGGTTTTCTCTCTTCTCCTCACCCTCTTGAGGTATGGGTAAGGTTGATAAGGATTAAGGAATCCTCCACCAAATTAATAAAAAGCATGTAAATAAGATGTCATGGATATAAGCTTAATAGAGTAAGTGTAAAAGAATAGATACATGCTTAGGTCGTATGACATAAGTTGTCATTGCCCTCAGGACAGATCTGAGACTAGACCTTCTTGTCAGGAGGGTGAGTAGAGATGTGAGTCTTGGAGGTAGAGATCTTCATTAAAGTAGAGACCTAGCGCATCCTCTGAGGATGAGTTTAACCCTAACCCTAAGTGTAGGTTAGAGGGAGAGATGACATGATGAGTTAGTTGTCTTGGTAGACCAGATGTTTGGATGGTCATGCCTTTGGGATGCCATATGAGCCATGAGAGGTTAGATGACCTAGAACTTTTGGCAACCCAACCCTGGGAAGGGTCGTGCAGGTTTGACCGAAGGATAGTTCCTTCATGGATGAAGTTAGAAAGGAACCTATAGAACCCTATGGGCTTGTGCAAGTAGGGTATAGCTTGCACCCAGAGTACATTAGTAGTGCTGACAATATGATGAAACCCCTGGATAAGGGATCATGATGGATGGCTTATTAGATAAGCATAAGGGGTTATGGATAATCTTGAGCCAAACATGAGTTGAGTAAAGGCTTCACCCAGGTGGGGATATGCTGCTAAGATTGAGCCAACTTCATGTAGTGAGGTTGGATGTGGAGTTAGATCTAGAGAAAGAAAGCAGGACCCAAGAAAGAAGGTTGGAAGCTTAGATTCTGAGACATGAGGAATAGTGGATGCTTCTAGTACCTATGGTATAAGTGATTACCTGCTGGATGAGATAAAGAGTGCTTTACACCCTAAGGAGGTTTGAGTAACCGGTTGTGAGGCTTTATACCTAGTTGGTTGTCCTAGGAAAGGACTCAACCTTGAAGTGTTACTCGAGTAGAGGGATCATGAAAGTACATGACTTACCTTGGACATGCCTGATTCATGGTTAAGAGATTGGGCACGCAGTTGGATATCCAAAGGAGAACCTAGGGTTCCTAGGCCTAAGAAGGGAAGCATTGTACCCGATGCTCATGATGAAATTTGAGTCTCTATAGTTTCGAGCATGGTACTCCTCATGTGTAGAGGTAAAGGAAATCCCTTAAGTTAAGGGTATGTTTGATGAACCCCTCACGACTAAGTTGATCTAATGTTGAGGATGAGAACAAATGTGACCTAGCATGGTTTAGTAGGTACTCTGGTGCCTTAGTAGTTGCTGGATTAAGCATGCTAATGTGAATGTAAACCCTAAGGATGTGTGTGACCTTTATTATCAAGGTGTAGTTTCCTCCCATCCTGGGAGAGGGACCCTTTGGTAGGGAGTTTACCAGTTTGGTTATTTTTGAGGTAACCTAAGGAAGGTTCATAGGATCTTGAGAAGCTAAGTGAAAAGTACATGGAACAAGGATGAACCTGTAGACCCATAGATTACCGTCTCTACGTGCATGTGGATATGTTACCATGAAGGTAACTGGTATGGGACCTGACCAAGGTAGGCAAGTTGTCATGACCCCTATGAAAGGATGAAAGTCATCCCATGAATACAAAGAGAGAGAGATGAAGGCTTGAGTAAGGTTCTAAGTTGGACATGTACTATAATAGAATACTCAGTCTATCCTAGGGTCAGGTAGGGATACGACCGATGGAAGAAGGAGTTGCCTAATTCCCTAGTTGCACATGACCATAGGGTCGGGAGGTAACAACTATCATTGTCTGAGGGCCATGGGTTAGGAGTTTGATCACCTTCATGAACTCATGGGACCCAAAGGGAAGATGAGTAGGGCACTCTCTGGATGCAAGAGGGAAGAGGGATGACCCCAAAAGTGTCGGCACCCTATAGGCCCAGAGGAGATGACCAAGGATTGTGTGTAAACCCCAGTAGGTTCGAGATCAGTTTTCCATGAAAGTAACTTTGATATCATGATGCTTGTGGTGTAGAGACATAAGTTGCACGTTTCAAATTAAAATTGAACGTGTACTAGCGATGTGGGATGTATCATCTCTACTCTTTGAACAGGAAGAACTTTGTGTTTGGACAGCCGCCAAATGTTTATTTCTTCTTGTTATGGGAAGGAGAGATGGGACAGTACGCATGCCATACACCGAGGATAAAAGATGATGCGAGTTGGAACGTTGCTACAAGGAATGAGGACAGAGATGATAAAATACCCCTGTGGAGAGAATGATACATGGATGGTTTAAAAACACTAAGAGTATTAAGGAAATCATCTTGTGAGGATGTTTTATCTTCAACTAGGTGGTTTTTCTTTTGCAAGTGTTATAAGGAATCACAAGGTGGAGCCTGATAACTAAGAGGATGAGCTCAGAGATAGACTTAGAGTTTGAGATAAAATGATAAGTAGAATACATGGAGGTGTATGTCTTCAACATTACCTATTATATAAGAAGAGGCAATGGATGCTCTGGTCGAGATGTAGCTGCCTAGTTTGTCTCGAAGAGGTTGTTGGGCTAACCCTATGTTCGGAAAAAAAGATGTGTTTTAACTAACACACAAATGTAACAAGATATGTTGAACAAGTTAGTGGTTGTTTGGATAGCCAGCTTAGTCTGTGATATCATGAAAGGATGGTTGTCGAACCTCATATACACTTCTTTGGATAGGAAGGTAAGAAAACCCTGATGAGAGTAGTTTAGGGTTTCTGAGGGATCGACCTTGAGGAATCATGACATACAGGAAATCATGATCACCATACACCATGAAACTACAAAGATAGTATGTGATGGTAGAGCTTTGGATGCCTGATACATGTTGCATGTGGCCATGCAAGCTAGGAGGTGAAGGATGAACACCAGTAACCTGGTGCGTGGATATAAAGTATAAAGAGTCCCTGAGAGAGAATGGGAGTTCATCACTATGGATGTTGTGGTAAGACTCCCCTGCACCAAGGAAGGTCGAGATCCAATATGGGTTATGGTGGATCACCTTACCTAGATGACATGAGAAAGGAAGAGTACTGTCACGGGACAGATTCAATTGAACTAATTAAGAGAGAAAGATGGTTCAATTACACCCTGATGCGAGTTCGAAAGTTCTTGGGTATTACCAAGGTTCACTTCCATGAGGTGGAAGTGGATACATAAAGAACTTGATGATAGTACAGTTTATCACCCCATACTTATGGAGAATATGATTCAGACTAGAGGGTCTGATGAGAGCATGTGTGATCATTTAGGGTGATACATAGAGACATTTCTTAAGATGAGATGTTAACCACCATAACCTTTATCGGGATGCAAGAAGTCTTATAGAGAGGATGTGTCAGTCACCACTTCCTTAAGATGATGTTGGTGAAGGAGGCCTCGCAAAGGTCAGAAAAGAACCACAGTGTGTGCAAATGAAGTCACTTTGATCGTGCAATGGCTGAGAGAGAGAGCCCAGTGGTGACATGAGTCACGAGCAGATGCAATGCAGACTGACATTCAATTCACTATGGGAGAATATGTGATGCGAAAATCTGACCCCTCTAAGCTACAACTGAAAAAGCTGAGTCCCCGATATATGGGTCCATTTGAGATGGATTGGTGGAGATGGTTGTGTTTAGCCTTGCCCCCTCAGGATAATGAGATGAATAAATGTGTCCCATGAGTCCGATCTAGAGCACTATGTGAGGTACCCAAGCCATGTGTTGATCCCTGAACCTATTCAACTTTTGAGAGGCTGAAATGTCCTGAGTCACCTATGAGAGTACGATATACCAAGGTAAGAAAGAACTCAGATGGAATAATATGAGATAATGAAGGTTCTTGGGAAGCACCATGGAAAGGGTGAAGCCACGTGGGAGCCAGAATGGACACATGAAAGGCTTATCTTGTTTGTTTGCTTGCTTGATGGAATTTTGAGGGCAAAATTCTTATAAGAGGGGAAGGATGTTACAACCCCAATTTTAGGTTCATTTGGGTGAGAAATGTAATTTCTCACATAAAAGATATTTGAACAAATAAATATATAATTTGTTTTGAAAAAATGGATTTAGTTTACAATAGCCTTGATGATTGTGTTGTGGGCTTTATTGGCTATTGGGCCTAATAACAAGGAAATCCAATTAATAAATGAATAATTGAGTTTTTGAGAAAAGAAAGGTGTGGAAACCTCTATAAGGCAAAAGAACTTAATCCAAAGGTGGATTTCATGCCACACGGGTTCCTTGGATTCCAAGGAGTCCAAAGTTGCAAAGAAAAGCAATAAGAAAAGAAAAGATTAATTAAGTATTTCTTTATTAAGAAAGAAATTGAAAACAATAGTAAAAGGTGGAAAACAAGTGAAAAGAGGTATAATTGAGTTATCCTTAGTGGAATTTCGTATTCCAAGGATTCCTAATGATAAAAGGAATGCTAATGAGGAAAATAAAAGAGGAATAAAGAAAAATCCTCAAAAAGAAATATTTTAATGAGAAATACACATGATAATGAAGAATAATGCATTTAGATGCATCTAGAAGGATAATGAGTATCCAATAAAAAAGATTTCGAAATAACAGAGTTTCTTGGGATCCAAGGAGTCCCAATGAAGAGGAAAGAAAGAGAAAATACCAAAATTGCAAAATAAGGAGTTAATGTGAGTATGCAATTAATGTAATATGTGGTATTGCTAAAAAGAAAGTAATTGCTATTAAAGGGAAATAGGATTTCGTTCCTATGGATTAAAAAGAGCAAGTATAAAGAAGATGAAAGAGAAATTTCGAATTCCTAATATCCCTATAATAGGAGATAATGAAGAGAGAGAGATGGTTGCTTCACAACCAAGGAAAGTGTGTTTCCTTTCGAGTTTGGGACTTGAGTCCTCATGAGGCACACCTTAAGGCTTCATGTTCCACCCTTTATAAAAGGAGAGAGAACCATGGGCTGAGTCCAGGAGAGAAACCCCACGTATTCTCCTTTCTTTATCTTCTTCTTCTTGTTTTTGGCATATAAACCTCAACCTTGAAGAGTATAAGCTCTATGATCCAACCCTATTCTAGGGTTGTATCTCATGTCATTTTGCACCTTTATCACATTCAAACGCATTAGAATTACATGTTATTCTCCCCAATATGATTATCATTGCAAATCTACTTATGGATGTTCTTTGCACTATTTTTCAGGTACTTGGACCATGCTTAGATGGAAGAGAGAGAAGGAGGGACCCAAAGAAGGCCCCAAAGTCTCCCTCAACCTATCTCCAGTGGCCAAGAATCACCCCCGAGCAAAGACATCCAAAAATGACAAAGTTAGAAGAGAAATCAAGAAGTCGAACCTCACCACGGCCGTGGCCACAATGCCATGGTCGTGGCTTTTTTGTGCCAAACCAATAGGTTGCAATAGGGAAATCCATAGATCGCCCACGACCGTGGCCTCCCAGCCACAACCGTGGCCACTGAAGACAACACGGCCGTGGCACCCTGCCACGGTCGTGGGAATTAATTTGCAAGAAGTCAGGTTACAACAGGGAATTGGCCTCACTGACCACGACCGTGGCCAAGTCGCCATGACCGTGGCCGATGCTGATCAAGATGCCCGTGGCCCCTCCCCACGGTCAGCTCCAACCCCTCCAAAACGGCTGTGTTACCCAACACGGCCGTGGTGCATGCTACCCACCACGACCGTGGCACTCCGCCATGACCGTGGCCACCACCATCTCACCACTTCCTTCACCCCACGACCATGTTCACCACCCCACGGTCGTCCCCCACTACCCTCACCACGGCCTTGGCACACCCACCACGACCGTGGTGATCACCTACCCTATATAACTTTCCACTGTTTTTCCTATTTTGCCCCCACTTAGCCCTAGCTCCTATATAAGCACTAGTTGCTTCTAGGGCTCGGCAGAGAGCACCCCCTGGATGCAAACTAGCTGCTCCCTTGCCTCCATCACTCCCATCCACCTACTTCCTTGCATTTAATCCCATTTCCACCCATTTTCCACTCATTTCCACCATAGAAACCTAGTTTCTCTAGGTTTCTATCCATCCATTTCACCATTTCCATGCCCTTGAGCACCTTTGGAGGAGGAGGTTCGTGGCCAACAGTAAGGAGGTGAAGGTGGTCGAGCTACATCAAGCATCTATGGCATTTCTTACTCTCTTTCCCTTCTTCTTTGTTCCTAGTTTGATCATGTATAGCTAAGCCCCCTTGTGGTGGGCTGTTTGGGATTAAAATGTTACTTTGATACCATGTTGGGGGATAAATTCTTGTAATGAACTTAATTCATATTTATGATGATTACTTCTTTCTTCCATCTCTTTTCCTATCTTATTGCATGTGGTTTGTGCATCTTGTATGAATTGCTTGTTTTGAGGTTTTTGATGACACTTCATTTCTAGGAGGAATTGGGGTGTATGTGGCAATCTTAGGAATGGCTCCTAGGTCCAATTAGTGGATCCCTAGCTAGCCCCCTTTGTTCCTACATACACATCCCTCCTCCTACAAATGAGTGTGAGATTTGAGTGGCTAGTGTAAGTGAGAGTGATGCAATTGCCTAGGGCCTTCTAAAGGCTAGAGTGGATAGTGGCATGAAGTTAAACCCCTTCATCTCCACTCCCATTTGTACCCTCAACCCTCAATTGTCCACTATCACTTACCCTAGAAACCTAGATTTGGCCAATCTCACTAGAACTAAACCCTACCCTAGTCTTCTACTAGTAGTATAGGGTATGTTCTAATGGCATTGCCCTTGTTGTTTGGTTTGGTAATCTAGATATGAATTGAGCACCATGCATGTTTAATGAACTCCCCCAACTAAAATCAAAGTGACATTCCCCAAACAGCCCACCCACCTTAATCACCTTGCTTAAAACCCTAATCGCTTAGTTTGCTTGCTAATGCTAGCTTAGTTCAATTGCTTTAGTCTAACTTAGTCAATTGCTTAGTTTTACTCTTCATTGTTACCTTAGGCTCTTGCTCTTGCTATTAGTTAGTTTAGTTCGTATTTGCTCCTTGCCTTGCTAGAGTAGTGTAGCCCTTCTTGCTCCTGCTTAGTTAGTTTGATAACTTAGTTTACTAATTTACTTGCTCTTCCATAATTTAGTTTCCATCTCGCATTTCTTGCTCGCTCTCTTAGTTTAATCAACCAACAATCAACCTTAAACCCTAAAAACCTTACTTTCTGCACTAGGAACGTAGCTCACGTCGTCTAACTCTAGCGCCCCCTCTATCTTTGAGGTTCAACCCCGTACTTGCCGCCTCACCTATACTACGACACGACCCCGTGCGCTTGCGGCCGTAGTGTCTTAGTGGACGTAGGTAGTTAGTGTGGGACCATACAAATATCGAAAGCAAAGATCCCATCTCATCCCGTGCCTCCCGACCTCATGGATTGCACTTACTGCAATCCTCTAGCGGGAGCGCACCAAGCTTTCTGGCGCCGTTGCCGGGGATAGAGGCGCTCGGCCTACTTAGATAGTGTAGCTTAGCCTTTCCTTTTTCCCTCACCATTGCTATTATTTATTCTTTGTGTTACTCTTGCATATTGGTTCGCTAACTTGGCTCCTTGTTGTTTGTTTGTGACTTGCGCAGGTGACAGCTGTGCATGCATAGCACGCGTTCGACTTGCACCAACTTCGTGGTTTACGACCCCGAGATTGGTAGAAGAAGGCGTCAAGCTCACCACAACCTACACCGAGAGGCCGAGATGGCACTGAACAACCCGCCACCGGAGGTCCCACCGCCACATCGCCCGCTTCACGAGTACTTCACGCCGGGGAACTACAACTCCCCCATTGCCACTCTAGTTGACCAGATGCCAGGTCAATAGTTCTCCATCCCGCCGGCACTCTTGGGGCTTCTCCCTACATACTTCAGTATGGAGAACGAGAACCCCTACCACCACATAGATCTGTTCCTTGAAATGTGCTCTACCTTCTGCACGCCTGCCGCCACCGACGACTCAATCAGGAGGACGCTCTTTCCGTTATCCGTCAAAGAGAAGGCCAAGGAGTGGTACGTCTCGAGGCCAGAATTGGTCACTTGGAATGAGGTGAAGAACGAGTTTCTCAAGAAGTTCTTCCCCATCGCCAATTTATCCTACATGAGAAGATGCATCACATCGTTTTCCCAAAAAGACAACGAACCCTTCCACGAGGTGTGGGAGAGGTTCCAGAAGTTGCTTCGTGACTGCCCTCATCATGAGGTTCCTTTTTGGCAGCTAGTTCATGCCTTCTACACCGGGCTTGAGGAGCAGAGCCAAAACAATGTAGATTCCTCTTGCGGGGGCATGTTCATGGCAAAGCCACCCGAGGAATCATGGCCGCTGTTTGAGCATCTCACCGAGAATTCACGCCACCGAGCTTCCACTAAAGGGGGGCATTGCGGCCGGAACTACACCCCTCCCCCTTCCTCCGTGGCTCCCGCACGCAATGCCAGCGACCCTGATATGATGAAAATGACTGCTGATATGATGTGAATGATGAAGAATCAAGTGGGTGGCTCTTCTAGCCAACCCGCAATGGATGTGGATACTGTAGACGAGGAGGTCAACACTTTACATTCCTTTGGTGGCCGCAACAACCAGGGCCCAATGTCCAGTTCCTACACTCCCGAGTGGAGGAACCACCCCAACTTCTCCTGGAAACAACAGAACGAGGAAGGGCAAGGGCAGGGGCAGCCAAAGCCACGCTACAGCTCCAAGTTCGAGGACGAGGTACTAGGAAGGCTGAGGAGCCTGGATAAAGTAAAAAAAGACGTCAATGCACATGGGCAGTCTATAAACCGTCTTGAGCAGAGGTTGGACCAAATTTCTCTCTCTTTGGCTAGAAGGGAAGAAGGTAGACTTCCATCTCAACCACTACCAAATCCGAACAATGATGGGGTTTTTCTAGGGAACACTTCGAGTGCTTATGTTCCACCATCTTACCAAGCCCCACCAAACCCCTATGCTCCTCCACCTCCTCAAGCGCCGCTCAATTATCAGTATGATCCACCTCCACCTCACACTTACCAACAACCACCTCCACAATATCACCCCCCACCACAACAACAACCGCAACCCCAATTCATCCTTCAAAACCCCAACTCCCCTCACCAAAGGCCTCCACCACCCGAACAGCCACAACCACCTCCACAAGCTCCCTCTTCTACCACCCATGAGCATGTGAAGGCTGTGACTACGTTGAGGAGTGGCAGGACCTTGGAGAGGCCCCATGGTACAGTTGTTGGCAGAGATGACACTGAGGCAGAGCAGGTTGATACTGAGATGCAGATTGATGATACTATGATAAGAGGCAGTTTTGATACCGTGACGCTGAGCAGTGATACTGTGATACCGAGCCGTGATACTGTGATTCCAGTGATACCAGTGGATGATACTGTTGATTTGGACCGATTGGGTTCCCAACTCCCTCCTTATCCTGATGCACTCGAGGAGCCTTTGATTGCAAAGAAAAAGAAGAAGCATGCAGATGATATTTTGGAGATCTTCAAGCAAGTGAAAATCAACGTACCTCTTCTAGATGCAGTCAAGAAAATTTCGTCGTATGCAAAGTTCCTTAAAGAATTGTGCACCTTCAAAAGAAAGACAACAGGGAGGATGCCTAAGAAGATCAAGCTCACTGAGCAAGTGAGCTCCATTCTCCAACACACCATCCCCCGGAAAAGAAAAGACCCCGGTGCTCCCATCATCTCATGCTACATCGGGGCACATCGCATAGACCAGGCTCTTCTTGACTTGGGGTCTAGCGTAAACTTGATGTCGTATGATCTGTTTGCTGAGCTCCAAATGGGGGAGTTGAGGCCAGCCCATTGCACTCTACAGTTGGCCGACCGATCTGTGAAGACGCCTAGAGGGCGTGTGGATGATGTGATGGTCCGTCTTGATGAGGATACTTCTGCCTTCTTCCCAGCCGATTTTATCATTCTTGATATGGAAAAGGAAGCTAGAAAGGTGCCAATCATCTTGGGGAGACCTTTATTAGCCACAGCTAATGTCGTGATCCATGTGAGGACAGGGACCATGTATGTTACATTCATGCACATGAAGATCCAGTTGAACATCTTCAAGTCTTTTACTACAGCTGAAGTGATAGGGGCCACCGAAGAAGATTGTTATTTGGTGGAATGCCTAGATGAGATTGTTGAAGAGTTCCTGCTTGCGTGGATTGAGACTGCCACTCAAGGTAGAGGTCTTGAACCAATTTTTGAGTTCCCTGACGACGATGATGAAGAAAGTGAAGTGGATGAGCTAGCCCTAGTGGCTGCAAGTGAGGACCTTCCTTCTATTTCTGCACCTTTGAAGAACCCCCTTGAAGCACCCCCCGTTCTTGATTTGAAGAAACTTCCTGAAGGATTGAAGTACGCTTTCCTTGGCTCAAATGACACCCTCCCGGTGATCATTTCCTCCATTCTCTCTCCTAAGCAAGAAGATGCCTTGATGGAAGTCTTGAGGAAGAACATCCAAGCCATTGGATGGTTTATTGCTGACTTGAGAGGGATTGACCCCTCCGTTTGTGTGCATCAGATATACTTAGAAGAAGATGCGAGACCGGCCCGACAAATGCAAAGAATGCTAAATCCAAAGTTGAAGGACGTTGTAACTCAAGAGGTTGTTAAGTTGCTCGACGCAGGGATCATTTATCCCATTTCTGACAGTACGTGGGTGAGTCCCATCCAAGTTGTGCCCAAGAAGGGTGGGATTACGGTTGCAAAAAATGACGATGGTGAGCTTATGTCGGTGAGAGAGCAATCGAAGTGGAGAATGTGCGTAGACTACTGGAAACTCAACGAAAAGACAAAGAAGGATCACTACCCGCTCCCGTTTCTTGATCAGAATTTAGAGAGATTGGCTGGACAGAGCTTCTATTGTTTTCTTGATGGGTACTCGGGATATTTTTAGATTGTTGTGCATCCAGCGGACCAGGAAAAGACGACATTCACTTGTCCAAGTGGTACATTTTCCTATCGGAGAATGCCATTTGGATTGTGCAATGCCCCTTCCACTTTCCAGAGATGTGTAACCTCAATCTTTGCTGACATGCTTGATTCGTCACTCAAAGTTTTCATGGATGATTTTTCAGTTTTTGGGAAAACCTTTGATGAGTGCTTGCTACATCTAGCTGCGGTACTGGAAAGATGTGTGAAAGTTCGCTTAGTTCTATCTTGGGAAAAGAGCCATTTCATGGTACCTGAGGGTATAGTTCTGGGACACCGAGTTTCTAAAGATGGGATTGAAGTTGACAAGGCCAAGGTAGGCCTTATTTCTACACCCGACCTTCCTTCCACCATAAGACATGTTCGATCTTTCTTGGGACATGCAGGTTTCTACCGTCACTTTATCAAGGACTTTCGCAAAATATCAAGGCCACTTTGTCGATTACTTGAGAAAGATGTCGAATTTTAGTTTGATGACAAATGTGTTGAGGCCTTCAATCATTTGAAAGAGAGGCTTATTTCTGCTCCGATCATGCAGCCCCCAGACTTCTCTTTGCCGTTTGAGATCATGACGGATGCATCCGATATGGCGGTGGGGGCTGTGCTGGGTCAACGCGTTGGCCGAATTCCTCATGCTATCTATTATGCAAGAAAAACATTAGACGATGCTCAAAGAAACTATACGACTAGCGAGAAGGAGTTGCTTGCGGTGATCTTCGTTCTTGACAAGTTCCGGTCGTATCTCTTGCAAAAGAAAGTGACAATCTACACGGACCATGCTGTGTTGAAGTATCTCATGTCCAAGAAAGACTCAAAGCCAAGGTTGATCCGATGGATTTTGTTGCTCCAAGAATTTGACATAGAAATTGTGGATAAGAAAGGAATAGAAAATGGTGTTGCATATCATCTCTCCCGCCTTGATGGACCTTTTGATATGACAAGTCCAATCAAAGAGACAATGCCACATGAACAACTCCTCTTAGTCTCATCTGTCCAAAAGCCATGGTACAAGCACATAGCGAATTTCCTAGCTAGTGGGAGGATACCGAGCATGTAGACAAGAGAGGAAAGTAAGAGATTGTTTGCTATGGGTAAAGAACTACATTTGGGATGACCCTAACCTCTTTAAGTATTGCCCAGACCAACTCATTAGGAGGTGCATTCCGGAGATGGAGCAGCAAGAAGTCTTATCTATGTGCCATTTCGGAGTGTGCGGAGGCCATTTTGGAGGGAAACGCACAGCCGCCAAAGTTCTTCAATGTGGATTCTACTGGCCAACTTTGTTCAAAGTTGCTCATGACTTTTGCAAAGGTTGCTTCAAGTGCCAAAAAATGGGCACCATCTCAAAGAGGGACATGATGCCTCTATCACCTATTCTTGTGGTAGAAGTTTTTGATGTTTGGGGGATTGACTTTATGGGTCCTTTCCCTCCTTCTTTCGGGTATGTCTACATCTTGGTCGCCGTAGACTATGTATCAAAATGGATTGAGACTGTGGCAACAAGGACAAATGATCATAAGGTGGTGTGTGCCTTTGTGAAATCCAACATCTTTAGCCATTTTGGTGTTCCAAGGGCTATGATTAGTGATGGCGGGAGTCATTTCATCCACCACACCTTCAAAGGGCTGCTAAAGAGACATGGAGTTAACCATCGCGTAGCTACTCCTTACCACCCTCAAACGAGTGGTCAAGTTGAGTTGGCAAATCGGGAGATAAAGCTCATTTTGGAGAAGGCGGTGCGACCGGATCACAATGATTGGTCACTTCACCTCAATGAAGCTTTATGGGCATATAGGACTGCATACAAGGCCCCGATTGGCACTACACCGTTCAAGCTTGTCTATGGTAAGAGTTTCCATTTGTCGGTTGAGATGCAGCACATGGCATTGTGGGCCTTGAAGACGATGGACTTCGATGAAGAGAAAGCCGTAATGAAAAGAAAGTTTCAATTGCATGAACTAGAGGAAATGGGGCATGAGGCATATGAAATGTCAAAGAGCTATAAGGAAAGAACCAAGTTTCTACATGACAATATCATAAAGAAGAAAGAGTTTGAGCCCGACAAATGGGTATGGCTATACAATTCAAGGATGCAGTTCTTCCTCGGGAAGCTTCGTTCTAGATGGGAAGGTCCTTACCTTGTCAAGAAGGTGTACCCATCTGGGGCAGTGATCATTTGTGCAAAAGAAGGAGCTAAGGAATTCGCAGTTAATGGGCAAAGGCTAAAATCTGTTGTTGATGTCGGCCCGGACAAGGCCAACCAAGATTTCGATATTGTCATGCTTATAGAAGAAGAATCTGAGGAAGAAGAATGCTTGGACGAGGATGAGAAAGGGATTTACTACAAGGATCTTTTGAAGATTCCCAAAAAGTGAAAAAAAGCCCAACAATCAATAAGCCTGGCTGAAGGCGTTAAATTTAGCGCTAGTGGGAGGCAACCCACGTGGTTTGAGATTCTCAAACCCTTCTTTTGATACTTTAGTTTCGTTTTACACAAATACACACACATGCACTTGTGCTTTACAGTTTTTGTTGGAGTTTTGATGATGGCAGGTGATAGACATTAGATAGAGAGGATCTAGAAGTTAATCGTGGTCATTCAGTCATGGTTGTGGCAAAAAGAACAAATAAAATCGAAAGCTCAAGTTTTAAAGTTTGAAAACTAAAGAGACAACCCCAACACGGCCGTGGAGACAGACCATGACCGTGGTGTTCTTGGCCAAACACGGTCGTGGCCCTTTGCCACGACCGTGGGAATTATTGCTACAAATTGGCCAAAGTTACAGGTTGTTTTGAAGATCGGCCATGACTGTGGCGAGTCGACCACGACCGTGGCATAAGGACAAGGCCACGACCGTGGGTGGACGCCACGACCGTGGCGAGGTCAGACCAGGGTTCTCTTCATCGACAACACGACCGTGGCACCCGCCACGGCCGTGCTACCCAACCCTGGCCACGACTGTGGCCCACTGCCATGACCGTGGCCGAACCCGGTTCAGGAAAAAAATATACTTTTAAGCATCCAAAAACGACCCTCCCCCTCATTATTTCGTCTTCCACCTCCAGAAAATGACCGTGGTGGCAGAAAACGGTTCCATGCTCCCCCATTCACCACAAAATTCACCACAATCCACCCCCTTTTGATCCCCAACCCATCCCAAATCGATCCCCAGCCTTCCCTCTCCCTTTCCCACCGTCCAATCTCTCCCAATCGCACCTCCATCTCCATTTTGCCCAACAACTCCCCTACACAAAACCTCCACAAAAACCCTTCCATTCTCACCCAAATCCACCACTAATCATATAACCACCATCCGTACATCACTATCCTTCCATTCCACCCACAAAACCACATCCACACCACCTTCTCCACCAAATCCGAAAATCTCCATCCTACACCACTTTCACCTCCATTTCCGCAATGAAGAAGATTGGGAAGGGTATCACAAAGGGGACGAACATCCTCACTGGAGGGAAACGGCGTTCTAAAAATGCCTCCTCCGATGTGTCTGTTCCATCCCACACCCCATCACCTACCGCTTCCGCCCACCACTCCCTCCATCGGTCGCAATCGGTGAGCAGATCACACTCCCGCTCATCCGATAGCCACCACATCACAGACACCACCTACGAGGGGGAGGAAGAAGAAGAGGAGGAGTCCATGGGTTTCGACATGGACAACGTCATAGATGAAATCGATCCGGAGGCCGCAAGAAGAAATCCAAAATATAAAGCGGCGCCGTCATCATCCAGGTTGCCTCCAAAGCCCACACCACCCCGCCACTCGACGTCTCAGGTGACGGAGAGGCGTGGTGTGCAGCCGCAACCCTCCTGGCAATTGCAGCAAGACGAGGAGCAGACGGCCCACTGGTACAATTTTGACACCAGTTCGGGGTCGCAATCCTATGCGATGGAGGAAGAACAAGATAGTGAGGAGGAAGAGGTGGAGTTGGAGCCAGAAGGAGAAGATGTTATGACATTTTTGGAGGCAGACAGAGAAAAGACCCTGGGTAAAGCATCGACGGGGGTGTCCTATGGTAGAGGGCACAGGAAAAAGAAGGTTGATCTTATCTACCCCGAGTGCATGACGAGGCGAGTCGTCTCCACCAAGTACGGGTCTCAGAAAGTGATCGAGGATCTAGGGATCAAGGAGGCAGTGGAAAGGAACTTAAAGAAAATAGGGTTGTGGGATATCCTTTTCACAATGCAGCCAACCTACGTCGCCTTGACCTAAGAATTCTTTGCTTTTTACTCTCGAAAGGACTAAAGTGAGGGGTTGTGACGCAATCAAATTTTCCATAATGGGCAATGTGCACACCCTCACTTCCACTGAGCTGAATGGGATATTTGCTGCAAGTCTTGAAGAGGCCGTCAAGATGGATGACAGCTTGCTAGAGAAGGTGAAAGAATTGGATTATGCCTATTTCTGGGAGACAATCACAGGCAGCGGCATGTACGATGTAGGAAGATCAAAGACAGTCGCCATAAGCAATCCAATGATGCGCTATGTGCAAAAGGTCGTGGAAAACACAATTGTAGGGAGGTATGATAATCAAGGCTCCATCTCACAAAAAGATATGTTTATCGTGATATCAATGTACCTCAAGAAGCACCTCGACCTTGGTGTTCTGTTGATTGATCATATGAATTCCATATCCTACAAGAGCACTAAACCCTTTGTCATGGGTGGGTTTGTGACTTCGATTGCACAAGCGCTGGGATACGATCTCTCGGGGTTACAGGATGTACTTGAGGCAGAGTTTGTGGACCTCAACTACTTGGTGCGCTTGCACACTATAAAGATAAAGGAAAAGAAGATGATCTATCTTACTACTAGTGTGCCAGACTTCGAGCTCGAGTTGCCATACCACGCGGTGCCTCTTCTTTCCGCGTTGGGAATTAATTTCAATTTGAAAGAAAAACTTTTCAAATGGCACCAAGAACACCCACGAGAGACGTATACAAGGGGAGCCACTGCCGTACATGAAGACATCGCTGAATCTAATGTACAAGGGTAGGAGCATGAAGTAGAAGAAGAATGACAGCCCCGAAGAATTAGGAGGGATGAGGGGACATCCCTGGTGCAGCCGCCCTCAGGGAATGCATATGACATGGCTACCATCCAGGCACACCTTGAGAGTATTCAGAAGACTCAAGGCGACATGCAGCTTGTCCAGCA
The DNA here is from genome assembly GCA_963693085.1 of Alisma plantago-aquatica. Taxonomy (NCBI): domain Eukaryota; kingdom Viridiplantae; phylum Streptophyta; class Magnoliopsida; order Alismatales; family Alismataceae; genus Alisma; species Alisma plantago-aquatica. The sequence continues at coordinate 1,989,017,816 of OY856409.1, forward strand.
GTACATGTGGCAAGATCAACAGTAGATGCACTATCAGATCAACCACTTGTACCAATACCAACATGAACAGGCAGCACGAAACCCCGAATGGGGTGCAGACTTTTGGGGTGGTATAGCTGGACATCCACAGGCGTATCCTCCACCCCAGGATGACTACTAGGGGCACTATTACCAGCATCCTCTGTCAAGATCATCTCCAGACTCAGCTCCTCCTCCAGATCCTCCGCAGATGCCGGACCAGCCACCGCAGCCTTGATTCTCCCTTATCTCCCCTAAACTATAGTTTCATGCTGAGGATAGCATGATTCTAAAGTTTGGGGTGGGTAGGGTGGTATGCACCGCTCTTTCCCTCTTTTTTTCATTTTGATATCACCTCTGCCATCTAGTTAGTTTTACTATTTTTGTTCCTTTGCATGACATGTAGTTGATTTCTGCATTTTTGAGTAATATTTCAAAATTTTTGCTTTTTCAGCCATGCATTGCATCTCATGTAGTTTTCTGCTAAATTTTGCATGTTTTAGCTAGGATTTACTTGCTTTTTACCTAAAATTGTGTTTGAATGTGATTTAGTGCAATTTGACACCTTTTTGGCCAATTTTTCCCAGATTTGATGTTTCTTGTCCAAAAAGCGTGTTTTGACTCAATCTTTACCATATTGAATGAAATTGCTTATCTTTGACAAATACAAGATGATATGCTATGATGAAGTGTTATGTGGTATCAACAAGTAACTTCTTACATGCTCATCACCTCCCTTGGGAATGTGTTGGTTTGATTGAATTATGATCCGAGCAAGCATAGAACGTTTAATGTTTATGGAGTTACTTGATTGATATATGGATTTCATTTGGTTTATTCATGTGAAGTGATATCTATGGTGAAGTGTCGGACTAGTTTTCATGCAGGAGACCTTATGTGGAAGATCATGCCAAGTGACCCCTCTTTGACCCGACCACTCTTTCGTCATATTCATACCTCTCCACCTCATAAAAAGATGCCAAAGTGCACATATTAGCCGTGGCCACCTCCAAAAGTTTGGGGTGGCCACATCTTTATCTCCCCGCTTCACTCTATCCACCATATGCCCTATCTACACCAAGGGCAAGAAAAAGAAAAGAAAAGAAAAAGAAAAACAAAATAAAATAAAAGGATGCTCTTGTTTAAGAGCATTCAAATAAAGAAAAGATGAGTGTGTAAAAACACTCCAAAAATCTTACCGCATCCCTTTATTCCACCTTTATACCCATCGAGCTAGGAAACTTCAAACCTAGCTCACTTTATCCCTTTTCCGCAGCCATGTGGGTCATTTGGCATAACTTGAAGCATAAGGTTGAACGCATGAAGATGAAACGACACTCCTAGTCATCGACGATTAACATCATTATGAAACGGTCTACCCGGAACCTTATGGATGAGATATTGATAACTTGTGTAATCCATGCATTATATGCGAAGTTCATGTGCTATGTGCTCTCTTCATGGTTGGTTTGTGAAAGTAGAAGAGGAGGGAAGTGATTTGCATGTACCTAGTCACCTTTGATCCCATTTAGCATTTATCGCCCATCATATTGCATTTACCATATCTTTTGATTGTGGAAAATGGAAAAGAGATTGAGTTGGAGCATACTTAGGGACAAGTATGTTTCAAGTTTGGGGTGGTGATCCAACCCTATTCTAGGGCTGTATCTCATGTCATTTTGTACCTTTATCACATTCAAAAGCATTAGAATTAAATGTTATTCTCCCGAATATGATTATCATTGCAAATCTGCTTATGGATGTTCTTTGCACTATTTTTGGTACTTGGACCATGCTTAGATGGAAGAGAGAGAAGGAGGGACCCAAAGAAGGCCCCAAAGTCTCCCTCAACCTACCACTAGTGGCCAAGAATCACCCCCGAGCAAAGACATCCGAAAATGACAAAGTTAGAAGAGAAATCAAGAAGTCGAACCTCACCACGGCCGTGGCCACAATGCCACGGTCATGGCTTTTTTGTGCCAAACCAATAGGTGCAACAGGGAAATCCATAGATCACCCACGACCGTGGCCTCCCAGCCACGACCGTGGCCACTGAATACAACACGGCCGTGGCACCCTGCCACGGTCGTGGGAATTAATTTGCAAGAAGTCAGGTTGCAACAGGGAATTGTCCTCACTGACCACGACCGTGGCCAAGTCGCCACGACCGTGGCCGATGCTGATCAAGATGCCCGTGGCCCCTCCCCACGGTCAGCTCCAACCCCTCCAAAACGGCCGTGTTACCCAACACGGCCGTGGTGCATGCTACCCACCACGACCGTGGCACTCCGCCATGACCGTGGCCACCACCATCTCACCACTTCCTTCACCCCACGACAGTGTTCACCACCCCACGGTCGTCCCCCACTACCCTCACCACGGCCGTGGCACACCCACCACGACCGTGGTGATCACCTACCCTATATAACTTTCCACTGTTTTTCCTATTTTTCCCCCACTTAGGCCTAGCTCCTATATAAGCATTAGTTGCTTCTAGGGCTCGGCAGAGAGCACCCCCTGGACGCAACCTAGCTGCTCCCTTGCCTCCATCGCTCCCATCCACCTACTTCCTTGCATTTAATCCCATTTCCACCCACTTTCCACTCATTTCCACCATAGAAACCTAGTTTCTCTAGGTTTCTATCCATCCATTCCACCATTTCCATGCCCTTGAGCACCTTTGGAGGAGGAGGTTCGTGGCCAGCAGCAAGGAGGTGAAGGTGGTCGAGCTACATCAAGCATCCATGGTGTTTCTTACTCTCTTTCCCTTCTTCTTTGTTCCTAGTTTGATCATGTATAGCTAAGCCCCCTTATGGTGGGCTGTTTGGGATTAAAATGTTACTTTGATACCATGTTGGGGGATAAATTCTTGTAATGAACTTAATTCATATTTATGATGATTACTTCTTGCTTCTATCTCTTTTCCTATCTTATTTCATGTGGTTTGTGCTTCTTGTATGAATTGCTTGTTTTGAGGTTTTTGATGACACTTCATTTCTAGGAGGAATTGGGGTGTATGTGGCAATCTTAGGAATGGCTCCTAGGTCCAATTAGTGGATCCCTAGCTAGCCCCCTTTGTTCCTACATACACATCCCTCCTCCTACAAATGAGTGTGAGATTTGAGTGGCTAGTGTAAGTGAGAGTGATGCAATTGCCTAGGGCCTTCTAAAGGCTAGAGTGGCTAGTGGCATGAAGTTAAACCCCTTCATCTCCACTCCCATCTGTACCCTCAACCCTCAATTGTCCACTATCACTTACCCTAGAAACCTAGATTTGGCCAATCTCACTAGAACTACACCTAACCCTAGTCTTCTACTAGTAGTATAGGGTATGTTCTAATGGCATTGCCCTTGTTGTTTGGTTTGGTAATCTAGATATGAATTGAGCACCATGCATGTTTAATGAACTCCCCCAACTAAAATCAAAGTGACATTCCCCAAATAGCCCACCCACCTTAATCACCTTGCTTAAAACCCTAATCGCTTAGTTTGCTTGATAATGCTAGCTTAGTTCAATTGCTTTAGTCTAACTTAGTCAATTGCTTAGTTTTACTCTTCAGTGTTACCTTAGGCTCTTGCTCTTGCTAGTAGTTAGTTTAGTTCGTATTTGCTCCTTGCCTTTCTAGAGTAGTGTAGCCCTTCTTGCTCCTGCTTAGTTAGTTTGATAACTTAGTTTACTAATTTGCTTTCTCTTCCATAATTTAGTTTCCATCTCGCATTTCTTGCTCTCTCTCTTAGTTTAATCAACCAACAATCAAACTTAAACCCTAAAAACCTTACTCTCCACACTAGGAACGTAGCTCACGCCGTCTAACTCTAGCTCCCCCTCTATCTCCGAGGTTCGACCCCGTACTTGCCGCCTCACCTATACTACGACACGACCCCGTGCGCTTGCGGCCGTAGTGTCTTAGTAGACATAGGTAGTTAGTGTGGGACCATACAAATATCGAAAGCAAAGATCCCATCTCATCTCGTGCCTCCCGACCTCGTGGATTGCACTTGCTGTAAGCCTCTAGCGGGAGCGCACCAAGCTTTCTGGCGCCGTTGCCGGGAATAGAGGTGCTCGACCTAGTTGGATAGTGTATCTTAGCCTTTCCTTTTTCCCTCACCATTGCTATTATTTATTCTTTGTGTTACTCTTGCATATTGGTTCACTAACTTGGCTCCTTGTTGTTTGTTTGTGACTTGCATAGGTGACAGCTGTGCATGCGTAGCACACGTTCGACTTGCACCAACTTGGTGGTTTACGACCCCGAGATTGGTAGAAGAAGGCGTCAAGCTCACCGCAACCTACACCGAGAGGCCGAGATGGCACTGAACAACCCGCCACCGGAGGTCCCACCGCCACATCGCCCGCTTCATGAGTACTTCACGTCGGGGAACTACAACTCCCCCATTGCCACTCTAGTTGACCAGATGCCAGGTCAACAGTTCTCCATCCCGCCGGCACTCTTGGGGCTTCTCCCTACATACTTTGGTATGGAGAACGAGAACCCCTACCACCACATAGACGCGTTCCTTGAAATGTGCTCTACCTTCTGCACGCCTGCCTCCACCGACGACTCAATCAGGAGGACTCTCTTTCTATTCTCCCTCAAAGAGAAGGCCAAGGAGTGGTACGTCTCGAGGCCAGAATTGGTCACTTGGAATGAGGTGAAGAACGAGTTTCTCAAGAAGTTTTTCCCCATCGCCAAGTTATCCTACATGAGAAGATGCATCACATCGTTTTCCCAAAAAGACAACGAGCCCTTCCACGAGGCGTGGGAGAGGTTCCAGAAGTTGCTTCGCGACTGCCCTCATCATGAGGTTCCTCTTTGGCAGCTAGTTCATGCCTTCTACACCGGGCTTGAGGAGCAGAGCCAAAACAATGTAGATTCCTCTTGCGGGGGCATGTTCATGGAAAAGCCACCCGAGGAATCATGGCCGCTGTTTGAGCATCTCACCGAGAATTCACGCCACCGAGCTTCCACTAAAGGGGGGCATTGTGGCCGGAACTACACCCCTCCCCCTTCCTCCGTGGCTCCCGCATGCAATGCCACCGACCCTGATATGATGAAAATGATGGCTGATATGATGCGAATGATGAAGAATCAAGTGGGTGGCTCTTCTAGCCAACCCGCAATGGTTGTGGATATTTTAGACGAGGAGGTCAACGCTTTACATTCCTTTGGTGGCCGCAACAACCAGGGCCCAATGTCCAGTTCCTACACTACCGAGTGGAGGAACCACCCCAACTTCTCCTGGAAACAACAGAACGAGGAAGGGCAAGGGCAGGGGCAGCCAAAGCCACGCTACAGCTCCAAGTTCGAGGATGAGGTACTAGGAAGGATGAGGAGCCTGGATAAAGTAAAAAAAGATGTCAATGCACATGGGCAGTCTATAAACCGTCTTGAGCAGAGGTTGGACCAAATTTCTCTCTCTTTGGCTAGAAGGGAAGAAGGTTAATCAACCAACAATCAACCTTAAACCCTAAAAACCTTACTCTCCACACTAGGAACATAGCTCACGCCGTCTAACTCTATCACCCCCTCTATCTCTGAGGTTCGACCCCGTACTTGCCGCCTCACCTATACTACGACACGACCCCCTGCGCTTGCGGGCGTAGTGTCTTAGTAGATGTAGGTAGTTAGTGTGGGACCATACAAATATCGAAATCAAAGATCCCATCTCATCCCGTGCCTCCCGACCTCGTGGATTGCACTTGCTGCAAGCCTCTAGCGGGAGCGTACCACTCTAACACGTGAACCACGAGAGCCATGGCGTCGTATCAGAGTCGTGACGTTCCTTTGAAGGCCTGTGATGATCGAGCAATGACTCATTGCTCCTGCATGTGCGCAGCACCGCCGGAGGACTGCAGCAGGGTTGCATCCTGCAGGCCCAAGCACCCGCATACACGGCCATCCTGGCTACGGGTCGGGGCATGGAGAAGCACGGTGGTAGGCTCCGGAGGCATGGGGGCCGTCACTGGTGGTCTTTGGGTCTGGGAGAAGGAAGACGAGCGGCGCCAACCTCTGCTAGGGCGTCCGCATCCGGAAGACGTGAGGAGGAAGAAGACAGAACAGATTGGATAGTTTTGCCCTTCATGGGCGGAAGCAAAGGCTGACTTAACCGAGGGCACAAAGGACATTTCAAAATGTTTTCCAAATTCACGAGATCGCTGCATGAGTAAAGTGACGTGGCACAATCCATTGGTCAGAAGTAAGGCAATTTTGTTAAATTTGTATCTCCTCAACCGTAGCTCGGATTAGCACGCATAAAATATGAATTTTGCTAAAAAAATGAGGGGAATCCATTAAAAATATAGTTGGAGTCTGATTATGCTTGCAATCCGAAAAGTAATAGAAGTTATTAAATTTAATTTAATGATGATTAAAGAAACCCTTATTGGGAATGATTAGTGTGATTAGTAGAGTTTAACTGATGATTAAAGTTGATATTAACCTATTAATCATAAAGAGATACATTAAGATCGAAACAAATGAACTTTGCACGTAATTCGTTTAATTTAGAGTTTATGTGCATAAATAGGCTTTAATGGGCCTTGAAACTTAATTGATGATTAATGTGCCTGTAATATGAAAATAGGGTTATATGTTGTTAAGATAACCTTAATGTCGAAGAATAGACGAGATAATTAGGGTTTAATATGGTAAAAGATTAAGGGAAACCCTAATTGCAAAACGAAACTCTAAAATGGATACAGAAACCCTAGAAAGTGAATCCAAGTTAATAAAGTAGGATCTTGATAAAGTGTGTGATAAATAAAGTACATATTCTTTTCAGGAATTATGTGATTGTTGAATTACTTGGATTGCATGCTTGGTTGGATTTTCTTAATGCTTCTGAAATAATCAAATCAGGTATGTGGTTACGCTTATGACTACTCGAATTAGTTTTCTGGGATTTTATCGATGTTTCCATCGTGGCTTGAATTAAACTATTGAATGTATTTAATTCATGTAAAGTAAAATATGAATATGACTATCACATAAGAAATATGCCTACTAGCTCAGATCCTAGTCCCCTGTGTAGCTTAATGGGTTGACCTAGTAAATGGCTACCAATGCGGTAGGCCCATGAGGTCATTGGATGACTTAGTAAATGGCTACCAATGGGGTAGGTCCATCAAGTCACATTGAGTTAGAGATTGGAGTACCTATGGGTAGTGCCATGTGACTCAACCCTAGATATTGATCTACCTGTTAGGTAGGATTATGTGGGGTTTAATAAGGATCTACCTAGAGAGAGGTAGTATCTCAGTCCGCTGTAGGGACAACACAGAGATAGGGGATAGGAAAGGATTGAGTAGTATGGTTTAAAACATAATATTGACTGTTAAATGATAATTGGTTGATTACTTTGTTAATATAATTGCACAATTATTGTTTCCTCCAGATACCAGCTTCTTGTTGACCGACGTTTTGTTTGTCAGCATTTTAGGTACAAATGAAAAGAACAAACCGTAAAGTGGCATATGTGGAACTAAATGAGAAATAATATACAGGAGGATTAGATAGGTTAGTATCTTCATGGATAGAAATTTAGAAATCCTAGCTTTTAAAAGGTAAGTAAAGTTTTTTATTTTATACCAGTTTTCAGTTTAGTAGTAGAATTTCATAATTATTATTGATTATTTGTTGAACCTTTGATCTTGTTAATTGAATAACGACTCTGACCTTCGGGTCTCCGTTAATTGGGGGTTACCGGGAGGTGGGTCGTTACAATTGGTATCAGAGCATAGGTTCCTCAATTAATCTTTAATAATTATACAATTTTACAAATTTAGTAGAACCCAAGGGAGTTATTAGAGGATTATCCAAAAGACAAAGGTGTCTAGAAAAGGATCACGACCGGGGGCTGGCAATATTTTCCTCCGCACCGCTAGTCGGAATATGAGGACTCCCGGATTGTGTGACTGCCTGGACGATGTCTTAGGATATGACTCGAAATAAGATACCTTTAGGACTCTCTCATCTTGTTCATCCCTTCTCAACTCAAATTCTATTAAGGACCTTAAGGATTAGGGTTTTCTATCTTGTCCTCACCCTCTTGAGATATGGGTAAGGTTGATAAGGATTAAGGAATCCTCCACCAAATTAATAAAAAGCATGTAAATAAGATGTCATGGATATAAGCTTAATAGAGTAAGCGTAAAAGAATAGATACATGCTTAGGTCGTATGACATAAGTTGTCATTGCCCTCGGGATAGATCTGAGACTAGACCTTCTTGTCAGGAGGATGAGTAGAGAAAGTGAGTCTTGGAGGTAGAGATCTCCATTAAAGTAGAGACCTAGCACATCCTCTGAGGATGAGGTTAACCCTAACCCTAAGTGTAGGTTAGAGGGAGAGATGACATGTTGAGTTAGTTGTCTTGGTAGACCAGATGTTTGCATGGTCATACCTTTGGGATGCCATATGAGCCATGAGAGGTTGGATGACCTACCACTTTTGGCAACCCAACCCTGGGAAGGGTCGTGTAGGTTTGAGCGAAGGATAGTTCCTTCACGGATGAAGTTAGAAAGGAACCTATAAAACCCTATGGGCTTGTGCAAGTAGGGTATATCTTGCACCCAGAGTACGTCAGTAGTGCTGACAGTAGGATGAAACCCCTGGATAAGGGATCATGATGGATGGCTTATGAGATAAGCATAAGGGGTTATGGATAATCTTGAGCCAAACATGAGTTGAGTAAAGGCTTCACCCAGGTGGGGATATGTTGGTAAGATTGAGCCAACTTCATGTAGTGAGGCTGGATGTGGAGTTAGATCTAGAGAAAGAATGCAGGACCCAAGAAGGTTGGAAGGTTAGATTCTGAGACATGAGGAATAGTGGATGCTTCTAGTACCTATGGTATAAGTGATTACCTACTGGATGAGATAAAGAGTGTTTTAGACCCTGTAGAGGTTTGAGTAACCGGTTGTGAGGCTTTATACCTAGTTGGTTGTCTTGGGAAAGGACTCAACCCCGAAGCGTTACTCGAGTAGAGGGTTCATGAAAGTACATGACTTACCTTGGACATGCTTGATTCATGGTTAAGAGATTGGGCACGCAGTTGGATATCCAAAGGAGAACCTAGGGTTCCTATGCCTAAGAAGGGAAGAAGTGTACCCGATGCTCGTGATGAAATTTGAGTCTCTATAGTTTCGAGCATGGTACTCCTCATGTGTAGAGGTAAAGGAAATCCCTCAAGTTTAGGGTATGTTTGATGAACCCCTCATGACTAAGTTGATCTAATGTTGAGGATGAGAACAAGTGTGACCTAGCATGGTTTAGTAGGTACTCTGGTGCCTTAGTAGTTGTTGGATTAAGCATGCTCATGTGAATGTAAACCCTAAGGACACGTGTGACCTTTGTTATCAAGGTGTAGTTTCCTCCCATCCTGGGAGAGGGACCCTTTGGTAGGGAGTTTACCAGTTTGGTTGTTTTTGAGGTAACCTAAGGAGGGTTCATAGGATCTTGAGAAGCTAAGTGAAAAGTACATAGAACAAGGATGAACCTGTAGACCCATAGATTACCATCTCTACGTGCATGTGGATATGTTACCATGAAGGTAACCGGTATGGGACCTGACCAAGGTAGGCAAGTTGTCATGACCCCTATGAAAGGATGAAAGTCATCCCATGAATACAAAGAGAGAGAGATGAAGGCTTGGGTAAGGTTCTAAGTTGTACATGTACTATAATAGAATCCTAAGTCTATCCTAGGGTCAGGAAGGGATAAGACCGATGGAATAAGGAGTTGCCTAATTCCCTAGTTGCACATGACCATAGGGTCGGGAGGTAACAACTATCATTGTCTGAGGGCCATGGGTTAGGAGTTTGATCACCTTCATGAACTCATGGGACCCAAAGGGCAGATGAGTAGGGCACTCTCTGGATGCAAGAGGGAAGAGGGATGACCCCAAAAGTGCCGGCACCCTATAGGCCCAGAGGAGATGACCAAGGATTGTGTGTAAACCCCAGTAGGCATCCAGAGACATGTACTATCTCTTCTCGAGAATTATATACAACAATTACTTTGTTAGAATTACACTTAAGAAACTCAGAATCTCAAGGCATCAAGCCAAAATCTCAGATCGATACATTAAAAGAACTAACTACTAACTCGGAGGACCTGAGAGTACAGAGACGACACATAGGACTTCTATCTACAAGACACAAAAGACAGTACAGTCAACCTGAGTTGTCACTGCTGTAGCTTGCTGCTATTGATGTTCTTCCTCTGCAAGATATTCTCAGTCTCCTCCGTGCTTGTCCACCTAAAAATGTTGGATCCCACGGGGGTGAGACAATTGTAATTGTCCCAGCGAGAGATATAATTCTCCACCAAAAACATTATTATTGTAGTTTAATGATATAAAACTAGGCAGAGGATAAGCAGTTTAAAGCATTCTCATCTTTTAAAGCATTGCAACTATTTATGATAGAACAATAAATCATCTATCCTCTTAATAAGGAATAGGAAGAACATGTATATCATTTATCTACCATATCATTTCAACATCTCAAGCTGTTCCTTATTATCCTAATATGTCACCCATGATTCATTCTTGTTTTCATCTGTTGGCCTTAGCCAATCTGCTAAACAAATATTGAATTATTCCAGACATAAGAGTATACATCATCATATTCTATCTAGGCATTGGACTATGTCAATCCCTTGGTTATAGGCTTCATGCCTCTTCCAGGTATTGGACTTTAACCAATCCTGATTACATCGCTAGACATTGGACTCTACCAATCCTGATTACACAGCCAGGCAGTGGACTCTAACCACTCCTGATTACAGGATTCATGCCTCTGCCAGGTATTGGACTTTAACCAATCCTGATTACACAACCAGGTAGTGGACTCTAACCACTCCTGATTACAGGCTTCATGCCTCTGCCAGGTATTGGACTTTAACCAATCAATTAGGACCATTGGATCAACGTCCAACTACATCATCAAGGATCTCCAACTGGTCTTAAGATCAATTACCCATTTGATCTTGAGAGCAATTACCCATTCGGTCTTGAAATCAATTATCCATTCGGTTTTGTAACCGAATTAACTCAATCGGTTTTGAAAATTGGTTGCCCATGTTGAGGTGTGTGCTTAATATGACATCATCATCTTCAATCTAAAAACCCACAAAACTTTTTGTAATTTCCATGGTTATTTCACCAATCATTCAAATAAAATTTCAAGAATAATGAAGGAATCAACAATTGTTAAAGATATGGAATCAATAACAAAGTTTAAGGGTTCAAGTTATAAAACCCTCCTCCAATTGTGATTCAAGGCTTCAAGCTCACGTCAACAATGGTGGATGCAACTCCTTTCACTATCCCAAGGCTCGTCCTCAAGCTTTGAGTGAAAACGAATGGTTAGAATTGAAGATGGGATCGAGATATGAAGAAATCATGCATTGATTTTCGATTTCCACCATGGAATCAAGGTAAACAAAGGTCAAGAATCTTACCAACAGGTTGGGGGTCGTCCTCCTATTGCTCCAAGATCCCTTGGTCATTTTTTCAAGTAAGAAGTGAAAGTGGATTCGAAATTCCCTTTCAACTCATGGATAAAGGAGCATATATATGAATTTTATTAAAAATTCATTTTAGGAGAGAGAAAGTAGGGATTATCTCCTCCATTTCCTTGCCACTTTCCCCCTTACCTTCCTTGGTTACGAGGATATCTTCTTTGCCTCTTATTCCTATCAATTATCCATGTTTTAAAGAAAAGCAAATTAAGCACCTTAACCCTTATAATAATAATATCCATAAGTTAGTGGATATTTCTTTTTCTTTTAATAATGTGAGTGGGTTATCCACTTGCTTGAGATATTTTCGTGCCTTTGCAAGGCACATGGTCGTCCATTCTTTTGCAAAATCATCCCTATCCTTTTGGTTGAAGGGATCTTCAATTAATATATTTATTTTTGCTTTAAATTGAAGTAAAGTTCCAATTTATGCTTAAATCTTGATTATTTTAATATCAAGATTCTCTCTCCTCCAAAGTGATCCAAATGATGCACCCCCCTCATTTTATTTGCTCTACATGATGCCAAGAAACATTAGGGACTATTTTGAAGTGGTAATTTGTATACTGAACCCTAGGTTTTGGGTAAATTGCATATTACACCAAAACTAGGTTTTAATGCACAAACATTGCTTTATCAACCCTTTATTGGTACTCAGGCTTCCACAAGTCCTTCATCTGCATCATATTCATTCTCATGATGCTCCAAAACATGAGAAACATCTTATCATGCAACATTTGCAATTTAACCCCTCAACTTGGGTAATTTGCATTTTAGTCCAAAACAAGCAAAACAATGTTTCAACATTATTTGAAAAGGACTAAAATTGAAACATAAGTTCCCCTTGAACCTTAATTACTTTTCAAGAAATAAGAGCAAAAATATAATTAACTTTATTAAGAAAAACACCTAGGGTTAAGGAATAACCCATGTCAGGGATGTTACATATCTTGTTGTCATTATAAATTGTGGGTTATTGTATCCAAAGGGTCAATCATTTGATTTGAAAGCCTATACTGATGCCAACTATGTTGGTTGTCATCTTGATTGAGAGAGCACAAGTGATGGTTGTTTCTTGCTAGGAAGTTCCTTGGTTTCTTGGTTTAGTAAGAAACAAAATATGGTTGTTTTGTCTACCACTAAAGCTTAATATATGGTTTTAGGATAATGTTGTGTTCAAGTCCTTCTTGAATGATTATGGTTTTATATTTTCTTCCACATTGATTTTTTGCAATAATACTAGTGCAATAAACTTGGCTCATAATCCCATTCTACACAGTGGTTCCAAGCACATTGAGATTAGACATCACTTTTTGAGAGATCATATTGTCAAGAATACTTCATCATATTGATATGGAGGAACAATTGGTCGATATTTTTAGCAAACGACTTATTTAGGGATATATTAGAAGGGAGTTACTCAATACTCTGCTAGAAGATGTTTACATTGATATATTTGCTCAATATTCTTGATTATACTATGTGTATTACCATTGTCGTTGGTTTCTAACTTGCATCTTGAAATTGTGGCTTTCATTGGACATTCGCTTTTGATACCTTGTACTTGCTTTTATATCTATATCTTAAAACATGGGTGTTATATCAAGGGGAAGTACCCCATTGAGGGGGAGTCATCTTGATTCACATAGACGACTATCTTTTTGAGATGATAATGGGGGATAAATAAAATTAAGCAAAACATTTTAATTTCTTGAATTTCATATTCTCTAGGCTTGATACAAATTTATGCTAAATTGCTTTAAGAGGTGGATATCATGTTTTATATCTCTCTAAGCATATGAGCACACATTTTATGACACTCAAGGATTTGTTCTTCTTAGATATAAAACTCATTTTTATAGTATTTTGCTTATATTTTAGAAATGTTTTCCATCGTCAAAAAGGGGGAGATTGTTGGGTAAAATGGACATCATCTTTTCCTCAATGTTAATGAAGACAAACATTTCATTTTGTAGATCTAACTTATCACTTGAGTATTTAGGGTTCAAGGAGATCACACTCAATGAATAGATGAAGTTAAAATGTTCAAATGATTGCATTTGCATGTTTGTACAACTTGTAATGACTTCTACAAGTGTAACACGTACAAGTATCTAGAAACCATATAAAATCAAGTGTTAGACTTTCCCTATCCACCCAGAACCCTTAGTTAGAATCCCTCCTAGAGTCTAGAGCCAATATCCTCTATTAGAAAAATCAATTGATTGGTTTTTCATAATTTTGTACACCTCCTAACAGGGATTTTTTCAGTCAAGAAACCCTCGGTCAAAAAATTTGTTGATCAAGACATCCCTCGGTCAAAGACTCAGTGTACCAATTTTTTTTTATAATGCACTTGCTCTGAGTCATTTCCGGTCGAGTAGTTTGTGGAACGAGACCCACTTGGTCGAATATTTTGTCGATCGAGATTAGATCGTTAAACTAGTTAACTAATGAAGTTTAAACGACAGCTATCTGTTAAGAGTTAACTTGTACACTTAAACCACACCCGGTTGAAGAAATTGTCAACCGAGAGACTTCTAGTCAAAAATGTTATCGAATGAATTGGGTTGTAGACTGATTTCTAGAAACAACTAAATTAGTCGTTGTACCTAACATTAAATCATTTAAAACCACTAATTCTCCATTAAGAACCCTCTAGACACTTTCATAAGATACCATAATCACTTGAAACCCACTCATATCATTAGAAGTGACCTTCAGACACCAAAACCACACAAACTACACTTGATCAATCATTCAAGAGAGAAAAAGAGCTGAATTATATTTTCTATCTTCTTCCTTGAGCTCTAAGTTAGTGTCCTATAGCTACAATATCCTAGCCACCACCTAGAAACATCCATCCTAAGTGGTTAGGAGGTCTAACACTGATATAGAATCAAAGTGATGTAATACATTGACATAATCTTCCTTCTTCCAATCTACTTCTCCAAGTTTATGTAAATGTTCTCCCTGACTACTCCAAGTGTGGGAGGTTGTCTGAGGGGGCTTGTTCGGAGCTACTTCAAGGTGTGAAGGCTGCTCCAAGGTGATTGGAGCTACTTCAAGGTGTGAATGTTGCTCCAAGGTGATTGGTGTTACTTCAAGGAGGTGAAGGTTGCATCAAGGTGGTGGATTTGGATCTTCATCCTCTCCTTGGGTTCTCTTCCGCGTATTAGTAAACACGATTTTTAAGTGAAGTGATTGTATTTTATTGTAATTCCTTGAGTGGTAATAAAATTGATCACTTGCAAATTCCAATTGGAAACAATTGGGTAGTGGAATGATATCCTTCGATTCAAAGGGTGGAACCACTCTAAATTGTGACTCCTCCTTATGTCCCTCTCTTTCTTGCAATTTAAGTATTAAATTAATTTTAAAATTATTAAAAGTTTGATTGACCACCCCCTCTAGATTTTTCACTGGAGTGATGAAGTTTTATTCTTTCTATGACTGGATTAAGGAGAAGAATGTACCCGAGGCGATGTAGATTAGATCTGACCTAGTTCCTTGACCATGGTTGTTGTTGTGGAGGCATCGTCATCATCTTCAGATCAGGTTGCTCGGTCCTCATTTCTCCTCTAACCCTCTCTAGCAACAATGTGTGTTGCTCGATCATTGCAAGATAGTTGTTGCAGGCTCCTTTGTGAGTATAACCCTGAGACCTAGACCAGACCATGGTGGTGATGACTCTGCCTAGGAACACATTGGCCGACTTCCTGGACAAGCTAGGGTCTTAACATACATTTTCCTAATGGTAGATGGGACTAGGTTTGAACATAGCCTCCTTTCAGCAACCGCACCACCATCACGACACCATGCCAGTGAGAAGGAACCCTAGGTATAGGAGGAAGGTGACAATAAAGGTATAAAGGGAGAAGGAAAGATGAATTTGTTGGTTTTTGTGTGAAGTCTTCATATATATGGGCATACACATACTCCTCTCTTAACCTTAGTTCCCTTCTTCTCTTTTCATAAGAAGAATATGCTTAACGTTGGAAAAAAAATAACTTCGTGCCTCCTATATTTCCTTATTTATTGACTCTTAAGTATTTTAAATCTATAAATCATGTTTCTATGTGAAAGAAACCATCATCTTCCATATAACATAGAGTTTCCAATATTGATATCAAAGGATAAACAATTGATATCTTCCTAATTTATATTTGGTCTTTGATGTTTATCAAAAAACTCCCTCTTTGATATATCCTTTAAGTCCATCACATTTATTCCAGGGAAACTCACCATTACTTTCTCAATTTATATTTAGTATTATTAGGATTTATTTTGTACATAAAATTTGCTATTTTAAAGATTTCATTCAATCCATACCATTATCTCTTGAAGTAT
This sequence comes from Alisma plantago-aquatica, assembly GCA_963693085.1. Classification (NCBI taxonomy): domain Eukaryota; kingdom Viridiplantae; phylum Streptophyta; class Magnoliopsida; order Alismatales; family Alismataceae; genus Alisma; species Alisma plantago-aquatica. The sequence goes on from OY856409.1 coordinate 1,989,033,708, forward strand.
CGTTTTCCTCCAAATTTCTAAAATTCTCTTCCTTTCCTTATTATTTTTTAGTATCCTAAAAGTCAGGTCGAGATATTCATGTTTGATGCCCAAATATTGTGTTTCAAATCATGTCTATATAATTATTCTTTTAATTATCTAAACCACCATAAATCCTATTTCTTATGGAAACTTGCATATTATCTGATATTCCAGTAGTCTAGTAATTAACAAAGTCACCATTCATTATTTATGCTTAAAAACTGTCTTTTCTAGTGATTTCCGTACAATTCCATATTTAACAATATCAATTGTCCATTACTTTAGAAATCCCTTTATTGTTCGATTTTCCATTCTTTATTTGGTCCAACATTATTAATAGATTATTTCAAACAAACCTCTTTCATTTCTTTAACTAATTCTACAAGGACATTATATTTCCATGAATAATACCATAACAGAAGTTACTTATCAATCGATTGCTTATGTTTATGTAATTTAATTTTACCAAAATTGGGGATATAACATTCACCTCTCCTTATAGGAATTTTAGCCCCAAAACTTAACCCTAGTATGTTCAAGGTCAATGATATCCCATCTTAATATCACAACTTAGGGTTAGAAATCGTATTTATATTTCTATAACAACTTTTATTGATGTGCAAATTCCTCAAATTATTACTAATTACTTGAATTGAATTCAAGGTGTACTCACCTCCTTAATAATTACATGATATCATCCCTTGGTGATTACATTTTCATTTGTGATTCCAATTTCACTTACTTATTACCTTTTCACTTAATTATCCAACCTATTATTCATTTATTTCCACATATGGGTGAGGTATCACCTCCAACCCTACACCATGTCATAATGTTCAAATTAAGGTATTCATGTCTCTTTCAATAACAATACATGACTACCCAATCTCTATCATTCATAATAAGATGAAATAAGCATTTGATTGCAGCCCAAACACAAAGTTCATTCAATTCTAAGAGAAGAGATGGTGTATCCGCACTATACCCCTCAATTTCATATTTTAAGTAGAATCATATTATGCATGACTTCAAAGCATGTTACATTTTGAATTCCACAACATTCTTATTCTCATGAAGTCAAGTGTTTTACTCACTCTTGGGTTTGCATACAACTCCCTTCATTAGTATCTGACCTTTTTATATGTTTTATATATACACCTCATATATTATGAGCCTTAGCCACTTCCTTGAGGTCTCTATGGGTATATTTACTTTTATTGTTACACCTCGATCTCACAATTACCACTAATCATGATATTAGGGCATAAATTGGGGATTTAACATAATACAAGGATCACCCTTAACTTTTTCTTCTTTTTCAAACTCTTTGTTTTTCTCGCATCCAATCACATAAACAACTTTGCAAGAGAATCAAACTTTGATTACTTTAATATGATCTCAACATAAATGATACACAACCATACATTCATTCTTAGGTACATACAACATCATAATCAAATACATTCTCTCTTATTAAGAAAACAAAGATACAAAACATCACTTATAACACTCTCACATCTATACTAGGACCTAGAGTGACAGGGACCGACTGAACTTAACTATACTTAGACTTAACTCTTGTGGCAGATCAACTCTGATGCAATAATATCTTCTTCAAGTCCATGTGATTTCTCTAAACATTTTGAGTAGAGGGGTGAGCTTACTCGCTCAGTGAATGAGTAATTCAAAGAAATAGTCTAAAACACTAATATAATAACAAATATACTTTTGAGAAATTTATATCAATTATAATAGTAGTAAGCTTTAAAGAGTCTAATAATTGACAATCATAAATATGGCAGGATACTCTAAATATCTATAAGAGTGAATCTATATATGAAATGCTTGATTGATCATAAAGAGAACTAATAATTCAGAAACATACAAAGAATGATTAAATAACTGTACACACTTGTTTGACCTCTCATTCCTTTTATTATGCCCTAATCATATGTAGTGTACTCTACATATGAAGACTCATAGTGAACTACGATCCCACCATACAAGACTTAGCTGACACCCCAGGATAGCTAAGTCTGACTACTCTCCTAGTCTGCAATAGGAAAATTGGCTCTCTGGCCTCAGCACTCCTATGGTGCTGTAAACTGGACTCCTCCTCTAACCTGAGCACACAAGCAGAGAATCTGAGACACTCTGTGGGCCTCATCTTGGTACACTCTGTGGGTACCTCTGGGTCACCACCGGGATTTTCAGTTCATGTTGGGTAACCTATCTTCTCTTAGGAGACTTCCTCAAGGGCTTTGTCTCCCCGCACATTCTGTGGGTGTGTTCTGACCCCCGTATACTGGACGCACTACCAGGGTAGGTCGTTTCATCCCTAAGGCACATACCTCTCATAGGGATTCTACGGTGTCAGGGCCCTTAAATATAATGTTTTATTATTCCTAGAAAACTCTTTCTACATTGTACCTTTCTCTTACTCATACTTGACGCTAGTATCTCTATGGTGCCGCGTCTATTTATTTAAAGTTTATAACACAACATGTATATAATTCTAAACTTGGCAGAGCATTGTATTCAAAACATTTTAATATACTGAGTAATCAACATATTATACATACTGGCAGACTAGAATTCTTAAATAAACAGAATACATGTCAACTTGGCACTTTATACACTAGAATCATGCAATTGAACTGTTAAGCATCACCACATCTCATACCGAGAACATTGATGTCACCATACTTGATTCATTGAACACCCTAGCCTTAGGGTTTCATTTACCTCATTCACTTATCACTTGTATCTCATAAGGATTTTATACCACATAAACATTTACTAAATAAAGATTGTTTTCAACAAATCATATACAATCAATATATGTATGAAACCTTAGAACTGATCTGAATTTAGGTTTCCATGCCATTCGCCGAGATATCATGCATCAAGAATAAAATTGAATAAATAAAGTCTATCATGTCAAGAAAATCCCTTCAAATGGATTTCACGATGTCTATTCGTAAATATCAACTTTCCTCGCATCTAGGGTTTCACACTCTTTACTGAGATATCAAACAAACACTACTCACTTTAAATGAAATCCAATATAGTATCTAACATATATGTATTACACATTTAGATAAACAATCATTTATAACCAAGGGCATCTAGATAAACAAATTTCTTTATTTAACTATACAACAATTTCAGTCATAGACAAATTCCCTATATTTCAGTTTACTCTTATAACCTCTGTGAATACTTAGGAAATTCTCATTAGGATGTACTGTATACATTTCTAATATTATTTTATCATCTTAAGTTCATCCAAATAGCGGAATAATCCATTTCATATCATTTTGCAACAGTTTAGATCAAACACACAATTCAGGGTTTGTAATCGCATACTATGCAATTAAAGATTATGGATGATTTAACCAATTTTTGTGCAATATACTGTTTAAAGGAAGTTCCAACTCACACTAAGGTGTAAAACACATTAAAAATGTATCCCATATCTGAAAATCTCGAATTCATATCAAATCCCTAGCAATTCACCCAATTCTTCTTCCTTTCAACTTGGAAACTCTAAAAATGAGGGATTATGAAGAAAGAGTGAGAAAAGGGGAAGTTTTGATAGCATTTTGGATCAAAATAGAGTAGGGATGGAATTTGACATGTGAGAGAAGATTAACCATGAAACTATATCCAAAGAAGCTAAACATACATGATTTCATCATTCCTCAGACCGTAAAACCCTAGGTCAGCATCTCCATCAATTTCTCCTCTCAAACCCTAACTCTCCCTCTCTCTCTAGGATTTTGTTTCTCTGGAATGGATTACTAATTATGAGATCTTCTAGTGTGTTAGGTTGACCATATAGAGCAATTGAGCTTCTTGGGTCAATTGAACTTTGACCCCTCACTAAACTTTTTCTTATTTCAGCAGATTTTTCTGTCATAAAAAGGTTTCTATAATTCACGTATTTAAGAGACCAAACCTTCTCTAAAAATTACTATAATTTATAATAGTCTGTATAATTTAGTTAATAATATTCAATCAAAATTTGAGATCATTCCAACTTCCATTAAATAAATAAAAATCTAATAGTGCACTACTATCCAGAATTTTGTAGAAATGTCAGTTACTGTAATTTGTCTACTGAAATGGTCTAAATGTATATAAAAATTATGAAAATTGTACATGTTGTTTATGATTGTGATTAAGATCTCTAGATAAAATTTCAGATCATTTGGTATTACCAGTAAATAATTAAAAATAAAACACTACACTACTGAAAAGCACTCTGTCAGCATTTTGGTTGAGTATAGTTTGCCCGAGAACCACATTCAAAGAACAGTAAAAAATTATAAAACTTTTCTCCAATATGCATGATTTAGTTATACATCCAAAATTCAGTTAAATAAAAAATTTGTAGAAAATATGAAAAATCATTTACCACACTGCTATCGTGATCAAATTCCATACTCATATACCATCAAAACCCAAATTTCAGCCGACTAGGGTTTATATTTCTTAAACCCTAATTTCTCAAACAATAGAACACTTAACATTCTTATTATCTTTAAAACATAATAATTGAATTATCATCATTAATTATATTTAAGAAATGATCAATCCAATTAAGCATATAATCATCCAGGTAAACCCTAGTTTACCAATTAAGCTCAGATGTGGTCATAACAATTCCCCCCCCCCCTTTAAAGGTTTTGTCCTCGAAACATAAACGTGCAAGGAAAGTACTTTCAAGGTTTATTTTAAGCTTATGAAATCTTACATGTCATTATATTCTTATATTTGATACTTGAATGCAGCTTTCAACATTAAGTCCTTTATTTCTTTTCTAATCACAACATGTTAAATCATGACTACTCAATGATAACAAATGAATTCTCTATGTCACAATCAATCATAGGATAGAGAGAGAAACAACCATTTCAATAGTTCCATACTCTTGAGGTGTTACCTCAACATTAATAATCTGATCCAACTATCTCAATTCATACGGCTCAATATGTACTATTGTTATGTATTACCTCTAAATCACAAAAGATAGTTCACCATTTTGTTTTGAATTTTTACTATTATGCTACTCAAATAGCAAAACAATCTTGAGTTAAAAGACTAGATTCAAAAATAATTGTACATTACTACTCATGGCATCCCCATTGGATCATGGATGTATAAGGTGAAGCATTACCATCACATTCCGTACTGTTCTCAAGTATGAACCCACACATAATTCAAGGTGTAACCATCGGGTTATAGCATACTAGGGTTTCAACAACAGTAACAGAGTACTCCATAATTTTATTAGTCATTCAAGGACTACTCATACCCAATTACCATCACTTAGTTATATTAAAGCTAGGTATAACAAGCTACACCTCATTAGGGTTACATATTAATACAATATGGTTATCATCCCTTCTATTCATATGAGTGAATAGGTAATACTACCTTATTCAGGGTAACCCTGTATTTGTTCCATCATCATTCAACCCATATCACCATACCACAATTGTACAATACTAAGATGGATTACTGGTATGAATGACTTAAACTATCAGACACCTTTAATTAACATATTTCTTGCACATGTACACTGAAATCATACGTAGAACCAATTTACATCCCTTAATATACCTTCAAAAAATTATACTTCTAAAAAAAATTCACATATTACTAAAAGACAATATTTTCTCTTATCTCTCTTCTCATTCATTACTACTTAGTTTTTGCTACTTATCCTTCTCATTTTAATCATGTAGATTAAACATCCTTAAAATTGAAACATACAAGGTATGAATAGATTATTCATTATTCTTGCTATCACTGCAAGAATTTATTTCATATCACACTTCACTCATATTGTATTTCTCCTTTTGTTCAAAACAAAGTTGATACATTTCAAATTTATATCTCACTCTTTGCTCTGAATCATTTTTATATTGTTCATCAACCTTTCAAATTAGCTAGGATTACTATCAGTGCTAGTTTACTTCTCATAGTGCAAATCTCATGATCTTGTTTTATAGAGATTCTAGTATTCAAGGTCAAATCACTAATGACAACCCTTGAACTACTACAACTCTAAACATTCTAGGGTTTGGTCCTTATCAGTAGCATGATGTTGTGAGTAACTTTGCTCCCTTAATTTGAAAGTCAAACTTTGGATCTCACAAGTTTTACTAAAGTCTTCCTTATCTTATCAATTGAATTTCCTTTCTCTTACTTGGCCATTCAGATTAGATTACATTCTCAATTTACCCTTCTAGGGTTTTATCATCATATTGTGTGTCATTATTACATTCACTAGATGCCTCTACCATGGTGGTTATGCATCAGATATGATTCATTTTCTTATCACTTCATTCCCACATTTCTCTCATTAAGTAATATATGGAAGAGAAGATGGTTCAGAGATTTAGAATTCTTATCTTCAAACATCCCATTAATACATTTGTCGTATGTAGGTTTAATTAGTTATCAACAAGGATACTTGACTAATTACACTTTCTTGAATCTCGCAACCTCTTTCTTTTATAATCTATATTACTCCATTATGTTTCAAACCCTTCTTTACTTTCCATAATCCCCTTACCATATATTACTATTCCACATATCATCTTTAACTTCTAGTTTTCTCTTATGACAATGTTGCTTCTTTTAGGTGTATGATCATATATACCATGTTGCACATATTTCTTCTTTATCCTTCTGCTAATGTAAAGTTGAAATTATAAATCCATAATATTTCTACTAGTTTCAAATCATGTTTAATACATTACATATCCTTCATTTTAAATCAAACGGCTCATGCATGGGTCAAACTTAGTATCTCTTTTAATCAAGTTTTTACCTCTTGAATATAGTCTACCTTTGTATGACTTATTCATTGGTTAAGCTACACTTTTGTTCTTCTTTTAGAAATTAGTTTGTTGTTCTATAGAAACTTAGAATCCAAAGGCAGTAGGATGAATGTATTAACTTCACAATAAAGGTATACATTCCATGCTCTCAATTATATCATAACCCTCATTCCTTAATCAAGCTCATTATTTCCAACATTTATCTTTGTTTTAACTTAGTTTCTTATCCTAGTCTTATGATTTACATGTTCATCTAATTCTCTTTACTTTAACTCTTCTGAAGATTCTTCACTTCTATGTACTTATCGTATACTTAACTCTTTTCTTCTATTTTCCCTTTTCTTTGGAGTACATAAAAACATTGTACTCAGTTATATAGTTTATTCCTCATGATTGATTCTGACTATCTTGGCCCTTACTTTTCTCATCCGTTTTTCATATTTAAAGTTCATATAATACTAATCATTAAACTTAATCTAAGTCTTATGTCGTGTCCCTTTATTCCCAATTAAGGGTTTCTCATATGAGGCCCCAAAGTTGGATCTCAGACATCAGTTTCAATTGATTCTTAGTTCTTAGCTATTCTAATCTTTCCCATATGTTTCAACATCTTAGTGTGTGTACATTCTCACTATGATGTGGGTCTAATTTATCCAAAGTCTACTCTTATTATATTTTTAATAGGAGTCATTAGATCCTAGTAACGCATCCTGCCAGCCAGACTAGGCCGAACCTGTAGTCCTGAAGCCAAGAGCTACTTAAGATTAACCAACTCCTATTAATCTCAAACATATGGAAAGAATATCCACTTAGGAAAGTTGATTCAAAGATCATTTCTACTCTACTTGATACAAAGAATGTAATCAATAAATGTTGCAACTACGTAGTGTACAACAAATCTTAAAGACCCATATATATTTCAAAATACTGAACATCTGAATTTCAACATATAAGAGCTTTTCTACTCATCTCCAATAAAATAACAATATGAAATGAAAGTTCTAACTCATTTTATATTTATGCTCTTAATTCATGTTACTTATCTTGTTTCTAACCCTAATATTTCTAGGGTTCCTCTCTAGACCATCCTTCTACTGTATACCTAGCCAGGGTATACATGAATGAATAGATAGAGTAGCTTGATACTGGTTGATCCAAGTACTCAGATACCGGGCCAGGATAACCAAATACTCAAATCCCCATAGCTAACATCATAACATCTCCTATCTTCCACACTTATGACTCTAACTTACTAACTTAATGGTCTCTGGAGACTCAGCGTAGGCTCTGATACCAAAGTTGTTACACCCCGATCTCACAATTACCATTAACCATGAGATTAGGACATAAATTGAGGATTTAATATAATACAAGGATCACCCTTAACTTTTTCTTATTTTTCAAACTCTTTGTTTTTCTCGCATCCAATCACATAAACAACTTTGCAAGAGAATTAAACTTTGATTACTTTAATATGATCTCAACATAAATGATACACATCCATACATTCATTCTCAGGTACATACGACATGATAATCAAATACATTCTCTCTTATTAATAAAACAAAGATACAAAACATCACTTATAACACTCTCACATCTATACTAGGACCTAGAGTGACAGGGACCGACTGAACTTAACTATACTCAGACTAAACTCTTGTGGCAGATCTACTCTGATGTAATAATATCTTCTTCAAGTACATGTGATTTCCCTAAAAATTTGAAGTAGAGGGGTGAGACTACTCTCTCAGTGAATGAGTACTTCAAAGAAATAGTCTAAAGCACTGATATGATTACATATATACTTTTGAGAAATTGATATCAATTATAACAGCAGTAAGCTTTAAAGAGTCTAATAATTGACAATCATAAATATGACAGGATACTCTAAATATCTATAAGAGTGAATCAATATATGAAATGCTTGATTGATCATAAAGAGAAGTAATAATTCATAAACATATAAAGAATAATTAAATAACTATACACACTTGTTTGACCTCTCATTCATTTTATTATGCCCTGATCATATGCAGTGTACTCTACATATGAAGACTAGTAGTGAACTACGATCCCACAGTACAAGACTTAGTCGACACCCCGGGATAGCTAAGTCTGGCTACTCTCCTGGTTTAAAATAGAAGAACTGGCTCTCTAGCCTCGACACTCCTATGGTGCCATAAATAGGACTCCTCTAACCTGAGCACATAGGTAGAGAGTTTGAGATGCTCTGTGGGCCTCATCTTGGTACGCTCTGTGGGTACCTCTGGGTTACCACCGAGATTTCTGGTTCATGTTGGGTAACCTATCTTCTCTTAGGAGACTACCTCGAGGGCTTCATCTCCCCGCATGCTCTGTGGGTGCTTTCTGACCCCCGTATATTGGACACATCGCCAGGGTAGGTCATTTCATCCCTAAGGCACATACTTCTCATAGGGATTTGACGTGTATTTTACTACGCGCTAAAAACGCAAGTGTACGCGTCGAGTAATATAGGCCTTGTGAGGCCCGAGTCGAACTCAGGGATACGTGAATTATTGGAGACTTCTACTAACTAATCGCAATCAGCTAGACCGATTAACAAAGTAGGGTTTTGTTGTTCAAATTAAAAGAAAATAAAAATCAAACAAAGAAAACAATCGATTAAAGGTTAATTTAATCAATTAAAAAGGGATATCTTTAGGATGGCGGTTTCACCGCGGGTCAACATTGTATTAAGTTTCCTATCATTCTCCACACTTCTCTCTCTATCCGGGTAGTGGCCTGAAAACAGAATTACCCACTGTCGTGGTGTAATTCACTACTTAGGTTTAGGTTGATTCCACCGTCGTAGTAATCATTCCCCTAAACTAAGTGCATTATAAACGGTCCCTCAGTTCCCACCATTAATTTTACAACTCCTTTGTCAAGGGTTTTATTAATTAATGTAGGTTTCGTCTCTTTTCAACCGTTAATCCTTCTGTCGAAGTGATTAAGGGCATTAAGTTATTATTATGGTGATCAAGCATAACAATAGAAATGGAGAATACGAATCTATACCACGGATTTGAGAGAAAAATATGAATTATTGATATAAAAATGTCATACAATGCATTCCCGGGCTACTCCCGGTCCTAAAGATTGAAGGTTTTAGCCTCTCATGTTCATCTCACACGAGTACATGGTAGAAATTGGGGAATTCATAAGAAAAACGGGAAATAAATGGGAAAACCCCTGAACGGAGAAGAACCGGTGGACCCTTGGCGTAAAACACGAGCTTCCCCTCCTGTCGGTGGTGGAAATCATCTTTGGTAGCGTCCGAATCACCCGGGATGAGCTTCTCGGCCTCCGTTCTCCTTTCTCTCCTCCTCGGCACTCGTGCAATCCAAAATAAGATGATCTCCACCTCTGGGCGGTCGTCATTAGGTAAAAGTCCCTAATTAGGTCATCAAATAACAACAGCCGTCCGATCAAGATCAAAATAGATCCAACGCATATCTGCCGGCGTCGATACCATCGACGCGGGTCGATGGTATCGACCCAGCGGATTAGCGGCAGCTTTCCTTTCTTTTATTCTGAGCGCCTGTGGTGATCTCGATACCATCGACTTGGGTGTCGATGGTATCGACTCCTTTAGCGTCGGTTGTTGTCGTTTAGCGACGCTGTAGCTCTCCTTGTGTCGATGGCATCGACTTGGGTCGATGGCATCGACACTGTATTGCTATTCTCGGCTGACAACCTGTGACTTGGTCGATGGTATCGACTTCCGTCGATGGTATCGACGGAAGCAGATACTTGTTTTTCCTGAAATTTCACAACAAGACCAAGTAAATCCACACAATTTATAATGAGATGATAAATAATGCTCAAAATAGTAAAACAAAGGGGATTTGATATAAAATGATGGCAAAGACCAAATAAAGTGAATTATGCAATAATATCCATGAAAATGAGTAATTAAGGCACAAAACACATATGAAATAGGTCTCTAAATGCGACTCAAAATCATCGCATCAAACTCCCCCAAGCTTAAACATTGCTCGCCCTCGAACAACTAATCTTTAGAATAAGATTGCAGATGTCAACTAACAATCAATACATCACCCCACATTCCACATGACTCCCACTGGACGTTCTCAAACCGGCCTTTCCTAATCACAGAACAGTAATTACCCTACAGGCGACAATAATCATCAATAAAAGAAATTATCCTTCAAACCGATGAACACTATCACATAAGGCAGTTAACATAATAACATTTGCCGATTCAGCATTGGTGCATCTTGTGATCGCCTACACTACGTTGCTCGCCCTAACTACCTTCTACATGGAAGCAATTCTCCTGATAAACATGAGTGAGGAGAAAATCACGGTGGCCTACCAATCCGAGCAACGGGTGGATGGAATGGGTGGTTCATGGAAGAATTTGGAAGTATTACACAGTTTCAAAATGCATACAACAAAATGCCCTAAATGATGCAAATGCACATTGAAAACACCCTAATGCTTAAAATTGGGTGGAATGGTGCATGCACTAACCTTCCACCTCAAAAAGAGATAGAAATCTAATTAAGCCACATCATGTACTCAGTTTCCTTGTTATGCAAGTGATATTATGTTCCTTTCTCCCTCTTATTCCATTTCCTTCTAAATTCTCTATTTTTTTTTCATTTTTTTTTCTCAGATTTTCAGATTTTTTTTTTCTTTTAGCCCACATATCCATAATTGCTTAGAGATACATGTGTTAGGCTATTTTCTTCATGATTGGAAATCTTTGTACTAATGCGAGGGTATGGAACAATTTAGATCACTTTTCAGGTCAACTGAGGTACATGGTGTACTTATGCATGAAAATCATGAAAGTTATGAGTGCAACTACATGACATGCACCTAAAGGTAATGTGCATGAATCACTATACATTTTTTTTTCATTTTATGCAAAAATATGAAAATAACAATGCAAATCCTATCTACATGCTATGCACGCAAAAGAAGTTAAAACTGTACTTTACTTCCAATTCTTGGGTGGATTATGGAAAAATATGAAGTGGAATGATCACAAGACTAAGTGACTGAACCTTAGAAAAATATCATGTGTCCCTCCTTACTGACATGTGTAGTAGTTCAAAGGGTTCTTTCTCTTATATCCAATTAAGGTCTCATTACCATTTGATTAGGTTAGGCTCAAACAACCGTTACTATCCACTTTTCATGAGTCAATGGGGGTGTGGGTGTGACACATTGCTTCAAAGTTGACATAATCAATCATTTTCATAGGACAAGTTCCCCAAGGACAACCAAGTTAAGCTATCCAAAAGACACAAAAATTTTGAAATTCCCTTAAATTTCCCATGAAAAATCGAGATGACAATTTTTACGACATCCACAATTACACTAGATAGATGTGGATCCTAAACAAACACTAAAATTTCAAGAACAAATAACAAAGTAAAAACTAAAAACAACAAAAGAAAAAGATAGAGCTGTTCCAGCTACCCCCCTAAGCTTGAATTCGACTATGGCCTCATAGTCAAAAACCAACTTAAGGGTGGAACAGTGATACCCGATCAGTCCGATGGTGGTGGAGGTGGGTCGTGGGATCCAGATTTGCTCGGGATGATGTGACTGCATTTTTCCAATAACCCCATCTTGAATAACTGACACCGACACTGTTGTGTGCCCGTCGATACCATCGACGGAAGTCGATGGTATCGACTCGCTGATTAGGGCAACTGCCTCGCGAGTCTGACCGCCGCCTTTTTCATTTGAACATGTCGATACCATCGACGTACACGTCGATGGTATCGACTTCACTGAGTCGATTTCTTCTAAATATCTCCAGAGATCTCGATGGTATCGACTGGCATGTCGATACCATCGACCTTTATTGTGCAACCTGCCTGTAGGTATGTCGATACCATCGACGGGACCGTCGATAGTATCGACTCAGTGCAATTTTTGCAGCTGTCAATCCTGAACCCATGTCAATACCATCGACCAGTGTGTCGATGGTATCGACCCTGCCTGTGCCTGCACATTCAACGAACGGATCAAGGTATCATTTTTAAACTAAAATTCAAACGAAATAAAAGCAATCTATGAATAAAATTAAACTATCCTAGTGTACCGATGGTTGGGTTGCCTCCCAACAAGCGCCCTTGTTTAACGTCTTAGGCTAGACGGTGTGACAATCATCATCTTTTCACCTTGGGAACTGGGCTTAGAGGATCATTTGGTAATTTGAATTCGACTCGATCTCCTCCAATACCCAAGGATAAAGTCCCTCTGCCTAAGGAAGTCACGACATCCGCCGTTGCTTGAAACGGTCTTCCAAGGAGAATTTCACAACTTTGGAGTGGTGGCATATCCATGACGACAAAGTCCACAGGGAATATGAATTTATCCACTTTGACGAGAACATCTTCACATACTCCATAGGGTCTCACGGTAGACCCATCTGCCAATTCAATTGTTGCAGCCAACTTCTTTATCTCTTTTAACCCCAACTTTTGAAATGTAGCCAAAGGCATGAGATTTATACTAGCGCCAGAATCACATTGCGCTTTAGAAACATGTTGACCACCTATTGAACACGGAATGTAAAAACCTCCTGGGTCCTTTCTCTTCTGTGGTGAACTCCCGTGAATCATAGAGCTCACTGTCTCATTCATCCAATAAATTTCATCGTCTTTTATCCGCCTCTTCTTATTGATGATTTCTTTAATGAACCTCCCATAGGCGGGTACTTTCTCGATCATCTCCACTAACGGAACGTCGATGTGGAGTTTTCGGAATATCTCCAGGAATTTTTTAAAGTGACGATGCTCTTTCGTTGACTTAGGATTAACCACATTTGAAACATCTGCTGCCTCAACACGCCTATGAGGTGGCACATAAGAGCTTTTCGGGGCTACCTCCCCTAAGCTTGCTTCAATTATTCCGTCGGACGTGGGCTTTGGCGAGACATCATCAATAGTGGCAGCTTGTTGTGGTTCCTCTCTCGCCTCAGATGTCTCCACATGTGCACAAACAACCTGCACCTGCTCCTCTTGCCTAGATGGAGAGACCATACTCACAACTCTCTCTGATTTTCTAAAGAAATGGTTTCCGCCTGGCAATCTATAGTAAGTGCGTGGATACGGTATCGCCGGTGTTGCATTCACATTGAACGTCATTTTTCTTTCTTCTACAGCTTCTTGCACCTGAAATTCCTCATTTCTTACCACCGACATGTACTTAACCTGATGATGTGCTTGTGGCACATGCGCATTCTCCGCTGGTTTCTGTTGATTGGCGTGCTTGATGGCCGCCACTTCATTTGAAATCTGTGCCACGGTGGTCTCTAATGCCCGCATCTGTGCTCCATGGCTTTGCAGCGTCTGCCCAAATTTGGTTAGAATGTCACCTTGAGATTGTAATTGTTTACCAAACATGGCCATCATCTCTTGGTTTTGCTGAATCATTTGACTTAGCAATTCAGTGTTTTTGTCCTCGGCTTTTTGCTGTGATTTGGCATCCGGATCCTGCAGAAAATTATTCGGATCCTTCCATGAAAACTTCTTATCCTTCCTCCATGCATAATCATTGTTCCTATAGCCTTGTTGTTGCATGAATTTTACTTGGGCTTCCTCATTCTCAGATGCATCTTCTTTAGTTAGCAGCTTCTTGGCTAGAAGATCTAGCTTGTCGTTCAGCTCTCTAACTATTCTGGATTCACCGGCAGCCTTGACCTGCTCCACTACACCTCTGTCGCCCCATGACTGTTTCCTAGCCATGTTCTTTAATATCTCCCAGCATCTTGTATCAGTGTTGTTCAAGAAAAATCCTGAACCGGCCGAGTCCAAATTGCTTTTATCATGCTCGGAGAGAGCAAAGTAGAAGATCTTCACTTGGGTTTCCTTGTCCAGTCCATGGTGTGGACATCTCCTCAACATGACTTGGAATCGCTCCCAAGTCTCAGAATAAGTTTCACCCGCCTGTTGGGTGAAATTGTGGATCTTCCGGATCATATCATTGGTCTTCTCAGGAGGGAAGAACCTCTCGAAGAAAACCTCCACCATGTGATCCCATGATTCAACAAACTCGTCGTCGAGGTTATGAAGCCACTCTCTTGCCACTCCAGCCAAGGAACTCGGGAATAACTTGAGATAGAGCACATCCTGCGGAAATCGATCTATCTTCACCATATCACAGTTCTCCACAAACTGACTAATGTGTGCCACTGGATCTTCATTTTTCAGTCCGTGAAATGCATTGGATTTGACCAAATTAATCAGTGCTGGGTCGATCTTGTATGTAGGTATGTTTAGCCCCTGTTTCTTTATAGGCCCCTTTGATGCCGAGGAAGAAGACGCCTTGATCTTCTCCCATATTGTCTGTGCTTCAGCCATTACTTCTTCTTGTTCTTGCCCAGATTCAGAATTTATATCACTGTGGTGTTCCTCCTCGTAGTAGTCCTCGTCCTCTGGTCCCGTAGATGGAACCTCAGGTGTGTGATTCACGTAGTCTCGACTACGTGTGTGCACCATGCAAAGTACCTGAAAAATGGAAATAGGGGTTCAGTACAATGCTTTGAACGAGTCAACACAATTATAAAGAAATAAAGGAATTTTTTTTTTTGAAATTGTTTTAAAATAAATAAAAAAAATGTGGCCTAGAATGGCCGCTCTTAGCACTCAAAGTGCCAATAATTCGCCGTATCCCCGGCAACGGTGCCAAAAACTTGACGTGTATTTTACTACGCGCTAAAAACGTAAGTGTACGCGTCGAGTAATATAGGCCTTGTGAGGCCCGAGTCGAACTCAGGGATACGTGAATTATTGGAGACTTCTACTAACTAATTGCAATCAGCTAGACCGATTAACAAAGTAGGGTTTTGTTGTTCAAATTAAAAGAAAATAAAAATCAAACAAAGAAAACAATCGATTAAAGGTTAATTTAATCAATTAAAAAGGGATATCTTTAGGATGGCGGTTTCACCGTGGGTCAACATTGTATTAAGTTTCCTATCATTCTTCACACTTCTCTCTCTATCCGGGTAGTGGCCTGAAAACAGAATTACCCACTGTCGTGGTGTAATTCACTACTTAGGTTTAGGTTGATTCCACCGTCGTAGTAATCATTCCCCTAAACTAAGTGCATTATAAACGGTCCCTCAGTTCCCACCATTAATTTTACAACTCCTTTGTCAAGGGTTTTATTGATTAATGTAGGTTTCGTCTCTTTTCAACCGTTAATCCTTCTATCGAAGTGATTAAGGGCATTAAGTTATTATTATGGTGATCAAGCATAACAATAGAAATGGAGAAAACGAATCTATACCACGGATTTGAGAGAAAAATATGAATTATTGATATAAAAATGTCATACAATGCATTCCCGGGCTACTCCCGGTCCTAAAGATTGAAGGTTTTAGCCTCTCATGTTCATCTCACACGAGTACATGGTAGAAATTGGGGAATTCATAAGAAAAACGGGAAATAAATGGGAAAACCCCTGAACGGAGAAGAACCGGTGGACCCTTGGCGTAAAACACGAGCTTCCCCGCCTGTCGGTGGTGGAAATTGTCTTTGGCAGCGTCCGAATCACCCGGGATGAGCTTCTCGGCCTCCGTTCTCCTTTCTCTCCTCCTCGGCACTCGTGCAATCCAAAATGAGATGATCTCCACCTCTGGGCGGCCGTCATTAGGTATAAGTCCCTAATTAGGTCGTCAAATAACAACAGCCGTCCGATCAAGATCAAAATAGATCCAACGCATATCTGCCGGCGTCGATACCATCGACGCGGGTCGATGGTATCGACCCAGCGAATTAGCGGCAGCTTTCCTTTCTTTTATTCTGAGCGCCTGTGGTGATCTCGATACCATCGACTTGGGTGTCGATGGTATCGACTCCTTTAGCGTCGGTTGTTGTCGTTTAGCGACGCTGTAGCTCTCCTTGTGTCGATGGCATCGACTTGGGTCGATGGTATCGACACTGTATTGCTATTCTCGGCTGACAACCTGTGACTTGGTCGATGGTATCGACTTCCGTCGATGGTATCGACGGAAGCAGATACTTGTTTTTCCTGAAATTTCACAACAAGACCAAGTAAATCCACACAATTTATAATGAGATGATAAATAATGCTCAAAATAGTAAAACAAAGGGGATTTGATATAAAATGATGGCAAAGACCAAATAAAGTGAATTATGCAATAATATCCATGAAAATGAGTAATTAAGGCACAAAACACATATGAAATAGGTCTCTAAATGCGACTCAACATCATCGCATCAGGATTCTACGGTGTCAGGGCCCTTAAGTCTATTGTTTTATTATTCCTAGAAAACTCTTTCTACATTGTACCTTTCTCTTACTCATACGTGACTCTGGTATCTCTATGGTGTCGTGTCTGTTTATTTAAAGTTTATAACATGTATATCATTCTAAACTTGGCAGAGCAGTATATTCAAAACATTGTAATATACTGAGTAATCAACATACTATACATACTAGCATACTAGAATTCTTAAATAAACAAAATACATGTCAACTTGGCACTTTATACACTAGAATCATGCAATTGAACTGTTAAGCATCACCACATCTCATACTGAGAACATTGATATCACCATACTTTGTTCATTGAACACCCTAGCCTTAGGGTTTCATTTACCTCATTCACTTATCACTCGACTCTCATAAGGATTTCATACGACATAAACATTCACTGAATAAAGACTATTTTCAACAAATCCTATACAATCAATATGTGTATGAAACCTTGGAACTGAGCTGAATTTAGGTTTCCATGCCATTCACTGAGATATCATGCATCAAGAATAAAAGTGAATAAATAATGTCTATCATGTCAAGAAAATCCCTTCAAATGGATTTCACGATGTCTATTCATAAATATCCAACTTTCCTCGCATCTAGGGTTTCACCATCGTTACTGAGATATCAAACAAACACTACTCACTTTAAACGAAATCCAAGATAGTAGCTGACATATATTTATTACGCATTTAGATAAACAATCATTCATAACCAAGGGGATCAAGATAAATACATTTCTCTATTTAATTATACAGTAATTTCAGTCATAGATAAATTCCCTATATTTCAGTTTACTCTTATAACCTCTGTGAATACTTAGGAATTTCTCATTAGGATGTATTGTATACATTTCTAATATGATTGTATCATCTAAAATTCATCCAAACAGAGGAATAATCCATTTCATATCATTTTGCAACAGTTTAGATCAAACACACAATTCAGGGTTTGTAGTCGCATACTAAGCAATTAAAGTTTATGAATGATTTAACAAATTTTTGTGCAATATACTGTTTAAAGGAAATTCCCACTCATACTAAGGTGTGAAAACTCCTTAAAAATGTATCCCATATCTGAAAATCTGGAATCTATATCAAATCCCTAGCTATTCACCCAATTCTTCTTCCTTTCAACTCGGAAACCCTAAAAATGAGGGATTATGAAGAAAGAGTGAGAAAAGAGGATGTTTTGATACCATTTTGGATCAAATCAGAGTAGGGACAGAATTTTTACATGTGAGAGAAGATTCACCAAGAAAATATATCCAAAGAAGCTAAACTTACATGATTTCATCATTCCTCGGACCGCAAAACCCTAGGTCAGGATCTCGATCAATTTCTCCTCTCAAACCCGAACTCTTCCACTCTCTCTAGGATTTCATTTATATAGAATGGATTACATATTATGAGATCTTATAGTGTGTTAGGTTTACCATTTAGAGAAATTGAGCTTCTTGGGTCAATTGCACTTTGACCCCTCACTAAACGTTTTCTTATTTCAGCAGATATTTTTGTCATAAAATAGTTTCTATAATTCGTATATTTTAGAGATAAAACCTACTCTAAAAATTATGATAATTTATCATGTTGTTTATAATTGCGTTACAAAGATTTAGTTAAATTTTGAGATCATTCCAAGATTTTATTAAATAAATAAAAATCGAATAGTACACTACTATCCAAACTTCTGCAAAACTATTAGTTATTGTAATTCATCTACTGATAAGGTCTAAACGCATCCAAAAATTATTAAAATTTTACATATTTTTTATTAGTGCGTTTAGGATCTTCAGTTAAAATTTTAGATCATTTTTACTTACCAATAAATAACTAAAAATAAAACACTACACTGCTAAAAAGTACTCTATCAGCATTTTGGTCGAAGTATAGTTTGACTGAGAACCACATTCAAAGAACACTCAAAAATTCTGAAATTTTTCTTTAATATGAATGATTGAGTTATACATATCATATACAAAATTCAATTAAATATAAAATTTGTATAAAATATGAAAAATCATTTACCACACTGCTATCCTGATCAAATTACATACTCATGTACCATCAAAACCCTAATTTCAGCCAACTAGGGTTTATATTTCTCAAACCCCAATTTCTCAAATAATAGAACACTTAACATTCTTATTACATTTAAAACATCATAATTGAATTATCACCATTAATTAGATTTAAGCAATGATCAATCCAATTAAGCATATAATCATCCAAGTAAACCCTAGTTTACCAATTAAGCTCAGATGTGGTCATAACATTTAGAGTGGTCTCATCCTTATGCATATTGGAAGTACCACTCACATTCACCTATTAGCCACATGAACATCGTAAAGGTGGCCAATCTCATGAGACATTGGCCTCCTCCTGACCAGATGGTCTTGTGCATTTAGCGAACAATCAACTCTTCATCCATCGGTCATATGTACCATGAATACTCCCTACTTGTCCTTAGGTTTGACTTAGGGCTCTATACTTTACAAGGGTTTACCAAAAACACATTATTTCATATATAATTCTTTAAACCATATTTCTTCCATCTCTTATGATGGTCGTGATTAACTTTATGTCCACTCATTAGACTCATGGCAACTTTGTTTTCTGGGCTCAGTCTCATACTGTCTGCCACTTCTTTTCCTCATGTCCCTCGGAGATGGCATACTTGAGTTCAAACAATCATTATATATGTGATTTCAATTCTTTACACTAAAGGTGATAGTTAAGGTTACCTCAATCTTTAAATTGATTTAATCAACTTATCTTTCTAGGGAGGGTCCTAACATAGGGTACCATTTTGGCTCATAGGAGAAGGTTAGTATGTATAGACACAACCCGACCCTATAGGTCTAGGGCTTACCTCCCCATAGGACTTTTCCCACTCTTGGTTTGACCCACCCTAGTCTGAGACTTTTCCCACTCTTGGCTCATCTTTATGCATTGTTTTTATTATAACTTCTCAACTTAATCTCTGTGGTACACTCCCTCTCTGGAGTATTCATATGGGGAACCCTCTCATTAGCATTTTGGTCCCTACAGTGGACTTATCATAACCTCTCATTCCTGGGCTCAGTAGTTATGGACTTCCTTTCCTGGCTAGGCTTCACAATGGTCATCCTATCCTGGCTTGGCCTCACAATGGCCATCCTATCCTGACTTGGCATCATAATGATCATCCTATCCCGCCTTGGTCTCACAATTGCCATCCTATCCCGACTTGGCCTCACAATGACCATCCTATCCTGGATTGGTCTCATAATGGCCATCCTAACCCGGATTGGCCTCATAATGACCATCCTATCCTAGCTTGGTTTTATTGATGATCATCCTCTCCAAGCATGATCATCTGTCACCATAATGACATTTCTTACATTCCACATGTATCACTTAAATCAATTAGAGATAGTCGAGAAAGTTATATATATATATATATATATATATATATATATATATATATATATATATATATATATACAGAGAGAGAGAAAGAGTCATGCTAGAATACACTCAAGTAGTCTTTCATGATGCAATATTTTTTTCAAAAATCTAATCCATTGATCTTCTTAAACATCTTGTGAATAGATCATACAAAAAATTTGAGCACATTTGGGCATTTATAGGTCATGTTATATAGACCATAAAAATTATGCATTTCAAATTAGTTTCACTCTTTGATTTTGTTGCCCTTGGATGAGTGACTTACATTCATCCAAATGGGCTCAAAAGTTGTATGTAGCCTAGTTATAGTATGAAGGTGAAGATCAATGGTTTACATTTTGCAAAAAATAGTCTTGATATGCAATCACACTTGAGTGTATTCATGTGATCTGTACACTCGAGTGTATTCTAGCCTTATATATATATTTATATATATATATATTTATTTATTTATTTATATATATATATTTATTTATTTATATATATATATATATATTTATATATATAGGCATTCATTTAATACCCGTGCGGGTAACCTGGAGTTCTCTACCCAGCAGCCAAAAAAGTAAATCTTCTGGTCAGAAAAGTAATCCTGCTATAAAAAAAGTAACTATTTTGATAAAAAAGTAACGATGTGACTAAAAAAGTAAATCCATGAAAAATACATAGTAGATATGTATATAACTGTGTTTTTGAATCTGATGTTGCAAATATAACTATCTATGCATGGAACTTTACAGTTTGCAAGGTAAAGTAACCCTCTACATGACAAAATTAAGAAAGTAAAAAAAAGTAACCAAAATAGGGGGAGGGTAGCTACCCGCGTGGGTATTAAAGATAGACCCATATATATATATATATATATATATATATATATATATATATATATATATATATATATATATATATATATATATATATATATATATATATATATATATATATATATATATATATATATAACCTCAATAAGAACTTCTAATGTCAACCTGGCCACCCTTATCCTCTTTTCTCAATGGTGTTCCCTCTCTTTATGGGAACTTATTCTAAAGTTTTGGTTCCTATAGTTGACACCAGTCATCCCCACGTGATGGCTCTATTCACCACATACTCACTCTTTAACTCACCAGAGATCAATACAAGGTTTGAGTAGGTTTCATTCATAAAATGTGTTATTCATAGGTTGATTATGTTTCTTAAAACATTTCTTATTAACACCTTATTTTACATGCACATATGCATGCGAAACCGAGTGACCTCACTCTTTTTTTTCTCTTTTTATAACCATAATATGTTGAACATACATTTTATATTATAACTTCTCAACCTTTATTTTCCCAACATCTATGGTATACCCACTCACTGGGGATATTCTCCCTCACTCACTAGGAGTATTTAATGATGTACCCAACCTCTGGGGTTAGTCTCAATATATTACCCACTCGCTAGGGGTAGCATACCCACTCATTGGGGGTATTCTTTATTCCTCCATTCCTCTACAGATAGAATTAAGGGGATTAGAAAGTTATATTCATGTTTTTATTTTCATGTATAACCCTTGGTTATTTATGTTTATCGTGTATATTCAAATTCTTTCACACGCATCATGTATGAATCTCTCCACATTGATGCATGGGAGGCTAGGTCACATAAACTCATTTATATTTATCTTATTTCTCTTTACTCTTGCACTAACTTGGGTTCATATGGGTAGGGTTACTCTATAACCCACACCACTCCCATTTCCCAAGGTTAAGGTTTAGGGTTCAGGTTGGGGACTACACAATCCATACCCTACATCTTAGAGTTTCTATGTCCCTTGACCCACTAGAGTTTCCTAACCAACCCTAGCTCCATCTGAGTTTACCCTGGTAACTCATGAAATCATTTTTATTTTCTTTATCATTATCTTCATATTACATGTACATTATTACTTCCACATTACATGTACATTATCATTTCCACATTACATGTATATTATTTAGTGGAGGATGCCTTAATACTACTTCTCAAAAACCCTAACTTTAATATGAGGAGGGGAGTTCCTTTATTAAGAAAGAGGATGACAAGTGGACAAATCAAGATGAGAAGAAAAACTAAAGGTATTTTACTTTGGGAAAAATCATCCAACTCTAGCCAGGAAGGATGCGTGGGTCGGGAAGTCCTAGTAATATGACTAATGGTGTAAAGGAAAGTTTTACCAGCCCCCGGGTCGTGATCCCTTCTAGACTCCATCGTCTTTAGAAAATTACTTGGTAATTCCCTCATATTTCTATAGATTACTTAAAATTACAAACTATTAAATATTTATTTGAAAATTTTGGGGCTCTGATACCAAATGTAACGACCTCACTTTTTAGCACCCCCAATTATGGAAGGTCAAAAAGATGAGAGGCATTACCTAAATATTTTCCAAGGATCCAGATTTAGCAAATAATAAATAATAGTAAATAAATTCCATTAATTCAAATTTATGGTTTACAAGATGTTCCTCTAAAACTTATATAACTTCTCATCATCAGAATTGTACATATCAGAAGAAGTATCTAGCTAATCCTCCTTATTAGTTAACTTTAAAGTCTTCAAGTAATTTCATCTATCCATCGTATCTTGATATCTTCTTATCTAGCATGTACCTAAAACGTCGTGAAACCAAAACACGTATCAGTATAATGAGTTATACTTTGTACCTGGGGTGCATGAAAAAGTGTGCAAGTACATAACAACATATATTTCATCAAACACTTGCATATAAGAATAGGGAATTTATTAACATAACATTTCTTTATGTTCAACTCATAGCAACATTATAATTGAATGAAATATAAATAAACATCCAACATTTTAATTCTTCAATCTTCAAGAAACACTCAGCAAACATCTGAAAACTAACATGAGTACTCATAGGAGTAACCATGTACCTCAATGTAGGACCATACAAATTATGCAATTATACTTCAAGTATAATCAATTAATCCAATCAACATATCCAAGCAATCAACATATTAATCAGCATGTATGTAAATCCTAAAGTGTCTCCATCACATTAATCACATTAATTAGATTAAACCCTACATGGGTCCTAATCTAGGGTTTATGTTTCCTTGTTATAGAGTTATCATTAGAGTCATGCCTAGAAATCCTAATTACTATATCCTACATATCCTTTCATGATTATTACTTAGATCTAATTAGTTTCATCTACATAGAAAGATATAACCTTTAACCATAACTATCTATATGCATGGCTATTCACATTAGAAAATCTAACTATCATCATTATGGTCATAATCATGTTAAATCACATCTCAAAGAAAGTATTTAATATGATTAGTGTAGAAATCGAGGGTTTGTGTGCTTTAATCATCACTTTAGCACATATTGCACTACTTTTGGGATAGTAAGCATCATTAAATCTCAATTAAATTTTATCTGCATTCCTCTCATTTTTCGTTCAAAATGATATATAATATTACTATTTTTGGACCATCCTAGAATTTACTACAAATTAAGTAAAAATATAATTTATACCTTAGATCTAGGCCACATGGCGCTTCCCTATTGGTCAACGCTAGTGCCATGTAGATTAAGTGTAGGAGAGACCCACGACGCCTTAGCTTGGACTGAACTGTCTGGTTCAGGATCCTTTCCTTCTGTCTAAGTTGGGGTTAGGGCCCTCCCTGTGACGTCCCCGATTTTCTAAAACTTAATCTAATATGTGACGTCCAAATTGAAACCTCACCTCAACGAGACTACAATTTAAACACCCCACACTACACTAAGAAGAAGAAAATTAGAGGAAATTAGAAGGAAACAAAAGTAGCACATACACATGAACAATAAAACAAGCCATAGAACAAGAGCACACCATTCAACATATAATTACATAATGAATTGTTACAAAATTTGATATTACATGTTGAACACTAAACTTTTACATATTCATATAATACCACTAAATAACATGATCTTAAGACAACAAGAGCACCTGTACATCTGCTCGCCACATAACTCTCAACTATAACCTGGTTCTTCAAGATCACATGTCCACAACTTAAACAAAAGATACATGTAGTACACATTAGCACAATATTCAAGAAATTGCACTAAGTATGCCTACATGTATTTTTATATACCTCTCATTACTATGACTTAGCAATAAGATAAAATTAGAACTTAGAAATAATAAAAAAATTGAAGAAAAAGCATATACTTGCACAAAGATATTAATTACCAAAAGAGAACACATATTTTAAGCAAATTTTCCATTATATCATCGATGCATTTACCACCTAAGGGAATAATGCATCATTTCATCTTCCAAAGAGTTTGATATGTAAGGCCTTTTTATCTACTACCAAAGAGTTAGATCATTGTACAATGTGATCTGCTACCAAAGAGAATGATCACTTTCTAGAACTATGTTACAAAAGAGAATTAGTGATTTCATATAATGGAACATATATATTATGTTTCATGTGTTCATAGCCATAAGTATGGAAAATCAAGAAACATATCATATAAGAACAATCATTTCATCCAATATCATGTGACAAGTATTTTACTACACATATAAAGCAACCATACTAAACAGTAGGCCTTGTAAGAGGTAGGGGCGTACCTTGAAGAAGGACAAACATAATCACCATATAATCCTAAGTCAACTATCAATATTGGTCAAACCCTGATTAAGACAAGATCACGTAGTATCATCAGATTCTCATCATCTGAACCCTAGTTGATTGATTAGGGTTTTCTTAGTAATTAAAATATGTGCATAATTACTTGTCTTATCTTCTTGGAATTAGGTTACGGGTCTTATATCCTGGATTAGGATACATAATCTCATTTTTACTTGTATTCTTGTCTTGTAATTATCTTTCTAATATCATATTCCAAATTATGGTTCATTTATATGAACATTAGCTTCCATATCATTGTGTGCATGTATTAACCCTAGATTATATTCATTAAGCATATTAGGGTTTATATCACGTTAAGGGAAATAAACATTTTATAACATGAATTATGTGAATCATCATGATATTTGAATTACATATTATATTCGAATTACTGATATGGTCTTAGTATATACTTTTTAGGGTTTCTTGAACATATTTGTAATTATTGCACATTAATTAGGGTTATTAGCCCTAATTAGCCACACTAAAAAAATTACATGATTTCATACATCAACATTTTAATTACTAAAATGAGATGGATTACAAAAATGATTATGGATTCACTAACATGTTATCATAATTTTAGGCCATCGTTTTATATTTATTATCCATCAAACTAGTATAATACATCTTGCATGATATCACTATGACTTAAGCATAAAAATGTTGATATGATGGTTCCATGTTATTCTACACATTTTTCTATGAATTTTAGTATATTATTTGTATTTTTTTGATAATCGAGCTATTTACTGTGAATTATCTAAGATTTTAATGATGTTATTACCTTTTGGGCCAATCAAATCTCATCATGTTGTTGCAGGGTTCTCCTTCTTACTTGTTGAGTTCCAGTTCAAAGGATCACATGTCTAGTTTATTTAATTCTCTAGCCGATCCTTTCTCCTCTCACATCGCGATCTCCAAAAGTACAGCGATGCGCCCGCGCACTTAAGGGATCTCGGCGCGGCCTCTTGGCTTCGCTGGTCTTCCGCTCCAGGCAGGGTGTGAGCGCCTCCAGGTCAGATTCTGGAAAGCCTCCCACTGAGTTGAGGTACTCCACATTGTTTTTCATCCAAGCATGCTCCGCCACCAATCTCTCCTCTGGAAGGCAACATGCCTCAAACTCCTCGTGTACTCGCATGCGACACAATGTTGAAGCCTGCCTTCTTCTGTGAGCATTGTCGTTGGGCTAGAACACTAGTGAGGGATTGGTCATTGTTTCCTCCTCCTTAGGACCGATCATGATCATGACCTTAGGCTGGTCTTACTATGCATCGTCAGACTAATACCTCCCTCCTATCTCAACGCATCCAGTTTTTTGTCTCACAATCAATATGTCTCCAGTCTATCCGACGCCCGCCTGCTTCCTCCGTGAACTTCATGCAAGAATTGGGTTTGAAGTCTATTAAGACCACCTCATGACTGGATGTGACAAGGTTGTTTCCCCCTAACCCGATCATGTGTTCTTCTCTCCTACACGAAGCCACCTCTGCATTGGAGATCTCCGACAAGAGATCCTTGAGGACCGACCACGCCTCTCCTTCTCCTTCCTCTATGATTAACCTCTTCCTCTCAGCATTGATGTCCTCAGTAGCAAGGCTACTTGCCATCTTCTTGTGTGTTGTTCTATGAAGAAGCAACACCAATGGGATGTGATACTCCCTCCTCTATACTTCATATCAGTTGAATGGGGTGAGGGGTCTAGGGAAACGTCTCATCGTGAAGAGACTATCTGCCTGGTAGATCCCACGATCTCTAGGAGTGGTAGCAGGGACACTCTAGAAACCAATTGCTTATCACGATCTCTGGTCTTACCAAACGTGGGATTAAACCTTATCCATTTCATCCTTCATATAAGGGTTAAAGTTGGGCCACAAAATGAATATGTGGATGCGTCCTTCTCAAGGGTCAAGGTTGTGTAGTCGGGTGTGGCCACATAACTAACACATAAAAAAGAGCATGAGATTGAATTGATTTAGGACTTAGCTTCATTTTTATGAATATGCCATATGTCTCACCATCATTAAGTGTTTATAACTTCTTGTAGAAACCTCTAAACTTCATCAAAATTGTACCACATGTTTATCATTATGTAAATTACCTTCCATTTAACTTTGGTATCAAAGTTTAACTATTTGACCATTCAATTAAATACTTCACACAGGTATACATTTAAGGATCTTAATCATAATACCAACATCAACTAACTTCCTTGCTTATCCAAAACATTTAGAACTCTTAAAATTACTCAAACACACATGACTTCACTTATGTCATTGGACATCTAAGGATTCCAAAAGTCCACTCCATCACATCCTACACACCTTAAGGGAAATTTTGTCCTCAAAATTAAGCCCAAAAAAATCCAGTCCATCACATCATATACATCTTAAAAAAAATTGTATCCTCAAAATTAAGCCATCCCCTTACTTCAAGGAAAAACCAAAAGGTATACAACCATGTGTCCGACACCCCTATAGGTGAAACCTAACCACAAACATAAGCTCCATAACTATATTCATATTTTTCTAGGAAAGTTTAGAAGAATCTAGGGTGAACCACCCATTCATAATAGATTGAAATAACAGCTTAGAAATTTTGGTTATGTCATGAAATATCTCATTTTAGGATTTATGTCCTTCCTTTAGCCAAGATTTAGGCATTCCATCAATACATTTATCATGTTCTTTAGGAGTAAACTATAACTAACCCACTTTATCCATCTATGTCAAATCAAAAAGCCATTATCATTTTATTATGTTATTTGTTACAACATATTCAACATACTCGTTAAGCATTAATATTAACACCTTGATTAATGTATATCATTAGTATGATCTCATTTCACTTGCAAATTTGGTTAAAAATTCTATTATTGACTTCATCACTTGATTCGCCAAAATAACATTATCATCATTATTCATGTAAAAGATTATCCATCTTAGTATAGAGAACTATCAAACCATATCTAGTTTTTTTTATCTTGTCATGTCCTCATACATTACCTATCGAGATTAGGTCAAAAGCTCATACATTTTATCACGGTTGTGCTAAAAAAAATTATACAAGTGGCTTGCCAAACGTATATCAAAACATTATTTTTCCCAAATGAGGTTCTAACCCTTATCATGAGAGTAGTGTCATGCTCAGTGTCTCTGAGCTAACTCAACTCTATGAGTATCTCATATGCATATACTTTATCTTTCCTCTCTTAGTCTAGGGTTCTCAGATTACCTTATTGGCACTAGTGATAGCCTTACAAGCTCTAGCCACATAAGCACAAATGAAAACATGCTATGATATTCTCTTCACAGGTCTTTACCCATCAGACATGCTTACCCAAAACTCTCTCTCTATATACACCACTAGAGTCCTACATGGGGAACCACTAGCCCGAGCATGAGGCTTTACAAAAACTAACATAGTTACCTCCTCTAGGGTCTTGGAAATATCTCCCTCACCCAGATGACAGGTGTTTATATCCTTGTTCACATATACATTTATAACAACCCTCTCTCTAACTCTAGGGTTTCATCCTCTCAAACGACATCTAGGGTTCAACAAGACTATAGGAATCATTCATAAAGTGACTTAACTCAATCACTCAGGAGTATTCTAGTTTAGGACATATCATATCACATATTTCTCATATATTGGAGTTCAGGTTCTCTGACCTTCTCCTCTGGGTCTCACTCCCTCTGGATTTAACACTAAAACTGGTCCCAACACTAGAGGTCCTCCTTTGCAAAAGATATTGAGGCTTTTGTTGATTCACATCTTGCCTTAACTTAACATATCGTATCTCAACTTAGGTTATCTTAACTCATAAAAACCTACGTATCTACATCACCAAGCTTACTTTGCATCATTAAAACTACCTCAGATCCTCAAAACCAACTTATATCACTATATCAAACTTATATCATATCACCTAAACTCGTTCTAGTAATCACATATTGTAACTAGGCTTTAGACACCTAATCTAGAACTACTATCTCTCTTCTAGAATGATGTAATTCAATTTCACTTATGTTACATGACCACCTCCTACTCGTACATGTGTGGGACACATTTTTGTAATACTTACATGTATAATAAAATATTATATAGTTTTGCTCAGATAAAACAAGTGTCAGAGAAAAGTATCAAGGTTCGATCTGAATGGAATCAAAAACCAAATTCACAAAATGAGTGTCCCATGCATAGTAGAGAGTACAGTGTCATGAAAACTAGTAAAAAGGGTGAGAACATGGTGTATACTAGTGTAGCTACTCTAGACAACGAGCACCATATGTCTAGGGTTTCTCTTCCCTTGATTCACATTATCTCCAAATAATGCAACGTCCCATACTGCCACATTTTTAGGAAACAATGACATCTAAGGACTCACTATATGACAAGCACTAGTCTAAACCTAGTTCTGAGACATCTAGATTCTAACCTAGAGGCTATGTTAGATCTAGTCTTTAAAAGATGACTAATCTAACCCTAAATATTTGTTTTAAGTTCAAGGTTCCTTAATTTCAAGTTGCATAATGAGAAAATGTCAGGCTTTGCTATTGTTCATGCTCTGATACCACCTGTGACGTCCCCAAATTTTATAAACTTAATCTAATATGTGACTTCTAAATTAAAATATCACCTCAGTAAGACTACAATTTAAACACCCCACGCTAGGATAAGAAGAAGCAAATCAGAGGAAGTCAGAAGGAAACAACAGTAGCACATGCACATGAACTATAAAACAAACCATACAACAAGAGCTCACCAATCAACATATAATTACATAATTAATTGTTACAACATTTGATATTACATATTATACATTAAACTTTTACATATGCATATACTACCACTAAACAACAAGATCTTAAGACATCAGGTTCACTTGTACATCTGCTCACCACACAACTCTCAATTATAATCTGGTTGTTCAAGATCACATGTCCACAACCTAAACAAAAGATTACATGTGTTACACGTCAACACAATATTCAAGAATATTGTATTGATTATGCCTACATGTCCTTTTATGTACCTCTCATTACTATGACTTAGCAATAAGATAAAATTAGAACTTGGCAGTAATAAGAAAATAGAAGAAAAAGCATATACTTGCACAAAGATATTATTACCAAAAGAGAACACATATTTTAAGCACATTTTCCATTATATCATCCATGCATTTTCCACCTAAGGGAATAATGCATTATCTCAGCTACCAAAGAGTCTGATATGTAAGGCCTTATGATCTACTACCAAAGAGTTAGATCATTGTATAATGTGATCTTCTACCCAAGAGAATGATCACTTTCTAGCACTATTCTACCAAAGATAATTAGTGCTTTCATATAATGGAACAAATATATTATGTTTCATGTGTTCATAGCCATAAGTATGGAAAATCAAGAAACATATCATACAATAACAATCATTTCATCCAATATCATATGCCAAGTATTTTACTACACATATAAAACAACCATACTAAATAGTAGGCCAAGTAAGAGGTAAGGGTGTACCTCAAAGAAGTACAAATATAATCACCATATAATCATGAGTCAACTATTACTCTTGGTTAAACCCTGATTAAGATAAGATCACATACTATCATTAGATTCTCATCATCTTAACCCTAGTTGATTCATTAGGGTTTTCTTAGTCATTAGAATATGTGCATCATTACTTGTCTTATCTTCTTGGAATTAGGTTACTGGTCTTATATTCTGGATTAGGATACATAATCTCATTTTTACTTATATTCTTATCTTGGAATCATCTTACGGAGATCATGTTCCAAATTATGATTCATTTATATGAACATTAGCTTACATATCATTGTGTGCATGTATTAACCCTAGATCATATTCATTAAGCATATTAGGGTTTATATCATGTTAAGGGAAGTCAACATTGTATAACATAAATTATGTGAATCATCATGATATTTGAATTAAATAGTATCTTCCAATTACTGATATGGTCTTACTTTGCAATTGCCATGGTTTCTTGAGCATATTTGTAATTATTGCACATTAGTTAGGTTTATTAGCCCTAATTATCCATTCCAAGAAAATTACATGATTTCATGCATCAACATTATAATTACTAAAATCAGATGGATTACAAACATGATTATGGATTCACTGACATGTTTTTATTATTTTCGACCATCATTTGATATTTATTATCCATCAAACAAGTATAATACATGTTGCATGATATCACTGTGATTTAAGCTTAAAAAGACTAATATGATGGTTCAATATTATTCTATTTATTTTTTGAGAATTTTGTTTAATTATTTATATTTTTCTGATAATCGAGCTATTTACTATGAGTTATCCAAGATCTAAGATGTTATCAAAGTTATCATCTTTTGCAGCCAATCGAATCTCGCCACATTGTTGTGGGGTTCTCATGCTTGCTTGTTGAGCGAGTCGGTTCAAAGGATCACATGTCTGGTTTATTAAATTCTCTGGCCGACCCGTTCTCCTCTTGCATCACGATCTCCAAAAGTGCAGCAATGCGCCCGCATGCTTCAGGGATCTTGGCGATGCTTCTTGGGTTTGCCGGTCTACTACTCCATATAGGGTGTGAGTGCCACCAGGTTGGATTCCGGCAAGCCACCCATTGAGATGAGGTGATCTACAATGTTTCTTCATCCAAGCATGCTTCATCGTCGATCTCTCCTCTAGAAAGCAACAGGCCTCAAAATCCTCATATACTCACACATGACGCATTGTTGAAGCCCACATTCTTCTGTGAGTATTGTTGTTGGGCTAGTATTCTAGTGAGAGATTGGTCCTTGTATCCTTTTCCTCAAGATCAATCACAATCATGAGCTATTAGCTTAATACCTCCCTCCTGTGTCGACGCCACCAGTTTGGTGTCTCACAATTAACGCATCACCAACCCGTGTACCACCTGCCTTCTTTCTCTGTGAACTTCATCCAAGAACTGGGTTTGAAGGCTATTCAGATCACCTCACGACTGGATGTGTCAAGGTCATATCCCCTAACTATATCATGCATTCTTCTCTCCTGCATGAAGCCACCACCACATCATATATCTCTAGCAAGAGATCCTTGAGGATCGACCACACCTCTCCTTCTCCTTCCTCTGTGATCAACCTCTTCCTCTTAGTGTTGGTGTCCTCGATTGCAAGGTTGCTTTCCATCTTCTTGTTTGTTTTTCTATGAAGAAGAATGCCAATGGGATGTGATACTCCCTCCTCTTTAGTCTGTATCAATTGAATGGGAGGAGGGTTCTAGGGAAACATCTCATTGAGAAGAGACTAACCACCCTGTAGATCCCACGATCTCTAAGAGTGGTGGGGGGACAATCCACAACCAACTGCTTCTTATGCTCTCTAGTCTTACCGGACGTGAGATGAAACCTTATCCATTTCATCCTCCATCTAAGGGTCAAAGTTGGGTCACAAAACCAATATGTGGTTGCTTCCTTCTCAAGGGTCAAGGTTGTGTAGTCAGGTTTGGCCCCATAACTAACACATAACAAAGTGAGTGACATTGAATTGATTTAGGACTGAGCTTCATTTTCATTAATATGCCATATGTATCACCATCATTAAGTTTTTATAATTCCTTGTAGAAACCTCTAGACTTCATTAAAATTGTACCATATGTTTATCATCATATAAACTACCTTCCATTTAACTTTGGTGTCAAAGTTTAACTATTTGACCATTCAATTAAATACTTCACAAAGGTATAAATTTAAGGATTTTAATCATAATACCAACATCAACTAACTTCCTTGCTTAGAAAAAACATTTAAAACTCTTACAATTACTCAAACACACATGACTTCACTTATGTCATTGGACATTTAAGGATTCCAAAAGTCCACTCCATCACACTCCCCTTCCACTTTTGACCTTACAAAATATCCTTTGTGGATGAGAGGTCAATGTTGGCACTTGACAACCAATGCACCCTCACTCAAATCCTCCCTCCTTTCTATTGCAACGTTCGTGGTTCTCCTCCACACCTCCCTATCCTTTACAGGATTTTGGTTCACCTTGCCTCCTTGCCGCCATCTTCCTTCCTTCGAGTCGCAATGTGAATAGGGCTCTCCCCATCGCCGCCTAGTTAGCTTCTAACTATCATATCTCTGCGAGGGAGATGTCTCCTCGGGCAGGTCACCCACTTGGAACCCTCATTCGCCATATTTCAGGGTGCCACCACCCTATCACGGTCACAACTACCCGCATCTAACACTATCCTTGGAGCCAGAGTGATGAAGTGTTATCCTCTCTGTGGATGGATGAAGGAGAAGAAGGTACCTGAGGCATTGTATATTAGATTCAACCTTATTCCTCAATCGCGCCTACCATGGCTATTGTCATGGAGACACCACATCATCTTCAGATCAGGTTTCTTAGTCCTCCTTCCTGCTCTAACCCTCTCCAGCACCAATGTTTGATGCTCGATCGGTGCAAGATAGTTGTTGTAGGCTTCTTTACAAGTACTACTCAGAGACCCAAACCAGACCATGGTAGTGATGTCTCTTCCTAGAAAGACCTTTTTTAACTTCCTGGTTGGGCTAGGGTTCTTTCCTTAACATACACTTGCTTGGTGGGAGACTAGAATAGGTTTGAATGTGGCCACCTTTCAGTAGACACTCCACCATCATGGCACCATGCCAGTGAGAAGGAACCTTAGGTTTAGGAGGAAGGTGATTATAAATTTAGAAGCTAATAAGGAAAGATGACTCCACTAGATTTGGTGTGAAGTCTTTACATATATAGATATACACATACTCCTCTCTTAAGCTTAGTTCCCTTCTTCTCTTTTCATAAGCAGCAAAATGAATACCTTTGGAAAGAAATCACTTCATGCCTCCTATATTTCCTTATTTATTGACTCGTAAGACTTTTTAATCTATAAATCCCATTTCTATGTGAAAGAAACCTTCATATTCCATAAAAATTGATTTGGCAATATTAGATATAAATGGAAAAACAATTGGTATCTTCTGAATTTATTTTTGGTCTTTGAGATTTATTGGAGAACTCCCTCTTTGATATATCCTATAAGTCAATCACATTTATTCCATGGATACTCACCATTGATTTTCTTAGTTTCTATTTAGTTTTATTGTTATGTATGTTGTACATAAAATTTTCTCTTTTAAATATTTCATTAAAGCCATACCATTATCTCTTGGAGTGTCCTTTTCCTCTCAATTTCAAAAATTCTCTTCCTTTCCTTATTATTTTGAGTATCCCAAAAGTCAGGATGATATATTCATGTTTGTTGCCCCAAACATTGTGTTGCCAATCATGGATATATAATTACTCTTTTAATTATCTAAAACACCATAAATCCTATTTCTTTTGAAAACTTGCATATTATCTTATATTTTATTTGTCCAGTAATTAACAAAGTCACCATCATTTTTTATGCACAAAAACTCCCTTTTCTAGAGATTTCCATACAATTCCATATTTAACCGTGTCAATTTTCCAATACTTTAGAAACTCCTTTATTGTTGGATTTTCCATTATTTCTTTTGTCCAACATTATAAATGGAATATTGCAAACGAACCTCTTTCATTTCTTAAACTTGTGCCACAATGACATTGCATTTCCATGAATAATACCATAGGGGAGCTTATCAATCCATGGACTATATTTATATAATTCAATTTTACAAAAATTGAGGATATAATAATTTCTATCTAGACAACATGGTCATCTTGATGGTGTGTGATGATTTTACCAGTGTCTGAGTGTTTAGGGCAAGGGTTACTAAAAACTAGTGTAGGAATTATGTTGATTGCGTCCTCGTTTGGAGGAATGACTTTAGTCTCACACTGTTGATTTTTCTGGGTGGTCAGGATACCTTAGTCTTCATAGGTGATAAGGGTGATATTGCTGATGTCGGCTATAATCCCAAGACTAGTCCTCTAGGTTTTCATTGTTAACCTCTTGTATGAAGTAAGGCAATGTTACTTAAATGATTGCCTTAATGGTATTAAAATGGTCTTCAATGATGGCCATGGTACAAGGGAAGTACAGATGGGGGCCTTTGTGTTCAGGGCCCAGGTCCCATCAGTACAACACCTTGATTCGGTGATGTTATTCTTGTTAGAGGTGTTGGTATTTGTGAATTTGATCTCGGGTCATCACTAGGTTGTTAAGGTAACCTCTTTGGGTTAAATCTCTTGCAGTAGGCCACAATATTGTGGGCTTCCAATACAATGTCCAACTAGTGAACTGAGGTTATGTTTAGTATGGGTCATAGAACATGAGGCCCACCCCTTCTATCTAGGAGTGAGATGGATCATTTTTATGTGTCCCTATCCTCGGGCTCCAAGTTCTCTTTCAGAATGGATATTCATTTCCTATAGTCGTTGGTGCAAACTATATGAGTTTGTAGGGAAGATGAAGTCCTCTTCTATATAGGGCATCCAACTGATGCTGGAAATATGTAGCATTGTAAAGCAAAGAAAGAGGTCATCTTCTTCGATGCATGTGATATCAGTCTGATTGTTGACTTGAAACATGATGATGGCGTGGCCCAATTTGTACTTTAGCTTTTGATGTTGTGAAGAAGGAAGGACTAAGCTCCATGATTATGAATAGGATGATCAACCTCAATTGTCTGATCTATAGTTCCAATGTTATCTCAACCAGAGAGTCCTTGATTACTCTATCGAAGGAGGGTGCTTTCTTTTTTGTCGACTAGAGGTCAAAAGGACCCTTCCTCATGCTTATTAGAGTCTTTAAGGGACACACATTGAGGAATGCACCATTGTCGACGGAGCAAAAGTGTATCTTAAGGTTGTTTACATAGCAGTAGTCAATTGGGGCATGTTGTGATTTCCACCTATCGAGATCTCATCCTCAGATAACGATATCACACATGGGGTAGTTATTACCCAGATGGTGGCTGCAAGAAATTATGGTCGTACATTTTTGGAGATGTATGCTCGTTCTAGAGTCTTCATGACATCATTAAAATGTGCTGGAGAATTCTGCATCACTTCTTCCAATGACACTTCTCCTTCTAGTTTGCTAAGAAATTGTGTGATGTTTGAATCTTTTGGATCAGTCTCCTTGCAAAGCTCCAGCATTGGCGGTACCTTTTTGGTATCCATAGTTGAGATGGAGACCTTACAATCCCCCTCTTCTATAATGTTCATAGGGACTCCTATGTAAGTAGTCACCTTTTTTTCCCTTATAGAGGGGCAATGATACCTCTAATGAGGTAGAGTCTTGATCTCCCTTTGTTTCAATAGGTCAGACTATCATGGCTGATATCACAACTATAGCGAGAGAACTTGTAGGGACTGCTGCCTTTGGAATCCAAGCCATATGCACTTTTGGCTTTAGACTTGTTTTTGGTGCATTGATATGTCGTGTCTTCTTCCCCTAGCGTGCCCCTGGTTTGATGATCAATTGCAATGTTTTCCCCTAGTGGGCGTCTAGTATACTAGTCAACTTTTTTCACTTTTATGGGAATTACTCACTTTCATTCTTGGACCAAGGCGACGATCTGGGTACTTTGAGCCTAGTTTTTTATTGCTTGTTCAAGCAGAAGAATGATTCCGCAGGGTGAGTCCTTTGGCAATGAAATCATGGACATTGTGTTGGAGGATGAATGTGTCTCTTATATAATGATATTTTTAACCTCTTTTGTGTCTATGAGGTCTTGCAAGGCATGGTTGAGTGTGGTATGAGAGTCAGTTTGTGGCCCTTTGCTCAGTGAAAGTCACAAATGGCATTGGTGACGTATATCCTTGGAATGGGATTTCACAGATCCCTTATGGGTGGAAATTTGATTAGATGTTTGATATTTGATAGGATAGTACTGAGACAAACTCCCAATGGTGTGAACTTCCTTTTTGTATTGGACAAATCCTCTACTGTCAAAACTACAATTGTTGGCTCGACATGAGACGTCATATTACTCATTGTTGGAGGAGTGACTACAACCATTTACTGCATGGCCAGTTGGAAAGCTTGTGGTGCATGCCCATAGTAGTCGTTAGGCAGCCACACATACTGTGCAGTCAGGCACCGAGGCTAATAACTAGGTAGCATCACATGAGCTTCTCATGGTTGAGGTGTCTGGGCATGGACAACTTCGATTGTTGATTTCTATGCTGAGGAGACATGTATTGTTGGCGGTGGTCATTTTTCTATCTGCGTAGTGACAATCACTGCTCCAATTGTAGCATCTGATGACTTTGCCTTTGTCCATTAGGACTTCTGATTAGTTGTTGAGTAGGAAAGTGTAACATCCCAAACTTTTGAGAATAATTTAAAACATAGTATGTAGTTTTCCTTAAATCGAAATTTGTCAAGGGTCTTAATGAAAACATACCATGAAATGAACTTTCTTAAAGGATAATGAAGCAAGGAATTTAAAATGAGACTCAAAATAGACTTTTCCTTCATATGTGCATTATGTGTTACATTTAACCCAAAGATACAAATTTTGGTTTTCCGTTTATCTCCCCTATAAATGAAAATGTTTAAAAGAGGTGAAAGAGAAAGAGAAACACTACTACAAAAATGGCTTATAATGTCACATTTACAGGCGTCAGTTGTATACAAGAAACTGACGCCTAAACCCTACAGTGTCGGTTGAATACACAAACTGACATCTATCTGTGAAGAGCGGCCAGACATGGGTATCACTTTTTATTTAGTGTCGGTTCCTCAATAAGCAACCGACGCCTAAAATCGACCGCCAAATCCAAATTTTCCAGTGAAAAAAAATTACCTCCAAAATTTAACATACGGCGTCGGTTATTAACAAATAAACTGACGACTAAAGGTTTTTCGCAAGACAGAAATTGGGCCCATTTTTATCGTCGGTTTTGTTACAATAACCGACACTGATGTGTTTTCACGCGTTGTCCCTGCGAAAATTTTCACCCCTCTTTGGAGCCAGTTTTCTACGACAATCGATGACTATGGTCATAATTCGAGAACATTATTTTTTGTCGGCATATGTAGATAGAAGTCGGTTTTTGTACTTCAAACATAAGGCTATCATTGAACATAGGTGTCAGTTTGTTTGTGGTGATTGATGCCTATTGTTATAAGCATCGGTTGTGTTTAATAACTGACGCCTATTGTTAACTTAATAGCACCCACGCGACATAGACTCTTCCCCTGCTTTCTCTCTATTTCATTGTCGACTCCGCTTAGGTATGGCGATTTGTGTGATTCCTATCGCCGCTCGCCGTCGCTGCTGTTGTGCTCGCCACCGCTCCTACTGTGCTCACTGCTCCCTTCTCCCTGCTCGCCTACTCGCCGCCGCCTTCCCTTCTCCCTTCTCGCCTGCTCCTTGCTCCCTGTTCACCTTTGGTCCCTGCACCCTACTCGCCACCGCCGCCGCTCATCTTCTTCCTCAAAAGGTACCCTTCTTCCTCCTCTTTTGCTTCTGTGCCTATTATCTGCTTCACGGTTATTAACACTCTCCCACACATCCTGAGCCCCAAATCTAAACGGTTGATGTAGATTACTGGACTATATGTTCATCATGTGTTGTTGACTCCATATATGATGACAATGCTTGACCTAATTCAGCTCATAATTCTTAACCTAACCCTAATGCAAGTAAGAGATGACCGTGCATAGCCTCTTGTGTGAGTATTAGAATGATAGAGTACTTTCTCACTCTATGTTGTTGTAACCCTAAGTTGATGTCACATGAACATCATCATCATCATCATCATCTAAGCCTCAATCCCAACTATGTTGGGGTCGGCTACATGGATCCTTCGTTTCCATTCAGCTCTATCATGGGTCATATTCTGATTGAGATGTAGAGATTCAAAATCTCTCTTTATAAGCTCATCCCATGTTAATTTAGGCCTTCCTCTTCTTCTATTTATAGTGTTTGGCTCAAATGCATTGCTTCGTATATGCGCACTAGTTGGTCTGCGTTGCACATGTCCGTACCATCTGAGTCGGCCCTCACGCAACTTGTCCTCAATGCTCGCCACCCCCACTTTATTCCTGATATAGTCATTTCTCAAACGATCTTTTCTTGTCTTCCCACACATCCATCTCAGCATACGCATTTCGGCCGCGTTCATCTTGTTGAGACCTTGTTTCTTCACCGCCCAACATTCACTCCCATAGAGCATGGATGGTCGTATAGCTGTTCTATAAAACTTACTTTTTAACCTGAGAGGGATCTTCTGATCGCATAAAACTCCAGTTGCACTCCTCCATTTCAACCATCCTGCAGTGATCCGGTGACAAACATCATTTTGGACATCCCCGTCTATTTGAATAATAGAACCTAAGTAACGAAATTTGTCACATTTTGGTATATCTACTCCGTCCAACTTGGCTCCATCATTCACACTGCGAGATTGGCTGAAATTGCAATGCATATACTCAGTTTTGCTCCTGCTAATCATCAATCCATTTGATTCCAATGCCTTTCTCCAACATTCAACTTTATCATTCAATCCATCTTTTGTTTCGTCAATCAAAACAATATCATTCAATCCATCTTTTGTTTCGTCAACACATGAACATCATGTCTTTTAAATAATGTTGCATTAAGCTTATGTATCACACATATGATGATGAGCCTGGATGAGGTATGGGGAGATCAGGATGTTCTTGCAGGAAACAATGTGAATGGTCTTCCTAATGGGTTTCTTTACAAATATTTGTATATTAGGTTAAGGACATGTTTTTGTTGTGACATGAGTTTTTTTCTATGTTGTTATGGCTGTCCACAAGTGTTTTTATAAGAAAATTGTGTGTTGAATGGGGTTGTGAACAAAAGACTGGTGTTATATTTTGTTGGCCTAGAAACCCACCCAAGATTTACTCATTAGGAGTAAA
The DNA here is from genome assembly GCA_963693085.1 of Alisma plantago-aquatica. Taxonomy (NCBI): domain Eukaryota; kingdom Viridiplantae; phylum Streptophyta; class Magnoliopsida; order Alismatales; family Alismataceae; genus Alisma; species Alisma plantago-aquatica. The sequence continues at coordinate 1,989,073,862 of OY856409.1, forward strand.
TCTTGGATAGTCCCCAGTTTGGGACTGTTCTTGAACACCTAATCTCACTTAGGATGTAAGTGTATAATGTGTATTGGGTTTTCAAGAAAATTTCGGTAGCATTTCCCCATTCGTTCTCTAAGTACATATGTACTTGGAGAACAGCGGGGAAATGCTACCTAAATTTTCTTGAAAACCCAATACACATTATACACTTACTAGTGAGATTAGGTGTTCAAGAATGGGATAGGTGGTACACATTTATTATATATAAGACCTTAAACACTAAAGTTTTAACCATAAACTCTAATCTTTTAACCCTAGACCCTAATCTTGTTCTAATATATACTTGTTTTCTTTTTTATCATAGAATGGATAGGTAATGGATGTCCATTCTAAATCGATGCACCCCAGAGTTTATTTTTGGTCTTGACCGGTTTATTAGATTTGCCGAGGAACATAGGAAACAACCTAGAGATAGGTTCTACTATCCATGTAGGCATTGCGGTAACAACTTGAAAGTTAGCACTACTGACGAAATCAAAGGTCATGTCATGTGCAACGGGATTGTACAAGGCTATATAGAATGGCACTGGCATGGAGAGATTTCAAACCTAAAATCAGCAGATGTCGATAGTAATGCTTGTGTGGAAGAAGAAATTGCCTCGGATGACGTAGATGTGAACGAACCAGTTCTAGTAGACATCGTTGATGTGATGTTGGATAGTTGTGGGGTAGATCACACCGATCTACCTCCCCTGTTTAGAAACATTGTGCATGATGCTGAGATACCGTTATACACGGGTTGTAAGTTTACAAAGCTTAGCAATGTGTTGAGATTGTATAAGATGAAAGATAACAATAGATGGAGTGACAAAAGCTTCACGTCATTGTTGTCTTTGTTGAAAGAAATTCTTCCTGAGGAGCAACCAATCTCAACATACCGGTTAAATAAATTGTTGTGCCCAATGGGAATGGAGGCCAAGAAGATACATGCATACCCGAATGATTGTGTATTATTTCAAAAGGACTATGTGGATTCGAAAGATTGTCCCAAATGTGGTGCGTCAAGGTATAAATTGACGACTTCGGGGACTCCAAAATTGGTTCTCCTACCAAGGTGATGTGGTATCTACCTATAATACCATAGTTTCAATGTTTGTTTTCCAATCTGATAGATGTGAAGAATTTGAGGTGGCATGCAGATGTTAAGAAAAATAATGATGGGATCCTACAAATTGTCACACTCTAATGCAAAAAATATTGCTCGTGGCAATTCAATCTATATTGATGAAGCATGTAAGGTTTGCAATCACCAGACTTTGTTTCTTTTTCAACAGTCTTTGCAGCAAAGTTATTGACCCTGATACTCTCGATAAATTGCAAAGAGAAGTGGTTGTTACCCTATGTCAGCTTGAGATGTATTTTCCTCCTTTGTTCTTTGATATCATGGTACATCTTGTTGTCCACTTGACTAGGGAAGTGAAAATGTTGGGACTAGTTTTCTTGCATTGGATGTATCCCTTTGAACGATAAAGGTGATGTTCGAAACCGTTATCGGTCTGAAGGGAGTATTATTGAGGGTTATGTGGCGAGAGAGGTTATGGATTTTTGCAATGACTTTCTTAGTGCTAATGACGCTCCTATTAATGACAAGAATATTGAGGAGCATTTTGGCAAAGGAATTTTGGGATCACGGATGAAAGTAATTAGCCGTGAGCAGTTAGAACAAGGTCACTTGTATATTTTACACAACATCGATGAAGTAAGTGTTTATATCGAGGAACATACCAATTTTATCAAGAGACAATATCCTCGAGTCAATTCAATGTGGCTTGCTAGAGAGCATAACAAGACATTTATTAAGTGGTTTGAAGATAAAGTCTTACATCAACTATTTCAAACATCAGATAATCTTACTGAAACTATCAAATGCCTCGTCTTTAAACCAAAATTGAATGTTATGTCTTATGAAGGGTTTGACATAAATGGATTTTCATATTACACAAAGTGTCAAGATGATAAGAATGTCATCCAAAATAGTGGGGTCACCCTTCAAGCGTCTTCATTGTTTTTTGCAAGTGCAAAGGATAAGTGTCCATGTGAAGCTAAAATGTCATATTACAGTGTCATTGAACACATATGGGAGTTTGACTACATAGATTTTAGAATTCCGCTCTTTAAATGCAATTGGGTTGATAACACCAAAGGAGTTATAGTGGATGAATTGGGTTTTACATTAGTGAACTTTGAAAAGATTGGCGAGAAGGGTGAACCATTCATATTGGCATCACAGGCGAAACAAGTATTTTATATCGATGATCCTACAAATGATAAATGGTCAGTTGTTCTTCATGGTAAAAAACACTTCATTGAAGATCATATAGATGAAGAACAGTACTATGATAAGTATGATGACTCCAGTCCATTCTCAGTTGGGTTGTCAACACCACCAAATATTGAAGCTAATGATGACTTGTATGTGTGCGGAGATCACAATGAAGGATTGTTAATTGATAAAAGATTGCAATATTAGAGGCATGCATGTTTAAATTTTTTTTATATTTTTATTTTTCTGAATCTGAACTTTACAATGTGAATTACTTTACAATGTGAATGTGAACTTTACAATGTGAATGTGAACTTTCAAATGGCTGAGCATTCTCCTGATGACCATGTTGATGATTACCGTGAGGGTGAGGACATCAATGTGCCACCTCACAATGTAAGTTTTAAAAATATATCCTTGAGGTTTCTATCTATATGTTCATTTATAGTTATATCATGTAAGTGAGTTTTTTTGTCAAATTTTAGGTTGGTGATGTACCCCCTGAAGAAATTGGGGCACTTGATGAGCAGCAAAAAAAATTGAGAAAGTGAGGAGCATGACAATGATGAACAAGTTACTACAACAAAGGGGCAATGGACCCAAACTAGCTGTGGATTTCAATCATGCAGGAAATCCAGTTGGAGTGAACCACAACTCATTTATTTCATATCTTGTGGTTCTTACTCGCAACCATTGTAGTCTTAATGTAGAATCCTGGCATAAAGTTCCTAATGGGAAGAAAGACTTAGTATGGAAGGAACTATGTGTGAGTTATTATTATTTGCAATTCTATTTTTGTAGATTACTAATTTTTAGGATACTAGTTAATAGCAATTCTATTTTGCAAAGTATATTTGATCTGGATGAAAAGCTACATTGTAAATGTGTGATGCAACGCTATGGGAGGGTCCTAAGGAACTATAGGACAAATATCACATGAGATTACAAACACGATGCTGAGAAGAGGTTCTTGATTGATTTCAAATTCTTGATGTTAATCACTTTTTGACTAACTCTACACTAATAATTTTTATTTCTATTCTCTTTAAAAAATAAATTTAGGCAGAAGGTAGCCACTGAGCAATGGAACTACTTGGACCCCAAAGACTGGGAGAAGTTTGTTACCCAAAGAAAAAATGGATGAATTCAAGGTATTAAGTGCCACTCCCAATTTAATTAATATACGTTCTTATGTATTCACATATTCAAGATTAACCTGTAGTGTTACTAACAAAATCAATGTGCTTACTAACAAGGATATCAGCGATGCTCAAAAAGCAAGGCATGCACTGAATGTGCATGACCACACAATGGGTCCAAGAGGCTATGCAGGTGTTCGCCAAAGACTACAGGATGAGTCTATTACTCAGTCTGCTGCTACTCAGGAGTCCTCTACTATTGGTCCCACATCTCTGCCTCGTCATTCTATGTGGATAGTTGGGAGGAAAAATGAAAAGGGAGATATAAAGAAGCCCACAACTGCTGAGGTGGTTGCAAAAATGGTAAAATTCAACTCTTAGAGAAATTGATCAATATTGATTATTGTTATGTTTACTTACCAATTTCTGTTGATGGCGATTAGCGGGAGCTACACGATCAGAGGAAGTAAGGCAAGTTCATCCCTGAGGGCACAAGGGATGAATTGACAGTTGCTCTGGGTAACCCAGAGCATCCTAGATGTGATAGGGGTGCAAGCGTTGGTGTGGGCATCAAAGCGTTCTTTGGGCCATCACAGCACAAACCAGTCCCGAAAGAGGGACTTTTACAAGCTAAGGTAACTTATTCTTTTTTGTAGAATGTTATTGTGAAAGAGAATTCAATAATCAGAAGCTAGCGTTTCTTTTATCCATGTATAGGTAGATCAGTCAAGGAAGAACTTGATAGGAGAGTCGAGGAAACACTTAATAAGAGAGTCAATGAAGCAATTAGCAAGTGGCAGGCGTCTCAGACTGCCACTTAGATAGTACATGAGGCGGGCCGCTCTTCTCTTACTGTAGAGGTTGGGAGTAATCCTATAGACCCACCACCTAGCACGTCTGCTGTAAGTATTTTTATGACATATATAGTAGCTAGTGTTTTCAAGATGATATGTTTATGTATATATGCATATAACATTCTTTACGTAAATTTGTAGGGGTTGAAGCCATGCCTTCTAAAAAGTCAAGAATATATTATTGCAGAGGCACATGTTTACCCAGCCCTTCCAGGGGAGATGTTTCATGGGACTCCAATACCAGCTGGTGCGGTTCGTGTGAGCCCAATACATATACTCCCCAATTGGAGGGATCTTCCACTGCCATATGCCCACCCAGATTCTGAAATGCTTGGTGAGGCAGAAGGTGGAGTGATAATGTGGCCCAAAGCAGATGTCGTCTATACTAATATTGTATGGTAAATTTACATTACGTTAATTTGTTAGTGTGTATATATGAGTCAATTGATCTGAAATTATATATACAGGTCAAAATGAAGACACCCACTACATCTCGACCTCAACCTCCACCTCCTAAAGTACCAAGTTGGCTTCCAAGGGACCTACATGCCTCGTTAGGTCCTAATTGTAGGGGTATGGCAGTATGTATAGGCAAAAATTATTCTAATTGCCCTATAAATGTTACTATTCTGGAGGATATTGCAGGTTAATCATACAATTACAATCTATTTATACAAGTTTTGCATACGTATTAATGCATATGTAATATAAGTTTTGCATATGCATTAAAGCATACGTATTAATGCAGGTCAATCATATGATAACAAGATATTTATACAAGATATTTTGGAGTTGTTTCATTATGATTGGTTGAACACATCTATGATAGAGCTGTGGATATGGTGAGATCTTGTTTATACATCCACATACCTTGTTTTATATATGGTGATTTGGTTTCTTATATATTAATGCATACATAATACATGTTTTGCAGCCACTTACACACGATATGTACATATTTTGCATTTTCCCATGTGCGATTTTTGGTTCCATCTTTGATTAGTCTTGTAGATACAGACCCTTCTTCAGTTACTTCATACTATTGTGCTGCTTTTGAATATTTTTGTAAAAATAAGAAGACGGTGATAATAGCTCCATTCAATGTCAAGTAACTTTACTTTGCTTATAATTTAGACTTAAGAAAATTAAATTTTTATTGTGGATTTTGAGTTATTAATTTTTAACTTTCTTACCTGTAGTGGTAGGCATTGAGAGTTACTAGTTATTGTCCCCAAGACGTTCACTGTCTATTATCTAGATCCTGCGGGGAAGGAATTGAATACATTATATGGACACACAATGAAAAGGTCATTATTCCCGTGATAAATATTTCATATTTGTTTATCCATTAACATCTGTTATTACATTACTATTTAATTATGCAATTTAATTGTTACATTAACATGTAGGGCTTTACAAAAGTTCAAAAAAGCTGGAGGAAAAGTCCCCAGGAAAAAGAATCAGCCACTAATTTGGGAGAATGTGAAAGTAATTTCCCGACTCCAAGGTATATATTATTTATGTGAACTATGCTTATTTGTATTTTGAATATTTTGTATGTTTCAATTTATAGTGTGCTACACAAGACAAAGGTTGGACATGTGCCTACTATGTGATGTGATTTATGGACCTAATCATCAAACATGCCGTAATGGAAATTGATACTATAGATAAGGTATTATATATAGTCTCATTAGATAATATGAAATATATCAATCATATTATATATTATTAATTATATATATATGTCATTCTCTTTGCAGGCATTTAAAACTGACTTCACTATAGGTGGAAAGTTATTAGATGTACTTACTTCCTATATGAGGGAGGAATTAGATGTTGTAAGAGAAGAATGGGAAAAAGCCCTACAAGTAGTGGGAATTTTTAAATATAATTGGGTATCTGATGACAATGATGATGATGATGATGAATAAAGAATGATATTTCTAAAATTTGTTCTCATAATTATTTTTGTGTGAATGTGAATGATTTTTTCTGAATTGTCATATGTGTGAATGTGAATGACTTTTTCTGATCAATACATGAATGTTTATACATGTGTTTGAATGTGAAAAGAGATGAAATGAATGGAACTAAATGTGAATGTAAATGACTTTGCAGGTTTCTACATGTATCTAATCAATACATGTGTTTGAATGTGAATGACTTTGCAGGTTTGTGGCCTGTTGTTGGCTGATATCAATGGATGCTATAAACCTATAGTTCAGAACTAAACTGCAGGTTTTGCATCCTACTGACCATCCATACACTAGGCCTGCAAACTAATAAGAAAAAAAATCAGAACATAGGTGTCAATTATTTGTATAAAATTGACACCAAAGACACAAGCAGTCAGTTATTAGCAAAAAATGGACATCTTTGTTCCCTCATTGGCTTGGTGGCGGGAACGGTAATGGCGTCGGTTTTTGTTTAATTACCGACGTCTTTAACCATGATATAGTGGCGGTTTTCTTTAATAACCGACGCCTATAGTTCCCTTGCTGGCGCATTTTTGGTGGCGGGAAGGGTTATGGCGTCGGTTTTTGTTTAATAACTGACGTCTTTAACCATGATATAGTGTTGGTTTTCTTTAATAACCGATGCATATAGTTCCCTTGCTGGCGCATTTTCAGTGGCGGGAAGGGTGGTGGCGTTGGTTAGAAACTGACACTGAAGGTGTCGACTTTTAGAGGCGCCCACTTGGGTGTCACTTGGCAACCGACGCTAAAGGCTCTAAATAACCGATGCCAATGGCCTTTTCTGTAGTAGTGAAAGATGTATCAAATTCGAAATTAAAGATATGATGACTTGAGTAAGAAGTAATCTTTTCTTTTGATATCTTTTAAGATAAGAAAAATCATTAATATCTCTATCTCTCTTTCCATCTCTTTAGTTTTGCAAAAAGAATAATAAATAGGCCTATGCATAAATTTTGAAAATATGGGATGGATGACTCCCTTGGACCATAATAAATGACTTCCTTTTTCTTCTTGATAATCATTAGTTAAAGAAATAAAGGAAATTGAAAAATTAATCAAGAGTTAGTGATTAAATAAGAATTATGTGGAAATTTATAGAAAAGATGTTTTATAGGTAACCAATGGATATGATTTGTGCATAACTTGCACCCAAAGGAAATAATACACATAAATAGGATAGCTAATCATGTTTGGATAGAAATAGAATTATTATGTTCCTTTAATGAATCAAATAAATCATTTATGTAAGGGCCATGAAAAGGGTATCTAACTTTCTTATTTTGACCCCAAAACTTGCCCACACAAAGATTCAATTAATAGAAACCTTTTTTTAAATTTGGAGTTTTATTGGTTAGAAGGAGAGGATGTTATGCATTACTTACTTTTTCCTAAAGTGAAAGGGTTAATTCATAAAAGGCATTAAATGTCACGATAACTAATTAAAGTAAAAATCTTGGGCCAGACCCATGTGCATGTCATGCACGCTGTGTGATCGTTGGGTTAAGTTTTCAATGGCCAGGAGATTATTTCCTACATATGACTGGTTTGGAAACCAGCAACAGTGTGACTCTTTATTTCTTATCAACTTTCCTCTCACCATGATTGATGATCAAGTTTGGAAACCTCTTCATTGAGTTGGTGAGGGGATTCCACATAGATTCAATGATGGTTTGGTAGCTTTTGGAGGGCTATTGTGGTTTCCCCCAAATTTACAGAACAACTGACGACCAACTTTCCATAGGTCTGACCTATATAAAAGGGTGGATATCCCCTCTTCAAGGGTGTGTTTGGCCCCGTGAGATCCTTCTTGACTTTGGGCTCCCTCCTCGACAACCAATTTCTTATCTAAGATTTTCCCTTCATCTCATTTTCCTCCCTGAACCATGTCGGAGGTTCCCTCACCGTCCTCTATGTTTTGGTTGCCTCACGACCAAATTGAGACTGTCGTTCAGTTCGGCAGGGCATACCGAAGGTGATGATACTCTTTATTACCGCTCTCGAACCCAACCACCTAGATTCAATGACCATGTTGACTCATCGCAAAAGCCTAGATCGCGATCGGGGAGGACCAAGGTTGAAGATAAAGACTGGGTGAAAATATTATCCAGCCCATGCGTTGTCTTCTTGCTATGGAAGGGCATTATCACATTTTCCCTTTATTTTCACCTGTCTCAGTGGGACCCACACGAGTGTGGTTTACAAACATGGCATGAGCTGATTGGCATGCCCTGGCCTAGCTAGCCGCCCATGTGGCAAGCTCCTATTGGCCCAAAGGTATTTATTTTATAAAAATGCTAGTAAAACATAGGATTATCCAATGATGGAAAGTTATATATAAAATTTGATCAGAAAAATACAAGGAGTTCAATAAAATTAGTTTCATAGCCTGATCTCCATCCTAACTCCAAAAGTATATAAAAGTGCTATCTTTAATGTAATTTCATATGTGAAAAACCCTAATTACATAAGATTAATGAAATCGATGATCATAACTTATTTAATTAGACCTTATATGTGAAGTCTAACCTATTTGGATAAAAAGATCATCTTGGATATAATTCAAGATCATGAACTCACTTATTACAAAAATTAGGGTTAGTTAGTTAAGATGGTAATTGATATAAAGATCATTGATTATAGGACATTAGGGTTTCTACAAATCATAGGAGATATAGGATTGACTCAATTTCAGAGAGACCAACTTAGGATCTACTTTTCTCCAAGGTAAGTGGGTCATGCCACTATACATGAGTACCCTGGTTGAATTGTATGATATGTATGGTTTATGAATCATGATTCTACTTTCAAGTTCACTACTGTAATCATGTTCATCATATAACTTGCTTGATGTTTGATATGTCTTATGTCTTATGGTTATCATACTCATTAAGAATAGAGATTATGATTAATGATCAAAGATTAATGGATTTTAAAGTTCATGTTTCAAGAGGGAAAAATCCCATGATGTTAAGTTCAAGGATCATGTTAATGTTAATGCAAATGTCATGTTAATGATCAACTTAATTGGAATTGAATTAGTTTTTAAATGCTTATCAAATAATGGATATCAAGGGGTCATTATGGGCATTTGTGCCAATTATGGGCTTTTATAGACAAATGATGGGCATTTGTGTTGTTATGGGATTTCATATCATTGTGGGCTTTCCTATCAATAAGGTTCTCTTAAGTGGGCATCATAGAGAGAGGCATATATTATTGTTCAATTCTTCATGTTATAGGAATCATGTAATCAAAAATTCTTAAGTCAAATTCATGTCAACTTTTTCTTTCAAGTCAAGTATACATGCTTATTTTCAGTTCTTATAAAATGTATAGTGCTTCTTACTGATGTGGGTCTTTATTTTCACATGGCCGTGGGACGAGATGTCCCAAGATCAAGGAGAAAAGGAATTGAAGTGAGTAATTCAAAGTTGAGGATTACACTTAGCTTGGTGGGGTGCCATCTACACCTTAGAAGATCCAGGATCAAGTTTCCAAATAATGATTATGTCATAGATTTGTTCTATCTTTTGTGTATTAGATGTTAGACCAAGGATGATATTAGTTTATGGTATTAATTTTCTCTTTCAAAGAACAATATATGAATCAAGATTTCCAATAAATGCAAGGTGTTTCATTTATCTTATTTTCTATGCTTATCATGTTTTGTGATGTTCCTCCAAGTCAAGTGACCCATGTTATGGACAACATTGGGTTTGCTTCCACTAACATAAATGTGCTTGGAGGGGTGTTACGATATGGTATCAGAGCAACAAGTAGATGACCACTAAGCTAAAGATTCATATGTTCTAATCCTAGGTATAAAAAAAGTAGGTGAAAGATATTAGAAACTAGAGTAGAGGTCTAGTTAGGAACATCAGTAAGGATAAGGATTAGGGTTATGTGCCTAGATGATTTTGAACTTTCATGTTAACTCTAGAATTATATATAGCATACTCTCTCTTTTTCCCACGTGTCTGTGGTATGGGGCACAGGCTCATGGGTTTTTTATAGAGAATGTTATATGCATAATCATACTTGTCTTGTCCTTTCAAGTGCATGTGGTACGTAACAAGTGCATGAAGGGGCTACTAAGATATGTGTGATAAATCATGTCACCTTTGCATATATGAGCAGTCGACATGTATCCAAAGGCGACAAAGGAAACAAGAGTTGCATTAAAAGTTTGAGACATATAGTCACCTATACCTAGTCTTGTTTATAGTACGACCAAACACATAGACAAAGGGTGAATGATTTAACATTGATCAGTAGATCTAGGGTAGAACCTAAACCCCTAGAGAAGAGGTGTAGAGGTCCTTTTCATGTCAATGATGATAAGATAGATTCATTAGTGGTGGATCCGTATGTTGGTTTAAATATTGAGGTTAGTGTGATTTTTTTCCTGATAAGGTCACAACTTGAGGATGCAAGTGAAGCCTTTAACATAATATTGGAGGGTTAGTGTACATAGAATAAGTAAAACCCTAAGGTGGGTAGTAAGTGGAAATTTTCGAGGATGAAATTTATTTAAGGTGGGTAGAATTGTAACATCCCAAACTTTTGAGAATAATTTAAACCATAGGTTGTAGATTTCCTTAAATAGAAATTTGTCGAGGGTCTTAATGCAAATATACCATGAAATGAACTTTCTTAAAGGATAATGAAACAAGGAATTTAAGATGAGACTCAAAATAGACTTTTCCTTCATATGTGCATTATGTGTTACATTTAACCCAAACATACAAATGTTGGTTTTCCTTTTATCTCCCCTATACTTGAAATGTTTAAAAGATCTAAGATAGAAATAGAAAGACATATAAAAGTCAAAATTAAAGACATGATGACTTGAATAAGAAGTAATCTTTTCTTTTGATAGCTTTTAAGATAAGAAAAATCATAAATATCTTTGTCTCTCTTTCCATCTGTTTGGTTTTGCAAAAAGGATAATAAATAGCCCTATGCACCAAGTTCAAATATATGGGATGGGTGGCTCCCTTGAACCATAATAAATGACTTCCTTTTTCTTGTTTATAATTATTAGTGGAAGAAATAAAGGAAATTGCAAAATTAATGAAGAGTTGGTGATTAAATAAGAATTATGTGGAAATTTCTGGAAAAGATGTTTTGTAGGTAACTAATGGGCATAAGTCACTCATAACTTGCACCCAAAGGAAATAATACACATAAATAGGATTTCTTATCAAGTTTGGTTGGAAAAAGAATTATTATGTTCCTATAATGAATTAAATAAATAATTTACTTAAAGGCCAAGAAAAGGGTATCTACTTTCTTATTTTGACCCCAAAACTTGCCCACACAAAGATTTAATTAATAAAAACCTTTGTTTAAAATTTGAGTTTATTGGTAAGAAGGAGAGAAATTTATGCATTAGTTACTTTTTCCTAAAGTGAAAGGGTTAATTCATAAAAGACATTAAATGTCATGATTTCTAATTAAATTAGAAATTTTGAGCCCGTCCCATGTGCATGTCATGCACGCTTTGTGACCATTGGATTAAGGATCCAATGGCCAGGAGATTATCTCCTACCTATGACTTATTTGGAAACCAACAATAGTGTGACTCCATGTTCCTTCTCGACTTTCCTCTCACCACAATTGACGAGAAAGTTTGGAAACCACTTCATTGTGTTGGTGAGGGGATTCCGCACAGATTCAATGCTAGTTTAGTTGCCTTTGGAGGGCTGTAGAGGTTTCCCCCATATTTACAGTACAACTGACAGCCAACTCTCCATAGGTCTAACCTGTATAAAAGGGTGGATACCCCCTACAAGGGTGTGTTTGGCCCCACGAGATCCTTCTCGACTTCGGCCTCCCTCCTCGGCAACCAATTTCTTCTCTAAGGTTTTCTCTTCATCTCATCTTCCTCTATGAATCACGTCGGAGATTCCCTCACCATCCTCTATGTTTTGGTTGCCTCATGACCAAATTGAGACTGTCTCTTAGTTTGGCAGGGCATACTGAAGGCGAAGATACTCTTCTTTTCTGCTTTTGAACCCGAACACCCAGAGTCAATGACCATGTTGACTCATCGAAGAAGCCTGGATCGCAATCAGGGAGGACCAAGGTTGAAGATAAAGACTGGGTGAAAAGACTATCCAGCCCCTGCGTCCTCTTCTTGCTACAGAAGGGCATTCATGCCTTTTCCCTTTCTTTTTGCCTGTCTCAGTGGGACCCACGTGAGTGCGGCCCGCCAACTTGGCATGAGCTGAGTGGTACACCATGGCCTAGCTAGCCGCCCATGTGGTGATCTCCTATTGGCCCAAAGGTATTTTTTTTTATAAAAATACTTTTAAATCATAGGATTATCCAATGATGGAAAGTTATATATGAAAATTGATCAGAAAAATACAAGAAGTTCAATAAAATTAGTTTCATATCCCGATTTCCATCCTAACTCCAAAAGTGTATAAAAGTTCTATCTTTAATGTGAATTCATATGTGAAAAACCCTAATTACATAAGACTAATGAAATTGATGATCATAACTTGTTTAATTAGACCTTATTTGTGAAGTCTAAACTATTTGGATAAAAAGATCATCTTGTATCTATTCAAGATCAAGAATTCATTTATTACCAAAATTAGGGTTAGATAGTTAAGATGAAAATTGATATGAAGTATATTGATTATAGGACATTAGGGTTTCTACAAATGTTAGGAGATCTAGGATTTGACTCAAGTTTAGAAAGACCAACTTAGGATTTACTTTGCTCCTAGGTAAGTGGGTCATGCCACTATACATGAGTATCTTGGTTGAATTGTATGATATGTAAGGTTTATGAATTATGATTCCAATTTGAAGTTCACTGCATTAATCATGTTCATCATATAAATTTCTTGATGTGTGGTTATCATGCTCATTTATATTAGAAATTATGATTAATGATCAACGATTAATGGATTTTAAAGTTCATGTTCCAAGAGGGAGAAATCCAATGATGTTAAGTTCAAGGATCATGATAATGTTAATGCTAATGTCATGTTAATGATCATGGTAATGGGAATTGAATCAGTTTTTATATGCTTCTTGATTCATGGACCTCAAGGGGTTGTTATGGGCATTCGTGCCAATTATTGGCTTTTATAGCCAAATCATGGGTATTCGTGCCATTATGGGCTTTCCTAGCATTATGGGATTTCCTATCAATCATGTGCTCTTAAGTGGGCATCATAGAGAGAGGCATATATTACTGTTCAATTCTTCATGTTATAAAAATCATGTAATCAAGAATGCATAAGTCAAATTCATGTCAAGGTTTTCTTTTAAGTCAAGTATACATGCTTATTTTCAATTCTTATAAAATGTATAGTTTTGCTTACGGATATGTGTCTTTATTTTCGCATGGTCGCGGGTCGAGATGACCCTAGATCAAGGAGTAAAGAAATTCTAGTGAGTACTTCAAAGTTGAGGATGACTTAGCTTGGTCGGGTGCCATATACACCTTAGAAGATCTAGGATCAAGTTTCCAAAGAAGAATTATGTCATATATTTGTTCTACCTTTCATGTATTATGTGTTAGACCAAGGATCAGATTAGTTTATTGTATTAGTTTTCTCTTTCAAAGAACAATGTATGAATCACGATTTCCAATAAATGCAAGGTGTTTCATTTATCTTATTTTCTATGCTTATCATGTTTTTTTTATTTTCCTCCAAGTAAAGTGACCCATGTTACGGACAACATAGGGTTTGCTTCCACTGACATGAATGTTCCTATAGGGGAGTTACAACATTCAATGTTTGGAAAGTGAGGCCCATGTTTTGATAAACCCCTCTCTTGATTGAATTTTTTATTCGTACACTAGCTTGTATGAGATCTGGGAAGATATTGTACCTTTGTAAGGATAAGAGAGCAGTGAGAGTCAGTGAGGAAGCTCTAATCACCATGTCGAGGCCTCATTATTTGGAGGTTTGAATTCTAGGTGAGCTGCAAGCTCCTTCTACTATCCAACAAACTTAGAGAAGCTCTCATTTGTCTTTTGTTATAGTGCCTCCATGTCCTCCTTGGTTGGGACTTGTTCCAGATTCTAGGCATACTTATCAATGAATCTTTGGGCAATTTTGGCCCATGTGGTGATGGTAGTTAGAACATGCTTCTTGTACCAGGCCAATTTGGGACTAGTCAGAATATGCATGAAATAGCATATTAGTACTTTGTCATCATTCTGGACCTCCACCATATCTGAGCAAGACGTGTTGATGTGGGCCAGGGGGTCCCCTTTGGTGGAATATTCATGGAATTTGGGCATGTTGAAGTTGTCAGACAACTTTGCATTGGGAATTTATGACACGACTTTACTGGGTGTGCAAAATGCAAGTGTACGCATCTTGTAATATAGGCCCTGTGAGGCCCGAGTCAAACTCAGGGAAGTGGTTGTCCAGAGACTAGAACTAACTATAGTTTGATCATTTAGGCCAATGAAAATTGATTGGGTTGGTTGTTTTGACAGAAAAAAGAAATTAACAATGGAGAATAAAATTGAATTGATTTTATGATGAAAATTTCCTTAGAACACATTTTCACCACGGGTGACGCGTATCTGCCTCCCTATTACTGGTAGAAATTTCCTCTTAAATTTGAATAAAGAGCATGTAGCTAGAAACTAACCGCTTTTGTGGTGTAATTCCCCTACCTAATCTAAAGCCAATTCCATTCTCATAGTAATTGACTTATTAGTTAGGTGCTTTTAGTTTACTATGGGTAATCTCCTCCCGTTTATGCCCCACCTTTCACAAGGGACGCTGATAAACGGGTGAACCTATGTGTTTCTAACCCTTTATCCCCTTTTCAGTAGTAATTAAGGATCTGATACGCTACTTGTGGTGATCATGCACAATAAGGACATGCAATTTCTATAGATTCATATTTAAATAGTAAGAGACAATCTATATCTATAATAGAATTTAGATATAATGCATCCTTAGGCTACTCCCAGGTCCTAAAGAATGAGGGGTTTAGCCCCACATGGTTTCTATAGTTGAAAGCATGATAGAGAAGAAGAAGAATGTGGGAAACATCGAATGAACTATGTTAAGCCCAAGAGAAAAGCAACTTTGGAGAATCCCCTTTGGTGCACATGTGTTCTGTTGTCTCTCTGTTGCAAAATAGTCCACCGAAAGTGTTGGAATTGCTCCTGGATGTAGCCTTCAGTCCCAGTCTCTCCTCCTCCATCTCTCCGACATTGATCAATGGACTACGGCATGATATCTAGGTCTAGCCATCCTCCCACATAGTTATAGTATGGCTCTTCTCTATGAAATAACACCAACCGTCAGATTAGATTGCTAATGTTGATCTTGCTTGCGTGGACAGTCTTGGTAGTACTGAGTTGTAACACGGTAGTATCGAGTCTTTAGGGTTCTTCAAATGCACGCTCGTTTGGTACTATCGAGTTGATTCGATAGAACTGACGTGTCAAAAGTGGTTGTATGCATGATGTAATCTCGATACTACCTACTTTTGTGCCGGTGTACCAAGTTTCTGTGATTCTTCAAGGAGTATAATGATGATGATTCGGTACTACCAAGCTGGGTGTCGGTGGTACTGAGTCTACGCGTTTCACTTGGATGTTTTACTGATGTGAAATCGGTACTATCAAGTATGGACTCGGTAGGACTGAGTCTACACGCTTTATATGTACCTGAAATACAACCAAAAAATGTGTCTTAGTCCTCGAATTTGTGAAAGTTTATCAAAACTTAATAAAAATACATAAATTGATGCATTTAAATGAAACATGCTATTTATAAGAGATTGTGCATAAAATATCATGAAAATAACAAATGCATACACAAAAATAAGGGAAAACAAGCCTATAAAATTACTAAATATCCATGCATCAAACTCCCCTAAGCTTAAATCTTGCTCTTCCTCGAGCAACATACTCTCGAATCTGTCTGAGACAAGTCAGCAAAAGGACATACTACACGAATTCTCATCTCAACCACACCCACATAACAGTCTCAATCCGGCTCTACTGATCACTGACCCGGTAACTGCTCTGAAGCGACTGCAAAATTTCCATAAAAGATATATGTCCCTTAGTTAATGAAACACGGTCAGGAAAGCAATTAACATATTAAACTAATCAGACCTACATTTGGTGCATTATGTGATTTCCTATCTACATTGCTCTTTTTTCCTAGCTACCATCTACATGGAATTCATCCTCTTGATAAACATGAAATGAGGAAGAAAATCATATAGGTGTCCTACCGATAAGAGTAATGGGTGGTATGGGATAGGTGGTTATGAAGATTCACAAGGACATCTGAATCATTATGCAAACATAAAATGTGATGACCTATATGATGAGGATGAGTGAGCAATGCATCCTAATGTGTAACATTGTGGGTGGAATGATGCATGTATTCAAAGTCTCATCAAGACAATGATATTGAATCAAAGAAAGAGTTAATCACATTATATAGATGTTTTGAAATTGTTACCACGGATACAAACATTCTTTCTCCCCCTTTAACAATGAGATAAACTCTTTTTTTCCTTCTTCTCTTTCTTTTTTTTATTTCTTTTGCTTTTTTTCGGCCCACTAAATGTTTTGGGCTTTACTTCATTAAATACATTCATGAAATCTCCCATGTATCTCTGAGGGTATGGATGTGTATCCCTGCATTATTATAACATCTCATGATGCATTGATGACCAAATGAAAATGCATGCAATCTACATGTACAGATTGTTGTTATGCAACTAATATGATATGCACACAGATTGTTTATGCATATTTTTTCTTTTTCTAATTGATGCAAAAGAAAACAACTTAACTATAATGTTCCCTACAATGCCATGTAATGCAATAAAAAAGAATTGATTTAGTGTACTTGATCATCTTAAGGTGCTGGCAATTATGAATATGAAGTGGATGAAATCACATAACTAAGAGATCAAGCCCACAAAGATTAATATGTGTCCCTCTCTAAAGACATGTGTAAAGGGTAACCGTAGGAGTTCCTTCTTAAATTTCCATCTAAGGTCACATTACTGGTTTGATCAGTTTAGGCTCAAAGACCTTTGTCCTTCACTTTTCATGGATGATTGAGAGATTATTCATATCCCATGTACTAAAGTTGACTAACCCAGACACTTCCTCAAGGTGTGACTCAAAATATTTGTAATAAAGCCTAACTTCGCCACTTTTTTTTTAAAACACATCATTTTTTTTCAAAAAAAAGACCTAGCAGAAAATTTCTACGAAGACCCATGCATATACTAATCCACTTTTTACACTATATAGATGTGGATTCTATAATAATATAAATATAAGAAAAATAGAAAATAAACATTTTAATGCACATTAAAAATAAACTAAGATAGTGGTTGTTCCAGCACCCCCCCAAGCTTGAATATGACTATGACCTCATAGTCAACATTCCAACTTAAGAGGTGGATCAGGAGTACCCTGATCAATCCTGTGGCGGTGACTGCTGATAGTGTGGCATGGTAGGATCATGTGGAGGAAATGTTCCCTAAAAATTGGGATCATATGAAGGCATCGGTGGTAGCTACTGGTACCCTCCAAAGTACCCTTGGCTCCAGTAGTGGTCGTAGAAAGGATGTTGATATTGTTCAATGTGTTGCAGGTGAGTGTGAACATTCTCTTGGTTGGCTAAGAGAAGACGCTCATTCTCATAGATCGCATGTTGGTTCGCATAGAGCCTTCCTTGGATGTTTTGTATACCTACCAAAGTTACGTGCTACTGTTGCTGACCTGTCTGAATGTCCTGAATCATCCCATACATGCATGTCATGTCGAAAGTTTCATGCTCATCCTGCGATGGTAGCGGGGCTGAGGAACTCAAGGCAGTGTATCTCCGCGGTCACTTGTGTGGTGTAGGTCAGCGAGTGATAGGGATGGTATCCACCTCCACCACCTCATCTTCATCATCGACTTACTATTCAGGGTCCTCTTTGTCTTCCTCTACAGCTGCATCAATGTCATCATCATCTAATGGCCACCGTAGATGCTCAATTCCTGGCAGACAGAAGACTGGGTCAGGGAGTGACTGCTCCCTATACTGGCCATCCACTATGCAACAAGCGTACACAGTGTTGAAGTGAAAAGTGAGGAGACCTTCCTTCCAGAAATGTGAGAGACTCAAATATCGTGGTGCCACTGGCTGTAAGGTAGAGTGGTCTAGCCACAAATGAAGAGCATCGGGGGTAATGAGACCCCCAAAAACAATTGGTGCCTTTTTGAACGCCAATTGTCATACTGATAAAACATGGAGGAAGAAGAAAGAACCAAAATTTACCGGCTCCCCCTTGAAAAGTTGATGGAGAAAGAAGAGATCGGTCTTCTACACCTTTCCTTGGCCCTGATTGGAGTGGCCAAAAAGAGTATTGGTGAGGATGAGGTGAAGGATGTGAGCAAAGGGGTGCTCAATGTCGGTGACGGATTTGATATGCCAACTGATACAGAAACCTTCTAGAACCTCAATGAAACATTCCCAAGCCGTCTCATAGTTTCATCCCGGGGGAGGTGAGAAGCCTGGCATGTGTGGCCAGTTGAAGATACGGTTGAATTCACAGAGGGTGAAGGAATAATTGTTGTTGTAGAGGCGGAAGTCGACCTTTCCTTCCCGCCATTCTCCGCCCATTTGCTGCACTAGGGTGATGAGAACATCAAGAGATGCCATGAACTCATAGATGAGCTCCTAGTATGTGGGCCACCAACTAAAGAACGGGTCGTCCACCTCCATCTTTTGATCATCGCGCACCCAGTGAATGTACTCAGTGAATCCTAGGTTCTCAATGTGGTCATGATTGCCAAACTGAGTGGGCATCATCTTCCTAGTCATCAGCTCCTCATAAATCTTTCGGACCTCTAGATTTGGGTGATGAAGCCAGTTTGGTCTCGGGACCATCTCGCCTTGCTCATTCGATGTAGAAGAACCTCTCCATGGAGCCATGTGAACCTTAAAAGAATGAGGAAGGGGAAATGAGAGCTCAAATAAGACTGTCGATGCTTGGTGCAGTAGTGCTCGTAGTTGCTTTAGAGAGGAGATTGACGGTGTGAATAGAAATGAAAATCTCTTCTCCTTATATAGGCTTTAGCCAGCCCAGCTATCCAAAGTCGGTACTACTGACTTTAAGTTATTAGTATACAGATCTTGGGGAGAATCCAGAACTCAATGGTATCAACGGATGACGTTGCATGATGACTGGGGTGTGGATCACCCTGCAGTCAGTAGTACCGACACAACTCGGTAGTGGCGCAGATCGGTAGTACCGACCGCTCGATGTGGCTCATCTGGGTCGTTGCTTTCTTCTCCCACTTTTCTCAAAAAAATTTAAAATTTGGTACTACCGAGTCAAGTCGATAGTACCGAGTTGTAGATATTTCTTGTTCGTTTTGAGAAAGCATCTCGGTGCACCGAACCTGGGCCTTCCAGAAGTCAGTAGTACCGACAGGTAGGTTGCTAGTACCAAGTCCTCATCAGATATGTGCCTAGATATCTTCAGAAACTCGATGGTACCGAGTGCAGTCTCGATAACACCAAGATAGTCAATTTGATGCCCCTTGGCTCCTGAACTAAATTCGATAGTACTGAGTGGGAACTCGGTAGTACTAACATTTTCTCTCTTTTGAATCCAATCCATCTGAACCAAATTTGGTAGCACTGAGTATAAACTCGATAGCACCGACCCTTCCTGACCTATACACTTACACAAAATGGATCAAGGTAACTTTTTTAACATGAAAATTCAAACTAAACTTTATGAAAATGAAAATGCAACCTAATGAAAGAAAAATAAAAGTTGGGTTGCCTCCCAACAAGTGCCCTTATTTAACATTCTAGGCTAGACTCAAAGAAAACCTCTAATCCTCCTTAAGCCTCAAGAGCTTGAGTTCCTCAACTCGTTTCTCAACCTCTCCCCCAAAGTAGTGCTTCAACAACTAGCCATTAACAAGGAATGACACAACTCCATCTCCAATCCTCACAGCACCATGGGGAAAAACCTCCATAATTTCATAGGCTCCACTCCATCTAGACCTTAATTTTCCTGGATGCAACTTAAGTCTAGAATTAAAAAGTAAACCCCAGACTTAACACCCTATGTAGGATGTGCTTATCATGAATCTTCTTTTTCCTTTCTTTATAGATCTTGGCATTTTCATAGGCATTCATCCTCAACTCATCCAACTCATTCAACTCCAACATTCTATGTTTCCCATCTTCATCTATATTAAAGTTCAATCTTCTCAACACCCATCTCGTCTTATTCTCCAAGTCCACATGTAGGTGACAAGTGTGCCCATAAACCAATCTAAAAGGTGTAGTTCTTATAGGTGATTTATAGGTTGTCATGTATGTCCATAGTGCATCATTGAGGAGCATACTCCAATTTGTCCTATTTGTTGAGACTATCCTTTCTAAAATCTACTTAATTTCTCTATTGGACACCTCAACCTAGCCCTATGTTTGTGGGTGATATGGAGTACCCACTCAGTGTTTTACCCCATACATATTCAATAAAACTCTAAACTTTCTATTTGTAAAATGAGTCCCCTTGTCCCTTATGATCATCCCAGGGACACCAAACCTGTAGAAAATATTGTCTTTGACAAATTTGCATACAACATGTCAATCATTGGTCTGGGTTGGAATTGCTTCCACCCATTTTGACACATAATCAACAACAAGTAATATGTACAGGTTTGATTTTGAAGATACAAACGGTATCATGAAATCTATGCCCCATAAATCAAAAACGTCAACTTCTGGAAACACATTTAGGGGCATTTTGTGTCTTTTAGAAATGGTACCTACACATTGACATGAGTCACAACAACAAACATAGTTATAAGCGTCTTTGAACAAAGTTGGCCAATAGAATCCACTCTCTAAGACTTTAGATGTGACATCCCGAGATTTTCTAAAATCTAATACGATGTGTGACTTCCAAATTGAAACCCTCACCTCAGTGAGAATCCCAATTTAAACATCACACACTAGGCTAAGAAAGAGAAAATCAAGGGAGTCAGAAGGAAACAACAGTAGTACATGCACATGAACAATAAACAAACCATACAACATATGATCACCATTCAACATATAATTACAACATAAATTGTTACAACATTTGATATTACATATTGAACAACAAACTTCTACATATACATGTACTACAACTAAACAACATGATCTTAAGATAATAGGTCCACCTGTACATCAGCTCGCCACACAACTCTCAACTATCCTGGATCTTCAAGAGCATAACCACAACCTAAACAAAAGATTTCATGTGGTACACGTCAGCACAATATTCAAGAATATTGTACTGAGTATGCCTACGTGTCTTTTATATACCTCTCATCATATCTTGGCAATAAGATAAAACTAATACTTGGCAGTTATAAAGAAATATAAGAAAAGTGTATACTTGCACAAAGATATTCATCAACAAAAGATAACACATATTTTAAGCACATTTCCATCATATATCTCATACATCTGCCCCAAGGGATTTGATGTTTTTAGGCCTCATGATCTACTACCAAAGAGTTTGAGATCATATTACGTGTGATCTACTACCAAAGAGTTTGATATCTAACACATGTGATCTACTACCAAAGAGTTTGAGATCACTTCAATGCATTGTACTATCAAAGCGTTTAGTTCTATCATATGATGGATCATATATCTTATGTTTCATGTGTTCATAGCCATAAGTATGGAAAATAAAGCAAGATGTCATACAATAACAATCATTCCATCTAATACCATATGCCAAGTATTATACTACATATAACACAAGAATAATGTATAATAAACCAAGTAAGAGGTAATGGTGTACCTTCCAAAGAGATAATCTAATCACCACATATTCCTCAAGTCAACTCTAACCTTGGTCAACCCTGATTAAGATAAGATCACATATCCCCATCATGTTCTCATCATCTTACATCTCATCTTACCCTAGTCGTGTTCATATTAGGGTTTTCTTATCTCATTATGATATATACAATATTACTTGTCTTATATTCATCCTTATGTGGGATTTATGTTACTGATGTTATGTTCCAGATTAGGATACATAATCTGAGTATCAGGTTCCATATCATTATTTATACATATTAACCCTAAGTTAGATGTATTACTCAAATTAGGGTTGCATCACATGTTTCAAGGTTCAACTTAATATAATAGGGATTCTATGCATCATCATGATCTCATAATTAAAACTGGTGTTCCATATACTGATATGAGCTTACTCTGTAAATTTCATCATTTATTAAGCATGTATGTATTTATTGCATTATCTTTAGTGTTATTATCCCTAAATAGCCATATTAATCAAATTATATGCTTTTGTACATCAACATGACCATATCTGACATCATATGCATTATAAACATGATTATAGACTTACTGACATGTTATCATAATTTTAGAATAGCGTTTGATATTTATTATCCATTAAACAACCATTACACATCTTACATGATATCATAGAGTTTTAAGCATCAAAAGCCTACTATTATTATTCTACTATGTTCTACTCATTTTTCTAAACATTTCTATATGTTATATGTATTTTTATGACAATCACACAAATTAATAGGAATTTTACAAGATCTGGTCATTTCTGAGATTTTACCTCATCCGGCCAATCGCACGTTGCCACGTGGCATGTGAGAGGCGCAGATCCTTTGCCTTAGTCATCTTGGTTCATGGTTGAACCAGACGATTTTGACTTGGGTTGGACCCGGTTCAGAGCCACCCACTTTCTCTCTTTTCTCCGCGTCTCCACTCGACGCCTGGGTGTGAGTTTGTGGCACAAGCCGTCATCGTGGCATGGACCTCCGAGGACAATTCGACCTCCCATCATTCTCAACCAGCTTTTGCTGCCATAAACCTTCATGTGAGTGTGTCTCCTTCCGCCTCCTTTCTCGCGATTCCTCGCGATCTCGACACTGGCTCACTGGCGTGAGATCTTACCCAACGCCGTCGCTGTGGAACAGAGCTCCAGCGAGGGATTGGCTCCTCTATCCTCCTCCTCGGTCCGCTCTAGTGCCCATGTTGTCTTTGTGGATGT
Organism: Alisma plantago-aquatica; assembly: GCA_963693085.1. Taxonomy (NCBI): domain Eukaryota; kingdom Viridiplantae; phylum Streptophyta; class Magnoliopsida; order Alismatales; family Alismataceae; genus Alisma; species Alisma plantago-aquatica. The sequence goes on from OY856409.1 coordinate 1,989,097,227, forward strand.
TGTTTGGTCATCCTCAGTGGCCTAGACTCCTCCTCATGGTGCCTCCTATCTTCTCATCAAGAACGTGTCCCTCCACATCGACGTTGATGGTTCCTTCAGGCTAGCACCTCCGCAAACAACAATGCCCACGATCGCTTCCTTGCTCCAGGCTGCTATTGTTGTAGTGTCTCCTCTTTACCACCTCTAGTTTCTCCAGGCTCATTCCTTATTGTAGGTCTACCTCACGGATTAAGGAGGTCACTGTTGTAGGTTGTATATGTGGCAGAGCAAAGAGGTGATATACCTCTACGAACTGGTTCTCCCATCAACCCATTATCGTTGGTCCTTCTCCGGCAAGCACTCATGAAGACTCGTCTCCTCATGGACTGCTCTAGATCTTCCTCTATCCTACTTCCTATCATAGTGTATAACTCCTCCCAGTGATCTATACATGCAATGGAGAGGCAGCTCAGACGGAGAAGTGTAACTCCCTGCCTCGTCTCTATTTTGTATAAAACGAAAGGGGGTCCTTCACTCCTTTGTTGATCCAAAGACGGCTGCTGGTTGAAACCACTTTCGACCCATCAACACCGATCATGGTGGATTGATCCCATGAGTGGTGAACTGCCTCCCACATTTTTGGTTTGAACTGGCACAGTAGATAACCTTTCATCCCTCCGATCTGGCCATCCAAGAGTCATAAGACCCCCACATCACCAGTCTGCAACCTGAGGATTATGTATGGGTTGCACTACCAATTGAGGAAAATAGGTGTGTCACCTGCCGACTTAACCAAGGTGTGACAAGATGTATACCCACAACTTAGGCTAAAGATATCAAACCTTGATGTAATATACCTCAAAATGCACATTATTTGATGATATTCAAAGACTCGTTACTCCTTGTAGGAATACCAAAATATCCCCAAAAATTAACCGTGGATTCCCTGCCACTTCCTCTATGATCCACTAAGATTTAGTGTCGGTATTCAACCATTTGGCCTATCAACCAAACACTTCACATTGGCATATGTTTATGGAATATACATTGAATACCAACATCAAAAACATCCATACTTAGCCAGGTATTTGGAACTCCCAATATAACTCAACCATATGATTTCACTTATGTCATTGGACATTTAGGATTCCAAAAGTCCACTCCATCACATTATATGTAGTCCTAGAACTAGCGTGATGCCCTCATGTGGGGAGTGAGTGACAATGTGACAAGATACTCTCATACTCACTCTCTGGCACACATTTCCTCAAAATGATATCCCTACATTACCTCAGCAATATTGGGTCATCCGACACATAATATCTCAAAGAATAGAAGAATTTCTTCTTCTCTTGGTATCCTCAATCCTCTGGCAATATCCCACATGCTAGGTAATTCACAATCTCAGCATACCAAGGGTCGGCTGCCTGGAGAGCAAAAAGTTGCTCATCCAGATATTCTTCCACAATAGGGATGTCCACATCCCTCTCATCCACTCTCTCTAATCAAGAGAGATGATCTACTACTACATTCTCAATACATGCCTTATCCTTTACTTCAATGTCAAATTCTTGTAAAAGTAGGATCCACCTGATTAATATAGGCTTAGCGTCTTTCTTTTTTTAAAGGTATTTAATGGCGGCGTGATCAGTCCAAACAATTATCTTCGCCACCACTAAATATTGCCTAAATTTTTCAAAAGCAAAAACAACAGCCAACAGTTCTTTTTCAGTGACGGTATAATTTAAATGAGCCTCATTCAACGTCTTTGACGCATATTTTATCACAGTAGGGACCTTATCTTGGCACTGGCCTAAGATTGCACCCATCACATAAACTGATGCATCACACATCAGCTCAAATGGCTTACTCCAATCTGGATCTTGAACAACAGGAGCTAAAATCAATTTTTCCTTAATGACCTCAAACGCTTTAATGCATTTATCATCAAAACAAAACTCAAAGTCCTTTTCTAATAATACAGACAGAGGTTTTACAATTTTTGAAAAATCTTTTATAAATCGGCGATAAAATCCGACATGGCCCAAAAAATGCCTCACTCCCTTCACTGATGTCGGTGGAGGTAGCTTATAAATAACCTCTATTTTTACCGAATCAACCTCCATTCCCCTATTGGACTCCTTGTATCCTAAAAAAATCCCCTCACTCACCATCATAAGACATTTTTCCAATTAAGAATTAGGTGAGTGTCTTCGCACCGTTGTAACACTTTATCGAGGTTATATAGATAGTCTTCAAAAGATTCTCCATAAATTGAAAAATCGACCATGAACACTTCCAAGCACCGTTCAACTGTGTCAGAAAAAATGGTGAACATATAGCATTGGAAGGAAGTGGGTGCATTACACAATCCAAACAACATTCGTCTATAGGAAAATGTTCCATAGGGATAGATGAAGGTGGATTTATCCTGATCCATAGGCTCAATAGAAATCTAATTCTATCCAAAATAACTGTTTAGAAAATAAAAATGGGAACGACCAGCCAGTCGTTCCAAATTCTGATCAATAAAGGGTAAAGGAAAGTGATCCTTCAACATAGTGGTGTTCAAGCGACGATGATCTATACACACACAACACCCTGTGACTAACCTAGTCAGTATTAATTCATTAGTAGAGTTAGTTGTCACAGTTATCCCTCCTTTCTTAGGTACAACCTGTGTCAGACTTACCCATGTGGAATTAGATATTACATAAATTATACATGCCGACAAGAGCTTCACGACTTCCTTCTTCACCACTTCCCTCATAATTGGGTTTAAGCGCCATTGTGGTTGAACTACTGCTTTAGCTCCTTCTTCTAATCATATTTTATGTTGGCATAGGCGGGGGGTATGCCTCTAATGTCAGCCACAGACTACCCGAATGTTGCACGATGGTTCTTCAATACGCCTAGAAGATGAGCCTCCTCAACCTGGCTCAATTATTATGAGATGATGATCGGAAGCTTCTCTTCTTCCACCAAGAACACATACTTCATATGTGGGGGCAACGACTTCAGCTCCAAATCAGGAGGATTCACCAATAAAGAGACCAAAGGTGTAGGTGGTGGTCCTAGATCCTCAAAATGTCTGGTATAGTAGCACGGGAGTGTTTTTCACATTAAATCACATTCCTCCCAGGAGTTGCAATGGGGGTAGTCTCTCTTCACATTCATCACGCACGCCTCCAACGAAAAATGTGAATGAACCTGTATGATTGAGTTAGCATTGATTTCTTCAACTTTTGGTGGGAAGTCTACCTCCTCTTCATTTCATGGATACTGCACAGCTTCTACTAAGGACACCACCTTAGTACTTCCCATAATGTCCATTTCCAGCGTACCCTTATCCATTTTTGTCATGATATGTGACATATCTAAAAATGGTCTTCCCAGAATTACAGACACCGGTCCCTCAATGTGCTTCAAGCTATTGCATTGAGCTTCCTTCTCCTTTGACTTTGATACTTTAGGCATCTGGATTTCAAATCGGTCATCTTGGATACCCAATGCTAATCTTCCTCTTCCCATCTCCAGGATCATGTTTGTCGTGGCTTGGAAAGGCCTCCCCATTAGTAGTTCATTGCCATGATAATCTTGCATCTCCATAACTACAAAATCAGATGGAAACACAAACATGTCTACTTTAACCAGAACATCTTCACATATCCCATATGGTCTAACCACTGAATTATCTGCTAGTGTATTGTCATGCTTCTTTTTCTAGATTCACTAAGGCCTAACTTCTTGAATGTTGTCAAGGGCATGAGATTAATGCTAGCCCCTGAGTCACACAATGCCTCACCAAACTTGGTCTTTCCTATGAAACATGAGATATTGAAACAGCCTGGGTCTTGTCATTTTGGTGGTAGCATTCCCAGAATGAATGCACTGACCTTCTCCTTTAGCACGACCATGTTGGTATCATCTATCCACCTCTTTTTGTTGATTATTTCCTTCAGAAATTTACCAAAAGAAGGTATCATCTCAATGGCGCCAATCGATGGTATATTGACGGACAATTTCCTGAAGCTATCTAGAAATTTCCTAAATTGTTGATCTACCTTTCTAGACATCACACTATTGGGGAAGGGAACTTTTATCTCCTGTGACCTTTGATGAGCCAGGACATAAGGATATGGCGTTGCCTCTATCACTTTTGGCCGCTTTGTCTCTGTTGTTCTACCTTCTTCACCCTATTATGGATTTGATGTGGCATTCACTACAACCAGTCTTTTATCTCCACTGGCTTGGGTTGACTTTGCTTTTCCCCACTAAGAACTTTTTTACCACTCCTCATAAGTATATCTTTCACTTGTTGGTTCCCGTATGGAGCATTTATGTTACCTAGAAAACTTTGTTTGCCATTATTCTTAATTGTTGCCACCTCAGTTGCAATCTATGAAATTTGAGTCTCTAAACTATGAAATTGAGCTGTGTGGTTTTGTAGCTCTCTCTGTTGCTGGTTGATCACCATGTCATTATGTTTCACCAGCTTCTTCAGAAGATCTTGCATGTTTTCATCTTCAGACCCCTTATTCTACTGTTGTGCAATTCCTTGCTGCCTTGCTTGGTTGGGATCCTATTAGAAGTTGTCCGGATCCTTCTAGGAGAACTTTGGGTCCTTTCTCCAAGAGTACTCATTCTTCATGTATCCATGTTGATGCACATATTTGACTTGTCATTCCTCATCTGAGCAGTTTCCGTCCTTCTGACATAGCTTCTTGGCGATCAGGTCTAGCTTTTCATTAAGAGTGTTCATTACCTTAGACTCTCCCACACTCCTTATTGTCTCTGGGCATTCTCTTTCTCCTCCTCAGGATTGATTCTTTGACATATTCTATAGTATCTCATGACACTTGGATGGTTTATTGTTGAGAAAGAAATCCTTGCCTGCACTGTCCAATGTTGTCCGCTCACCTTTATTGAGGCCATAATAAAATATTTTGGCATGATCTTATAGCTCAATCCCATGATGTGGGACCTTTTACGGCATATGTTGAAATCTCTCCCAGGTCTCCGAGTACGACTCCTCAGCCTATTGCTTGAAGTTGTAGATTTTCCTAACTAGAGCGTTGGTCTTCTGTGGTGGGAAGTAACGCTCAAAGAAGGTGCCTATCATCTCGTCCCATGTACCAATGGATTCCGACTTCAGATTGTAAAACTAGGCTTTTTCTTCGTCCGCAAGATATGAATAAAATAGTATTAAATAAATAACTTTTGTCGGGACCCTATCAATTTTTAGAATGTCACAGCTCTCCGCAAAGCTGCTGATGTGAGCCATAGGGTCCTCAAAATTGTATCCATGGAATTCATGTGACTTCACCAGGGCTACAAGTCCTGGGTCAATCTTAAAATTTCCCACATCAACTGTCTACCTTTTTATGGGACATGGTTGTGCAGTTGATGATGATGCTTTGATATTCTCTCAGATAGTCTTCTCCTCAGCCATCTCTAATTGTTCAACTGAAATGAGTGTATCTACTGGAGGAGTGTCTGGCGTGCTAGGGGTTAATCCCTTTGCCGAATTGATGTACACTTGAGCTTTATCTCTTAATGATGCAACTGTTGGACTACTCTGAGTGGAGTTTTCATAGTCCGTACTACGCGTCTGCACCATAAACTATCACCTGAAAGAGATAATCCAGGTGTAAGCACAAGAGATAGCAAGAAATTAAAAATTGATATTTTAAATTTCAGCTCAAAAAGAGTAAAAATAAAATTAAAAAGGAAAAGTGGCCTAGAGTGGCCAACCACAGCACTCGTAGTGTTGGACTATTACTTCTTCCCCGGCAACAGCACCAAAAACTTGACACGACTTTACTGCACGTGCAAAACACAAGTGTATGCGTCTTGTAATATAGGCCCTATGAGGCCTGAGTAGAACTCAGGGAAGTTGTTGTCTAGAGACTAGTACTAACAACAGTTTGATCAGCTAGGCCGATGAAAATTGATTGGGTTGATTGTTTTGACAGAAGCAAGAAATTAACAATGGAGAATAAAGTTGAATTGATTTTATGATGACAGATTCCTTAGAACACAGTTTCACCACGGGTGACATTGTATCTGCCTCCCTATTACTGGTACAAATTTCCTCTTAAATTTGAATAAATAGCTTGTAGCTATAAACTACCCACTTTTTGGTGTAATTCCCCTACCTAATTTAAAGACAATTCCATTCTCATAGTAATTGATTCATTAGTTAGGTGATTTTAGTTTACTATGGGTAATCTCCTCCCATTTATGCCCCACTTTTCACAAGGGACACTGATAAATGGGTGAGCCTATGTGTTTCTAACCCTTTATCCCCTTTTCAGTAGTAATTAAGGATATGATATGCTAATTGTGGTGATCAGGCACAATAAGGACATGTGATTTCCATAGATTTTTATTTAAATAGTAAGAGACAATCTATATCAATAATAGAATTTAGATATAGTGCATCCCAGGCTACTCCCAGGTCCTGAGGAATGAGGGGTTTAGCCATGCATGGTTTATGTAGTCGAAAGCATGATAAAGAAGAAGAAAAAGGTGGGAAACATCGAATGAACTATGTTAACCCCTAGAGAAAAGAAACTTTGGAGAATCCACTTCGGTGCATGGGCGTTCTGCTATCTCTCGGCTACAAAATGATCCACCAGAAGTGTTGGAATAGCTCCTGGATGTAGCCTTTGGTCCCGGTCTCTCCTCCTCTGTCTCTCCGGCCTTGAGCAATGGATTACGGTGTGATATCTAGGTCTGGCCGTCCTCCCACATAATTATAGTATGGCTCTTCTCTGCGAAATAACACCAGCCATCAGATTAGATTGCTATTATTGATCTTGCTTGTGCAGACAGTCTCGGTAGTACCAAGTTGTAACTCGGTAGTATCGAGTCTTTAGGGCTCTTCAAATGTGCACTCATTTGGTACTATCAAGTTGAGTCAATAGTACTGACGTGTCAAAAGTGGTTACACGTCTGATGTAATCTCGGTACTACCGACTTTTGTGCCAGTGTAACAAGTTTCTGCAATTCTTTGAGGAGTGTACTGATGATGATTCAGTACTATCGAGCTGGTTGTCAGTAGTACAAAATCTACGTGTTTCACTTGGTTGTTTACTAATGTGAAATTGATACTATCGAGTATGGACTCAGTAGTATCGAGTCTGCACGTTTGATATGTACCTCAAATACAACCAAAAAACCTGCCTTAGTTCTCAGATTTGTGAAATTTGATTAAAACTTGATAAAATACATAAATTGATGCATTTAAATGAAACAAACTATTTATAAGAGTTTGTGCATAAAATCTCATGAATATAACAAATCCATGCACAAAACTAAGGGAAAACAAGCTTGTAAAATGACTAAATATATGTGCATCAATGTGGAAGAAATCATTGTATATTTTCACATTGTCGTTCTTCCCTTCCAATTAGTCTGATATTTTGTAGGATTTCATGTTGTAGGGCATTTGTGATCATAGGTGCTTGTGTGACAACTTCTTGACATGCAGTCACCATGGGTATAACTAGTGGTTTGATTGTCATTGGAAGCCCCATATATACAGGTGGTGGGAATCCATACCGGCCTCCCACATACATGTTGTACAAGGAGTGAGTCGGTGGGTATGTATAGTGTGGATGGGGACTGGTCCTTGTTCATTCAGATGTTGTGTGGAACCTTTTCTAACTATGAAGATTGTTTGAGGCTTGTCCTTGTGTGGTTGTGGCTTTTTTTTCTTTCTTCTTTCCTTCAATTTCCCCTTCAGTTATGAAGAAAGGCATTGCCACCTCCTGATGTATTGGGACACACCCCATGTTTAAAATGGGAGGACTTTGATAGAGCCCTATTTGGAGTGTTTCTGGATGGATCAAAAGGGAACCCCACAAGCTATATGGGAAGGATGGTGTGGATGATCCTACATGTGTTAGTGCCATCCTCCCACATAGGTTGATTTTGATGGAGGCAAAAAAGGTATGTTGAACTCAAATTGAGGTCCCTCTTGGGTGAATGCCACTTCAGGCATGGCAGCAACTTCCTTGTACTTCTCTACCTCTTTTGGTTTACCTTTCTTTTCATGGACGGTATCCACCTTGGAGGTACCATTCAACTGGAAATCCTCACTACTTCTTCCTGGCCATCTAGATTGCTCGTTGATGAGACTGGGTGAGGTATGAGCCTCTCGTTGTCCCTGTGATTTCCTTAAATTAATATTAGTGAGATTTAAAAGTAGGGTGCAACATTAGGAGAAAACTGACATATACTTTGGGATAGATCCCCAACACACATTGTGTTAGTCAAGAAATTTCAAAGCCCTCCTCCTTGATGGGAGGGAGTGAACAAAAGGGATGCTCCCTGATTTCTTAAATTCTTCTCATTGTGAAAGGAACTTGTAGTTCTTTTTTTTATCACTTTTGGCAGTTGTTCCTGCCCCTAGCTTAGCCCATATGGGGGAAATTTCCCACTTTTGTACGAGACATGTTTTCCAATGCCATGGCAGAAAAAAAAGAAAAAAGATGATGATGGAAGTGTATCTCCTTTGGGAATTTCTCCAAAACAATGGTTCAAAGTAGGATGAAAGGTGGGGATCGAGTGGCTGATCAAGAGTAAGGTGACCCTTTCCAAACTAGTCATTGTGCTTAATCAATCACTTTTTCCCTAGGGTGTCCTCATCTAGAGGGGTTACCAAATTGAAACCCTTAGAAGCATCCCTGGAACTCAGGTTTCCTCCTAGCTTGAAGGTTTTCTCTGGAGAGTTCTTGTGAGGAACGGTGGGAAGGAGGAAGCATGGGCTTGGCTCCTCCTTTTTGTGGCGTTCAACAATAGGTTGTGGTCTAGTTTTGGGTCATAGTCTAGGACCATAATTAGCAAGATGAAGAGTATGATTGGGCCAATTATAGGTCATGGTCCAGGGCCACAAAGGATAAGAAAGTTAAAGTAGGATTAATTTAAGGTCACAATCCAGGATCATGGTGGGGAAAACCTGGCATTGGAAAATAGTGTCTTGCAAGACATGGGGGAACCCTCCTATTTGCCCCAAGTTTTGAGCATAGACTCCTTTTTTTGTTTGTTAACCATTGTAAAAGATTGTGTGAGATTGCTAATATTTGAGATTGTTAATCCTTGAAAAAATTGTTTGAAATTGTTCATCTTTTAGATTGTTAATCATTGAAGAGGATTGTTTGAGATCATTAATCTTTGAAAAAAGATTGTTTGAGATTGTTAATCTTTGAGACCATTAAAAATGATTGTTTTATGTTGTTAACCTGTGAGATTATTAATCTTTGAAAAATAGTGTTTGAGATTGTTGACCTTTGAGATTATTTGTCTTTGAAAAATAATATTCAAACCTGCACATGAAAAGGGGTTATTAGTGATCTCAGATTTATCTTGATAATGAAGATGAGATATATGCACAGACAGTAGACATCCCCTTATAGCCCATGAGCTTAGAACTATGTTAAATCCTCACTCAAGCATGACATGTATAGGATGAGTGGTCCTTATCTTCTTTATGGATAGATGGCAATCATCAAGGAGTAAACTGATTTCAGTAGGTAAGGGTACTACTCCCAATACACCTAATAACTACAACGATCATAGTTAGTCATGAGTTTGAGGAGAGTGGAATATTTTCAAGGCCTTTGGACATCAACCTTAACATTGGGCCAGTGCCTTTACATGCACACATCATTTCTATGAATACAACATGAGGCTGGAACCCATTCCATGACACGTGGGTTTATAGGTATGCAAAGTGAAGGCGAGGGTTTTTAGCAATTTCGAAAGCAAACCCATTATGCATGTCAGTCATAGATATGCAAATATAGAAATAGTAGCAGTAAGAAACATCTGCTATTCATCCTTTGTGTTTTTATTTTTTATACAGTTTTTTGTTTGTTTTTAAATTAAAAATAGTGAAGAGGGTGTAGAAAAAGCATGGAGGATAGGGTTCAAAAATTGGAAAGCACATACATAAAGCCTAATATGTGGCAGACAGAGATGTAGAAAAAGAAAAGAGGATGATGGTTGAAAAATCCTAACACACCAAAGAAAAACAAAACTATAGGGGGAGTGGTCATAAATCACCTCGATCTATGCACCCAAAATTGGAGAATTAGAGTAATCCACTATGTTCAAAAAATGCTTGATTTGCAAAACACGACAATGGGAATTTGATCCAGATCGTCTTGTTTCTCCCCAGCGGGGTAATCAACTATCACACCCTGCCTAGAAAAAGGGGGTAATGAGATATTTGGGGAATAAAGCTCTGACTCTTTTTAGTGAAACATCACATAAAATAGAAAATTTGTTTGGAGTGACCACCATATTTTGTTTGAAAAATGAGGAAAAAGGTATATCAATGAAGCTATGGAGGATTTTGAGTGATTATCATAGCTAGATTAAAAATGAAAAAAATAATAGTTGAACCAGAGAGAGGATCTGAAGATCTAGTTATGAGTGGGTAAGGATTAGCAACCCCATCTTGTTTGATAAACCCATATCAAGCCCGGTTGTGTGATAAACATTGAGTGATTCTAGATTTAGTTAATTAAAAAATGATTTCTTTTGTTATGGGCGGGCTTTTAGGGCTAGTGATGTTCGTTAATTTCATGCTATAACCTAAAAGTCCTACTTTATAGGAATGTTGTAGTCCTAATCACCTCAGGACCTCCCACGACAGTGATCTATCATTGGCGATTAGAATCAATGCATGGGATGTTAAAGGGTGACTAGTAGAAATATGCTCATAGAAACTATATCTAAATTTTTAGAAATTGTAAAAAAGTGACAAATAGAAGATCAATAGAGATGTTGTAGTAAATAATAGATCAAATGTGGAAGTATATCATGTCAAGTGCAGTGATTATAGTTTAAAAATCAAACTGATAGCAAATTCATTAGTTAGGCACAACATTTAGAGTAGTTTATTGTTCTATAAAATCTAGCAGGAGTAGGAGGTGTCAAAGGAAGGATCCTCTTATCACGGGCTATATGAAAATAAAGAGAGAGACATTCATTTCTCATGCTTCAGGAGAGACGAAAGGGTCCTGGAATACATTGGGTATGGGGGTTTATTTATAGTTTGGGATTAGCGTTCAACATTCTAGGCAAAATGATCGAGAAGAGGCAGTGGATCGTGTTGATGCTCCTTTCATGGCACCAGATCGAGGTGATCTACCCATGTGGCACTAGAGAACGGCTATGATCCCCCCCAATGTCCCAAAGGTGAAAAAAAAATTCACTGTTTCCCAATAATTTTAGGGATATTCTATATAAAAAAACAGAGAAAGCTTATACAAAAAGAGAATTTGGTGTTCTCTTCTAAATTTGCTGTAAAAAAGCAACTAGAAAGATAATATTTAATTCCTGACAATTAAACTAGGAAATTTATGAAAGGATGACCTATTTAAGGTAGAATTGAAGAACGATTGAACTTTTAGTCTAGAAGAAGGTTTCTTTGCAAAAGATCCTGGACTAGGAGAAAGTGGACAAAAAGGGTGTTTTACACAGGTAAAACAAATGTCAAAAAATGTATGAAATCTGGAAAAAGGGTTAAATGTGAAACATGGAAATGATTTTGAGTGGCTTCCATCATTAGCCAGAGCATTGATGTAACGACCCGCTCCCCATGTTATCCCCAATTAAGGTGGACCAAGAGGGCAAGGGCAATTGCCATAATGCAGGATCGATGGTTTAGCAATTAACTAAGAATAATTATTGAATTTCATTCAAAGGAAATCAGTTTGATACATTATGAAAGATAAACTCTCCAACATGGAGCTACATGATGGAAACTTAGTGTTTGCATACTTGAATTAAAAACTATCTAATTAAATCCTCTAGATAGTTTTAATTGTCTTTCGATTTGGTTTCATCTTCTCTGGAAGTTCATATTGCAGAATAATAGCAATTTAACCTAAAATGTGATGAAACAAAAATATCGTCAGTATAATAAATTATACTAGTATGTAGAAGAAACAAAATATTGGCATCTAGGTGTACACTTATATTCAACCATAGAAACAAATATTTATGCATAATCAGAATGGCACCTTTCTGTTATAACTTCTCAGCCCAAATTCTTTCTCAATCTCTAGGATATTCTCGTCTACAGTTTTCTCCCTATAGTGGAGTTAGGCCACCTTCCCCCTCCAGGGACATGATGCCATGTCAGCCTTCCCCTCTACGGGCTTGACTTTTAGTGCTCTTCTCATCCAATGACTTGATCATAATAATCTTGATATCTTTCTTAAATTTCCATACATCTAGAGGTAGCATGGGGGTTCGAGCAAGTTATATTCATATAATGTGATATATATAGTGACTTTATAGATTCCACAAAATAAATAAGCATACAAGCATTTATTTTGCTATCAATCTATAATACCTAAAAAACATGGGAATCGGTTAAGTCGATTAATCATAAGCACAACCACATAGCTTTCTCAGAAGAGATCAAAAGTCCAAGATATGAGCAATTAAGAATAAGCAAGCAATAACCCTTAAATTAGTGCATGACACCTAAGTGTTACTAATTTATTCGAAATCTAACTTTGAGACTGAATTGGGTTCCAAGTTAGGGTTTTGGGGTAAAATTAGGATTTTGGCTTCCCAAACCCTAAGTATCACTTTCAATGCCTTTTTAACTTACCAATCATAAACTTGATGTGTATACATTATTAATCTCTAATTAAGTCAAAGATATCCTCTTTATCCAAAAAGACCCAACTTTATCCATTGAATTCATTAGACATATTTTGAGCATTATAACAAAGAAATTAGGGGTTTTATGCATTTCACACATTAAAGATAGCAACTTTAGACACTTTTAGTATTAAAGACAGAATTAGGTCTTGGAATTATTATTTTTGCATTCCTTGCATTCTTTCTTATCAACTTTCATATATAATTTATAATCATTGAACATTTTGATTAAAAAAATAATTAATTTCTAGCCAATCACAAGATGCCACCTAGGCAGCACGCCCAAGTCCCAACCTTGCCAACTCACCACCCTACAGTCTGCACTTGCATGGACTTCGCTTAGTCAAGCGAGAAAAGAAGGGACAAAGACCAAGAAGTCCTTACATGTTCTGAAGAGGAGACGGGAGTAAAGTTGTAAAATCCCCAAATGTCATCTTCAACCTATGCTCCTCCTCTCGCTTGAGTAGGCAGTCAAGTCATTGATTGACTTCGTGATCTAGGCCGCATGCGCAACAAGTAAGAATGCTATCACCTTCACCATGCTCCGACGAACTCAACGCGAGATTCAATTGCCCATGAGGTGGCCAGAGTTGATAGGATGAATAGAGGGTATCTCCAGTGAGATAGCAGGGAGAGTTATAGGTGAAGGAAAGGGTTGGAGATAGAGACGCATTTGGGGATTCGAGTGCAATCTTTATGAATGTGTGGGGATTTTACACAGTGATCATACCCCTCTATATAGTATTGGGTCAGTTATCGTCGACTCTACAAGTTAGGCTAATCTTTTAAAGTCCTCCAAGTTAGGCAAAACTTAGGGTAGGTAGGTCCGCATTGATGTCACGAAGCCAATGCAAAGATTTTCAATCTTTCTCATGTATGGAGTTCTGAGAAAATCAATCAAGAAAACATGGCTTAACTACTCCAACTTTCCCTATTTGTCGTGAGCTAGAAGAGGATCATTTAATCATCATATCTTGACCCAAGGGTCAGTAATGCACATGATAATATAAATGTCCAATGTAATCATTTCCAACTAGGAAATGTGTGTGCCATTTAATGTATATTCCTATTTATTCATTCAGTTTAGAATTTCTAGAAAAATCCATATCTCTCTCGCCTTTTATATTTTAATCCCAAATTTTGAAGGAAAGTTTTAATAACTTTATCAAAATGTAGGTGAGATCAGAGACCAAAATACTTAATCTTAAAAAGGTTTCCTTAATATCCAGGTCTCCTTATTATTTCATGTATTTAACACATCAATTTAATTCTTTTCTCTTTCTACCTTTTCTACATCCCTTATTTTGATTACTTTTCTCATCAAGAACCATTTGAAAACAAAACTAAACCATTACTGGCCTTCAACAACACTTTTCTAGAGAATTTCACATAATTTCATATGTATATTATTAATTATCTAATTTTTTAAATTCACGTAATATTGGAATTTATTTCTTTATTTTTCTCTATATTCATTTTGGTTTATCAAAATCATTAACAACCACGAAAATTGTTGTAAAGAAAGATTTGCAAAAGAAATGCATACTTTTAAAACAAAGCACATCAAGTTTCCAATGTATTCTTATTGTTCAAATATTTGCATTTCAAATATGTAAATACATGTGAAAAACCATGTTGTAACATCCTTTCCCTCTTATAGGAATTTTGTCCTCAAAATTTGACTAATCATACAAAAAGTTTAGGAATAGAATTTTCCATGTTTGTCTTTAGCTCCCATATGGCTTCATCCTGTCCATGGTTCTTACAAAGAATCTTTACCATTTCTATCTTTTTATTGTTGAGATCTTTCACCTTGGTATCCAGAATTCTCACATGTGACTTGGGGTATGTCAGTCTCCCTTGGAATTCAAAAGTCTCACTATTTAGAACGTGAGTGGGATCCTTCGCATAGCTCTTCAGATTGGACACATGGAACAAGTCCTGCATCATACTATATTGTGGTGGTAAAGCTAAATGATAAGTGGCCTCACAAATCCATTCTAAAATCTCAAATGGACCCAAGTCTTAGAGACTCAACTTTCCTCTATTCTTAGAAATAGCTCAAAGGGGTCAAATTTTCAAAAACACATGGTCACCTACAATAAAGTGCAAATATGTCTGCTTTGCATCAACATACGATTATGTTGATCATGGGTTGTCTTCATCCTCTACTTGATCAAAGCAAGCTTGTCAGCATACAACTGTAGTTCATCTAACCTTAGCAAGGTCCTCTCACCGACATCATCCTAGTGAAGTGGTGACCAACACGGCCTCCAATATAGAGCTTCATATAGTGGCATCCCGATATTGGCTTGGTAACTATTATTATAGGAAAACTCATCTAAGGGTAGGTATTGTTCCCATGATCCACCCCAATCAAGAGTACATGCTATCAATAGATCCTCTAAATTCTAAAGCATTCTTTCTGAGTGCCCATCAGTCTGGGGGTGACAAGCAATTTTAACCTTGTACCGAGTTATTTTTGACCTTATTTCCATAACTTCAAAGTGAACTTACGGTCATGATTTGAAATTATTGAACTTGTTACACCATGTAAGCAAACTATCTCTCTAAGGTAAACCTCATCTAAGTCTGACACCTTGGCAGTGACTTTTAGGGAAAGGAAGTGTGCTCACTTGGTTAGGTGGTCCATCACAACCAATATTGCATCATGACCCTTCTTTATCTTGGGAATACGCACCATAAAACCCATGGCGATCTGGTCCCATTCCCACTCAAGAATCTCAATTGATTGCATTAACCCACTGGGTCATTGGTGCTCATCCATCACCATCAGGCATGTGAGACAACTAGCCACATATGATGCTACATCTCTCTTCATTCTTAACCACCAAAAGTACCGTTGTAGGTCCTTAAACATCTTTGTTGTGTCGGGGAGTACTATGTACTTTGATACATGATCCTCTTGCAAGATGCTAGTCTTTAAGGGTGAATCTTCTGGAACCCAAATATGACTTTTATATAGGATTACTCCATCCATCCCACCGAGAGGTGTGTTTGAGGCTTCTCCATAAAACCCTTCATCTTCTCTAACTCTAGAATGGCTAATTGGACTACTAAAAGTTTGGACAATAGGTCAAGCTTGATTTGGATATTAGTAAGAAGAATCCTATCTGTCAATGATTGTGGAGCTTATTGAGAAAAGTCTTCTAGCTTCCTCCACTCATTAACCAAACTAGCTGCACAACTGAGATGTTTTCTACTAAGGGCATCGACAACCACATTGGCCTTATCGAGATGATAAGCTATAGTGAAGTCAAAATCTTTCAGGTACTCCATCCATCATCTTTGTCGCAATTTTAGGTATTTCTAAGTAAACAAGTACTTTAGGCTCTTATGGTCGGTGAGGATGTTGAAGGTAGCCCCATATAGATAATGTCACCATATCTTCAAGGCCTAGACACTAGCTGCAAGTTCTTGATTGTGGGTCAGGTAATCCAACTCATTGTGCTTGAGTTATCAGGAAGCAAAGGCAATTACATGCTTGTTTTGCAATAGAACGCATCCTAAGCCCATCTTTGAAGCTTCGATGAAGATGATAAAGCCTTTATTACCCAAGGGTATGGTCAAGACAGGGGTAGAGGTGAGATTTTCCTTCAATTCTTGAAATTGTGCTTCACACAATTTGAACCAAATAAACTTCTCATCCTTCCATGTAATCTTGGTCAAGGGCAAAGTAGTCTTTGAGAAATCGTTGATGAATCATCGGTAATATGTAGCCAATCTCCGGAAGCTACAAATCTCAGATGCATTCTTCGGGGCTGGCCTTTCTCAAACAACCACTACCTTTGTAGGTTCCACTGAAATGGTTCCTCTAGATATAATGTACATGAGGAACATGACTCGATCTATCCAAAACTTGCACTTCAAAAACTTTTCATAAAACTTCTACTTCCTCATGATATCAAGGACCTTATCTAGGTGTTCATGATGTTATTCTAGGTCATCAGAATACACCAGGATGTCATCTATGAACACTATGACAAAGGTATCAAGGAACAGTTGGAACACACTACTCATGAGATTCATGAACACATTTGGGGCACTGGATAACCCAAAAGACATAACCAAAAACTCATAATGCCCATTGCGGGTTCAAAAAGTGGTTTTTGGGATATCCTCACTCTTAACTTGCAATTGGTTGTGAATGGATCTCAGGTCAATCTTTGAAAATACTTGAGTGGTTTTGAGATGGTCAAACAGGTCATCTATATGGGGCAGAGGATACTTGTTCTTCATGGTAGCCTTATTTATCATTCTATAGTCTATGCACATACAGAGCGATCCATACTTATTCTTTACAAAGAGGATTGGTACTCCCCATGGGGATGTGTTGGTTCAGATGAAGCCCTTGTCAAGTAGTGCATGCAATTGCTTCTTCATCTCAACAAACGTTTTAGGAGCCATTATGTAAGGTTCCATAGAAATTGGGTTTGTCATGAGAACTATCTCTATTGAGAAGTCCACTTCTCTCTCTAAAGGTATGCCATGAAAATTGTCTGGAAACACATCAGCATAGTCCTTGACTACCTCTATTTCCTCTAAGGGCCACACCTTTTGCTCAAGATCAATAACTATGTCTAGGAACACTAGACAACCTTTAGCTACCATTTGTTCTGCTTTCATAGCTACAAATATAGGCTGGTGGTGGCGTCCTTCCTAGCTCTAATGGTAAAGGGTGCATGACATGGTCTCTCTATTCTTTTTTTTCTCCCTATATTCTATAATTGTATTATCATTATAAAGACAATCCATTCCTATAATGACATTGAAATCATTCATATGAAGTAGGATAAAGTTAGTAGGGAATTTATTGTTCATACATTTAATAGGTATAACCAATGTATTTAGGAGGGATGAAAAGATTCGACCACTAGGGGTAGTGACCTTAATTTAAAACATACCCCAAGTCCTTGAAGTCCAAACAGAGCATAGTTGTGATATTCCTCAAAATAAAAATATTTATAAAACCTTAGTCAAATAAAGCTTTAACATTATGACCCATTATATCCGGCATACCTACATCACATTTATGAAATTCAACTATGCATTTCATGGTAAAGGGTAGGAAGAAGGAAATTCTAGGGATGGTTACCTTCTATGAGATAGTTGGCATTGGCCTAAGCTTCCTCATTTTCAATGGCAATGACTCGGGCCTATCGTCGCTCTCCCATGGGTGGGGTTGCTTCCCGGGGTGTTGGAGATACTAGTTGCACCACCACTTGTTGGGCCGCTACTGGGCCCAGACCTCTCAGGTCAGGTAGGGGACAATTGACTGAGAAGTTCCCTCTTGCAGGAAGTGATAACACATGTTCTTCTAAAAATGGCATTTACTAACATGAAACCTCTTGCAGTTACGACATTTTAGGTGTGCTCCATTCTAACAGTTCTCATTACAGGGTTTTTCTTGTCCCCGTTCATTCCCTTATAATTTTTACGATCTTGATTCCTTTTATTATCATTCCTTGGTTCATATGTGCCTTCTATGAATCCTAGATATTCCTTGGGTGAGTTCTAAGGAGGCAAGATTGTTTTATCCATGTCTAGGGTGAAGTTGAGGGCCTCGTGAATATAGCATGTCTACTTTCCATTATGTGTGGCTTTATTAGGGTGTGCATGTTCTCTACCAAATGCTCCGAAGACCTCTCTTCAGTCCACATGTAGGAAAATAATTCTAGGAGACAGAACTTCTGGATGTAGTCTACCACCATCATGTTGCCCTAATAAAGGAGCATGAACTGCTTTCCCTTCTCCTTCTTTACAGAATTGGGAATGAACCTTGCAGTGAAAATTGTGTGGAATTCCACCCAGACTATAGGTTCCTCATTCATGTCTCGGCCTATGATGTAGTTTTCCTATCATAGTTTTACAACTCCTTTGAGAAGGTGGGTGGAAAAAAGAACCTTATTGTTGTCTTGAACCTGTAGTGTGTGGAAGCCATTCTCCACCTCTAGTAGCCAAGCATCAACTTTATCAAAAACTTCTTTCTTGTCCTCACCCCAAAATTTCTCTATGTTTAGCTTTATGAAGTCCTGAATGGTGACTCCAAGTCAAGGGAGGATGAGCAAGGGTTCCCCATTCTCATCTCAGGAAACATCTCTAAGGGGCGCACACTAATGGCCTTGGTTAGCTTCTTCTATTATTTCATACATAGTACATCATGGGTATGCACAAGTACTTGCTCGACTGTGGGTGCAAAGCCATTTGCACAGTCAAGGTCAACTATAGTCCATCCTCCATCATAGGTTCACCTTCGGGGTCAGGACCATCTTAAGGGTGTGGCATGCCACGGGCTCAAGTCCTTTCTCTACAAAGGCCTCACCTTCCCTCATCCTCTTCTTGGAGTACGGTCTCTTCCTGTTAGAGGGCCTCAGCCTGGGGTATTCCCTAGGGGTGTCTTTGGGGATGACAGAGTCCTTGATGTGAGCCATGTTGTTTCATGTAAATAACTTTATTAATCTCAATTTTATATTTAAGGTAAAGTGTCACAAAAATTATGTCAATGACATCTTGCTTATGTGCATTTTATTATTTGGCATAGGATGCCTTAATCCCTATTATTCTTAACCCTAATCCTTCATATCCCTCATGCTTAGAGGGGTAGAGTAAGAAGTCATAGGTTCCTGGGGTTTTGATGAGTGAAGCAAGGGGTAAATAAGGGATGAAGTTAGATGAAAAGAAAATCCTAGAGGTATTTTATTTTGAGTAAAATCCTCTAACTTTGGTCAGGCAATATTCATGGGTCTGAAAGTCCTCATAAGTCGACTAGTCATGCGAAGGAAATTTATGCCATCCCCTATATCATGGTCCCTTCTAGACACCGTCACCTTTAGAAAGTACTCTAATAATTCCCATGGGCTCTACAAAACCCTTAAAATTTAATAATTATAAAAGATCAAATAGTAAACCAGGCTCTGATACCAAATGTAACGACCCCCTCCCCCTATTATCCCCAATTAAGGTGGACCGAGAGGGCAAATTCCATTACAATTGTTACACCCCAATCTCACAATTACCATTAATCATGAGATTAGGGAATAAATTGAGTATTTAACGTAATACAAAGATCATCGTTAACTTTTTCTTCTTTTTCAACTCTCTATTTTCTCGCATTGAATCACATAAACAAACTTTACAAGAGAATTAAACCTTGATTACTGATGCGATGATTTTGAGTAGCATTTATAGACTTGTTTTATTCGCGTTTTATGCGTTTATTGGTCACTTTGGTGGTTAATATTGCATAATTCAATTATTTTAGTCTATGATCCTTCTCAGTGTCAAATCTCTCTTATTTATCGTTTTGAGCATAAATCATTATAATTATAGGTTTTATCTCAGATGATGTGGTTTTGTTTTGCAATTTTAGGAAAAACACATATCTGCAGTTGTCAATACCATCGACATATGTCGATACTATCGACACAGCCACAGGCAGGCAGTCGCAAGGACCAGTGCAGAGTCAATACCATCGACTGGAAAGTCGATGGATGGACTTACCATCAGGGTTGCCAGCGATCAGTCAGTCGATACTATCGACACCAAAGTCGATACTATTGACGCTTGGAGCTTCAGCGATGGGAAAAGGATAAAACTAACGCTAAAGGAAGTCGATACCATCGACTCGCGTCGATGGTATCGAGCTAGCAGCAGGCGCAATGATAGAAAAGAAAGAAGGCTTGTTGATATCGCGAGGGGTCGATACCATCGACCCGCGTCGATGGTATCGACGCCATTAGATTAAAGTTTGTTTCAGATCGACCCAAATCCGACGGCTGTGATATTTTTGGCGACCTAATTCGGTGTTAATACCTAAGGACAGTGGCCAAGAGCAGGGGATCATGTCATTAGCCGATGCACACATCCTGAGAAGGTGTGGAGAGAAGAACAGAGCCCATAAGCACGCCCCAACCATTCCAGAAGCCGAAGAAGACGTTTTCCACCGCTGAAAGGTTGTAGATCGCACACTCTACGCATAAGAATGATTCGATCTTCTCCATTCAGGGGTTTCATTATTTTATCCACATTTTTATCAGTGTTTCCTCTTTCTTCAATCATGTCTTGCTCTGAGATGAACATGAGGGGCTAATCTCCTTTGTCTTTAGGACCAGGAGTAGCCCGGGGAAGCATTGTATGACATTTTTGTCATAGTAATTCATCATTCTTCTCTTAAATTAGTGGTATGATTTTGTTTTCTCAATTATATTATTATGCTTGATCACCATAATGATAATCTAATGCCTTTAATTACTTTGAAAGAAGAATTAACGGTTGAAAAGAGACGAAATTCACATTAATTAACAAATCCCTTGTACAAGGTGATGTACGGTTAATGGTGGAAACCTAGAAGTCGATTCTAATGCACCTCATTTAGGGTATAGGTTACTACGATGGTGGAACCGACCTTGACATAGGTAGTGAATTGTACCACGACAGTGGACAGTTCTGACTACAGGCCACTACCCGGATTGAGAGATGAATCTAATTAGCTATGTGGAAATTCATACAATGAAAACCTGCGGTGAAACTGCAATCCTAAAGATCTCCATTTGAATTGATTAAACTAAAAACTTAATAGTTTGCTTTGTTTTATTTTATTTTCTTTTATTTCACAACAACTCTCATAACCTTTTTATTGGTCTAGCTGATTGCGAGTAGTTAGTAGTAGTCTACCGATAATTTAGTGTCCCTGAGTTCGACTCGGGCCTCACAAGGGCCTATACTACATTGACGTGTGCACTTGCGTTATACGCACTGTAAAATCGTGTCTATTGTTTTTCCTCATTTCCGGGGACACGGCAATTGTCGGCACTATGAGTGTTGTAAGCGGACATTCTAGGCCACTTTTTATTTTTATTATTTTCATATCATTTTTTGAAATTCATAGTTTATCTTTCATATTTTGTAATCGTCTAGCATAGTACTGAACTGAAATTATTAGTTGGCAAGTACTAGTGCATGGTGAGGATGCGTAGCACAGACTACACGCAACCTACACCACAGGTTCCACTGCTGGGACCAGACGACGAGGAGAACTACGTCCAAGACCAACCAGAAGAAATAGATTCTGACTCTAAACAAGAAGCCATGGCAGAAGAACAGACGATATGGGAGAAGATAAAGGCTTCTTCCTCATCCGCATCAAAGGGGCCAATCAAGAAGCTGGCAGTCAACATTCTGACATATAAGATTGATCCAGCATTAATAAATTTGGTCAAATCGAATGCATTCCATGGGATGAAGAATGAGGACTCTGTCGCGCATATTAGTACATTTGTGGAAAACTATGACATGATCAAGATTGATAGGTTTCCACAGGAGACACTTTACCTGAAGTTGTTCCCCAGCTCTCTGGCAGGTAATGTGCGTGAATGGTTGCATAATTTGGATGATGAGACAGTGGAAACATGGGACCAGATGATCGATGTGTTTCTCGAGAGGTTCTTTCCGCCCGAGAAGACCAATGATCTGGTATAAAAGATCCATAATTTCAGCCAGAAGGCAGGGACACTTATTCCGAGACCTGGGAATGGTTCTAGATCATGCTAAGGAGGTGCCCGCATCATGGGCTTGACAAGGAGAAGCAGGTCAAAATCTTCTATTTTGCTCTGTCCGAGCATGACATAAGTAACATAGATTCCGCAGGTTCAGGATTCTTCTTAAACAACACAGGCACGAGGTGTTGGGAAATTTTAAAGAACATGGCTAAGAAGCAATATTGGGGTGACAGAGACACCTTAGAGCATGTTCAGGTTGTAGGTGAGTCTAAGGCCATTAGAGAGCTAAATGAGAAGATGGACCTTCTAGCAAAGAAACTACTTGCAAAAGAAGATGTGGAATATGATGATGAAGTTCAAGTAAAATTTATGCGCCAACAGCAGGGGTACAGAAACAATGACTATTCTTGGAGGAAAGATAAGAAATTTTCATGGAAGGACCCAAATAATTTCTTGCAGGACACCGACGCAAAACCCCAAACATCGCCAGAGGAGAAGAGCAATGAGTTTTTCAACCAAGTTATCAAGCAGAATAAAGAACTAATGAGCATGTTTGGCCAACAGATAAAGCAACAAGGGGAATTCATAAATCAATTCGGGCAGACCCTACAAAGCCATGGGGCTCAGATGAGGACGATAGAGACATATTTGGCGCGGATGGCATCTAAAATAGAAAATTTGAAGAAGCCAGTGCAGCAAGGTTTTCCGGGAAATACAAACATTCCAGGAGGAAACTAACAGGCTAAGGAAATTTTGCTACAGAGTGGCAAGCAGATTTTAAATTCCAGGGTCGATGAACCAAGCACACCCCAGCCAAAAAACTCAAGTGAGGCCGCAGAGGAGGTTCTGATTCCAATCAAAGAGCCAATAGAGGATGTGGTAGAGGATGTTGCAACAGAACCCATCATTGTTGAGGAGGAGACATAGAAGAGGACGCCATATGTATCGCCACATCAAAGGGCACAGACTGTCTCGGTCCCATATCCAAACAGCGTGAAAGCCAAGAAAGTGGACGCTCAGTTTAAGAAGTTTCTAGATAGCTTTAGAAATCTTTCTGACAACATTCCATTGCTAGAGGCAATAGAGCAGATTCCCTCTTACGGCAAGTTTCTGAAAGACATAATCACAAAGAAGAGGAAAATCCTAGATACTGAGGTTGTGGTTCTTAAGGAACAGGTGAGTGCTTTCATCATGGGCACATTGCCACCTAAAAGGAAGGATCCGGGCTGCTTCAACATTTCATGTTACATTGGTAAAGTGAAATTTGGCGAAGCACTGTGTGATTCCCGGGAAAGTATAAATATGATGCCTCTCTCTACGTTCAAGAAGTTGGGACTGAAAGAATCAAGGCTGAGCAATATGAAAATTCAGTTAGCAGACAATTCTGTGGTGAAGCCATACGGCATTTGTGAGGATGTGTTGGTGAAAGTTGATCGGTTTGTATTTCCAGCAGACTTTGTTGTAATGGAAATGCAGGACGAGCAAGGAAATGAGTTACTCATTGGGCGACCCTTCCAAGCCACTGCAGATATGATACTTGAGATGGGAAGAGGCCGTTTGACCTTGGTTATTGCTGATGATCAGTTTGAAATGGTCATGCCCCCAAGCACAACGCAATCTAAAGAAAAGGAGCAATGTCGCACGGTGAAGCACTTTGATCAGAATATTTCTATTTGTCTAGGGAAGCCATTTCTAGATATGGCTCATGTAATGACTAAGGTGGAAAAGGGGACACTGACTGTAGACATTATGGAGCAGACCAAAGTTGTTTCTCTTAGCAAGGCCGTGGGTTTTCCGAATGATGAAGAGGAGGACATCTCTCCTTCTACTGAAGATGAGGCCATAGCAAGTTCTGTCTTCAATGCATAACCAGAACTACCTCTTGAAGCATGCCTAGTTAATATAACACATGACTGGATGAGAAGCAAGTCACTACAAGAGTGTGTCAAGATGCTTCAGGTGCTTTCATTCTTTTATGCTAGGTACTATGAAGATCTTGGAGAACTCCCACCACCGCTTCAGTCATCCTTGATCGTTCCGCCAGAGTTAGAATTGAAGCCACTGCCGCCTCACTTGAAATATGCATTTCTAGTCGAGGGTGAAAAGCTACCAGTGATTATCTCGGCATATCTGAGTGTCGAGGAGGATGATCAACTGATGATCGTGCTGAAGAACCACCGAGGTGCATTCGGGTGGTCGGTTGTAGACATAAAGGGGATCTCCCCTACATTGTGCCAACACAAGATCCGGCTCAAGGAGGGAGCCAAACCTATAATTCAGCCACAGCGCCAACTAAATCCAAGCATGATGGAGGTAGTCAAGAAGGAGGTGATCAAGCTCCTTTATGCAGTTATCATCTATGCTATATCCGATTCGACGTGGGTGAGTCCTACACAGGTAGTCCCTAAAAAGGGGGGAATTACTATTACTCATAATCTGCTGAACGAGCCGGTCACGACCCGCCTGGTAACCGGGTGGTGTGTGTGTATAGACTACCGTAGATTGAATGCTGCTATGTTGAAGGATCATTTTCCGCTTCCATTCATTGATCATATTTTAGAGAGATTAGCAGGTCGATCTCATTTTTGTTTTCTAGATGGTTATTTGGGTTATAATCAGATTTCCATTGATCCTAAGGACCAAGAGAAGCCCACCTTCACTTGTCCTTATGGAACATTTTCATACCGCCGTATGCCCTTTGGTTTGTGCAATGCACCAGCAACCTTTAGGCGTTGCATGCTTGCCATTTTCTTCGATATGGTTGAGCGTTGTTTGGAAGTCGATATGGACAATTTCTCCGTCTATGGTGCGTCTTTCGATGAATGTTTATACAATTTGGATAAAGTTTTGCAACGATGTGAGGACACGCACTTAGTTCTTAATTGGGAGAAATGCCATATGATGGTTAGTGAAGGGATCGTGCTTGGACATAAAGTGTCTAGCAAGGGGTTGGAGGTAGATCTGATGAAGATTGAAGTTATTTCCAAATTACCCACACCGAATTCGGTAAAAGGGGTACGGCGTTTTCAAGGTCATGCCGGTTTTTATCGCCGCTTTATAAAAGATTTCTCAAAAATCTCTAAACCATTATCTGAGTTGTTGGAGAAAGATGTTGTCTTTGATTTTAATGAAAAATGTTTGCATGCATTAAATGCGCTTAAAGAGAAATTAATTTCTACACCGGTTGTGCAAACACCAGACTGGACAAAGTCGTTTGAATTGATGTTTGATGCATCAGATTTCACAGTAGGGGTCGTTTTAGGACAACGTGTTGACAACAAATCCACTGTGATTTTCTATGTGTCCAAAACTTTAAATGAAGCACAACTGAATTACACGACAAATGAAAAAGAGCTTCTCGCCGTTATTTTTACTTTTGAAAAATTCCGGCAATATCTTGTAGGATCTAAAGTCGTGGTATGGACGGACCACGCCGCCATAAAGTACTTGATGGAAAAGAAAGATGACAAACCTAGACTGATTAGGTGGATCTTACTGTTACAAGAATTTGATATTGAAATTAAAGATAAGGCGGGCATAGAAAATGTGGTTGCGGACCACTTGTCTAGGTTGGAAAGGATAGATGAGAAGGACATTCATATACCCATTACCGAGACGTTCCCTGATGAGCAACTTCTATCTATTAAATCTAAAGATCCATGGCTCTCTTATATTGTTAATTATCTTGCATGCAAAATTATCCCAGATGATTGGACATATCAAGAGAAAAAGAAATTTTTCCATTCTTTGCGATATTATTTCTGGGATGACCCCATTCTGTTAAAGCAGTGCAGGGATGGCGTGTTGCGTAGGTGCGTACCGGAGGTTGAGTATGAGAGCGTACTTCGTCATTGTCATACTTTACCTACGGGTGGCCATCATGCAAATTCTAGAACTGCGGCCAAGGTACTTGAGAGCGGTCTTTACTAGCCTACATTGTTTCGGGATGCATATGATTATGTGCGGCGATGCGATTCCTGCCAACGGGCAGGTAACATTTCAAAGCGATAGGAGATGACCCTCAATGTATTTCAAGTGTTCGAGGTGTTTGATTTGTGGGGTATTGATTTCATGGGACCCTTTGTGTCCTCAAACTCTAACTTGTACATTGTATTGGTTGTTGACTATGTATCGAAGTGGGTAGAGGCAATACCCACTAGGACTAGTGTGCAGGTTTGTCAAGGACTATATTTTCTGCAGATTTGGTGTACCAAGGATGATTATCAGTGATGGAGGTACCCATTTCAGAAATCAGAAGTTTGCTGCATTGTTGAGAAAGGCACAACATTGGTACCCTGTACCACCCGCAGACACAGGGGCAAGTCGAAGTCTCCAATAGAGAGATTAAGAAAACCTTGGAGCGCACAGTGGCTTCGACACAGAAGAACTGGAGTACTCTACTACCAGACGCTTTATCGGCATATCAGACAGCATATAAGACACCTATAGGCACTACGCCTTTTAGGTTGACTTATGGGTGGGCCTGCCATTTGCTGGTGGAATTCGAGCATAGGGCGCACTAGGCGCTAAGGAAGCTGAATTGGAACTATGATGAAGTAGGAAAGAAATGCTTTTTAGAGCTAAATGAACTCGACGAGCTGAGGATGAATGCATATGAAAGTTTTCGGATTTATAAGGAGCGAACAAAGCTGATTCACGATCGACACATTTAGATGTGTGTCTTCAAGAAGGGAGATCGTGTGCTCTTGTTCAACTCAAGGTTGAAGATGCATCCTGAGAAATTGAAATCCCGATGGAGTGGACCTTTCACTATAGAGGAGGTCAGGCCACATGGAGCAATCATGGTGCGTGATGGTGAGACAACATTTTTGGTTAATGGACAGTGATTGAAGTTGTACTTCAGTGAGGATTACACGAGGAAAGTGCATGAGGTCAAACTCATTGCACTTACGGATGCATGAGGAGCTTGATTTCGTCTGGCCTAAGACGTTAAATAAGGGAGCTTGTTGGGAGGCAACCCAGTCATTGGTAGTTTCATTTAGTTTCTTTCACATTTGTAAGTTAGTTTGATTTGATTTTTTTAGTGTAAAAATGATACCATGATCGTTTGTTTAGTGTGCAGGCCTGAGGCAGGGTCGATACCATCGACCATTGTGTCGATGGTATCGACATGGGCACAGTTAGGCGGCTGCAAACATCTCTCTGAGTCGATACTATCGACGGCCTCGTCGATGGTATCAACTTACCATCAGCGCATCGCCAGAACGAGGTCGATAGTATCGACATGGCTGTCGATACTCGTGAGATCCCTGAAGATATTCAGACAAAATTTGTCTCAGTGAAGTCGATACCATCGACGGGCCTGTCGATGGTATCGACACAATTACAGGCAAGAAGGTGGCGGCTGAGCCTCACGAGAGTGTTTGCCCTAAGAAGAGTTGATACTATCGACTTGCGTCGTTGGTATCGATGCGACATGTCACCGATCTGTGAGAAGGAATCAACATCGATCGCTACATCAAGAGAATCGATATGTGGGATGAGTCGATACCGTCGACCCACGTCGATGGTATCGATGGGTGCACAGTAGCGACGGCCATAGTTATAAAACGAAGGGATGGTTGTCATATGACGTCACACCTTCAGAGTCTTTGCCCCCTACTTGTGCTTTGCGTTGTGTTGTGCGACCAGAGGCCTACCACGAGCATCTAAGGAGCGCGATCTTCACCGAGTCTTCACTGAGCGGAGATTGTCTTCTCTGAGATCGTCTTCACCGAGCTCCATCTTCTGTTCCTCTTTCTCAGAAACAATGGTGTGTATAGATAGTGCATCTTCCTCACGGGAGGTACCCAATGAGATTCCCGAGTTCATTCCTCCGCGACCCGCATCAATTCCTCGTCCGAGGATAGTCCACCCTTCCGCGGAGATCCGGAAGGTCTACGAGGAGCTTTTGAAGAGAAAGATTGAGCCCACGTGCTACGTCGATCGGACGATGGTCTGCGACCTGGGGTTCAATGACAATCTCACCTACGTCTTGAAGGGGCAGGTGAGACACACAACTAGGAGGCCCGACGAGTTGGAGTACCACGCCGACGGCCAGCCATTCTTCGGCGAGTGGCCGACTTACAAGGAACTTGTGGCAGAGTTCATGGCATCATTGGACATCAATGTGGTGCCCAATGACTTGATCGCCACTGACAGAGAGTGGAAGAAAGGGCGGGTGTCATTCAGACTCTTCAACAACAACTACACCATTACCCTCGCCCAGTTCAACTCGGTGTACAACTGGTATCATGATGCTTACCAGCACCGGAGGCAAGACAACAGGACGGACTACGATGATATCTTCGCCCAGCTCGTGACTGCGCCTCCAGGCAAATCCGTCAGCTACCACAATGCTGCAGTTGCTGACTTCGAGCATCCGTTTGTACAGATTCTGCACCGCATGCTCTACACCACGCTATTTTCTCGTGGCGACTTGTTACTTAGCAAATTCCAAGAGACGGATTTGTTCTTCCTGCACAAACTACTGAAGCGTGAGGAGTGCAATTGGGGCGCATTCTTCTTGACGCGCGTGGTGGCCATGAAAAGGAGTACGAGGAAAGCTCCTATCCATTTTGGAGGGCTAATCACACCATTGGCCGTCTATCTTGGGTTGAATATCTCGCAGCTTACTCCCCTTTCCAGTAGGAGCAAGGTCAACCTACATCATCTGTACCGCTCCAACCTCCTCTTGCTTCGTGATGGCTTGGCATATGCACATTGCCATGTTAATCACGAATATCAAGAGTGTTCGCTTCCAGACCCCGTCTTCAACATCGAGGGTCCTCAGCATTTCAGGTAGCCCATCATAGCCATTGATGACTCGGATGAAGACGGCGGCAATGACGACAATGATAATGACGACGACGAGCATGAAGAGGAAGAGGAGGCTTTCACACCTCTTCGGGCACGAGTAGCACCCCAGAAGCATCCCCGCTTCCGCCTCGGTGAATCTTCATCTTCACAGCCTCCGCCACCTCCGCCCTCTCATCAAGGAGAGGATGCCTACTCCATGCAAGGGATGTACTCGATGTTGTAGGAGATTCATCATACCCAGCAGCAACATACAGCTTCATACGCCAGTATTCAGGATACAATGAACCGGCTGTTAGATAACCAGAGGGCCATTTTCGAGAATGAGTGCCTCCTCCTCGACAACCAACAGAACATCCACGACAGGTTGCACAGGATGGAGATGTAGCAGCAGCCCTTTTATGACAATTACTGGAGCCAGAATTATTTTGGGGGGTATCCACAACCTCCACCAATGCCCCAGTACGATCCGAGCTTCCAGGGGCAGTACCCATCATGGGACCCCTCAGCCCCATAGTACCCGCCTCCTCCTGTAGAATGATCGGTATCACTGTTCCACCTTTTAAGGTTGTTTTTTACTATGAGGCCATAGTCGAATTCAAGCGTAGGGGGGGAGTTGGAACAGTTCCTATCCTTTAGTTTTTAGTTTTTAATTTTTATTGCTTTGTGTTTTGTCATTTATTTCTCTTAGTTATTAGTTGTTCATAGGATCCACTCTCTATCTAGTGTAATTGTGTATGTCTAATGTCATGTGTCATCTCGTTTCTTGTACATGGAAATTAGGGGTAAATTTGAAAAATTTTAGTGTTTTTGCAAGCTTGTGTTGTTTAACTTTGAGCACATAACTTCATAAATAATTGGGTTTGTCAACTCTAAAAGAGGAAATCACAACTGTACATTCATGTGATTCATGAAAAGTGGACGGAACTGGTTGTTTGAGCCTAAACTGACCAAATGATATTGAGACCTTAATTTGAAATAAGGGAGAGACCTCTTAATTACTACGCAGGTCAGTAAGGAGGGACACATAATTTTTTTTCCAAAGGTTTAGTCAATTAGTCTTGTGATCTATCCACCCTATTGTTTTCATACTCCACCATAAGTGTTGGAAGCACATTACAGTTTTAATCTCTTTGATTGCATCCCATGTAGATAGGTCATGCATTACAACTATTTTCACATATTTTTGCATGAAAATGAAAAGAAAAAAAAAAGATAGAGTAGTTATACATGCACATTATCCTTAGGTGTGTGTAATTTAGTTGCATAACCATCATCTTGTAGCTGCATTCACATCCTTTGTGCATATAGTACATCATTCATCTTATCTCTTCTGAAACATTAAAAGGTGATGAACTTGTTCCATACCTTCTGAATGCTTCAAATGTATAAGTTATGCAGCAATAAGTGAGCCCGACAAATGATTCATGGTCAGCTATGAAAATAAGGGTCTTAAAAAAATATATATAAAGTTGAAAGAAGAAAAAAAGAGAAGAAAAAAAGAGAATTGAGAAGTAAATAGGAATGAGAAGGAGAAAGGAACATGTTCTCACTTGCATACTAAGAAGAATAAGCACATGGTGTAGTTTCTTAGATATTCCATCTCACATTGAGACGGAATGATAGTGCATGCATCATTCCACCCAAATGTATGCATTAGGTCATTTTTGTTCTTTATGCATGTTAAAACCGTATAATGCTTCCATTTCTTCCGCAAGCCACCCATTCCATCCACCCGTTGCTCGAATTGGTAGGCCACCATGATTGTCTCCTCACTTGTTAATACCAGGATAGCTGCTTCCATGTAGATGGTAGTTAGGGTGAGTAACGTAGATAGGAGATCACAAGATGCACCGAGTCTGGACTGGAGGATTTTATTATGTTAACTGCCTTATGTGATAGTGTTCATCAATTTTGAGGTAGATATCTTTTATGGATGATTATTGTCGCCTTTAAGGCAATTATCATTCTGTGGTTAGTAAGGGCCGGAATGTGGATGTCTGACGGGGATCATATGGGGAAGTCTGTTGTGATAATTTGTTCTTTAGTTGACCCTCGCAATTGTATTCTAGAGTTTAGTTGCTCGAGGACGAGCAATGTTCAAGCTTAGGGGAGTTTGATGCGATGATTTTGAGTCGCATTTATAGACTTGTTTTACTCGTGTTTTATGCGTTTATTGGTCACTTTGGTGGTTAATATTGCATAATTCACTTATTTTAGTCTATGATCCTTCTCAATGTCAAATCTCTCTTATTTTATCGTTTTGAGCATAAATGATTATAATTATAGGTTTTATCTCGGCTGATTTGGTTTTGTTTTGCAATTTCAGGAAAAACACATATTTGCAGTTGTCGATACCATCGACATATGTCGATACTATCAACACAGCCACAGGCAGGCAGTCGTAAGGAGCAGTGCAGAGTCGATACCATCGACTGGGAAGTCGATGGTAGTGACTTACCATTGAGGTTGCCAACGATCAGTCAGTCAATACTATTGACACCAAAGTCGATACTATCGACGCTTGGAGCTTCAGCGACGGGAAAAGGACAAACCCGATGCTAAAAGAAGTCGATACCATTGACCCGCGTCGATGGAATCGAGCCAGCAGCAGGTGCAATGATAGAAAAGAAAGAATTCTTATCGATATCGTGAGGGGTCGATACCATCGACCCGCGTCGATGGTATCGACGCCGTCAGATTAAAGTTTGTTTCAGATCGACCCAAATCTGACAGCTGTAATATTTTTGGTGACCTAATTCGGTGTTAATACCTAAGGACGGTGGCCAAGAGTAGGGGATCACGTCATTAGCCATTGCACACGTCTCGAGAAGGTGTGGAGAGAAGAACGGAGCCCAGAAGCACGCCCCAGCTATTCTGGAAGCCGAAGAAGATGTTTTCCACCGCCGAAAGGTTGTAGATCGCGCACTGTACGCCGAAGAACGATTGGATCTTCTCCGTTCAGGGGTTTCATTACTTTATCCACATTTTTATCCATGTTTCCCCTTTCTTCAACCATGTATTTCTCTGAGATGAACATGCGGGGCTAATCCCCTTTGTCTTTAGGACCAGGAGTAGCCTGAGGAAGCATTGTATGACGTTTTTATCATAGCAATTCATCATTTGTCTCTTAAATCCATGGTATGATTTTGTTTTCTCAATTATATTATTATGCTTGATCACCATAATGATAATCTAATTCCTTTAATTACTTTGAAAGAAGAATTAACGGTTGAAAAGATATGAAATTCACATTAATTAACAAATCCCTTGAACAAGGTGATGTACGGTTAATGGTGGAAACCCAGAGTTCGATTCTAATGCACCTCGTTTAGGGTATAGGTTACTACGATGGTGGAACCGACCTAGACATAGGTAGTGAATTGTACCACGACAGTGGACAGTTCTGACTATAGGCCACTACCCGGATTGAGAGATGAATCTGATTAGCTATGTGGAAATTCATACAATGAAAACCCGCGGTGAAACTGCAATCCTAAAGATCTCCATTTGAATTGATTAAACTAAACACTTAATCGATTGCTTTGTTTTATTTTATTTTCTTTTATTTCACAACAACTCTCATAACCTTTTTATTGGTCTAGCTGATTGTGAGTAGTTAGTAGTAGTCTATCGATAATTTAGTGTCCCTGAGTTTGACTCGGGCCTCACAAGGGCCTATACTACATTGACATGTGCACTTGCATTATACGCACGGTAAAATCGTGTCAATTACTCTAATATGATCTCAACATTAATGATGCACATACATACATTCATTATGTTTCTCACACTTCCATGTACATACAACATGATAATCAAATGCATTTTCTCTTATTAAGGAAACAAAGATACAAACATCATTTACAACTCTCTCACATCTATACAAGGACCTAGAGTGATAGGGACTGATTGAACTTAACTAATCTCATACTGAACTCATGTGGTAGATCTACTCTGATGTTTTGAGCTTCTTCAAGTCCACTTGGTTTCCCTAAAAATTGTGCGTAGAGGGGTGAGCCTACTCGCTCAGTGAATGAGTACTTCAAAGAAATATTCTAAAGCACTGATATAATTACAGATATACTTTTGAGCAACTGATATCAATTATAGAAGCAGTAAGCTTTAAATAGATTGATCATTTACAATCATAAATATGGCAGGATACTCTAGATATCAACAAGAGTAAATCAATATATGAGCATGCTTGAATAATTTCAAAGAGAGCTAATAATTCAGAAACATACAAAGAATAGTTGCTGGAAAACTGTACTCAAATCTTTCTTAGCCTGTCTTACTTATAAGAAACTCTTTAAAACTTATATTATCATATTTTAGCTTATGCCCTGATCATATGCAGTGTACTCTACATATGAAGACTCGTAGCGAACTACGATCTCACCATACAAGACTTAGCTAACACATCGGGGAAGCTAAGCCTAACTACGTCGTTGGTCTGCAACAAGAAAATGGCTCTCTAGCTTCGGCACACCTATTATGTTGTAAAAACTGGACTCCTCCTCTAACTTGAGCACATAGGCAGAGAGTCAAGCAACATATTGGCTTTACTGTACACTAGTTCCACCGGGATCTCTGGTTGATGTTGGACGCTACATTCTGTATTTTAAGGAGACTTCTATTGTGCTTCATCCCCCGTACCACCTGTTATTATGTTTCTACTCTCAAATACTGGACACTTCCAGGGTTAGGTCGTTTCATCCCTATGGCGCAGACCTCTCAAAGGGAATCTACGGTGTTCAGGGCTCCTAAGTCTATTATTTTATTATTCTTAGAAACCTCTTACTATATTGTATATTTTCCCTTACTTATACTTGACTCTGGTATCTCTATGGTACCATGTCTATTTATTTGAAGTTTATAACACAATATGTATATGATTCTAAACTTGGCAGAGCAATATACTCAAAACATTGTAATATACTGAGAAGTCAACATTTTATACCTACAAGCAGACTAAAATTATTAAATAATAGAATACATGTCCACTTGATACTTTATACACTAGAATCATTAAATTGAACTTCTTAATACACTGATAAGAGTTAATTACTTGACCTATGAGTAATCGTCATTTGCACCTATAAATTATTTGTACTTTCTTAGAAAACGTGCACCTCAACCCAAATCTTGAGTTGTGCATCACCACAACTCATATTGAGAACATTGATATCAAAATATTTGATTCATTGAACACCCTATCCTTAGGGTTTCATTTACCTCATTCACTTATGACATGGCTCTCATAAGGATTTCATGCGACATGAACATTCACTAAATAAAGACTACTACAAATTATATAAAATCAATATATGTGTGAAACCTTGGAACTGAGCTGAATTTTGGTTTCCATGCCATTCAATGAAATAACATGCATCAATAATAAAATTGAATAAATAAAGTCTATCCTGTCAAAAAAATCCGTTCAAATGGGTTTCACGATATCTATTCGCAAATATCCAACTTTCCTCGCATCTAGGGTTTCACCCTCTTTATTGAGATATCAAACAAACACCATTCACCTTAAATGAAATCCAAGATAGTATCTGACATATATGTACTATGAATTCATATAAACAATCATTCATAACCAAGGGGATGTTGGCTAAATGGACATCTGTAAATCCCTTTGTTTTGATAATGACAAACATTTCATTCTTGTTGATCTAACGTGCTACTTGAGTGTTGCAGGAATAAGGAGAATGACAAAGCACTAGGGAATCTATATTCTTGAATGATTGTAAATGTCATGAAATGTAATCAATTGTAAACTTATACAAATATATAATGTACAAGTACTTAGACTTCATGTAAATCAAGCGTTAGATCTTCCCTAGATAAACACCACATTTAGATAGGTCATCTTCTTCAATAGTGTCACATATGCACACTCATACACACACTTAATGTCCTTATTTGAAACATTGAAACAGGGTCTATCTCGGTCGACAAAATCCTCGACCGAGACACTATCGGTCGACAAACTTCTCGACCGAGAAAGACCCAAGTAGCCGTTAGACACAGCTGACAAGGTAGTTGGCAGTTGGAGATAAATGTTGCAAAACACTTGATCCAGAGAGCCTGTCGGTCGACAAAACTTCGACCGAGTAGGTGTCTCGGTCGACCATTCCTCGACCGAGATGGACTCTGACAGCAACTGCAGAACTAATTAACTAGTTGTTGTTAAAGAAACTAACTTATACCTAACGGCTAGTTAAGCACTTAGAAACCCCTAGAAAGTGTCTAGAACGTCCTTAAGCACTTATAGGACATTCCTATAAATAGGACATGCCTTAGGACACCTAAACTCACTTGTTTTTACACTTGAGCAATCTTTGAGCATACACTTACATTGAGCAATCTATTTTTGAGCAAATGAGCATATTGACAACTGGCTACTTGTTCTCTCAGCTCAAATTTTGTGTCCTATAGGCTAGCATCTCCTATCCACAGCAATCACAATTCCATACACATTGGTTATGAGATCTATACGCTTGATCTAGGCAAATCAAGCCTTGTGCTTCAAAGGATAAGTTGTAATTTCCTTTTTCCTTTCTTGTTCACTATTATTGTTTGTACTCTCCTTGCTACTCCTAGGTTGGAGGTTGTGGATTGGAGAGGTTGGAGATCTTCTTGGTGAAGAAGGGGACCTTGAGCTACTTCAAGAAGGCTGGTGCAACGGGAGGTTACTTCTAAAGAGGAAGGCTACTTCAAGGGGGAGCTTGGAGTTACTTCAAGAAGGTTACCTCGGGTTGGTGCATCTACTTCAAGTGAAGGTTGTTCAAGGGGTGTAAGAAAGTATTGTATTTTGTGTAAATCCTTGTGAAGGTAATAAAATTAATACTTTCAAAATCCCGGTTGGGTAAGCAACCGGGTAGTGGACTGACAACCTTAGTATTTGCTAAGGTTGGAACCACTCTAAACCCCTTGTCTCCTTCTTGATTTCTCATTTGTGGTTGTTTGAGTTAAATTATTGTTAAATAAGTTTAAAACCCTATTCACCCCCCCTCTAGTGGTTTTTCAATTGGTATCATAGCAGGCTTCAAGGAACCCTAACAAGGTCTTGAAGAATGGGTGACGGGGTGCTCAACAACCTTAACCTTGAAGGGACACTTGTTGCTAGACCTCCAGCGTTTGATGGAACAAACTACACATATTGGAAGAGAAGGATGCAGTTCTACTTCCAAGGCATCAATTGGGACTTATGGAGGATGGTGTCAACCCCATACGAGCTTCCTCAAACACAATATGCAGAGTGGGATGCAAATACGGTAAAGTTGGCTCAAATGAATGCCAAAGCTGTAAGCATTTTATATTGTTCAATTTCAGTAGGAGAATTTAATAGAATATCAAACTGTGACACAGCCTATGACATTTGGCATAGACTGTCCATATCTTATGAAGGTACGGTTCAAGTCAAGAATTCTAAGATTAGTATTCTTAAACAAAAGTTTGAACATTTCTGTATGGATCCAAATGAATCTATTAGTGAAATGTTTGGAAAATTCTCTTCTATTGTTAATGGTTTAAATGCCCTAGGAAAAATTGTTCTTGAAGAAGATCAGGTATCAAAAATCCTTCGATCACTTCCTCCTAAATACAAGCCCAAGGTGACAGCCATTGAAGAAGCTAATGACCTCACTTGACTGAAATTGGAGCAACTCATTGGCAATCTAGAAGCTCATGAAGCAACCCTAGAAGAGGAAGAAAGAAGAGAACGTGAACTTCAACAAGGAAAGAAGAAGGATGTGGCTCTAAAAGCTTCAAAGATCATCACACCAGAAAGTGAGGAGTCAAGTGAAGAAGAAGGGGAAGAAGCCTTGATCGTCAATGGTAAGAAATATAAAAGATTTAAGTCTAACAAAATTTCTAGTTCTTCTTCCCCTCCTAGGTGCTTTGAGTGTGGAAAGAAAGGACATCTCAAAAATGAATGTCCTAAAGCAAAGAAAGGAAAGAAAAGCTCACACAAGAAGAAGGGAGAAAAAGCCTATAAAGCTGCATGGGACGAGTCAAGTGAAAGTGAAAGCGGAGAAGAAAAGGTGGAATGTCTAATGGCAAGAGAAGATGATGAAGACTCTCAAGAGGTAAGCCTTCTTGATCTTCCTAAAGAAGAGTTAATTACTAGTCTACAAGAAACTCATGATAAGTATGTTGATGTCAAGAAGAAACTAAAGAAGGTTATCAAAACAAATGATGAGCTATATGCTAAATTAAATGATCTCTCTTCTGAAAAGAACAACATTGATCTTGAGAATGTGTCTTTAAAAACATCTTTAAATGACTGCACTAGAAAGCTACTCACTCTAGAAACAAATGTTGATCTTCTCTCTCAAGAAAAGACCGAATTGTTAGCTAAACTAAATGATTTTCAGACTCAACCAATTTTGTGTAATCATCTAGACTATGACAATGTTGTAAAAGAAAGAGACTCCCTATTATCTGATTTAGATCAAGCAAGAAAAGATTTACACAAGAAGATGGATGACATTAGTAAGCTACAAAGAAACCTACATGATTTAAGAAGAAAAGATATCCTTGATAACATTCTGAAAATCTCCTCTAGTTTCAATGGAAGAAAAGGTTTGGGATATGCTCCAAAGAAAAATCAACCCAGAAGAACTAAAGCATCTAAGACTCAGATTATGTTTGTACCTAAGAACACAATTCCTAGAAAAAGAAATGAAGTTGATTCTATTACTTGTCATTTTTGTCTACGTCTTGGACATTATTCATTTTCATGTCCTTATAAGACCAGGGATTCCGACTTAGTTTGGGTCCCAAAACCCCAAACTTAGTAGAGTAAAATAAAAAAATAGTTGAGATATGATCAAATGCTTATTTTTGCAAATTATATTGTCTTATCGCAACTTAATAAAAGGTTTCATGCATTATGATAATTTTTTGAAATGTTATACTGAAACAGAAACTTGGTCGGTCGAAGTATTGTCGACCGAACATAACGTCGGTCGAACTTTTGTCGACCAACCAGACGCCTGTAACAAATTAAATCTACAGCAACAAAATAGCAACTCCCTTGATTGACGATTGGTCGACCGAGAGAGATGTCGGTCGAACAGTTGTCGACCGACTGAAGTTCTGAGTCAGATTTTTTTATTCAGTCTGTAATTAAATGCTTCTAACCATACCGGACCATCACATGGGTACCAAAACCTACATTTTAATGCAGGATTGGGTGGTTGACAGTGGATGTTCCAAACATATGACTGGGAACAAGGATGCATTTCAAACTTTTGAAGAAAAGAAAACTGGAACAGTCACTTTTGGAGACAATGGTAAAGGTAAAATCGTTGGAATAGGTAATATAGGTACAAACCTCGAAATAAAAAATGTTCTACTTGTTGATGGTTTGCACCATAATTTGATAAGTGTTAGTCAATTATGTGACAGTGGATATGATGTTCTATTTAACAAAAACTGCTGCAAATTATTAATAGAAAACACTACAAATGTTGTCTATGAAGGAAAAAGAGTTGGAAATATTTATATTCTTAGACCTAACTCTATGAAATCTGTAGTAGGAAAATGCTTGCTTGCAAATGAAAATACTTTACAACTATGGCACAAAAATCTAGGACATGCTAGTTCACATGTTATCAAAAAACTAGTAAAATATGATCTTGTTCGTGGTTTGCCTACTTTATCCTTTGATCAAGTTGAAAACTGTGAACCATGTACTTTGGGAAGGCAAACAAAAACCTCTTTTAAACCTAAACATGTACTTAGCACCAGTAGATCTTTAGAATTAATTCATATGGAATTATTTGGACCCATGAGAACACAATCTATTGGTGGCAAAAGATATTGTTTTGTTATTGTTGATGATTATAGTAGATATACATGGGTACAATTTCTTGCAACCAAAGATGATATTATTCATGTTTTTATAAATTTTGTTCCAAGATTGAAAATCTATTACAAAGCAAAATATGTACCATTAGAAGTGGTCATGGTGGAGAATTTGAAAATCATGTATTTGAAGAATTTTGCACATCTCATGGGTACACTCACAATTTTTCTGCTCCACGCACTCCACAACAAAATGGCATAGTTGAAAGGAAAAATCGATCATTATAAGAAATGGCTAGGACTATGATGCTCGAACATAACACACCCAAAACCTTTTGGGCTGAAGCTGTAAACACCGCATGATATGTGTTAAATAGAGTAACTGTTCACTCCCATTTGAAGAAAACTCCATATGAAATAATACATTCTAAGAAACCTAGAGTTGACTATTTTCATACCTTTGGATCCACATGCTATATTTTAAATACCAAAGATGATAGAGATAAGTTTGATTCTAAATCACATAAAGCATTCTTTTTGGGATATTCTACCTCTAGCAAAGCATTTAGAGTCTACAACACTATCTCTAGAAAATTTGAGGAATCTATTCATGTCTCTTTTCATGAAGAGTCCAAATCAAAAAATTTTGAAATAATTGATCTCACTAATCAATTCGAAAACTTAAACACACCAAATGATAGTGAGAAAAATACAACAAACAATAACCAAGCTGAAACTCAACCTATACCTAGACTTATTAAGGATCATCCTCAAGAATTAATTATTGGAAATCCAAATGATAAAGTAAAAACTCGGTCTTCCTTTAAGGATCTTGCAAATATGGCTTTTGTTTCTATTATTGAACCTAAGAAGATATATGAAGCTCTTAAAGATGACTATTGGATAATAGCAATGCAAGAAGAATTAAACCAATTTACTAAAAATGATGTATGGGATTTAGTTTCTAAACCACAAGATAAAACCATCATTGGAACTAAATGGGTTTTTAGGAATAAGCTAAATGAGGCAGGAGAAGTAATAAGGAATAAAGCTCGGTTAGTAGCACAAGGATATAATCAACAAGAAGGAATAGATTCTGATGAAACGTATGCACCAGTAGCTAGACTTGAAGCTATTAGAATGTTACTAGCTATTGTTGCACATAAAAACATCAAACTTTACCAAATGGATGTAAAAAGTGCATTTCTAAACGGAATCATTCAAGAAGAAGTATATGTTGCCCAACCACCTGGTTTTGAAATACCAGAAAAAGGTGACTATGTTTATAAACTTAAGAAAGCACTTTATGGTTTAAAACAAGCACCTAGGAACTGGTATGAAAGGCTCAAGACATATCTTTTTAATAATGGTTTTTCTATTGGAAATTTCGATTCTACTTTATTTTTCAAAACATATACATCTGATTTTCTAGTTGTTCAAATATATGTTGATGACATTATTTTTGGAGCTTCTAATGAATCGTTGTGCACACAATTCAGTGACATTATGCAAAAAGAATTTGAAATGAGCCTCATGGGTGAACTTACTTTATTTCTTGGTTTCCAAATTAAACAAACCCCTGCCGGGATCTTTATAAGCCAAGAAAAGTATACTAAAGAACTCTTAAAATGTTTTGGGATGGATCAGTGCAAACATGCTACTACTCCTACGGCCACTTCTATTAAGATTGATAAGGATGAAAATGGGGAACCTATTGATGATTCCTTATATAGAGCCATGATTGGTAGTTTGCTTTACTTAACTGCTTCTAGACCGGACATCATGTTTTCCGTTGGTCTTTGTGCTCGATTTCAATCGCAACCTATGCACTCTCATTTTCAAGAAGTTAAACGAATTCTTCGATACTTAGCCGGCACTACATGTTTTGGTTTATGGTATCTAAAAGGACAATCCTTGGATTTTAAAGCTTATATTGATGCTGATTATGTTGGTTGTCGACTTGATCGCAAGAGCACTAGTGGTGGTTGTTTCTTGTTAGGGAGAGCTTTAATATCTTGGTTTAGCAAGAAACAAAACACGGTTGCCCTCTCTACAATTGAAGCTGAATATATGGCAGCCGGATCTTGTTGTGCTCAAGTACTTTATATGCAACAAGTGTTAAACGATTATGGTTTTACTCTATCATCTACGCCTATCTTTTGTGACAACACAAGCACTATAAACTTAGCACACAATCCTATTTTATACAGCCGAGCTAAACATATTGAAATCCGTCATCATTTTTTAAGGGATCATTAAGAATCATGTTTCCCTTCATCATGTTGATACGGAAGATCAATTGGCTGATATTTTTACAAAACCGTTTCCACTAGACCAATTCAACAAAATAAGGAAGCAACTGCTTATCACTCCTTTGGAAGATGTTTTCTTTGATATTTGTGCTTCTTAACAATGTCGTTTACTTACATCATTTTGGCTTTTAATGGACATTTTTTTTAATTGACGGGACATCTAATTAAGGGGGATTTTTTCTTTTTAAACGGATATCTTTTTGAAATGACAAAGGGGGAGAAATAAATATGAATGCAAAACTCAATCAATGAGTTTCATAAA
This sequence comes from Alisma plantago-aquatica, assembly GCA_963693085.1. Lineage (NCBI taxonomy): Eukaryota > Viridiplantae > Streptophyta > Magnoliopsida > Alismatales > Alismataceae > Alisma > Alisma plantago-aquatica. Next base: position 1,989,138,629 of record OY856409.1, read on the forward strand.
CAAACTCTTGTCTTTCCATTGAAAGTCGCTATATTCCCTAAAGAATTGGATTTCATGTTCCATAATTCATGGGGAATAATAAGCACACATTTTATAAACAAGAGAAGAAATTTACAAAGGTAATCTTCAGGTATGAAACTCACATATTTTATATTTTCTTATTTTATATTTAGGAAATGTTTGTCATCTTCAAAAAGGGGGAGATTGTTGGCTAAATGGACATCTGTAAATCCCTTTGTTTTGATAATGACAAACATTTCATTCTTGTTGATCTAACGTGCTACTTGAGTGTTGCAGGAATAAGGAGAATGACAAAGCACTAGGGAATCTATATGCTTGAATGATTGTAAATGTAATCAATTGTAAACTTATACAAATATATAATGTACAAGTACTGAGACTTCATGTAAATCAAGCGTTAGATCTTCCCTAGCTAAACACCACATTTAGATAGGTCATCTCCTTCAATAGTGTCACATATGCACACTCATACACACACTTAATGTCCTTATTTGAAACATTGAAACAGGGTTTATCTCGGTCGACAAAATCCTCGACCGAGACACTATCGATCGACAAACCTCTTGACCGAGAAAGACCCAAGTAGCCGTTAGACACATCTGACAAGGTAGTTGGCAGTTGGAGATTCACGTTGCAAAACACTTGATTCAGAGAGCCTGTCAGTCGACAAAACTTTGACCGAGTAGGTGTCTCGGTCGACCATTCCTCGACCGAGATGGACTCTGACAGCAACTGCAGAATTAATTAACTAGCCGTTGTTACAGCAACTAACTTATACCTAACGGCTAGTTAAGCACTTAGAAACCCCTAGAAAGTGTCTAGAACGTCCTTAAGCACTTATAGGACATTACTATAAATAGGACATGCCTTAGGACACCTAAACTCACTTGTTTTACACTTGAGCAATCTTTGAGCATACACTTACATTGAGCAATCTATTTGTGAGCAATTGAGCATATTGACAACTGGCTACTTCTTCTCTCAGCTCAAATTTCGTGTCCTATAGGCTAGCATCTCCTATCCACAGCAATCACAATTCCATACACATTGGTTAGAAGATCTATACGCTTGATCTAGGCAAATCAAGCCTTGTGCTTCAAAGGATAAGTTGTAATTTCCTTTTTCCTTTCTTGTTCACTATTATTGTTTGTACTCTCCTTGCTACTCCTAGGTTGGAGGCTACGGATTGGAGAGGTTGGAGATCTTCTTGGTGAAGAAGGGGACCTTGAGCTACTTCAAGAAGGCTGGTGCAACGGGAGGTTACTTCTAAAGAGGAAGGCTACTTCAAGGGGGAGCTTGGAGTTACTTCAAGAAGGTTACCTCGGGTTGGTGCATCTACTTCAAGTGAAGGCTGTTCAAGGGGTGTAAGAAAGTATTGTATTTTGTGTAAATCCTTGTGAAGGTAATAAAATTAATACTTTCAAAATCCCAGTTGGGTAAGCAACCGGGTAGTGGACTGACAACCTTAGTATTTGCTAAGGTTGGAACCACTCTAAACCCCTAGTCTCCTTCTTGATTTCTCATTTTTTTTTTGTTTGAGTTAAATTATTGTTAAATAAGTTTAAAACCCTATTCAGCCCCCCTCTAGTGGTTTTTTAGGGGATCCAGATAAACAAATTTCTCTATTTAATTATACAGCAATTTTAGTTATAGACAAATTCCCAATATTTCAGTTTACTCTTATAACCTCTGCTAAAACATAGGGAATTCTCATTAGGATGTATTTTATACATACTAATATGATTTTATCATCTGAAATTCATCCAAACAGAGGAAGAATCCATTTCATATCATTTTGCAACAACTTAGATCAAACACACAATTCGGGGTTTTGTAGTCACATACTAAGAAATTAAAGATTATGGATGATTTAACCCATTTTCTTGCAATATACTGTTTAAAGTAAGTTCCCACTCACCATAAGGTGTTAAAACAACTGAAAAACCCGGCTCATCCCTGAAAATCTTGATCTCATGTCAAATCCCTAACAATTCACCTGATTCTTCTTCCTTTCAACTCGGAAACCCTAAAAATGAGGGATTATGAAGAAAGAGTGAGAAAAGGGAAATTTTTGATACCATTTCAGATAAAATCAGAGGGGAGACGGAATCTTGACATGTGAGAGAAGATTCACCATAAAACTATATCCAAAGAGGCTAAACTTACATGATTTCATCATTCTTCAGACCGCAAAACCCTAGGTCAACATCTCCTTCACTTTCTCCTCTCAAACACTAACTCTCCCTCTCTCTCTAGGATTTGGTTTCTCTGGATTGAATCACGAGTTATGAGAGATCCTTGTGTGTTAGGTTGACCATATAGAGCAATTGAGATGCTTGGGTCAATTGCATATTGACCCCTCACTATACTTTCTCTTATTTCAGCTGAATTTTCTATCATAAAAATATTATTGTAATTCATCTGCTGATAAGGTCAAAACACATCCAAAAATTATGAAACTTTTACATGTTGTTTATTATTGAGTTTAAGATCTCCATTTCAAATTTCATATTATTTCTAGTTACCAATAAATAAATAAAAATAAAACACTACACTGTTAAAAAGCACTCTATCAACATTTTGGTCGAAGTATAGTTTGACTGAGAACCACATTCAAAGAACACTCAAAAATTCTGAAATTTTTCTCCAATATGAATTATTGAGTTATACATATCATATCTAAAATTAAATTCAATAGAAAATTTTTAGAAAATATGAAAAATTATTTATCACACTGCTATCCTGATCAAATTCCATATTCATGTACTGTCAAAACCCTAATTTTTTCCGATTAAGGTTTACATTTCTCAAAACCTAATTCTTCAAACTAAAATCATATCTATAGTTTCTTCTTTGGTTTGAAACATCACAATTTATGTACTATCATTAATCAAGTCTAAACGATGTTCAATTTAATCAAGCATGTAATCATTCAGGTAAACCCTAGTTTACCAATTAAGCACAAATGTGGTCATGACAATTTAGGTCATACTTAACTAGGTGATCTTAATGATATTAAGTACCTAGAAACATGCATATCACTATGGAAAAGAGTTTCGCATACCATCAATCCAATAATTGCATGAGATGCAATTGAGAAATGTTTCCTACCTTAATGATTGGTTACAGACGCTAGCATTGGCCGGGTAATAATTTAATTGTTCTAGGTCTTAGCTCACTAGAGGGTTGTACATCGCAATCTTCCGAATTGATATGTGATGGATATAAATTTGAAAAAAATAGTGGGAGTGATAAATAATTAAAGGCCTAAAGTCATCATATTTTAATCAAAATCAAATCCAAAGTGTTTTGACAAATTTCAAATTTCTTTATTAGAAACAAATGGCAAATAAATAATCATTGCAATCAGTCCTTAAGAAGGACAAACTTAATGAGACAAATTTCCATGACTTATTTTGAACTTTGAGAAGAGTTCTCAATGAAGATCACAAGCACTATGTCCTATATACACCAATGCCAGAAAAGCCTACTCCTGATGCACTTAGGGCTGAGGTGGATGCTTATTGGAAGTGTACCGATGTTGCCTTAGACATAACGCACCTTATGTTATGTTGCATGAACTATGAGTTGCATGAGCAATGTGAAGACATAGGTATTGTCGAGATGGTGACACGTATTAAGAATGTGAACCATAATCCTGCAAATAAAGAAAGGAAAAATGCCTCGAAGGTGTTGATTGAGTGTAAGATGATAGAAGGAGATCTAGGAGAGACCATGTGCTCAATATGATTCGACATGTGGAAAATATAGAGCAACTAGGATTCACATTGAGCCAAGATTGGCCATCTATATTATTCTACAATCATTTCCTGAATCATATAAAAAATTTATCGAGTGTCACTACTTGAATAAGATGATCAAACTGATGTAATAATTTCTTGGCATGTTGATAAATGTTGAAGCATGAATGAAGAAGGAAAAATCCATGATGGTGATCAATGAAGTGGAGTTCGAGGATGAAAGTAAAGCCAAGAAGAATTCTGAGGCTAAGTAGATATCCAAATCCTCAGCACTCAAGATAAGGATAAAGAAAAGTGTAAGAGGAATGTGCCCTTTGAACTTAAAGGGATTTAGGAAGATGAAGCTGGGGATAGAGATCTCCACTTTAGGTATATACGCCACTGAGATAAATTTGTCTACTTCTTCATCTTAGGTACTAGACACCAGATGTGGATTTGACATATGTTCGAATATGCAGGATTTGATAAGATGTAAGCCTTTAAGAAAGGGTGAGGTTGAACTACAAGTTGTGAATGGAGCAAGAGTTCCTACCACTACAGTTGGAGCCTTTATTTATCTCTGCCCATGGGCATGTAATAGAGTTAAAGAACTACCATTTTTTACCTACAACAAATAGAAACATTATTTTGTATGTTTTATGATCAAAGATGGATATGAATTTCATATAAAGAATGGTCAATCTTCTATTTCAAAAGATGAGATCTTTTATGGTAGTGCCCCAATCTCTTATGGTCTTTATTTGCTGGATCTAAAGACAAATATTTATAACATAAAAACAAAAAGTTTAAAACTTGATAAATCAAACAAAACATATCTTTGGCATTGTCATCTAGGGCATATCAATGAGAATCACATTTCTAGACTTCATAAAGATGGATATATGGACTCTTTTGATTTCAAATCAATAGAGAATGTGATTCTTGTTTGTTGGGTAAGATAACAAAGACTCTCTTCCCTGGAAATAGTGAGAGTGCTAGTGATCTATAAGGACTCAAAAAGCTTGGAACTAAATCAAATAAATGCTATTTTGTTGGATATCCTACGGAGCCCAAAAGATATTACTTTTATACCCCATTTAAAAATAAAGTGTTTGTTGCCAGGGATGCTTTATTTCTAGAAAAGGAATTTTTTTCCAAAGGAATTAGTGGGAGGAAAGTAGAAATGAAAGAGGTTTGAGACCAACAAGAGAACACTCATTGAACCTATAAAGATACAAGAGGAACGTAGAGAGTCACAAACCATTGTGTAATCTCAAATTACTCATGTAACACATGAACCTCATAGATCTAGTAGGATACGCCTTGAGCCAGATATATTTGGTTATCTTATGACTCAAGAAGGCAATGAGTTGGTCCTTGGTGATGAGACAACTATCAACCTAGAAGTTGTTAAGAGACTAGAGTCAGAAAAATGGCATGAGGCCATGAGATTCGAGATGGAATCCTTGTACACCAACAAGGTATGGACCTTAGTGGATCCACATGAAGGGGTAAAACCCATATGGTGCAAGTGGGTCTTTAAGTAGAAGACAAACATGGATGGTAGTGTACAAACTTACAAAGTTTGATTGGTTGCAAAGGGCTTTAGACAAGTACAAGGTGTTGACTACGATGAAACCTTTTCTCCAGTTTCCATTGTTAAGTCCATCAAGATCATGCTTTCCATTATAGCATATCATGACTTGAGATCTAGTAGATGGATGTTATAACTGCATTCCTTAATGGGAATGTACTTGAGGATGCATACATGACACAACCTGAGGGTTTATAAATATAAAGGATGCAAATAAAGTATGTAAGCCACAAAGGTCAATCTATGGATGGAAGCAAGAATCTTGGAGGTGGAATATTCAATTTGACAAAATAGTCAAAGAGATTGACTTTAGTCAAAAGTAAGATGAACCACGTGTTTACAAGAAGGTTAGTGGGAGCATGATTCTATTCCTCATATTGTCTGTAGATGACATATTATTGATGGGGAATGACAACCCTACTTTAAATATGTTAAAGACTTGGCTAGGAAATAGATTCTCTATGAAGGACTTAAGAGAAGCATCCTATATCTTAGGAATCAAGATATGTAGAGATAGATCTAGATAGTTTCTTGGGCTAAGTCAAAGCACATACATTGACAAAGTGTTGAAGAGGTTCAACATGGAGTTCTCAAAGAGAGGAAACCTACCCTTGTCTCATGGTCTTAGTATCTCTAGAGCTTAATGTCCCAATTCGTGTGAAGAAAGGGATCACATGAGTAAGATTCCATATGCTTCTACAATTGGATCTATCATGTACACGATGTTATGTACTCGTCCAGATGTTTCATATGCCTTGAGCATGATAAGAAGATATTAGTTAGATCCCAGTGAGAGTTACTAGACTTCTGTAAAGAACATCCTTAAGTACTTGAGAATAACTAAGGATATGTTCCTTGTCTATTATGGTGAGGAAGATTTGGTTGTAAAGGGTTACACCGATGCAAGCTTCCAAACTGACAAAGATGACTACAAATTGTAATCTTGATTTGTATTTTTCCTAAACGATAGAGTTGTAAGCTAGAAGAGTTCCAAGAAAGAGATTGTTACTGATTCTACAATAGTGGCTGAGTATATTGCTGCATCTAGTGCAGCAAAAGAGGATGTTTGGATCAAGAAGTTCATCTCAGAACATGGAGTGGTTCCAAGCATCAATGATGCAATTGAGCTATACTTTGACAACAATGGAGCTTTTACACAAGCTAAGGAACCCATATCACATCAATGTTCCAAGCATATACAAAGGTGGTTCCATCTCATATGAGAAATCATACAACAAGGAGATGTGAAGATTTGTAGAGTACCATTTGAAAACAATGTGGATGACCCCTTGACAAAAGCACTTTTGTAAAAGAATCATGAAGGTCTATTAGATCACTTGGGATTAAGTTCATGGGTGATTGGCTCATAGCGCAAGTGGGAGTCTATTGGCACGTATGCCCAAAGAGCCAATCATATTATGATTATAATGGCATATCTTGTAAATTGTTTGATTAATATCAAAGGTAATCTTCCATTATTCTTTTTATTCAGTTATGAGATAATGATGTTACATAATAAATGTCTAAAGAATGATGTTACTCACTGATGCATGTTTTGAGGTTGAGGATCAGAACAATTAGATCATATATATGCTAAGAGTATATACATTCTTGGTATTTACCTAGTGGGTTGTTATTGTGGAAGTTGATAGACAACATTAACACATAAGACTAGAGCGTGTGTTGGTTGATGACAAAATCTCATTAGTTATGATATGTAATATAAAACCAAGCATATAGATACTTGTTAGAGGATAGTGTATCATACAGGCCCACTTTGAGAGTGATACATGGAAACTATGATTGGTAGTTAGAATCATCTCTCATAGTGATCGTGGTGATTGTGGTTCTTGATAATGAAATCACTACACTCATCACATGTCATTCGATGTACTTTGACATCATCCATCGTGACCTTGAACAAGGGTTGCCATAAAGGTAGTACTCAGGTGCATTTTGACACATGGGGAGAACTACCAGTGAGTAGATGGAATTTGTCCCTCCTACAAGAGTTTGATATCTTGGCCAATTGATGAGAAAGACTGAGAAATGCATGGCCATGCACATCTGAGTCAATATATGATATTGAGCTTACATATATCTCTGACTGTCTTCTCTAGTTCAAGGAACATGGATTGAACATTGAAGGGGATGATCATTCCATGCCTCGAGTTTAATCTAGATATCAGAGACAAAGGAACTATATAATCACTGTAACACTTATCACAGACTATAGGTTGAATTTGTTCTCTAACTTTCCAATTACTTGGGTAGCAATGATGTCTGGCTAGTTACCACTCAATGCTTGTGATATAATAAATTGTTCATGGACATTCACTACAAAAATAACTGGAACCCTATAGGGTCACACACATAGGGTACATCTGTAATAGGAGTTTATTCATGAATGATGTTTAACTTGATTACTAAAGTGTTTCAGTATTTAGTTTAAACAACAATGATTGAAGGTTGACTGATAGGATATAGAATTGACCAGTTCAAGTATTGAACTGGTCGATTCAAGTGTCAGGTCAATTTGAACCAACATTGGCAATCAAAACTCTGAAACGACTGGTTCAACAAGTGAACCAGTCGACTCATATGTCTGAATCGACTAGTTCAGGTTGTGAACTGACCATTTGGTTAAACAATGTGATTGGATTAAGGATTTATGTTGATGCCATGTTGTGCATTAATTAGCTATTAATTGCCAATACAATTGCAAATAGGAAACATAGCGAAATTAATAGTTCAAGTGTTTAACCGGTCATATCATGTGTGAACCGACTGTTTCACTTGTGAACCAACCGGGTCAACATTTGTAGGTTACACAAAATTCATGAAATTTTGTCTCTTTGACTCCTGCTTAGACTATAACTCTTGACCCTGACCCTCCTATAAATAGACAGGTAGTCAATGCTTTCTAGAGACACAAAAATAAGCTCTGATAATTGTTGTTTTCTTACAATTATGGTAGCATGAGAACCTGAGCAGGTCCTACCTGTGAAAGGGAGGGACAACAAGGGAGAGACAATTGGGAGACCAAGTTGATGCTAGTACGTTGACTAGAAGGGGCAAATCCTTCTTGTCCATTCTTCTGGAAAAAAAAGAGTTCCCAATGGTCCATGTGGACTACTATAAAGGCCAGGAGGTCGTTGCCACCCTCTAGGAGGACACAATCAACCACCATTAATGGCAATCAACTAGGAGGCCACTACCGACGTGTCATGTTGCTACTTGAGAAAGAAGCGCACTGAATCAACGGATAGTTGCTGGACTTGTTGAAGGATCAGGTATATGCCTTGCAACCTTCCTTTCCCATTACATAGTTGTTGAAGCGATCTACTATCCAAGCAAAATATTGTAGTAAAATATGTGTTTCCTCTATCGTATCAGATGCCTTATTTCCCTACAGTGGTAATAGTGCCACCTGAATTTATGACGTTTTGAGGTTCAATCAATATGATCAGATTTATAGTTATATCATTTATTTTATTGCATGTGTTGTGAATACTTGAAATGATTAATATGGATATCCAATTAAATACCACATATGATGCCAACTTATATATATATATATATATATATATATATATATATATATATGCAATTTACACGTGTTTCCCTAAAAGTTGATTTTGATGGTGGATGTTAGCATGGTTGTGCCCATAAACCCTAGATATTTTTTCTTGGTTGGATGGTTGTTATTCCTATTTTATATCTCGGTTTGCATATTGAGCCTCTCTTTCCTTTTCCATATATAAAAGCATTAATTCTTTCCTTCCTATGCTCCCCTCGAATGTATCACAAGGTTTCTCTATTACCATGCAATATGTTAATTAGGATTAGGATACTTTTAATTCACACTATGGCAAAGAAGATGTTTTACACAAGAAGAACTACTAATTTCCAAAAATGAACCAATCGAATGGAAGACCGAGGAGGCCATGCAACATGAAGAGCCAAATCGATCAATTGGCAGCCCAAACAAGCGATAGGAGGTGACCAAATGTTTCTTGGACCGAGACCAAATGATCAATCTGAGAGACCAACCAACTGGCCAAGAGGTCAACCGATCGGTTTAAGAGTTGAGCTGGTCGACCTAGACTGGTTCCAGCACATATCTTAATTAACAGCATGTTGTTGCATATGATATGGACCTTATGTGGTTGTAATTCCTTGTGGCTCCAAGGAATTACAATAGTATGATCATAACCATCGCTCATGTTTTATAATTGCACGTTTCATTTGTGGATATAGCATGTATATGATACATATTATAAGTATGTGGGGATAGGATATGTATATATATTAAAATAAATATAAAAAGCCAATAAAATATTAAGTCTTAGATGCTTTCCATAAGCAACAGACACGAAAAGCTTGATCGACTAAGCATGGGAATGCCAAGTACGGTGCGTTGTCCTTCTCTTGGAAGTGTGATGGTAGTCATGTGGGTCGTATAAGAAAAGGGCATTACTATCATGTTGCCTTTTGGGTCAGACTTAACTAAGTGATCTTATGGAGATTAAGTACCTAGAAGCATGTAGCTGACCATGACAAAGAGTAGAACATAGCATCTATCCTAGAATTGTATGAGATGCAATTGGCAAATGTTGCCTACCTTAATAATTGTTTATGAACATTGGCGTTGGTTGGGTAATAATTTAATTATTTTTGGTCTTGGCTCACTAGAAGGTTGTGCACTACAATCTTCCGATTTGATGTGTCTGACGAAATAGTTTCACACCATGCATCCATGTATGATAAAAAAGTAACTTGAATATCAACAAAATGAAAACACAAATATTGTTCTCCTGAAAATTACATCAGATAAATAGTTTTGTCCTCTAGGGACTACAATGTTGAAAGTACTAAAGAAAAAGAGGACCACAAAGGACACCTAACCTTATGCTCCTTCTCCATTTAGTCTCCAATCACAACAACAAATTCTTCAACATGGGGCGGTCATTTTGTGCATGAATTTCCCAAAGGTAAAATAAACAACACATGGACCCCTTGAAGGGGAAATAAAGGTCATCTAGGATGGTACTAAATCTAATTATTGAGCTATTTAATAAATAAAGAGTTATGGGATCAAATTTAGGTAAGATGGCTTGGTGGACTATGGTAATAGCAAAAAAGATAATCTAGATACCACATTAATTTTAAAAGGGATACAACAATGTAGAGTGGTAACTAGAATTAATAAAGAGATTTCTCAAAACTATTATAAACAGATCAACATTATTCAAAATAAAATGATTTATCTATTGGCACAATCAATCTATTATTTTGTCTTCGCCAGCGGCCAAGTGCCTAATGTTCTCCCCTCTATGAGAGAACGTTCTCCCCTCTATGAGAGAACGTTCTCCCCTCTATGAGAGAACATCACTTTTGCCTGTGGGGGTAACCAGTACTGGGGGGCCTCTAATTGTTCATTATCCACTATACAAGGTTGGGGATGTGATCCACCAAATCTAGTGAGCCAAAGATCTTAGCCAATATTTTGAGTTCTTGTGCCAATATCAAAATCTAAAAATATTTTAATTTCTCAACAATGGTCAACATTCAAATTTAGTCATGGTGAACATCAACAAGAGGGAAAGGCTAATAAAATTGGGTCACTAATTTTGCAAAAATTATGTAGATGAAACTCAAGAGGGAAATAAATAGTTGAAAAAAAGAATTAGGACGTTAGTACCTATTATAATTTAGAAATTCCAATTAATATGCCCACAAGATTTCAAGGATGTTGATGTATCATAAATCTAGCAAGAGAAAAGATAATATGGTTACTTGATGTTTCTTGGCATGTAAATCACCTTTTAGTTCTTATTAGGTGAATATTTCCATTTTACCCCTTAGCAAGTAGGATGGCTTAATGATCATCTTTTCATTGTTGTAGTGTATTATCTTGATATTATCACATTCCCACCCATCAATGTAGTCATATCCTGGTTCCCATATGATATACTAGTCACCACTTATATATATAATGCATAAATTCATATTTAAATATACATATGATCCCTCAGGATCATTAATATGGTAAAATTTTGTAAGATTATGTGGGTATGTTTTAAGGGTAGATCATACATACAAAATAACATAAAGTCCATCACTCTAATTATTCATAGCTCTAAACTTTAATCAATCACCATTATTATGCACTTAGCTATATAACATGACTAATTAAATAGATAGAATTAAATAAAATAGGATTTGGGGTGAAAAGGAGATACAACTTATTTACTTATTACTTCATATTTTCCCTCCTTTTCTTTAAATATTCCATTTTTCCCGAATAATTGTCTAAATAAGGAATTCTTACATTTGGTGTTATAATTAGAGTTCATGCCTATTACTAATATGAATTTGATAATTATATATCACATACGTACCCTGTCTCAAATTGAACATCAATAGGATTCAATTACTCACTTAATCAAGCATTAAGTAAGTACATCTCCTTAATACACAATGCAATGAGGGATGCTATATATATATATATATATATATATATATATATATATGTGTGTGTGTGTGTGTGTGTGTGTGTGTGTGTGTGTGTGTATATATGTATATATATATATATATATATATGTATATATATATGTAATGTATATATATATATATATATGTGTGTGTATGTATATATATGTATACACACACACACACCAAAGTTTTCAATCATGTATCCGTAGATTTCTATATTTAATTTCTTCATCATGATAAGGCCCTATGTTTTAGATGTTATTTTTTCACATTATGATACTGATTCACCAATTATATATTTTTGCATGTCCCTGCCAACTATAATAAGATTACAAGAGTATCATGAGGAGTAAAGTTGTTGTTCAGGTTGAGGTGCTGGGAAATTGGTGTGACAAATAAGGCAGTGGAAAAAAAATTATTAATGTCTGATTCCCTAATAAGCAAGTTCTCACCAACAATGATATATCCAGGAAGGTGGGTAGTAAGATATATACCTAGTTCTGGAGCAAGTCCAGAAACAACTCTTGCTGCAGCGTGCTTCTTCTCAAGTCGCACGTGGATGATTGTCATTAGTACCCTCCTGGTTCATCACCACAAATGGTGGTTGACTGCATCCTCCTAGAGAAACAAGTGCCTCTTACCTCTAGAGTAGTCCACAAAGACCACTAGGAACTTCACATTGTGCTACCAGAGCACACGCGAAGGAGTTGTCCCTTCAAACGTCAACATGCTAGAGTTGATTCACTCTCCTTTATTGTCTCTCCCATGATATCCCTCCCTTTTATGAGTAGGACTTTCTCGGGCTCTCTAGGTTACCATAACCATAGAGGACAATAATTGTCAAGGCTTTTTGTTGTATCTGGTAAGCCCCAATACCCCTCTATTTATAGGAGGGCCAGGGTCAGGGCTTCTAGTTCATCTGGGAGCTGAAGAGATGAAATGTCATGAATTTTTTGGAAGCTACGAATGGTGAACCGGTTGGCTCACTATTGAACCGGTCATTTCATTGGTTAACCAATCATTTCAAGCCTTGAACCGGTCAGTTTGTGTGCTTTCCCACTTTGAATCACATTGGCATTCAATATTCATTAATGCACAATCATGGAATCAACAACAATCATTGATCCAATTGAATTGATCATTGAACCATACAATCCAGATGATGAACCAGTCATTTCACTTTTGAAATGGTCATTTCATATCATGAAATGGTCATTTCTTATGTGAAATGGTCATTTCTTATGTGAAATGGTCATTTCATATGTGAATGGTTGTTTCACTTGTCTAGCATAGGAAATATTCAGCCAATGTTTTTGAATTGACTTGACACTTGAATCGACCGGTTCAACACTTGAACCATCTAGTTCACAGTCTAGTCAGTCGATTTTTGACCTTAGTTGTTTAAATTAAATACCTAAACACTTTAGTAATAAACTTAAACATCATTCATGAATAAACTCCTATTCCAAGTGCATCCTATGCGTGTGACCCTACAGGTCCCAATTTACATTGGCAGTGAATGTCCATAACTAACTTATGACATCACAAGCAATGAACAGTATCTAGAAGCACATCATCGCTACCCAAGTAATTTGGAAAATTAGAGAACAACATCAACCTACAATCCTTGATCAGTGTTACCATGATTGTATAGTTGATTTATCTCTGATATCTGTATTGAACTCAAGGCATTAAATTGGCATCCTCTCAACATTTAATCCATGTTCCTTGAACTAGAGTAGACTGCATGAGATGCATGTGTGTTCACATATCACGTATTGAATCACATGAGTATAGCCATACATTTATTAGTCTCACTTATCAAGTGGCCTGGATATCAACTTCCTAGAGGAGGGAAAAATACCATCTACATCACTCACACTCAATCCCCATGTGTCTCAGTGTACCCGAGCATAACCTTTATGGAAACCCTTATTCAAGGTCACATTGGATGGTATCTAAGTACATCGAATGACATGTGATGAGTGTAGTGTTTTCAGGTCTAAGAACCACGATCACCACTATCACAATGAGAGATGATTACATATGTGTCTGGTTTGATATCACATATCATGACTAATCTGATTTTGTAATCAAGAAACACACACTAGTCTTACGTGTTATGGTTCTCTATTTTGTTTCCACAGTAATATCTGACTAGGGACATAACAAAAATGTATGTACTTTTATCATACATATGATCTCATTGTTCAATTTGTGTCATCATCTCATGATTTAGATAAACATAATAGATAGAGTTACCTTTATCATTATCAAATTAGGTATCTAATACCCCATTACAATCATCATATGATTAGCTCATGGGCATACATACCAATAAACTCCCTCTTGCACTTAGAGCCAATCACCCTAAAATCTTATTCCATGTGATCTTAGCATGTCCATCATGTTTCTGCTGTGCAAGCTCTTTTATAACGGGTTAGCAACATTTGCCTCTAGTCGATATTTTGCAAGTTTTCACATCTCCTCACTGTATAACATCTCGTATGAGATGGAAGTTCTGTAGTATGCTATGTGAGATTCCTTGCCATTCCAATATCTACATTACTGTCACAATATTTCTATTGTGTCATCAGCGGTTGGAACATCCCATAAGTTCATGAAATTCTAGATCCATACAATATCCTTTGATGTCTACATAACACCAAGATACTTCGATTATATTGTAGAATTAAATAATGATCTTGCTCAAAACTTTTGTAGCTAATAGTTCTTATTTTAAGGTCAAACACAAATTTAGATGCATTCATTAATTTTATATGTTATTTTGGAAGCTTGCATTGGTGTAACCCTTTACACCCAACTCTTCCTTATTACCATAATCAGGGAACATACCCTTTAGTGCTTCTCAAGTACTTGAGGATGTTCTTTATGGAAATTTTGTGATTTTCACTGGGATCTAGCAGATATCCTCTCATTATGTGTAATCCATAAGAAATAACGGGATGAGTACATAATATTGTGAATATTATGTGTAATCCATAATATTCCTGTTCTTTACAAGAACTGGGATACTAGGATCTAGAGAGGCTAATTTCACAAGTTTTCTCTCATTGAGTCTTGCATGTTGAACTCCTTCAGCATCTTGCCAATGTATGCACTCTTACTCTGGTCATGAAGCTTTCTAGATCGATCTCTATAGATCTTGATTACTATCACATAAGATGATTCACCTACCTCCTTTATATATAAGGTACTTCCTTGCTGGGTTTTAACATTTGCAGGATAAGGACGTTATTTTGGATTATTATGTATAAATATCCTCCCACTAAATTCTTGTAGTCATAGATTCCATCTTCATTTCGACTAAAGTCAAACTCTTTAATTATATTGTCAAATTGAATATTCTAGCTCTAAGATACTTGCTTCAATCAAAAGATTGACTTTATTTACAATAAGTATCTTTATTAAACCTTCAGGTTCTATCACGTAGACATCCTCTACATTATTCTTGTTAAGGAATGGGATTTCAACATCAATTTTGCCAAATCTCATAGTCTTATTAAGCTACAATGGCAAGCATGATCCTGATGGATTTATCCATGCCAATTGGTGAATAGATTTCATCATGTTCAAAACTTTGAACTAGAGTGAAACCCTTTGAAACCAAATTGCTCTTATAGATTTGTACATTACCATCCATGTCAATCTCCTTTTGAAGGCCCAACTACACCCTATGGGATTTACCCCTTCAGGTGGATCCATCAAGGTCATACCTTGTTGGTGTACATTGACTCAATCTTTGATCCATAGCCCTCAAGCCATTTCTTAGACTCTGGTCCCTTAATAGCTTCTAGGTTGGTTGTTGACTCATCATCTTATGACCAACTCACCACCTTTCTGAGTTATAAGATATCATAATCTTTCAAGCTCAAGGCGTGTTCAACTAGAACTACGAGTTTTATGTGTTACATTAGGAACTTGAGATTTCACAACATATTGTGATTCTCTATGTTCCTGCTATACCTCTTTTCGGTTCAATGTTTTCTTATTAGTCTTGAACTTTTCAAGTTCTACTTTTCTCCCACTGATTCCTTAGGAATTAGATTCCTTTTTAGGAATACAACTATCCTTGCAAAAAAAAGCTTTTTTGTTGGATTGGAATATAAAAGTTGTGTTCAACAAACAAAGAGTTATATGATTTGTGGACAAAACTTTTCAAGAAACTATTTTCTTATATAAGCTGTCATTCCTAATTTCTAGAAAAGACATATCAGGACATTTCTCATGCCATATCTCATATGATGTCTATTAACCAATTTAGATGGTACATTGTTTAGTGTAAAGCATGTGACAAAAAAGAAATTGGAAGATTAGATATATTTATTTATAATCACACCATGACCAACAGTGATTGATTCCTTCTTTTTGATACACTATCATTATGGTTGAGGTGAATTTCATTGTGATACTTTATTAGAGTCTCCAAAAAGGTCCTCAACCTCTTGGTTCAAAGTATTTTCCACATCGACCATATTGAGGTGTTTTAATGCTTTTACCAAGCTAGTTATGTACTTCATCCATGATTTCCTTGTAACACTTCAAGAGATAATACTTGTATTTCATTGAATACAAACTACCATACTGAGATCATCAGTAGATATAATTAGGTACTAATAACCACCTTTAGCATTTATTATAAAATGTCTATATACATCAGTATGTATGAGCCCTAATAGAATAGTCACTCTCCCACTACATATAGTGAAGATTCTTTTGTCATATTTCCCAATAAAAAAGACTCATATGTCTCTATTGTTTCAATAACCAAAAGAGTCTAGACAACCATCATTATGGATACTAGAAATGCATTTCTCATTTACATTCTCTAGATGACAATGCTATAGGTATTTATTATTTGAGTCACTCAGTCATTCAATATATGTGTTATACATATTTGTCTTAAGAACTATCGAGTATAGACAATGAGACATAGGGCACTTCCATATAAGATATTATCTTTTACGATGACACATCAATATATTCATAATATTCTTGTCCATAGAAAATGCATGATGTGTTCATTAAGGCCAGGTACATAATAGCAATTTTCCAATTCTATTGCATGTCCATTAGGAGGAATGAAAAATTCCAACTATAATGGCATCACCTCTTTCTCCACACAATCCTAGATTAGTACTTCTCAAGTCCAAAAGTGGAGATCTCTATCTCCTTCTTCTTCTTGAGTTCCTTCAAGTGCAAAGGATAGATTACTTCTGTACTTACCTTTTTCCATACCTTGAGTAAATAAGATCGGACTTTAGCTTAGCCCCAGAACCCTTCTTGTCCTTGCCTTTGTCATTGGACTTCACTCTGCTGATCATCACCATAGGTTTGTCATTCTTCATTTTTGCTTTAGCATTTGTTAGCATGTTGAGTAATTCTGAAAACGGTATAGCCAAGTTACTCAAGTAGTGACACTCGAAAAATTAGCTATATGATTCAGGAAATGATTGTAGAATCCTATCCATGGACAGCTCTTGGATCAAAGGGAATGCCAGTCTCTCTAGATGCCCAACATATTGAGCACATGGATCTCTACTGGGTCTCCTTCTATCATCTTGCATTTAAAAGCGCCTTTGATACATTGTACCTTTCTTTATTTGCATGATTCTAGTTCATATTCTTATGATATGTGACCATCTCAAGAATCCCCACATCTTCATGTTTCTCATGCAACTCATAGTTCATACAACATATCATAAAGTGCTTAATGTCTAAGGCATCGTTGGCATGCTTCCAATAAGCATCCACCTCTTCCCTAGGTGCATCAAGAGCAGGTTCCTCTGGTACTGCTATATCCATGACATAGAGCTTATGCTCATCATTGAGAACCCTTATTAAAGTCCAGAACTAGTCATGGAAGTTTGTCCCGCTCAATTTGTTCTTCTTAAGAACTGATCACAACAATAATTTGTGTGCCATATTTAAAAAAAAATGCAACTTTTGTCAAAACATTTCTGATTAATTTGATTTGATAATTATGATGATATTAATTAGGATTTAATTAATTATCACTAGCACTATTTTGTTCAAATGTATAGCCCTCACTACCAATTTGGAAGGTTGCAACATCCAACCTTCTAGCGAGCCAAGACCCATATTTCATCAAATCATGAGTTAACTTTGGATGATCGCCCACAACTTGACTATTTAGGTAGATAACATTTATCAATTACATCTTATGCAACTCTAGGATAGATGTTTTGCACAACTCTTTGTCACAATCCATCTGTATGCTTCTAGGTACTTAATGTTTTAAGATCACCTAGTTAAGCCTGACCAAAAATCCATAACGATAGAATATGCACCTTGATTTGGTAGATCTACATATCTACCATCACACTTCCATGGGATGGACAGTGCACAATGCTTTGGCATAAACTACGCTTAGTTGATCAAGTTTTTAATGTGTGTTTCTTATAGAAAGCATCTACAACTTAATATTATATTGAGGGTTTATATGGATACATATACACATCCAATCACCACATACTTATAATATGTATCATATACATGATATATCCTACAAATGAAACATGCAATTATAAAACTCAAGTGATGGTTATGGCCAGACTAATGTAATCCCTTGGATCCACAAGGAATTACTACCACCTATGGTCCACAACATATGTAACAACCTATTTTTGGTGAAGATATGTGCTCGAAACAATCCAGGTTGATCAGTTCAACTCTTACACTAATTGGCATATCTTCTGTCACGTCAATTGGGATATTTAAACGATCTTATGGTTCTCTAGTTCAAACATCATCTAGACTCCTCCAGGTAATTGGTTGGGCCACCAATCGATTGATTCATCCTATAATCTTGCCTCCTCTATCCTCCAGCTAATCGGTTTGTCTAGTGAGTCGGTTAGTTTTCCTAGTGAGCCTGTCGGTTAATCTAGTGCAGAACGTCTTCTCATGAAAAGCATAAATTAAAATTATCCTATTTCATATTAAATTATAAAAGTGGAAAACCTCGAGTTACATTCGAGGGGAATGTAGAAATAGGAGCATTAATTTATATTTGGAAAGTGGGGGAGAGGCTTGGTATGCAAACCGAATAACAATAGGAAATAAATCAAACAACCAAGAACACAATCCACTGGAGTTTTGTCCAGAAACATACTTCCAATCACCATCAAATCACTTTTAGGGTGACGAATATTGATTACATAATATATATATGGGATCGTATGTGGCATTTAATTGGATGTGCACATTAATCATTTTAGTATTTTATTGTATGCAATTAAATAAATCCAATCACATCAATTTTAATCTAGTTACACCATAAATTTATGTGTCTCTAATACGACTGTTGGGAAATTAGGGTGACATATAAGGCAATGAAAACAAGAATTTTAATGCTTGATTCCCTAATCAAAAATATCTTGATAATAATGATGTATCCAAGAAGGAAGATAGCAAGAGATATACATGGTCCTGGAGCAAGTCCAGTGACAACTCTTGTTGCATTGTTCTTCTTTCTCGAGTCGCACCTAGATGGCTATCATCGACATCATCTCGGTTGATCACGATGGATGACGGTTGACTACATCCTCCTAGTGGGTAAGTGACTCTCTCCTCTAGAATAGTCCATGCGGACTATTAGGAACTCCATGTTGCAATACCAGAGCCAAGGGGAAAGAGTTATCCCTTCAAATGTCAACCTACTAGAGTTGATTCACTCTCCCTTGTTGTCCCTCCCTTTTTTGGGAAGGACTTGCTCTGGCTCTCTTGATTACCACAACCAGTGAGGACAATATTTGTTAAAGATTATTGTTGTATCGAGGAAGCCCCAATACCCCTCTGTTTAGGAGAACCAACATCGAGGCTTTCAGTTCATCTGGGAGTCGAAGAGACAAATACTCATGTATTTTCTAGAAGCTATGAATAGTGAACTGGTCGACTCACTATAGAACTGATCGGTTCATAGGCAAACTAGTCTATTCAAGCCTTGAACCTGTTGGTTCGTGTGCTTTCCTATTTTGAATCACATTGGGATTCAATATTCGATTAATGAAGAATCAGGACATCAACATCAATGCTTGATCCAATTGAATTGATCATTGAACCTGACAAACTAAATGAGGAACCAGTCATTTCACTTTCAAAATGGTCATTTCATATCATAAAAAGGTCATTTCATATCATGAAATGATTGTTTCATATCATGAAATGGTCATTTCATACCATGAAACGGTCATTTTATATGTGAAATGGTCATTTCAGTTGACCAACTCAAGTAATATTCAACCAATGTTGTTTGAATTGACCTGACACTTAAATCAATTGGTTCAACACTTGAATTGGTCAGTTCACAGTCTAGTCGGTCAATTTTTGACCTCAATTTTTTAAATTTAATACCTAAACACTTTAGTAATCGAATTAAACATCATTGATGAATAAACTCCTATTCCAACTGCATCCTATGTGTGTGACCCTATAAATCCCAATTTATGTTGACAGTGAATGTCCATAACTAACTAATGACATCAAAAGCAATGAGAGGTATCTAGAAGCACATAATTTCTACCTAAGTAATTTGGAGAGTTAGAAACAACTTAAACCTACAATACGTGATTAGTGTTATCATGATCATATATTTCCTTTGTCTCTTATATCTAGATTGAACTCAAGGCATGGAATCATCATCCTCTCAATGTTTAATCGATGTTCCTTGAACTAGAGCAGACTGTATGAGATGGATGTGAGTTCGCATATCACATATTGAATCACATGAGTATGGCTATATATTTCTCAATCTTTATTATCAAGTATCCTAGACATCAATCTCCTGTAGGAGGAACAAATCCCATCTACATCACTCACATCAATCCACATGTGTCTCAATGTACCCAAGCATCACCTTTATGGCAACCCTTATTAAGGTCATATTGGATGGTGTCTAAGTACATCGAGTGACTTTTTATTAGTGTATTTATTTCAGGTCTAAGAACTACAATCACCACTATCACTAAGAGAGCTGATTTTGACTACCATACAATGGTTTCCATGCATCACTGTCAAGGTGGGTCTGCCCGATAAATAGTTCTATAACAAGTACCTATGTATTTGGTTTGATATCACATATCATGATAATGAGATTTTGTCATCAACCAACACACACACTAGTCTTATGTATTATTGTTGTCTATTGTGCTTCCACAATAATATCTGAATAGGGATATTACAAGAATGTATGTACTCTTATCATACATATGATCTCATTGTTCTGGTCCTCAGCCTAAAGATATATGTCATTGAGTAACATCATTCTTTATACATCTATTATATTTGTGTCATCAACTCATGATTAAGACAAACATAATAAACAAAATTACCTTTATCATTATCAAATGAGGAATCTAATGCCTCGTTACAATCATTATATGATTGCCTCTATGGGGATACATGCCAATAGAGGGAGGTTTGAGTAGGTGGATGAGGGCCTTCAAGTTGGATGTGCCATTTCCTAGGGTCTTTGTCCTCCTTTCCAATGTTTTGGTACCCTCTGGTCGTTGTGTGTTGGTTGTGGCTGCAGTTTACAACTACCTAGCACATGCCACCCATCCGGTAGGGAAATGGAACAGAAGGCGGAGGAGGGGGCAATGGTGAGGCTACTTTGCCACTAGCATGATGGGGAGTGGCATGCCACTGAACCTAGTGAATAAAAGGGAGGTTGGGAGGAAGTCTAAGGTGGTAGTTATGGCCTATGGCTGGCAGTTGTAGACCAGGGAAAGTTGTTGGAACAATAGGTCAGGGAGTGGTAGGAGGCGTAGGTGATATCCTAGGCCGAAGAACTATCGCATAAGCAAGGGTGGAATATCAATTTTTGATTATGCAAGAGTGGATAGTAGAAGGGCGTTCAATAGACTGGAGGATGAAGAAGGAGGGGCTATCATCACTAATACATAGGTGCATTGTCAACAGAGTAGCTAGGACATTATATAGTGGGAACTAGGCTAGGGTTTACATTCAGGGGACAAAAATGATGTTGTAGGCATTTCCAATTTGGTATGAGGTACCTTAATGTCTAGCTAGATGACTTCTGACCTTTCTTCCCTAGTCATCAGCCATGAGTGACCTCAAGCATTTTAGACTTGCTCATCCTAAATTGAGGCATTGGCGGGGTAGGGGAAAACCAAGAGGACTCAGGGGAGCTGAAAGGAAGGGTTGATATGCAGCAAGACGTGAGGAATAAACCGTCATTTCTCTATGGTTGGTAATGACTATGTAGAGGACAGACAAGGCACACACTGGTTTGGGGGGTGGTCAAAATCATATTTGACCAAGAAATTCTTTAGGATTAAATCCAATTTTACACCCTAGCATTTCAATACTTTGTATCTCTTAGGTTCCCCATTCATTTCTGCTGAAATTTTAAGCACTAGTTAAATTTCCATTACCCTAAATATTAAAACTACTAACACATGGATTTATGATTCCAAGGTGGATATTTAATTCGTACTTCCTAATTAATACAAATACAATTATCTAATAATGCAAATAGTACTTTTTTGGGTGATTCCAATGCTAAGAGTTCTTAATGGAGTTCAACTATTAAATTTTTGGGTCCCAAGTGTGACAAGTACATCAAAATGAGGGAAATTTCACTTTGCTACTTGAATTTCAAGATAATAGGATGAATGGAAAATATAAATGCAAAATTTCAATTTTGCAGGATTATATGTCATAGCCCAATAATTAAATTTTGTACCGAATTTCAATATGCTACAACTCATTTCCCCTAGAAGTGGATTTCATCCTAAAATCTAGGATTGGGTGAAATCGTGAATGTTTCTACACAGTACTCAATTTATCTACTTACCAATGTCTTGATATGGACATGGGAGAGGTACCATGTCAGCTTAAATCGGCACTAACTCTAAAAGGAAGATGAATGGTCATGTTAAAAAAATAGGTTTTTCTATAAAATCTTTCCTACTTAGAGATGCATGTGTTGGGTAAAAAAATGGTGATAGTTCGTCTCTATATGAACACTAGGGTTTCTCATAGTCACACTATAGGTCATATCAAAAAATTTTGAAATTGAGTATTTACTAATGATTCTGGTAACCATATTAATCTGGAACAAGATGGTCGGTAGTAAAATTGATACCTATAATGAATTCCTCATTGTTTTTAGCTTCCTCAACCCTCATGGCATATAGATTTCCATGGTGATGCTCCATAGGCTTTTGGAAATTAGCAAGCCTAGTGTTGTTGTTGCTTCCTTGACCTGGGGTATCTTGAGGATTCACACAAGGAGTATTATTGTTCCTTTGGGGCTCAGGGTAATTTGCATTATAGTGACTTGTCTTGAAGCAGTTGAAGCAAAGAGGTGAAGGATGGTAGCATTCTCTATGTTGCCTCTTCCCACAATTGTAACAAGGATCTAGGATGGATGAAGGAGTCTTGTTATTTTTATCATTCTGAATTTGTTGACTGCCTCCATCATTGTTGTTACTACGGTGTTGATTGCTCCCATTACTATTGCTATTAATTTTTGGGGGTGGAGGAGGACATGAGTCTTGTAGGTGCATTTCAATGTATTGTGCTTTAGCAACTAGTTGATCAAATGTTAGAGGGAACTAAGGGGCCAAGTTGTCACTCAAACTTTAGATGAGTCCCTTCATGAAAACTTGAATCCTTATTTGCTAGGTAATACCAGTCGTGTACCTTTTTAGGAGGGTGAAGCGATGACATAATTTGACTATAGAGTCATTCCCTTGGAGATTGAAATTGAATTCCTTTTCTTTATGGATGAGTATAGATTTAGGGACATACTATAAACAAAAGAGAACTAGGAATTACTTCCATTCTAGTGATGTAGTACCCCCAAGGTGGGTATTCGACATATTTTGACACTAGACATTTGCCGCACCTTTCAACACAAAGGTAACATACTTGACCCATAGGTGTGATAGGTATCTAATACTTTCTAGTATACCCTGAGTGGTCAATATCCAATCCTCACCTCTTTCCACTATGTCTCTTTAATTTTCCCCTTTAAACTCAGAAGGGTTCATCTTCAAAAATTCAGTGAGGGTTGGTTCATTGGGCCCACCACTTCTGTGAATAAATCATGCCATGGCTAACCACAAGATTGATTGAAGTTGGGCCAACTGGGCGGCTACATTGTCCTTTTAGGGTGAAGGGGGTCCTTCGCGGTGAGAAGGTTGACCTTTCTTTGGTGAGGATGTGTAGTACAACTTTATTTGTGAGAAAGGGATGTTCTTTTCTTCTTAGACGAGGGAGTATGGTGCTTTCTTGTGATGACCCTGAACTTTAGAGTTTTGATTTTTAATATAGTATTTTAAGACCATGATAGTTATATAGATGTTTGATACCAAACTGAGGAGTTTCTCATTCAATTATGAACTTCTTTCACTCAAAAGTGTAACTAGGCATATGATTGGTGATTATTAGACTAAATTGAGACCAATTATGATGTATATCTATGTATTAGTCGATTTGGGTACATATGAGGCCAAGAGGTAAATTTAGTAATCACAACGAGCTTAAGTATTCAACTGATGGGCCCTCAGGTACGTTAGTATTATAACTCATTCTTATGAAGTTGAAGGATTAAGATTGGATGATTATTTAAATTGAGTTCAAGATTTACACACTCATTTATAAGTTGTTTGAGGAATCCTCTTTCATGACCAAACAATGGATTCTAAGTCTCAAACTTTGACAAAATATACCTTAGGATATTATCAGCCTATGTCTAATATTTCAAAAAGTTTAGAGATTTCTACAAGTAGATGTAACTATTTGAATATGAGGACGTTAATGTTATTGATGGCATAGGACTTTGGTATTTTGATCATTGATTAACTAGGGCATGACAGTTTGATGTCATACTAGCCATTTTATTGGGAATGACCCCCAGCTAATAGATGGCGATCATTTGAGCCCTTGACGAGGAATCATGTGGCAGAGAGGTCATCCCTAAACCCCAAACATTTTGGATCAGATGCACACTGAACAGGATTGACGTAACTTAACAACCCTCTCTCCATATCATGATCATTACGTGATACAATATGAGAGGTTAGCTCCATCTCCTCAAGACCTAACTCCTGACCCTTATCATCTTGGGGTTAGGTTCTGAGATGAGACAAGACGTCCCCTATCTTCCTATGCCCTCTCCACCTAAATTTGCAGAAGAGCAGGCGATGGTGAGATGGGAAAGGAAGGAGTTGGAGAAGAAATCATGGGTCGTGTGAGTTAGCCACATGTCCACAAACATCCTCATCCACTTACTTGTCAGTGATCAAGTTTCCCTAGAGGCGGCGAGCTCCACGATTACCAAATAGAAGGAGGAGTTGGGGGAACGACCTAGTGAGCTTTCAACAATGATCTGGAACTACCCATGAGTTACCTGGGAGGCCGTGGTTCTTCATGACTTATTTCCAAAACTAGGAGACGCACAGGGAACAAAGCCCCAATCTCACCGAGTCTTCTTTGATGCAGATCCAAGATGATGATCGTCGTGGTGTTTCTATCTACTTACCACCTCCAGGAGTGGCCGTTATGGATCTGGCTCCCTCCATGAAGCTTTTGAAACCATGGACTCATGTGGAGGATGAGCTACCATCTGCCAATTGCTCGTCGGAGTCTCCTCACACGGCAGTTGTGCTAGGCAAAGAACATTGTTCTCACGTTGCGGAATAGGCAGATCGAGTAGAGGGGTGAGCCATTGCTCGACCCCATCAAACCCAAATGAACTGGACGGCCCAGACCAGACCAAGAAACTAGGCCATGCCAACACTATTCACCAGCATGGGTCAAGCATGAAGCGCCACCTCAGGAGTGGGCCCCATGACACAAGGTAATTATCGAGCAAATATTCCATTAATGTACAAATCTTAGAAATGTGATTAAAAGTAGCTCCCTTGTCCTACAAATTCCCAAAAACTACCACTAGACTCAGAAAATTACCCTCTTTATTGTGAACCCTTATATAAGACTTTTGAGACACTAATATTGATGATATTTAATTTAGATGATAGTACTTCATTGAAATGGTATAATTATTAAATGATGGAGATAAAATATGAGAAAAATGTTTTAGAACCCTTAGAATATGTGTACACTAAACATGAACTCTGATTTGAGTATCATACCCAATACTAGGCCTTTTCTCATAAAATATATATAAGTGATTCTAATATCACATTAATTCTAGAAAATGGAATGAACATCAAAAAATTATGAAAATTGGATCAGACCCTTAGTATGACCTCTTGAGTAGTAAAAAAGTACCAGAGGCATATTTCAGACCAGTAACACCTAGATTTGGCTAAACCCTAATTTGGACCTAAAATACCTATAATATAATGAATATTTGTTAATGATGATTAATTGTTATTAATCAAGTGGTGACCAGAATATAGATGATGATGGACATCTTATGGATCTCTAAACTCAGGTACATGGATATTGGTATAAGACTAGTTTTTACTAGATAATATAGTTATGAGTAATTGGTTGCATGTAGTTGTATAATCTTGTTGGATGTATATCTATAAATATTATCTCATTTTCCCCATTGAACACTAAGAACACTAAGGAAAGATACTAGAATGTAGTTATTGATGGTTCATTAATCTATCTCTTAGAGATGGAAAGTATTAATGATGATTAGCACCTCCCTAATGGTACAAGGTATGCAGGGAGATCCCTAATGGTACAAGGTATGTGGGGATAGGGCCCAATAATATGTGTTTGTGATAAGACCACCATAGTAATACATGTCCATTGAATTATGATTAGTAACTTTCGTTTACCTAATTCTCCACCTTAAATAATGTTTTCATTTTCTTTTCTTATTTCTTCAAGTGTTTTAAATATGCCAGCATATTATTAATATATTTTCAACCATGTACCAACTTTATGTTGATTCACTGTTTCATGTATGTTTTAGATTCAAAGCTAGCATGGGAGAAGAGATGGGAGCGAGCAGTTATACATGTGGTACCTATTGTGTTCAAATCCTATTAGCATACATGTTCATAGACTTGTAAAACTTCCTTTTAAATTATGTAATGTAAGTTGTAATAATTCATGTTATAAATGTACATGTTGAATGTTGAGAAATGTTATCGTGTATGCATTATGGTTCTGTTCATGTATGTGCATATCACTTTCGCATCGCTCCCTAAAATATTTGTCTATTGTTTTTGGATTTGTCCTCTCGGGCCTTCTAAGTCTTGAGACGAAAGAAAATGGGGACGTTACAGTTGGTATCAGAGCATGAACATTAGATACACCTAAAAATTGATCACCATGAGACATAAAACTAAATTTCATCTTTCACTTTAAACCCTAGAAACTTAGTAAGTTGTTATATAGGAATAAGGTTTGACTTACCCTCTAGGTTAGAGCTTAGATGTTTGGGAACTAGGTTTAGACAAGTGTTTCAAAACCTATCCATATAGAGCTCGTATATAAAAGGTTTTTGCACTAGTGTACACCTTGTTCTCACCATTTTACTAGATGACATGACACTAGACTGTCTACTATGTGTGGGACACTCATTTTTCTGATTTGGTTTTGTTTTCCAATCGACTCGAGCCTCGACAGATTTCTCTGACATCTTCTTTCTTGAAGAAAAACTATATAATATTTTATTAAATATATGCAAATATGAAAATGTGTCCCTCACACTGGAGAGTAGTTAGTATTCATGCAACCTAAGTGAAAGGGAGTGACATTAGTCTAGAAGAGAGAGTAGATTTATATTAGAAGTCTAGAGCCTTATTGGATATGTGATACCTAGAGTATATGATAGAATGATAGCTAATATAAGCATGGACAATCTTATGTAAGTTCTACCTCTAATGATATAAGTTGGCTTAAAAGATCTAAGTTGTAAATGAGGTATGAATCCAATTTTGGAGAATGTAAGCAAGTTCTTGATGATGAAAGTACATACTCCTTTTTTCTTAAGATGAGTTAAGTTAAGATAAGGTTGAATATGCATGAGCCTCAAGCACTTTTGCAAAGGAGGACCCCTATGTTAGGATAAGATATGTGGTGAACTCCAGAGAGAGCAAGACCCATGGGGAGAGGGTCATATGACCTACCCCGATATATGAAAAATATGTGATATATAAATGAAATGATGTGTCCTAAGTTGGGTTACTCATGAGTAGATCAGTTGAGTCCTTTTGCATGATTCAGCCTTATATGTGAGACTTGGGTAAAAAAGATTCATGGGTAGGCGACTCCTAATGAGAAAATTAATACTTTGACTGAGTTAGGTCTTACCTTAAGTGACTTATATTTTTGAATCTCGGCATTAGCTTCAAGTGAGGTGATACATGAACTCTATAACTAAGAGTAAAATTCCTTGTACATAACATACTCATAAATGTGCTTCCTTCCACTTCTCTTTCTTAATATATGATACTATAAACCTCACTTGAGTTACATAGGTGATTTAGATATGAGGAGTCACTCATGTATGCTTAACCTATTCTATTTTCCCTTCCTATACCATGCATGTGATATCCAAGTTTGAAATCATGATAAAATTGGCTTAGTATATTCTCTTTCCCCTCTATATCATACATGAAAGATATAAATTTGAAAACACAAGTTGGAAATAAAGATATATTTGGATAATATATTACATGATCACAAGATTTATCTCCCAACCCCAAATGTTCTGGATCTATGCTTCTAGTTACTGATCACTCTCACACAATAGGGTGGAACCCTAATATGCAAATATGATGATCTATCCCCTCTTATGATGAAATAATGGTACTATGTCTATAATGAACCATACTAATGATGTTAATAAGTGTGATAATCTAGACTACTAATGATATGAAATGTTGATATCACCTTAAATATATGAGTAGGGTGAGAAAAAAAATGAAACTTGAGTAATACCTTCTCAACTTTACATGTAAGAATAAACCCTAATTTTAGGGGTAATGAGAGATGTATATCCTAAAATACAAGCATGTTGTGTTATGACTAAGACATTAAATGATGCTTCTTCTTATTTAAGGTGGGGTGGGTAAACCCTAAATGATAGAGAATGTAATATGTCAGCTTGGGAAACATATAGAAATATGAGAACTTTGGTACCTAGAAAGGGGTGACCTTTATGAAGTTGGATACTTTGATATCACCTTAAGAATGACATTAGTTGAATTTTGAGGATGAAATTTCACATAAGGTGGGGTGGATGTGATGACCCTGAACTTTAGAGTATTGATTTTTAATTTAGTATTTTAAGACCATGAATGTTATGTAGATGATTGATATCAAATTGAGGAGTTTCTTATTCAAATATGAACTTCTTTCACTCAAAAGTGTAACTAGGTGTATGATTGATGATTATTAGACTAAATTGAGACCAATTATGATGTATTTCTATTTATTAGTTGATTTGGGTACATATGAGTCCAAGAAGTAAATTTAGTAGTCACAACGAGCTTAAGTATTCAACTGGTGGGCCCTGAGGTATGTTAGTATCATAACTCATTCTTATGGAGTTGAAGGATCAAGATGGGATGATTATTTGAATTGAGTTCAAGCTTTACACACCTATTTATAAGTTGTTTTAGGAATCCTCTTTCATGACCAAAGAATGGATTCTGAGTCTCAAACTTTGACAATATATTCCTTAGGATATTATCAACCTATATCTAAAATTTCAAAATGTTTAGTGATTTCTACAAGTAGATGTAACTATTTGAAGATGAGGACATTAATGTTATTGATGTCATAGGACTTTGGTATTTTGATCATTGATTAACTAGGGAATGACAGTTTGATGTCATGCTGGGCATTTTATAGGCAGCGACCCTCAGCTAGTAGGTGGGGATCATTTGAGCCCTTAATGAGGAATCATGTGGTACAGAGGTCATCCCTAACCCCCGAACATTTCAGATCAAATGCACGCTGACCAGGCCTGGTGAATCTTAAAAGCCATCTCACCATATCACGATCATTATGTGATTTAATATGAGAGGTTAGCTCTGTCTCATCAAGACCTAACTCCCGACTCTTATCATATTGGGGCTCGGTTCTGAGATGAGACTAGACGGCCCCTCTCTTCCTTTGCCCTCTCCATTGAAATTTGCAAAAGAGGAGGTGATGGTGAGATGAGGAAGGAAGGCATTGGAGCAAAACTCATGGGTCATGTGAGTTAGCCACCACGTCCACAAACATCCTCAGTCACTTACTTGTCAGTGGTCAGGTTTCCCTGGAGCCAGCAAGCTCCACCATTACCATACGGAAGGAGGAGTTGGGCGAATGACCCAGTGGGCTTTCAACAATGATCTGGAACCACCCATGAGTTCCCTGGGAGGCCGTGGTTCTTCTTGACTTATTCTTGAAGATAGGATATGCACATGGAGAAAATCCCCAATCTCACTGAGCCTTCTTCACCGCAGATCCAAGATGATGATCGTCGTGGTGTTTTCGGCCATTTACCACCTCTAGGAGCGGCCGTTATGGATCTGGCTCCCTCCACAAATCTTTTAGAACCATGGACTCATGTGGAGGATGAGCTTCTATCTGGGCAATCGCTCGCCAGATTCTCCTCGCATGGTGGCTACGCTAGGTAGAGAACATTGTTCACACATTGTGAAATAGGCAGATTCGACAAAGGGGTGATTCGTTGCTTGACTCCTTAGAACCCAGATGAACTGGCCAGCCCAG
Source organism: Alisma plantago-aquatica (assembly GCA_963693085.1). Lineage (NCBI taxonomy): Eukaryota > Viridiplantae > Streptophyta > Magnoliopsida > Alismatales > Alismataceae > Alisma > Alisma plantago-aquatica. Next base: position 1,989,169,205 of record OY856409.1, read on the forward strand.
ACTAGACCAGGTCACTGAGCCACACTAAAACTGTTTATCAGTGTGGGCCAAGCATGAAGCGCCACCTCAGGAGTTGGCCCCCCGACTTAAGGTAATTATCCAGCTAATATTCAGTTAATGTACAAATCTTAGAAATGTGATTAAAAATATTTCCCTTGTCCTAAAAATTCTCAAAAAATACCACTAGACTAAAAAAACTACCTTTTTTATTGTGAAACCCTTATATCAAACTTTTGAGCCACTAATATTGATGATATTTAATCTAGATGATAGTACTTCATTTAAGTTGTATAATTATTAAATGATCGAGATAAAATCTGAGAAAAATGTTTATAAAACCTAACAATATGTGTACACTAAACATGAATTTTTATTTGATTATCATACCCAATACTAGGTCTTTTCTCATTAAATATACTTAAGTGCTTCTAATATCACATTAATTCTAGAAATTGGAATGAGCATAAAAAAATTATCAAAATTGGATCACACCCTTAGTATGTCCTCTTGAGAAGTAGAAAAATACCAGAGACACATTTCATATTAGTAACACCTAGATTTGGCTAAACCCTAATTTGGACCTAAAATACCTATAATATAGTGAATATTTATTAATGACGGTTAATTGTTATTAATCAGGTGGTGACTAGAAGTAGATGATGATGGATATCTTATGAATCTCTAAACTCAAGTATGTGGATATAAGTATAAAACTAGTTTTTGATGGATGATATAATTATGAGTAATTAGTTGCTTGTAGTTGTATAATCTTGTTGGAAGTCTATCTATAAATATTGTCTATTTTTTCGCATAGAACACTAAGAACACTAAGGAAGGATAATGAAATGTAGTTACTAATGGTTCATTAATCTCCTTATTCGAGAGGGAAAGTATTAATGATGACTAGCACCTCCCTAATGGTACAAGGTATGTGGGGAGATCCCTAATGGTATAAGGTACGCCAGGAGAGGGCCCAATAATATATGTTTGTGATAAGTCCACCATAGTCATACATGTCCATTGAATTATGATTAATAACTTGGGTTTACCTGATTCTCCACTTTAAATAATGTTTCCATTTTCTTTTATTCTTTTTTCAAGTATTTTAAATATGCCAACATAGTATTAAAATCCTTTCAACCACATACCAACTTTATGTTGATTTGCTATTTCATGTATATTATAGGTTTAGAGCTATCATGGGAGAAAAGATGGGAGTGAGCACTTATATAGGTGGTACTTGTTGTGTTTAGATCTTGTTAGCATACATGTTCATAGACTTGTAAAACTTCTTTTTAAATTATGTAATAATTCATGTTATAAATGTACATGTTGAATGTTGAGAAACTTTCTGGGGTATGCATTATCGTTCTGTTTATGTATGCATATATTGCTTTCGCATCGCTCTCTGAAACAATTGCCTAACATTTTTGAATTTGTCCTCTCAGACTTTCTAAGTCTCAAGATGGTAGAATCTGGGGACTTACATTTCCGCTCTTTTCTAATGAGTAAGTATAGTGATTTCTTATTTTCTTTGATGAGGGGGTCTAATGCTTTCTTTTCTTCCTCGATCAAATTAGGGAGGGTGTATAGCACCCTTCACTATGAAAATTTGGCATCTTAGGATCAATTTTCTTAGATCCAAATAGGTCACCTCTCCTATACATGAGAAAAGCTAAGTATTAATAAGATACACTATATGAAACCCTAATTTGGAGCAAAGGTAGATACCGATTTTTGATGGCTCTAATACCATTCCATGTGAGGACATAGTTTCACATTATGCATCCATGTATGATAGAAAAGTAACTTGAACATCAACAAAATGAAAACAAAAATATTGTTCTCTTGACAATTACATCAGATGAAATGTTTTTTCCTCTAGGGACTACAATGCTAAAACTACTAAAGAAAAAGAGGATCACAAAGGAAACCTAGCCTTATGCTACTTCTCCATTGAGTCTATTGTCTTAGGAGCAGAATCTATAACAAGGGGTGGTCCTTCTATCCATGAATTTACCAAAGGGAAAAGAAACAATGCATGCATCCCGTGAAGGGAAAATAAAGGTTAGCTAGGCTGGTACCAAATCTAATTATTGAGCTACTTAATAAATAAAGAGTTAGGAGATCAAATTTCGATAAGATTGTATGGTGTACTATGTTAATAGAAAAAGGATAATATAGCTACCATATTAATATCAAAAGGGGTACAAAAATGTAGACTGGTAACTAGAATTAATAAAGAGATTTTTCAAAACAAATATCAACATCTCAAAATTATTCAAAATGAAATGATTTATTTATTGGCACAATCAATCTAATATTTTTTCTTCGCTAGTGGCAAGGTTCTTAGTTCTCTCTCCTCTATGAGAGAACATCACTTTCTCATGTGGGATTAATAAGTACTGGGGGACCTCTAGTTGTCCATTATCCACTACATAGAGTTGGGGGATGTGACCCAACGAATCTAATGAGCCAAAGCTCTTAGCCAATATTTTCCATTTTTGTGCCAATATCAAAACCTAAGCAATATTTCAATTCCTCAAAATTGTTCAACATTCAAATTTAGTCGTGGTGAACTTCAACAAGAGGGAAAGGCTAATAAAATTGGGTCACCACTTTTGCAAAAATTATGTAGATGAAATACAAGAGGGAAATAAATAGTTCAATAATGAATCGAGAAGTTCATACCTATTATAATTGAGAAATTCCGATTAAGATGCCCACAAGAATTCAAGGATGCCAATGTATCATGAATGTAGCAAGACAAAAGGTACTAGGGTTACTTGATGTTTTTTGGCTTCCAACTCACTTTTTATGTTCATATTAGGTGAATATTACCATTTAGCCCCTTAGCAAGTAGGATGGCTTAATGATCATCTTTTTATTGTTATAATGTATTATCTTGAGATTATTAAATTCCTACCCATCAATGTAGTCATATACTGGAGCCCATATGATATACTAGTCTCTACCTATATATATATATATATATATATATATATATATATATATATATATATATATATATATATATATATATATATATATTTC